>CM033727.1:26423206-27023206 GCA_019671005.1 Hibiscus mutabilis
ATGTATGATGGAGGTATAAGGTTAGTGTTAGGTTGTTTTTGGATGTCAATTGATGGATTAAAATGTTAGATTATGGATGGTTTGTGTTTAGGTTGAGTTAAAGGGTGTTTTCGGTTATTTCAGAAGGCGAAGCTAAGGAGTGGTGTTGCCGGGATTATGAATGCATGATGATGCATTAATCCTATGTTGTTATGTTATTAAAATAGGGGAGAGTGATCCTAAGGTTGTTGGTGAAGCTTCAGAGGCTTCAAACGCTTGTTTTCACATCGGCGAATAAAGCTTTGCTTGTCAGTGAGTGAGAACATGGATTTCAGCTTTGAAATGGTTTGAAGGTGATATTGGGAGTTTAAACTTAGCTTGAAATGCTGGTTTAAACTCTAAAGTAAGTATAAAGACATTTCTCCCTCAGTCGTGCTTTTACGAAATGGTTTTTATGCACTTGTTTTAAATGACACAGTACCTACTGTTAAAACATGTTTAAAGTATGTTATATACTATTTTTTATAATATAATGATGATGGATGCATTGGTAAATGATCCATGTAAGTATGTGGAAATACTTGTTTTAAAGCATCGTTTGTTGCTTTTGAAAAGGTTTGGTTTGATGCATATAAAAACAATGAGGAACATGGTTAACAATGAATTATATTGGCAAGTGATATGGTTTAAAATGTTATTGGATATAGTTGGCTAGCCATAGGATTGATAGTGCACAATAAAAAGTCACCTTGGATGTCGAGGGGTTTATATGGTGTACGAATACTCCATCCAAGTACCCTAACAGTTGAGGGGTTATATGGTACTAAAAACTCTCATTAGTGGATTATGCATCTAACCGATGATTAGGGTTGGTTTCCCCGGGTTGTAAGTGGTACCATAATTTTGGTTGAGATGGCATGAAGTGTTGAAAGGACACTTGTTGAATCCGTGTTTCTGATGTAACATTTTGGAAAGTGGATTTGCTTAATGATCACTTGAAAACCAATATAATTGTTGATTTATCATGTTGATGGTTGTTAATGTATAATGTTGGTTTATACATGTTTACTCTTTAAGCTTTGCATATTGGTTGTTATGTATGGGAAGACTTAAATTGAGGGTTAGCAATGAGACTTGTTGTTGATCCATGATACTTGTTGTATATGGTTTAATATGTTTGTGTGTGAAAGTGTTAAGTGCATGGTTTTCAAGGCATGATGCTTTATAAGATGTTTGAAATGGTATGGATCCTTGAAAGGATGAAAAACCAGTAAAAATGGACATTAAAGGTCCTAACATATCGATACATGTGTCTCTATATCGATACGGGTAAGCTATTTTTGGGATTGTGTTTCGGTACACGAGAAACTGTTTCGGTACAAGCAAGGACATTTAGCAAGGCGTACCGATACACAAAGAGTTGTATCGGTACAATTTTTGAGCAACTCGAATCTAGGATTTTGAAGAATAGCAAAGCCTACCGATACACTTGGTCATGTACTGATACGGGCAGCAGTTATTACAATTAATGTGATGTCTGGAAGTTTCTATTTCTTCCATTTTGGTCCCTGAATGATATATATGTAATTGAATGAGTTTGGATGATTCTTTGAGGCTGAAACTTGACATGTGGGCATGTAATCTGAAAAATTAGGGTTTGGTAACTATAAAATGGGTAAAGTCCTAGTAAGTTATTGTAATTGCAATTTGGTCCTTAATTGCAATTGCATGCAATCGGATGTCGATTCGACGCCCGATTGAGTTGAAATTTCACCCGCTGGTAGTATGCACACTATAGGTTATAATATTGCATCTAGATATGATAAAAGAAAAAATGGACGTAATTTGAGTTTAATCTTTACTAGTTTGTTTCGGTATACCCAATGTAGCTTGCTCGGTTCAGTCTTGCGCCTAGACCGGGTCAAGGGGTTACAAAATGACTAGGGATGGGAAAAGCAAAGCCTACGTCAATAATCCTTCAGTTGGTTGATTAATCTCAAATTTGACTTGAGGGGCAGAATTGAAGATGTGAAAGTTAGGGTGGATAAGTTTGTTTTCCCAATAGACTTTATCATCCTAGACTACGAAGCTAATGAGAATGCTCCCATCATCCTGGGAGACCATTCCTAGCCACCAGACTAATCATGATCCACTATGATAATGGCAATTTCACTATGAAGGTGAACGATCAGAAGATCACATTCAATGTCTTTAGCACGCTCAAGTATGTGGATGACTGTGAAGAGTGCCAACTTATTGGTACTGAAGAAACCCTTATTAAACAAAGCTTGCTTGAGGCTTGTTTTAACAACTTACTTACTGTTGAGGAACAAGCTGACTTTGATAGAGCCATGCATGATGGTGAGAAAGAAGGTTATATGGAGATCGAACAAACTAATGTTGCGCTCATGAGGCCAAGTAAAACTTTTGAGCCCTTGGATCACGCTGAGTTCAAATGTCATAAACCTTCACTTGAACATCCACCAGTACTTGACCTTAAACCTCTTCCCCCTCTATTAAAGTATGCATACTTAGGGGAAAATGAAACACTACCTGTTTTCATATCTGCTTGTTTACATTTTGACCAAGAAACTAAATTTTTGAATGTTTTGTCTAAACATAAAAATTCTATTGGTTGGACTATTGCTGACATAAAAAGGATTAGCCCTACTTTGTGCATGCAAAAGATTTTTCTTGCAGATGACAAGAGCAGTTCGATAGAACCTAAATAGAGACTAAATATTATCATGAAAAATATGGTTATGAAAGAAATCATCAAGTGGCTTAACGCTGAAATTATTTACCCTATCTCCAACAGTTCGTGGGTGAGCCCTGTTCAGTGTGTACCCAAGAAAATAGGGATAACTGTGATAAAAATGATGTTGATGAACTTCTCCCCACCAGAAATATAACTGGATGATGAATCTATATTAATTATAAGAAGCTAAACAAGGCCACAAAGAAGGATCACTTCCCACTACCATTTATTGAGCAGATGCTTGACAAACTTATAGGGAAACCCTACTATTGCTTCCTAGATGGTTACTCCGGCTATAATCAGATTGTTATCACCCTAGAAGACTAGGAAAAGATGACATTCACTTGTCCATATGGCTTTTACGCTTTCCGACGAATGTTCTTTGGCCTTTGCAATGCACGACCAACCTTCCAGCGATGCATGATGTCCATTTTCTCAGACATGGTGAATGACTTATTAGAGATTTTTGTGGATGATTTCTCAGTTTATGGAGACTCCTTCGACCATTGCCTAGGTAATTTTGAAAAGGTGTTGCAACGGTGTGAAGACACAGACCTTGTCTTAAACTGGGAGAAATGCCATTTTATGGTGATCGAGGGCATTTTCCTAGGCCATCGTATTTCTAATAAGGGCATTAAAGTGGACAGAGCTAAGATTGAAGTCATCGAAAAGCTACCTCCTCCAGCCAATATCAACTCTATTAGAAGCTTCCTAGGCCATGCTGGGTCATACAGAAGATTTATTAAAGATTTCTCCAAATTCTCAAAACCTTTGTGTTTGTTACTGGAGCAAATAGGGCATTTGAATTCAATGAGAATTACCATGCTGCATTATGAACCCTACATAAGGAGCTTATCTCAGCACTGATGGTAATACCCCTTAAATGGTCCCAACCGTTCGGATTAATGTGTGATGCAAGCAACTATGCTTTAGGTGTCGTTCTTGGTCAACAATGAAACAAGGTTTTTCATGTTATATATTAAGCTAGTCGTACACTCAATGAGGCACAAGTAAACTGCAACACTACTGAAAAAAGAATTGCTTGTTGTTTTGTTTGCATTTGATAAATTTAGGTGTTATTTAATAGGTACTAAGATTATTGTGCATACTGATCATTCTGCCATTAAATACCTAGTATCTAAGCAAGACGCTAAACCTAAACTTATTAGGTGGATCTTACTTATGCAATAATTTGATATTAAGGTAGTTGATAGGAAAAGAACTAAAAATCAGGTTGCTGACCATCTTTCCAGGCTAGTTAATGCATATGATACTGATGTTGCATGTGACATTAAGGAAGAATTCCCTGATGAGAAATTATTAAAAGCCACAGCCTTACAATGGTATGTTGACATTGTTAAATTTCTTGTGATCTTAACAGCCAAGAACGGAAGAAATTTCGGCATGATGCACGATATTACTATTGGGACGAGCCTTATCTTTTCAAAAAAATGTATTGATCAAATGTTCCGAAGATGTGTCCCTGAAGAAGAACAGGAAGGTATCCTACATCATTGCCACTCTACTCCATGTGGAGGACATTTTGGAGGACAAAGGACAGCTGCGAAGGTTCTACAGTCTGGGTTTTACTAGCCAACTTTATTCCGAGAAGCTCATGACTACTACAAGAAATGCGATAGATGTTAGAGAACGGGAAATATATCTAAGCACAATAAGCTTCCTATGCAGGTCATCTAGGAAATTGAACTTTTTGACGTATGGGATGTAGATTTCATGGGACCTTTTCCATCCTCTAAAGGCCAACTGTACATCTTGTTCATGGTAGATTACATGTCTAAATGGGTAGAAGCAATCGTGACGACTAAGAATGATGCCAACACTGTATTGTGATTCTTATACAAAAATATCTTCACACGTTTTGGTGTCCCTCGAGACATTATCAGGGATAAAGGTAAGCACTTTGACAACAAGCTGATTGCCAAGGCATTACGATGATTTGGAGTCCAGCTAAAAATTGCCACAACGTACTATCCACAAAACAATGGGCAATCTTAAGTGTCAAATCATGAGATCAAACAAATCCTTGAAAAGGTAGTCAAACCAAACCACCGACATTAGTCTTTAAAACTGGATGAAGCACTCTGGGCCCATCGAACTGCTTTTAAAACACCACTGGGAATGTCACCTTACCAACTGGTATATGGAAAATCTTGTCACCTACTAGTTGAACTTGAACACAAAGCCTTTTGGGCCATCAAGAAAATCAACATGGATTGCCAATTAACTGGGGAAAGAAGACTTCTGGAATTAAATAAGTTGGATGAACAAGGACTGAATGCATATCAGAATGCCAAGATTTATAAAGAGAAGACAAAAAAATGGCATGATGCTAAACTAGTGCCTCAGCAATTTGTTGAAAGACAAACAGTGCTACTGTACAATTCTCGTTTAAGGCTTTTTTTCAGGCAAGCTGAAATTGCATTGGTCTCGGCCATTCCAAGTGGTCAAGATCTAACCACATGGCGTTGTGGATATATCAGACTTAAAAGATGGCCCAATATTTAAATTCAACTATAACACCCCCTTCCGGTTCTGGTAGAGAACCGAATCGAAAAGCATTCACAATGAACAATACAATTAATCCGGTACATTAATGACACAAATATCTCATACAGTGCGATGAAATCGAGCAATGCAAGGCTTACCAATCTATTTTAGGACCAATATTAAACTTTTTAAACCTTTAGGGCCAAATTGTAAATTCCAAAAATTTAGAGCTCCTTTATAGTAACTAATTGATCTATACTGAAATTCAAACCATGATTAACTATTCTGCAAGTTTTCATGTTAATCTGATGCCATTTAACCAATCAATTAGACTATACAAGATTCAGTGTCCATTTTGTAAACAATGCAAAGTTGTGTTCAGCAGTTTTTAACCGAATTAACAGACACTGTACCGAAACACCTTAGTGTCATATCGGTACGGGTACACATGGATTTAAACTCTATTGAATCTACCAATTTCTGTTTTGATACATTTTGACCTGTATCGATATGGGTTGATCAACATTGTCTTTGACCAGGGTCTATTTCTGTACGCCCTGTATCCATACCGAAGCCATTTATTTTTCCAGACCATATTGCCCATGTAATACCCCAAATCCTAGCTTAGAAGTATTGGAACCAAAATGCATAAGTTGATAGCTTAATTGAATTTAGTATTAAGCTAAATTGATTAGTTAAGGGTCTAATTGAAATAATGAATGAAATAAGTGATCAAATTACAAAGGACCAATTTCAATTTAGTAAGAAAGATGAGGCTTGCATGATAAATTTCATGATTCTCTCAATTGCCCTTGACTAATTATATGATTAATAACTAACTAAGGTTAGTTTAGTAAATTCCTAATTCCACTAATGTGGATATCCACATTGCCATCATCTCCTTCATTTTCATTACCAGCCGAAAAAGAGAGAAAGGAAAGTGAGAGAGAAACTTTGAGAAAAACACCATTGAAACATGATTTAAGCTTTCATGTGTGGAAATTTTCCATTGAAATTGAGCTAGGAAGCAAAGTAAGTATGATTCTACTTGTGTTCAATTGAATAGCCAATTATACTTGTGGAATTGGACGGTTTTGATGATGTTAGATGAAATTAGCTATTGAATATGTGATTAGATGAATAAATGGTTGTATAATCATGCAAATTTGAAGAATGAACACTAGGTACTATGCTGAAAATTATGTGTTTACGATAGAGTAACAAAGCTAGGTTGCTGGAAAATTGAAAAGTGGTGTTAAAGTGAGAATTGAATGATTAGAACATAAAATTGAGCTATGGAATTAATGAATTGATTATGATCATGATTAGATTTTGTAAATAAGGTGTTAAACAAATTTAATTGTTAGCAAACAATGCTGGAAATGAAGGATAAAAGTATGAACGTAGTCTTTAACATAGAAATTGTTTTGTTGAATTGAAATTGAGTAAACATGCAAAATTAGGCATTGTAACCAACTTACTCTGTTTTGGATGTCTTGAATAATGGATTAACATTAACTCAACATGTTTAGGATATCATATGAAATGAATTATAGGGAAAAACATTGGTTAAAATGAATTTAAGGCAGTAAAATGTATTTAGGTGCAATCTGCCCAGAATTGCTCTGTTATGGGCAGTCACTTTGAAAATTCACCAAAAATGGTATAGATCAAATTCAGGGATGAAATTTTAATGACATGATCCTTAGTATGTCTACTTTCATTAGGTGAAAACAGAACTGAAAAGTGGATCCTATGCTAGAAACTGTAAATAGGAATTGCTGGACAGTGCAAACTGTCCAGGCAGTGTAAATACCCTATCTTTGAGCAATAAACTGTATTAATTGGCTATGAAATAAAATGCAGGTCTTACCGAGTAGCAACATGTTTCCAAAATAGTTTTGGGACATTGTAACATGTCCAGGTATGTCTTAAAATGAAGTAATAACAATATAGAAATGAACTAGTAAGAAATGCTTAAAAGGAAGCATAAAAATAGTAGCTAAATGTTAGGTACAAATGTCGTAACATTGTTACTATGATTGTATGATATTATGTGCTTGTTTTGATGATATGTATATATTCTATGTTTGCTAGACCAAGGACAGCAATTTGGGGAAGAAACGGATAGGAGTGGACATCCCAAAGCTAGAGGCAAAGGGATTTGGATTCAATACAATTGAATTGCTAGGAGTATTGTGAGTGTAAATATCATTAGGGTTGGGACTTAGGTCCTAACCAATCTTGCTATTGGTAATTCGATGAAATTGCCATGTTACATGACCTAATGCATATTTGGCTAATTAAGGGAAGAATGACATGTATGAGAACTTGTTTGATGCCATGATCTATGTGTTTACTTGGGTGTTAAGCAAATGAAATGAAATGCTTGACATGTTGCATTGCTTATGCCAAAGTTAAGAAATGGCATGCTGCTTGGAGAATAAGGTACACACATTGCATACATATGCATGTGTTTGTGATTGATATACATGGCTGGTTGAAATGAAATGAACAATGATACCACTTTGTATTCATGCCATTCGAATGGCATGGATAGTTTTGTATTGGGAGTTAAGACTCCAAAAGCCTAAGGGCTTGGCCTTTGAAGGGCATAATCTTGTATTGGATCATGAAAAGTATAAAGCTTAAATGAAATGGATAATCAACAATATTAGTAGCTAGTTTGGATAGATAGGAGGGCATGCCTTAGAATCTTGAGCTCATATTGGCACTACGGTGCATATTGGTACGACGGTACATATTTGCACGACGGTGCATATTGGCACTACAGTGCATATTGCACTTCGGTGCATATTGGCACTTCGGTGCATATTGTTAAAGATTTGATTATCTAGTAAACCACTTACCAAGGATGTTATAAGATGACTTAATAATTCAAATGAACAATGTTTGCTTACATGTGTGATATGAACATTGCTTGAATTGCAAGATACTTGAATGAACTTTCTTGCCTTGAAAGATGACACATAAATGGTTGTAAAACTAGTTACTTTTCATGAAAGAAATGTATAGATGATGGCTTTGTGTATAAATGCCTATTTGGTGATTAGAGTTTTTGATTTCTTGTCAACTAAGCAACAAATCGAATGGCGTATTATATGTAAACATGATGGATGTTGCTATATTGATTGTGTGATATGTGAAGATTTCCTATGTTTACCTATGCAATTTGAATAGCATGTGTTTTGTAGAGATGTTCTTGATTCGTTGAATTACATGTAAACTTGGAAATTATGCTTGGAAAATTGGCTGGACTTAGTGTTACCTCACTAAGTACATAACTTGTACTTACCACTCTACTCTTCATTGTTCCCATAACAGATTAAAGATACTTCAAGATGATATCTTGGGTTTGAAGCAACACTTCAAGCAAGATTGAAAGTATGAATTCATACTCTTTGTATACTCCTAGTTTGGTGGCACTAGATCTTGTAATAGTTAGCCTTGATCATGCATGTGAGTATGTTCTTAAGACTTGTATGTGTAATGTTTTGTTGGGCCTATCATGTAACCAACTTTGATGACTTAAATTATATGTTTGAACCATGATGATATGTATATATATGAGTAAGAAGCTGCGCAAATTATGAAATAATGCAATGTTTGATGAAACCATGTATGATTCGAATGCTAAACCAATGTTGTATGATCATGCATTATTTCCGATGGTCATTGTTTGAATCGTCAATGTGAGATTGAAGTTAAGGTATGTACAATCATGGATTAACAATGTACTAATTAAGTATGCCATGAAATTATATGACTTGATTGTAAAGAATCAAATGAAATGTGATTGGAGATTTCCATGTTGTTCAAATAGATGTATGAATATGTAATAAGATGTAAGTTAGATGCCTTGTATTGGTCATGTTAATGGGTTGAATAAGTAATTTCTTGAGATGCAAGTAAGCTAGTTAAAGTATGTTTAGTGGCCACCTAGTGTTATTCGAGTATGGCACTTGGAATTGTAGTAAGAATGAAAGTTGAACCATGTTTAATAGTAACCTATTATGAAGTATGCCACACTTGTTGATTGTTGTTGAATGATGCATGTGAATTGAATGGATTGGTAACATGATATTGGTAACTTAGGATATAAGTATGGAACAAAACAAAATGGTACCTAAATTAGTATGCTATGCATGTTGGTTTTTGTTTAATGTGGATTGCTTGAATGTATTGTATGACTTGAAAGATTTAGTTTGGGTTACTTGCACTGCAAGTTATGTACACTGAGGTTACTTGTTCGACAAGTAACCTATATATTACTTTGTTTTTGCTTTGGTAACGCTCTAAAACCGGGTTACGACTAACCCGAGGATAGGGTGTTGCATTTATTGGTAATCAGAGCTTTTTGGTCGACTCCATAAGCTCACTTGCATCATATAGGATATTGTGCCACCTAGTAGATTTGATATAAGCTTGTGTTGTTGCAAAAATGTGTAAATGTGATAAGTAAAACTCTTATTGTTCTGATTGAACTAGAATGTCAGAAACAAGACTGTGTCGGGATAATGAAAGTCTCATAGGCTCTTCGAACGAAGGAGACAATGTGGGGATGGAACAGAATCCTCCTCAACAGCAAGCTCAACATCGAGCTCAAGCTGCTGCTCAACAGAAAGCTCCTGCTATCAATCTTATGCAGCAAGAATGTCTTACAAGTATGAAGGAGATGTTCAATCATCTTGTAACTGCCCTAAAACAAGATCACCCTGTTGCTCCTACTACTCTTGTGCCAAATCGAGCCCCTATTGACAAGCTGGCTCAGCATCAGGCATATACCTTCACTGGCACTAATGAGGCTAATCCGGAAGTAGCCGAGTATTGGTTAGAGGCCACTACTCGCATTTTGACTAAACAATTGCCATGTCCTGACGAGCATAAACTTGAGTGTTCCATCGCTCTGTTGGCAGACGAAGCACTAAGCTGGAGGGAAACCACGACTCTGACTGCTCCTGTAGAGTCTATCACTTGGAAGTTCTTCATTGATGAGTTCAGGAAGAAGTATATCAGTGAACAATATCTGGCCGAGCGCCGAAAATGATTCATGTATCTTAAACAAGCTGGTCGACATATCAAGCAATACGTGAGCGACTTTTCAAGCATTGCAAGTATGGGTTCGAATATATTAAAACCGAGGCCGACAAGTGTCAAATGTTCATCAATGGGTTAAATGACAAATTAAGCCCGATATTCACTACCTGGGGTATCACCGACTTCCAAAATTTGGTAAATCGAGACATTGCTACTGAGGTGAATATGAAAGCCTCGGAAAGACGCAAGAGCGGACACTCCTGGAAAGACAAAGGACCCAAGAACGATGATAAGCCATACTGCCAATCAAAGAAGTCCAAACATTCCAAGGGACACTCTTCGGACTATACCCCTAATCAGAAGAGTAATTACATTCTGAAACCTCAAATGGTTATAAAGACTTCAGCCCTTGTTGTTTCTGTTGATAGCACGGGGAATCAGGCTAAAGTAATCAATACCCTCTTTGCAAGTTCTGCCAGAAACATCATACTGGCCAATGCAAAGTTCAACAAAATTTATGCTTTTCACGTGGAGCCTCTGATCATTATATTTGGGATTGTCCCCAGAATCCCAACAAGGCTTCGAATTGAGCTTCTGCAATTGCTAGCTCAGCTCCTCCTAACTGAAACAAAGCACCCAGACAAGCTCAGTCGAGAAATTAGGGGAAACAGAAGTGCCCATATTCGAATGCTCAAACTCATCAGTAATCTCTAGCCCCTGCTCGTATGTACCATATTCGTGGTAAAGATGATGAAGAAGCACCCGATGTTATCATGGGTACTGTTGAGTTAAATTCCAGTCCTACTTATGCTTTAATTGATTTGAGATCTACCCATTCATTTTTTTGTTCTGCCTTGATCAACAAGTTAAAATTGAAACCCAAAATTATTGATCCAAATCTTGTAGTTTCGAATCCATTAGGGGAAAAACACCCATTAACTTGCGCCACAAGCAAGCTCCCTTGACCATTCAAAACATACCCTTTCCCATTGATCTTTATGTCTTACCATATTTTGAATTTGACTTGATTTTGGGGTTAGATTGGTTAAGTAAACACGAGGCCTGGATAGATTGCCAAAATCAGAGACTATATCTTCGGGGTTTAGGGAAAGAATTCATTCTCTTAATAGACAAGAAACCAACTTCAATCTTTGCTAAGATGATTCTCCAATATGAAATTGAATTCAGTTTGCCTAGCATGCCTGTTGTTTCTAAATTCACTGATGTTTTTCCCGAGGAACTCCCTAGTGTCCCTCTGACTAGAGAAGTAGAGTTCGAGATTGAAGTTTAGCCTGGAACAGCTCCGGTGTCCATTACACCCTATAGAATGGCATATGTCGAGTTGAAAGAATTAAGGAAGCAACTTCAGGAGTTGCAAGATAATGGTTTCATACGACCTAGCACTTCTCCATAGGGTTCTCCAGTCCTGTTCATGAAAAAGAAAGATGGGACTATGCAGGTTTGTATTGACTATCGTTAATTAAACAAGATCACTGTCAAGAACTGGTATCCCCTGCCCAGAATTGAAGATCTTTTAGATCAACTTAGGGATGTTTTCATAATCTCTAAGATCGACCTTCGATCGGGGTACTATCAAATGAAAGTGAATGAACAAGACGTACCCAAGACAACCTTTCGTACTCGATATGGCCACTTTGAATTCCCCGTAATGCCATTCGGGTTAGCGAATGCTCCGGCTACTTTAATAGATCTCATGAATCATGTATTCAAGCCCTATCTCGATAAATTTGTAGTAGTATTCATCGATGACATCTTGGTGTACACTCGGAATAAGGAGGAACATGCTGAACACCTCTAAATTGTCTTACAAACACTCTGAGAACATCAATTGTATGCTAAGTTCTCTAAATGTGAATTCTGGTTACCAGAAGTTTCTTTCCTCAGCCATGTTATCTCGGCTGAAGGAATCAAATTCGATCCAAGAAAGATTTAGTCTATTCTGAATTGGAGACCTCCGAAGAATGTAAGCAAGGTCTGAAGCTTTCTCGGTTTAGCTGGGTATTACAGAAGATTTTTTAAAGGCTTTTCCTCTATTTTGGCAAGCCTTACTAAGCTTACCCTAAAGGATACACCTTTTGTTTGGTTGGAAAGCCAACAACGAAGCTTCGATCAACTTAAGCAAGCTCTGACTCATGCCCCGGTTCTCATCCAACCAGAATCGGGTAAAGAATTCACTGTTTACAATGATGCTTCTCATATAGGACTCGGTTGTGTGCTGATGCAAGATGGGAAAGTAATTGCTTACGCTTCAAGGAAACTAAAGCCACACGAGTCTAATTATCCAACACACGATCTAAAACTAGCAGCTATCATGTTTGCTCTCAAGATATGGAGACATTATCTATACGGAGAGAAATACAATCTATTTACCGATCACAAAAGTCAAAAATACCTCGTAACTTAGAATGACTTGAATCTGAGGCAAATGAGATGGCTCGAATTACTAAAGGATTACGACTTGGTTATCAACTACCATCCGGGGAAAGCAAACATAGTTGCTGACGCCCTTAGTCGCAGACCATACTCAAGTAACTCCTAAATCTAGAATTCTGATTAAATTCATTTGAATCATGTCTCCTCTTGTTTTGCAAACAATGAATTTAGAGTTTCCTTAAGCTACAAGTTACTATTCAAATATTCCTTGAAATACAAGTAACCCATTCGAATAAGAATTGTGTCTAAAATACTTGTAACCATTGAAATTGAGTCTTTCTTAGCTTGTAAGAAAGAATTCGAACAATGCCTTGATCTTCAAGAAACAATTCAAACAGTGCCTTACATTGCAAGAAATCTATTGAAAATCATTCTAATGACTTTGTTAATTCTTTCGTAGCTACTACGGCTATCAATGCTCATTTCCGGCTATCCAAGAGCTAGAAATTTTTTTTGAACTTCATGTTCAATCTGATTTCATCTCGAGGATTAAAGAACTTCAACAAGTTGATCTAGATCTTCAGAAGATCATGTCTAAACTTACTTCTAAATCTAGCTCTGACTTCTCCCTCAAGTCAAATGGACTCCTCTATTTCAAAGATAGAGTTTGTGTTCCTAACAATGAGGAACTAAGACGGGAAATGTTGCAAGAAGTACATCAAAGTTCTTTCTCGATCCACCATGGATCGGTTAAGATGTATAAGGACCTAAAGCCACTATATTGGTGGCCAGGCATGAATCTGCAATAACGGACTTCGTATCCAAGTGTTTGACTTGTCAAAGAGTCAAAACCGAGCATCAAGTCCCTACTGGATTGCTTCAACCTATTGAACGTCCCTAGTGGAAGTGGGATCGAATTACTATGGACCTTGTCACCGGTCTTCCTTATACTCCAAGAAAGAATGATGTTGTATGGGTGATTTTTGATAGATTCACTAAATCTACTCACTTCATCCCTGTTTGTATAAACATCAGCTTGGAAACCCTTGTCGAGCTGTACATTTGTGAAGTGATTCGGTTACACGATGTACCTACAGCAATTATTTTTGATCGTGACCCTCGATTTGCTTCTCGATTCTAGAATTCTCTGCATAAAGCTCTAGGAGCTAAAGTACATCTTAGTACGGCCTTTCATCCTCAATCAGATGGCAAATCTGAGAGAATTATTTAAGTGTTAGAAGATATGTTACGAGCTTGTGCTATTGACTTAGGGAAGAATTGGGAGAAATCCCTACCTCTTGTAGAGTTTTCCTACAACAATAGCTATCAATCTTCTATTCTAATGGCACCATTTGAAGCTCTATATGGTAGAAGATGTAGAACTCCCTTATACTGGTCTGAATTGGGAGAAAACAAAGTATTGGGACCTCAAATGCTTCGAGAAACCGAAGAACAAATGAAGATCATTCACGGTCGATTGAAGGCAGCTTTCGATAGACAGAAAGCGTATGCTGACTTAAAAAGGAGAGATATCCAGTATGCTATTGGGGACAAAGTCTTCCTAAAGGTCTCACCTTGGAAGAAAGTGCTCAAATTTGGAAGAAAAGGGAAGCTCAGTCCCTGATACATCGGAGCATTTGAAGTTATTGAAAGAATTGGTCCAGTTGCCTATCAATTAGCTTTTCCTAGAGAATTCGATGTAATACATAATGTATTCCATGTTTCAATGCTCATAAGGTATCGATCTGGTCCTTCACACATTCTAAAACCCGAAGAAGTAGAATTGAATCCTGATTTGTCCTACGAAGAAGAACCTATTCAGATTCTTGACCATGAAGTAAGGAAGCTTCGGAACAAGATTGTTCCCCTTGTTAAGATCTTATGGAGAAATCATAAGGTGGAAGAAGCAGCCTGGGAATCTGAAGAAGTCATGAGGAAGCAGTATCCTCACCTATCCGATTAAGGTAAATTCAAGGACGAATTTAATTTAAGGGGGGATAATTGTAGCATCCCAAATCCTAGCTTAGAAGTATTGGAACCAAATTGCATAAGTTGATAGCTTAATTGAATTTATAATTAAGCTAAATTGATTAGTTAAGGGTCTAATTGAAAGAATGAATGAAATAAGTGATCAAATTACAAAGGACCAATTTCAATTAAGTAAGAAAGATGAGGCTTGCACGATAAATTTCATGATTCTCTCAATTGCCCTTAACTAATTATATGATTAATAACTAACTAGGATTAGTTTAGTAAATTCCTAATTCCACTAATGTGGATATCCACATTGCCATCATCTCCTTCATTTTCATTACCAGCCGAAAAAGAGAGAAAGGAAAGTAAGAGAGAAACTTTGAGAAAAACACCATTGAAGCATGATTTAAGCTTGCATGTATGGAAATTTTCCATTGAAATTGAGCTAGGAAGCAAAGTAAGTATGATTCTACTTGTGTTCAATTGAATAGGCAATTATACTTGTGGAATTGGACTGTTTTGATGATGCTAGATGAAATTAGCTGTTGAATATGTAATTAGATGATTAAATGGTTGTAGAATCATGCAAATTTGAAGAATGAACACTAGGTACTGTGCTGGAAATTATGTGTTTATGATAGTGTAACAAAGCTAGGTTGCTGGAAAGTTGAAATGTGTGTTGAAGTGAGAATTGAATGATTAGAACTTAAAATTGAGCTATGAAATTAATGAATTGATTATGATCATGATTAGATTTTATAAATAAGGTGTTAAAAAAATTGAATTGTTAGCAAACAATGCTGGAAATGAAGGATAAAAGTATGAACATAGTCTTGTAACATAGAAACTGTTTTGTTGAATTGAAATTGAGTAAACATGCAAAATTAGACATTGTAACCAACTTACTCTGTTTTGGCTGCCTTGAAAAATGGATTAACATTGACTCAACATGTTTAGGATATCATATGAAATGAATTATAGGGCCAAAACATTGGTTAAAATGAATTTAAGGCATTAAAATGTGTTTAGGTGCAATCTGCCCAGAATTGCTCTGTTCTGGGCAGTCACTTTGAAAATTCACCAAAAATGGTATAGATCAAATTCAGGGATGAAATTTTAATTACATGATCCTTAGTATGTCTACTTTCATTAGGTGAAAACAGAACTGAAAACTGGGACCTGTGCTGGAAACTGTAAATCGGAATTGCTGGACAGTGCAAACTGTCCAGGCAGTGTAAATGCCCTGTCTTTGAACAATAAACTGTATTAATTGGATAATAAATAAAATGAAAGTCTTACATGGTATTATAGACAATTTTTTTATCTTTCCAACGGTGTATAGTAATTGAAATTCCGACGTACGGATTAAAAGATATGGCCATTTAAAGGCAGTGTGCAAACTATCAGGCAGCAGTGTCCTGGGTAGTTTGGGACTGTTTTTGCACCTAGTAGCAAACTGTTTCCAAAACAGTTTTGGGACATTGTAACCTGTCCAGTTATGTCTTAAAATGAATTAATAACAATATGGAAATGAACTAGTAAGAAATGCTTAAAAGGAAGCATAAAAACAGTAGCTAAATGTTAGGTACAAATGTGGTAACATTGCTACTATGATTGTGTGATGTGCTTGTTTTGATGATATGTATATGTGCTATGCTTGCTAGACCAAGGACAGCAAGTTGGGGAAGAAGAGGATAGGAGTGGACATCCCAAAGCTAGAGGCAAAGGGATTTGGATTCAAGACAATTAAATTGCTAGGAGTATTGTGAGTGTAACTATCCTTAGGGTTGGGACTTAGGTCCTAACCAATCATGCTATTGTTAATTCGATGAAATTGCTATGTAACATGACCTAATGCATATTTGGCTAATTAAGGGAAGAATGACATGTATGATAACTTGTTTGATGCCATGATCTATGCGTTTACTTGGGTGTTAAGCAAATGAAATGAAATGCTTGACATGTTGCATTGCTTATGCCTAAGGTAAGAAATGACTTGCTGCTTCGAGAATAAGGTCGCATATTGCATACATATGCATGTGTTTGTGATTGATATACATGGCTGGTTGAAATGAAATGAAATGAACAATGGTACCACTTTGTATTCATGCCATTCGAATGGCATGGATAGTTTTGTATTGGGAGTTAAGACTCCATAAGCCTAAGGGCTTGGCCTTTGAATGGCATAATCTTTTATTGGATCATGAAATGTATAAACCTTAAATGAAATGGATAATCAACAACCTTGGTAGCTAGTTTGGATAGATAAGAGGGCATGCCTTAGAATCTTGAGCTCATATTGGCACTACGGTGCATATTGGTACGATGGTACATATTGGCACTACGGTGCATATTGGCACGACGGTGCATATTGGCACTACGGTGCATATTGGCACTTCGGTGCATATTGTTAAAGATTTAATTATCTAGTAAACTACTTACCAATGGTGTTATAAGATGACTTAATAATTCAAATGAACATTGTTTGCTTAGATGTGTGATATGAACATTGCTTGAATTGCAAGATACTTGAAAGAAATTTCTTGCCTTGAAAGATGACACATGAATGGTTGTAAAATTAGTTACTTTTCATGAAAGAAATGTATAGATGATGGCTTTGTGTATGAATGCCCACTTGGGGATTAGAGTTGTTGATTGCTTGTCACCTAAGCAACAAATCGAATGGCATATTATATGTAAACATGATGGATGTTGCTATGTTGATTGTGTGATATGTGAAGATTGCCTATGTTTACCTATACAATTCAAATAGCATGTGTTTTGTAGAGATGTTCTTGATTCCTTGAATTACATGTAAACTTGGAAATGTATTCTTGGAAAATTGGCTAGACTTAGTGTTACCTCATTAAGTACATAACTTGTACTTACCACTCTACTCTTCATTCTTCCCATAACAGATTAAAGATACTTCAAGAGGATATCTTGGGTTTGAAGCAACACTTGAAGCAAGCTTGAAAGTATGAATTCATACTCTTTGTATACTCCTAGTTTGGTGGCACTAGATCTTGTAATAGTTAGCCTTGATCATGCATTTGAGTATGTGCTTAGGACTTGTATGTGTAATGTTTTGTTGGGCCTATCATGTAACCAACTTTGATGACTTAGATTATATGTTTGAACCATGATGATATGTATATATATGAGTAAGAAACTGTGCAAATTATGAAATAATGTAATGTTTGATGAAACCATGTATGATTCGAATGCTAAACCAATGTTGTATGATCATGCATTAGTTCCCATGGTCATTGTTTGAATCGGCAATGTGAGATTGAAGTTAAGGTATGTACAAGCATGCATTAACAATGTACTAATTAAGTATGCCATGAAATTATATGACTTGATTGTAAAGAATCAAATGAAATGTGATTAGGGATTTCCATGTTGTTCGAATAGATGTATGAATATCTAATAAGATGTAAGTTAGATGCCTTGTATTGGTCATGTTAATGGGTTGAATAAGTAATTTCTTGAGATGCAAGTAAGCTAGTTAAAGTATGTTTAGTGGTCACCTAGTGTTATTCGAATATGGCACTTGGAACTGTAGTAAGAATGAAAGTTGAACCATGTTTAATAGTAACCTATTGTGAAGTATGCCACACTTGTTGATTGTTGTTGAATGATGCATGTGAATTGAATGGATTGGTAACATGATATTGGTAACTTAGGATATAAGTATGGAATGAAACAAAATGATACCTAAATTAGTATGCTATGTATGTTGGTTTTTGTTTAATGTGGATTGCTTGAATATTTTGTATGACTTGAAAGATTTAGTTCGGGTTACTTGCACCGCAAGTTAAGTACACTAAGGTTAATTGCTCGACAAGTAACCTATCTATTGCTTTGTTTTTGCTTTGGTAACACTCTGAAACTGGGTTACGGCTAACTCGGGGATGGGGTGTTACAGCCCATTTTTGTATCGAAACACCTTGAAGGCCATATTGGTACACCTAGGTTATTCTTCATTTTTACCTAACAAAATATGCACTATCGTACCGAAACAGGTGAACCCGTATCGGTACGACCTGCACTGTAATAATAGATTATGTTTGGTCTTTCATCAAATTAACCTGTTGAACAATATCTGAATACAATGAAATTTTGCCAGCAATATTCAAACATTATAATCTATATGCATGTCAAATTTTAGGGCTATCCAAATCCATTTACTAAGTTTTTACCCTTTTTAGCCAATTATGCAACTTTAGCCATTACCAAAAGGTCAAATAGTACTCTAGTGACTTTTACAAACCATGCATTATACACACATATCAAAATGGACATAATTGACTAGTTCAACTACTTTTCCACCGTTCTAGGAGTTCATAGGGACAAAACACATTACTTGAGGCTTCTAGTGACTTCCCAACAACGTCAAATTCTTCGATCTTCAATGATAAAATCTTTAACCTGAAATGCATTAGTCATACTTTTCCTACTAAGGTAGTCATAAACAATACCAATAACAATGGAATCCATTTTAAAACATGTAACAACAACAATGATGCCACAGATAAATATTATCAATGCAATCTTAAAGTTCAATAACAATAATATCATAATTCTTATCATTAACCCTTGAATCGATTCTCAGATAGTGGGTACGCAAATTTCTAAGCCTCGCCAAATCAATAAATGGTCTGATCCCTCTGCCTCGCCATTATGACCAATATCACAATACATCCCCCTGCCTCGCCAAATCAATATAGGCCATAGACCTATGACCATAGTCCACCCATACACTGAGGTCATGAATTCTATGGCATTCCAATTGTATCCAATGTCCTTTCAAATCCAAGGTTCGGTAACAATATCAATGATCGGTGTTCAGTAACAATAGCGATGATCAATATTCTTGTCAATAACAATGATTTGATATACATATTCATTAACAATATCAATAACAATGACAATGCTTAATAATCTCAATGATAATGATCAATGCTTCATTTCCAATGTTTCGATAACAATAATTGTATCGATAGCAATGCTCAATGACAATAACAATAACGTTATCAATGACTAAACTTCATGATCAATATTCTATGATTCAATGATGCTTAATAGTCACAACTCTGACTTACTGACGTTTACCAATAGCATCCACTATATGTTTTAGTGCAATAATCCTTGACAATGGTATTCGCAATACAATAAACAATGACAATTAAATCGGGAAGACACCTAGTCTATCCCGAGACTCTGACTATACTCACCTTGAGAATCTGATACTCCACCGGCTCTTGGATGACAATCCCCTTGTTCCTAGCTTTTGTGGGTGACGGTGGATGATCTCTATCAACTTCTTGAGCTAGGTAAAACAATAGGATTGTATTAGAATCATTAATACGATATCATAAACAATATAACGATATCAAAATCAATATCTAAGCACAAAATAGCCATTAGCTACAAGATTTCCCATGGATAGTCAAAACCCTAACTTTGTGATTAAGCTTGATTTATCCATGGATTTTCAATGATTGTTTTGGGATTACTACTTACCCGATCGAAGACAATAATTTGGTAATGATAAATTGAAGAAACTCAAGCTTTCTCAACCTCCCATAATGGAGGTGCTTGCTTGGAGGTGGAAGAATATTAAATAGAGGTGTGTGCTTGGCATGTAATCAGGTAAGTTCCCTAAATTGACTATTCTATTATTTTAAAGGAAGAACATTCCTTCACATAAAGGAAGGTCATTAGAACACCCCACGTAGGATGATTATAATTGAGGAGGGGCAAATCACAAGGTTAGTCCCTCAACTCTTTGGTACTCTAAGCTTGTACCCCCAACTTTCAATTTCTATAATTAAGCCACTAAAAGGTTTTCAATACATTCAATAAGGTCCAATATCAATACAATTGACTCAATCGGAGTCCATATCAATACAATTGACCTTGC
Source organism: Hibiscus mutabilis (assembly GCA_019671005.1). Lineage (NCBI taxonomy): Eukaryota > Viridiplantae > Streptophyta > Magnoliopsida > Malvales > Malvaceae > Hibiscus > Hibiscus mutabilis. The sequence continues at coordinate 26,443,807 of CM033727.1, forward strand.
GGTCTAAGTCAAAGCTATATTTGAACCTTTCCAATGTAGGGTTTCTAATCGTCGGAACCCAATTCTGACTAGGCTAGATTTTGGGGTGTTATACCAACGGTCAACGCCTCAAGTCCTACAAGGGAGCACCAGTGCTACGTGAGAAAATGCCAGTCACACTGCTAAATGTCTAGAGCATCTAGTTCTATCTTTACTTTTAATTTTTGCATTTATTTTTATAGTTTCTCAGTTTAGGTAAATTATGTTTATTTTTTGCAGTTATTAAAGAAAGGAAAGGATAAAGCGGACTTAACATTCTCCTGGAATATTGGAAAGGAAGACCAGCTACATGAAAAGGAATTTGGGTTGGTTCATTTAAACTCTGGAAATTCCATCACTACCCCTCACCATAACCTATAACTACTCAACACATTGCCACCCCATCCACTCGCCACCTACGTTCACATTTCCCGCTTCACAATACACTCAACATTAATTGTTGAATCCCCTCAATCACTCTCAAACCTTTTGCTTACCTGACTATCCATATACTTCACCCCCAAGCCTTTCCATCTTCAACCAAAGTCTGATAACATGCCCTTCAATTGCCCTCTATGTGTTGAAAAAACTTCTTGAAAAAGAAAGACAATTACCTACTTCTACTAATAGCGAGCTGTCAACAAAGCTTGAGCCCTCATCATCTCTGTCCTTCTACCAATCTTCTTCTGACTCCATCCCAGGCCTTGACTCTAACTCCTCCACTGAAGAATCCACAAGCCTCCTGGGTAGACTTCAATCAAAAGACATCTTAAATAGATACAAGTCTCTTAGGAATCAACTACTAATCCTATAGGAAGGGCTCACAAACTCTGACACATGTGAGGTGTTCTTCGATGATGATGAACAGTTAGTCGTCCTTACTTATGGCTGGGAGATCTTCCCCCAACAACTTGGACATATTAATGAAGACTAGGTGAAGAATTATACACCCACATTGCACACTAGGGAGAAGATTAGGTAATTATATGAGGTGTTAAGGTGGACTTCACACCACTACTGATAGCAAACCATTATCAACTAGAGATAGTGGCCAACCTCCACACCCAATTTGTCGCCAGTGCCACCGCCGCAATCAACACTCAGCTTTTACAAGACCTATGTGTCAAAGGCACCACTTGAGAGAGAACATTGTTCAATGCTAGGAAATTACAATGGTCTAATCTAAACCATAATGCCAAATTCTAGGTAAGATTCATTAACACCAGGCTGCTTTCGACAAAGAACATGACCACATTCTCCTACCAACAATTGTTGCTCCTCCACTCTATCCTCCATGGATGCCTGATAGAACCTTTTGAAATCATTTATGGGGCTATCCTAACCAAAGCTACCTCCTATAGAAAGACAAGGGCACTACCATTCCCTCGTTGTATAATAGTATTCTGCCAGAAAACATGAGTGCGACAATGGAAAGGGATATAATCCTCAAGGAACCCTTTGGATGGTTGAGGTCGGAGGTTCGTGACATCAAGGACCCCAAGCTTGCACCATTGGAGAACCCTACAAGGAAAAGGTAATAGCCGAATACTGATGTTGGCGCATCTTTCTGCCCTACCAAGAAACAAACGTCAGCCTAAGAAAAAGGCAAGGGCGTCATCATCCAGGACCCACCACCCCAGTAACTTTTTGGGTTAGACTTTCTTTTCTTTTTTTAGTTTTCTTTTAGTTTTTCATATTCTGCATTTACATATTTAGTTCAATTTGCTTTTCCTTGATTTTTTTTCTTTTCTTTTTTCATTGGGGATAATGCTCTTCTCAATTTTGGGGGAGTACATACCCATAGAGATTAGGTTAAATTTAGGTAAAATTTAAAAAGTTAAATTTTTTTAGGACTGTAATTAGCCTAATCTGCCCAATAGGTTCTCTTTGCTATGATTCCCTTGATTCTAAATCTACTACTGCGTTGATTATGACTTCCTATGATTAATCTATGTTGATGCTTTGCAAGGTGTTAAGAGCTTTCACATTTTTGAACTTAATGATAAATCTATTGTAGCCCTTAAAAATACAAATTGCAAGGTGTTAAGAGCTTTGCAAGGTGTTAAAAAATCTCTGGGATGTTCTAGGTCGACTTTCTAATGTTTAAGGATGAATAAAAATAAAAGAATTGAAATGCTCAATGAAGCAAAATAAAGGCTAAACAAACTCCCTAAAAAATCAAGAAAATAGATTAAATATTGATAAATTAAACAAATCAGTTAGGGACATTCTTCTATGCATCTTGCTATCTTAGTACACTAGGTGAGTTGTGTTTGCTCCATTTAACTTTCCCTAGTAGGAATGATAGTACTGGAAAAGAGTGAATAAAAGTCTTCATGGGATGACATTGCTTGTAAGGCTCGGGGATGGGCTATTTGCTCTACTCCATCTTCAGGTACCGAAGGGTAGTGTGATAAGCTAAAGCCCCAGGGATACAGTTTTCAAACTTTAAAGAACAGGGAGTAAAAATGTGCTTAAAGGAAAAATCAAATGTGCCAAGGCAGAAAAAAGAAAACAACCCTTAAGCTTCTCTAAGACTACTAAGTGATGAATGCATGTAACCAAGCACACACTGCACTTACAGTAGATTTAGTCTTTTGAATAAAATTGTAAGATCTGAAATTCTTGCTTATCATCAACAGAGTTGAGGAATGTATTACTAATGTAGAATAACTTGGAATCACTATAATCATAGCTTAGTGGAACCTTAGGACTTACGGGCTATTTACTATTCTTCTTTTTTGTTTTTATTTTTCTTGTTTCCATTTTGCATTACTTGAGGACAAGCAACAATTCACGTTTGGGGGTATTTGACGAGTGCGTAAATGTTCTATTTTATACACCCTTATTCATTGTATTTTGCATGTTTTCAAGCTCATTTAGGTTTGCATTTAGGTTAGAATATACATATTTGCATGTAGATAGGGAGTTTACACTGCATGTGCTTAAACTTTCATATATATTGGTGCTTTTCACGGGAAAGTGGTATTTTTGTAGTGTATGTGCAGGATGCTAGAGGATAGCTAGAGCAGGAAAGGAGTAGATCGCATGGTTGGAGCTGACAAAGCATAAAGAGTTTGCGATGAATCTTTTTTGCCCACATGGACTTTCTCCCAAATACACAACATTTAATCAAGTGAGAAACAATTGGCTTTGTTTAATGAAGCCGTGCACTTTAGGGTACTGAAGCCCTAGTTTCACTACCTATATAAAGAAGACTTGGACACTACTATAAAAATATGATCGATAAAGAGCACAATTCATACGAGAGTCCTAGTCTAAGCTTGCAGAGAACCATCGGGCGAAGCTAGACGATTCTCCTTATCGAAAGAATCCATCAAGAGAGACTAACGGAGATGAGGCCTATAGCACAGTTGGACGACATGGAGGGAGTTTTGTCGAGGACGCTCTACTTATTTATTTTCCTTTTCTTGATAAACTGACATACTATACTTTTAATTATGGTTGATTTACGCTCAGACATGAGCTCAACTTTTTAGTTGGGATTATTGCGTCACAAGATTATATGTTTTGATTATTTTAATTCAATGCTTTAGTTATTTTCATCTTCACCGATTCTGTTCATGTGCTTACTGTGTAGTTAATTGTAAAAGTTATTTGAGAGAGGCCTGTTAACTATTGATTTGTGGCTTAATATTTGAGAGAGTTAAGTTATACAAACATGAGTAATGGGGCTAAGCTGTCAACATAGTTCTAATCTATCTTAGACATAAGTTGTTAATTACAACGTTATTAACTTCTAGGAATCGAGAGAGTCAGAAGTTCATTAGAAAATCCTGTTGAGTAGATGGAGTACCTTAGGGTTTACACAGACATGTACGCCCATTGCTATATCACTGAGTTAGGAAATCATACATATATCCTTAGCAATAACCCCAACCTCCATAATTAATTGTTGAGTCGTTGTAGTTGTTTGTCATTATTATTGTCGTCTTTATATTATTTTAATAAGTTTTCACTTAAACTGACATTCACCTTTACTTGCAACCACAACCTTAAGTACGATAACCTCGTATTTATCAAGCCAATCCTAGTGGGTTCAACACTCTACTCTCACTTTATTACTTGATACAACGAGTATACTTGCTCTAAAGTGCATCACTATATTTCAAGCATTAATATTAAAAGCATCATAACAAATTTTCAAGTTAATTCTATTCCAATCCTAAAGTCTAAGGTTCTCTCATCTAAATGGCGTGGAAAATAACACATAACATAATATCACAGCAGGTTTTATGAAATACCTGAAAGTTTAGTTAGTGACCAAAATGATAAGATTGAAAGTTTGTTGTCCAAAATAAAGTGACCAAAATGAATAAAATGAAAGTTTTATGGACAAAGTGAAATTTTTTGAAAAGTTTGAGTAGTAACAACGTAATTTTCCTAGAAATAATTTTTATTCCGTAAATTGGTAGTTTAGCTAAAAGAAGTGGGCTAGGAATGAGATTATTAAATTAATTCGGGATTTCAATTTTAAGGAATTATTTGATAAAGCTTCTGAAATTTTTTCAATAAATGGATCGAATATAAATTCAAGAAACTAATATTAGCCATTGGATAGAAGGGTGAGAATGTCATTTCACATGGTTACAAGTGTAAGATTAAGTTTGGGCCCTTGGATTTAAATAATTTTTCCATGTTGAATCCTAGTCATTGGATCAAAGGGACAAGATTGGAATTTAAGTTTGTTTTAAGGGCAAAAATGGAAATTGATATAGTTCAAGGGAAAATTGGTAAACTACTAACTCCATATTAAATCTAGGCCATAGGATGATGATATTTGGCACATTATGAATTCATTGGATTTAAGGGTAAAATAGTCATTTTATTGTTAAAAAGATACATTTATTATTTATGGAAATAAAAGATAACAAGTGGCATAAATTGAACAAATGAAAAATGGAAGAAAACTTTTCCAATCTTCTTCATGTACGTGAGGTTCAAAGAGCAAAGGTAAGAATTTCATTTTTTGATTTTTTATCCCTAAATACTTTGATTTAGGGTTATGGCATGAACTACAATTTTGTTCTCTATTGAATTCTCCTTCATTTGGCATAAGAAATTGTGGCGCCCGATATCCCTCAACTGTTATGCTTGCCAAGTTGTGGAGAAGATTGATTTTTAGGTGTTTGTGGTGGAAGAAAAAGATAGTCAAAATTGACACAAGATTTAGAGTGGTTCAAGCTTCGAACAAGCTCTATATCCACTATATTATCTCCCCACCACGGATTTCACCAATTCACTAAGAATTCATCCCCTTTTCAAGGCTTAGTAGGTAACCTTTTACAACCTAGACTCACAACCTAAGTCTAGCATCCAAATCTCACAAACCGAGCTTTGGGAACTCTCTCAAACAAGAGAAAACTTAGCAAACAGAAATCCCTCTCTAAAGGTTGATGTTTTCACATTAAAGCACTCACCTAAATCCTAGGACACTTGAGCATACATTGAGAATTTGAGCTCACAAGTGTTTGTCTATACAATAAATGAAACTTTAAGAACTAAGACAATTTTTGCATCATAATGTTGTTGACTTGAGGATCATTAGTCTTTCATAGATGCTTGGAGGTCCCTTTTATCTTCCCAAATGATTTCCTAGCCGTTGGTGACCGTTGGGATTGAATTAGAGCCGTTGGGACTGATTTCCATGCTAATTTTCCCATTCTGGTGCAAGGTGTATCGAAACGCGGGGTACCCGAGCATTAATTGGCCTGTGCGTATTGATACAGCTGGGAGTGTATTGATACGGCCTGTAATTTAAAAGGCTTTTGGAAAATAGCAGTTGGGGGTAGTTGAAACAGGGATCAATACGTTACAAAGGGTATCGGTACGTACGCTTTACGTATCAGTACGACCATGCCTATAGTGGTATAGGTTTTAGCTACTGGAAAATATTGTAGCTAAAACCTTAAAGGGTATCGAGATAAGGTATACTGTATCGGTATGGTTAAGCTGAAAATTGGTTTTGGCTACTTTAAAAACATTTTAAATCTTTCCAAAGCCTTCTAAAACCCGTCAAACATATTTTCAAGTTGTTTGGACTTAAAATCATTTTTGAAATCTTTTCAATTTAGTCCAAAACTATTTTTCAATTATTATAACAAAACAAGTATCCTAACAATCTCCCTTTTTTTTGATATAATAAAACCAACTTGCAAAATTTTTTTTGAGATTCTCTCCCTTAGTAAAAATAAGTTTTGAATAAGAGTTTAAAATTTTAACACTTAAATGTAGTTAAAGCTCCCCGTTATTCATTTGAAAATTCAAATTTTCAAACAATTCTCCCCTTTTTTATTATATAAAAAATGGTTCAAACCAAGGTTTGAAAACTTTTTAAGTCCATAACAATGGAGAGTTTAAAAATGACAAAATAAGAGTTTTGTCTTAAAATAGGCTCCCCCTTACTCAAGCATCAAACAAATGTTAGTCCAACATTTATGATAAACTAGTTGAATTAAAATAAAATAAAATAATAAAAAATCAACTAATTTTTACCATACTTGAATCAAGGTAGGATGTGAAACCTCTTTCTTCAAGTGTTCTTCCTTGTGTGTATGGAGCTCCCCTTAATGTTGTACTTTGTTGATAATTCTCCATCACACCTAAAATAAGAAAATCACAAATGTTTTGGTATCCAAGTTGCTTTGGATCCATAGGCATTAGTAGCACATAACTTAGTCCCCTTAGGAATCCATTTTTCAATTTCATCCTTCTTAGTTTAAGTAATTAGTCCTTTTAGGACCCATATACTTCTAAAACAGTTTCCTTTAATAAATCTAGGGGCACTAGATTGTCTTTGATAAAAATTTGTTTTAACATAATTAGATTCAGAGCAATCTCCACTTTCACATTTATTGACATTTTTGTTAAACAAATTCTTTTTGAGTTCATCAGTTTCTCTTTGATGATCCTCTTCAACTTTTTGAAGCAATTTTTGTAAATCAAGGTTCTTTTTCTCAAAAGTTTCAAACTTTGCTTCAAGTTCGTGATTTGTTTTGGAAAGCAATTCATTTTCAATTTTCAACTTTGAAAGCAACTTTTTGTTTTTAGAAAATGAAGCCTTGAATTCCAAAATCAAATCATCATAGGATTCTTGCAACTCATCAAAAGTATATGAATTTGAACAAGATGAGTTAGATGTTACCTCCTTCTCATGGAGGGTCATTAAGCATAAGTGGGCTACCTCATTGTCGGTGGAGTCTTCCTCATCATTCAATTTTGCCACATATGCTTTCTTTGAAGATGATCCCTTATTGTTGAAGCGAGGGAAATCGTATTTGGTATGCCTCGTCTTATTGTAGTCATGGTTCTTTTGGGGATTCTTCATCTTCTTCTTCGATTCATGCTTAGATTTTTCCATTTCACTCTTCATGAACCACAGGTAAACTTCTTGAAGAGATGAAACATCTCTTCATCTTCACTTTCCTCCTCACTTGATTCTTCATGTTTGCATTTGGAGGATTTAAGAGTAACGACATTTAGATCTTAGATTCATTTCTCTTTGATATTCTTCTCCTTCTCCCTTATCAAGGGTTTAGACATCAATTCATGGGTAAGAATGGACCCAATTAGCTCATGAAGTTTGAGCTCCTTTAAGTTCTTGCCTTCAATGATAGCTGTCGTCTTGCCCTCCCATGATTCGGAAAGTGAGTGAATCAACTTCCGAATGGGTTTGTCTTACGAAATCTCCTCCCCAAAACCTTTGAGTAGATTGATGATTGTTGAGAATCAGTCAAACATCCTCTCGATGTCTTCATCTGGGTTCATCTTGAAGTTTTCATATTCGAGGTTGAGTCAACCGATCTCGTCTCCTTCTCCTCGTTTATTCCTTCATAAGTGACTTCAAGCTTGTCCCATAATTCCTTGGCACTCTCACAAGAAGACACCTTTGCAAATACATTCGGACCTAAAGCACAAAAGAGAAAATGCAAGGCCTTGCAATTTAGATTCATTTTCTTGCGATCATTCGCACTCCATTTTGCCTTGCTTCCTTGTCACACTAACGGTCCATCGGTGACTACATCCCAAAGATGATAGTCCTCTGCTCTTATAAAGATCATCATCCTATTCTTCCAATAGGCATAATGTTGATCGTTGAATAAGGGTGGCTTGTCAATGGATTGCGCCATGGAAACCGGTTGATTGTTTGGTTGATCGAGCTTACCGGGAATGCCTCAATAGGATGTTAATCCTATTGATTGAGCCTCACTCAGATACTAATTGTGGAGCTCGATATCCCTCAATCATTATGCTTTCCAAGTGGTGGAGAATATTGACTTTTGGGTGTTTGTGGTGGAAGCAAAAGATAGAAAAAATTGAAACAAGATTTAGAGTGGTTCAAGCTTCGAACAAGATCTACATCCACTACCTTAGCTCCTCACCAAGGATTTCACCAATTCACTAAGAATTCTTCCCCATTTCAAGGTTTAGGAGGCAACCTTTTACAACCTAGACTCACAACCCAAGTCTAGCATCCAAAGCTCACAAGCCGAGCTTTGGGAACTCTCTCAAACAAGAGAAAACTTAGCAAATAGAAATCCCTCTTTAAAGGTTGATGTTTGCAAACTAAAGCACTCACCCAAATCCTAGAACACTTGAGCATACATTGACAATTTGAGCTCACAAGTGTTTGTCTATACAATGAAAGAAACTTTAAGCACTAAGACAATTTTTGCATCATAATGTTGTTGACTTGAGGATCATTAGTCTTCCATAGATGCTTGGAAGTCCCTTTTATCTTCCCAAATGGGTGGCTAGCCGTTGGTGACCATTGGGATTGAATTGGAGCCATTAGGGCTGATTGCCATATTAATTTTCCCATTATGGTACAGGGTGTATCGATACGCGGGGTACCCGTATCGATACGGTCTTCCTCGAAAAGAGTTGTTGAGCATTAATTGGCCTGTGCGTATCGATACAACTAGGAGTATATAGATACGGCCTGCAATTTAAAAAGTCATTGGAAAATAGCTGTTGGGGGTAGTTGAAATAGGTATCAGTACGAGCCCTTTCCATATCGGTACAGCCAAGCCTATACCAGGTACGGGTTTTGTCTACTGGAAAAATACTATAGCTGAAACCCTAAAGGGTATCGATATGGGGTATACAGTATCGATACGGTTAAGCTAAAAACTTGGTTTTGGGTACTTTAAAAATGTTTTAAATCTTTCCAAAGCCTTATAAAACCCATCAAACATATTTTCAAGTTGTTTAGACTTAAAATCATTTTTGAAATATTTTAAATTTAGTCCAAAATTATTTTTCAATTATTATATCAAAACAAATGTCTTAACAGAAGTTCATGGAATAATATAAGATAACTCTTTAATTTTGAGGAGAGATAATTTAAGGTTTAGGGATACAAATGAATTAAGATTGTTATAAGATGTTCTATCATTTCCATGCTTGATTGAAGTTGGAATTGATGCATTCTTGATGGAATACCATTTGGTTAATTTTAGGTTTAAGGATTCAAGTTTAATTTGGAGTTTTCATGAAAGGATAATGTTGGAATAATATAATTAAAGTTTAATTTGAGGTGTTGGAATGGTTAAAGGATGCTAAAGATGTGAACTATGAAATTTGCCCAGAATTTTAGTCTTTGGTAGTGAGTTTGGAAATCCACCAAAAATTCCATAAAAATGATTAGAAAGTGAGCCAAATACCATTGTTTTCCTGGTTCAGTCTAGTTTCGTTTAAAAGAAACGGTGACTGATTCCGATTTGTATATCAAAAGATATGGATTTTTAAGTGATGAAAGGTCAAAAAACAGAGTTGTAGTCTGCTTCGAAATTCAGCACTAGAATTTGATTTTGAAAATTCATCATGAACCGTACAAGTTGAATTTGGGCTACTAGTCTATATGGTTGTAAAACTTATTGAATTTAGTTTCTGTCAAAACAAACAAAATCAAATTCTGAGTTGTAGATTATTTTACAGAAATATTTCTTTGTAGGTAGCACAGACTGTCAGATTATAAAATGAGTTCCTTATTGGTCTTATTAATTCAATAGATAAGGCAAAGGATCAAGCTTGGAGTTCTCTTAAGTTATTCAATTTAGTTTGGGATAAGAAGTGTCAACGCGAGTGCATTTATATGTTTAAGAATGTATTAAGGAAGACTTGCGATAAGTCGGCCTATATGATTCTATCGAATTTATAATATTGATTTTCATATGAAATATGATATTTTGACAAGCATAAAGTAAAGGTTTTATACGTGATGGGGTATGAATTGCCCTATTGTGTTTTGTTCATGATAATTTTTCTATCATATATCGATGATATGTCATAAAAATAATTTATGGTATAATGGAGTAAGAACTGCTCCATAATTTTGATTTGTCGATGATGAGTTATTTACTATCTATAGTATGATATATTGCAAAGGTAATGATATTGTTTTATTGCCCAAGATTAATATTGAGAGTTACAGTATAGTGGCATTCCATAGATTCTAGTACCTACGTCTGACACTTTATGTATCTAGTGATTATCGACACTTTATGTGTCTAGTGTTTTATCGGTCTTTATGGCCTAGTAGTCTGGGACTACATGACTCGCATACTTAGTTTCTCTCACATGTATTTCTTAGGCTAGTGAAAAGGACTTTTTACAAAAATATTTTTTTAATATTATTCATACTTTCTTTAAAGAAATATCGATTTGAAACGAGTTTGAATAAGAATTGTCTATACTATGTTTTTGAAGTTAATTATTTAATGATTTTATGATTATATTATAATGTCTCACTAAGTTCATATTTAGCGTGTGTTTTGTCTATGCACACGTAGGTGGTTCGAGACATTGGTGTAAGGCGTTGCATCAAGTTCAGGAAATTCTCATCAAGCTACCGCAATAATGACATCCTACTTGAGGTTTTTAATTAATTTTAGTGGCATGAATAAATCAGATAAATTTGTCTCTTTTGGTTCAGAGTTTGTGATTTATCAAACGGTTAATTTATTTTTCATAAAGTAAAGGAGCTCCGATTTTGTGTACAAGTCAATATAAATATTTTTGAAGGTTTTAAATTTTATAGTACTTTCGAATAAAATTTATTGTTTGTACTATATTAGGTTTTGTGATATTCCCGACTCGACTCTGATGATCAGAGTCGAGAAAGGGGTGTTACATTTTGTGGTATCATAGCTATAGGTTTAGCTAGTTCTAGATCCAAACCGTGCTTGTTAACAGTCAGTAAGTGTATACATGCCACTAGGATGTCATAATTATTGTATTGATGCTTGAGTGACTTGATGCAACTACTTATTGAATTGATTGTATAAAGTTATAGATGTCCGAAGCTGAAAGATCGCGTCGAGCGATCAAACAATTGGGTAAGAATGAGGCCCATAAAATTAGTGACAAGTTTAATCATTAATCATTTTCCTTTCAATGTGATGTTAATGTGCCGGTGAAGTTGGAAATGCCTAGCTAAACCAAGGTTTATTATTTTGAACCTTGGATATGATTTTAGATGAAATTCCACCCCAAGTTCCTTAGACTTTTATTGCTAGAGAGCTGAGAAGTCTTGAAGTGTTGGACTTCATGTGGGGTATTGATGGAAAATCAATGTCGATAGACTATTGATTTAATAAATATAAAAATGATGTTAGAAGGGCTTCGTTGTTATGATCAGGGAAAGCTCGATATGATAGTAACTTATCAGTTAGGATATAGCACAAGGGAAAGTCAAATTTGTAAGAATTACTCGATAGTAATTCAAAGAAATCAAATTCTTAGTAAGCTTAATGGAGTTTCCTTTTAATGAATTGCGATTATGTTGGGCATGGAATGGTCATTTGTATATTACGTCATTATGAATTTTTGCTTGAGACGAATAAATTTGAAAGGAACTAGAAAGTTCAGAGATTATAATGATGAGGGAAAATCAGATCTTTCTGACTGATTTGATTCAATAATATTTTTTAGGGAACTGCTAGCACAATGATGTAATAAATTTCTAGATTGTGTTTTGAACATACAAATATTCAAAGGTGAACATGGAAAGTATCCCAACTGTCAACGAATATCATGATGTATTCCCTTATAAACTACAGGGTTACCATCTAATCGTGAAGTGAAATTCAAGATTTAGATTTTCTATGGCACTGAACTTATATCAACGGTACTGTTCAAAATGGCTCTTATAGAGATAAGAGAGTTAAAGGTTCAGTTACATTGAATATTGGATTGAGGTTTTATACGACTTAATATATTACCTTGCAGAATTATAGTATTGTTTGTGAAAAAGAAAAAATGGTTTGATGAGATTATGTATTTATTACCGCCAATTAAATAAAGTGGTAGTAAATAATAGATAATTGTTGTTGTAGACTAATGATCTCTTCAATCAATTGAATGGAGCACCAGTGTTCCAAAAAATTGATCTTCGATTGGGATAACAATTAAAGGTTAAGGAGAAAAATATTTTTAAAGCTCTATTCAGGATATAATATGGACAATATGAGTTGCGGTAGTGTCTTTTGATCTTGCTATTGGTATAATAGCATATACGAATCTAATGGATAGAGAGTTCTCTAGTACTTGGATCAATTTGTTATGGTATCCATTGATGATATTCTAATGTACTCAAAGACCAGAGACTATTATGGTTTACACCCTCGGGTAGTACTTCAGATTTTGTGAAAAAGAAATTATATGAAAGGTTGTCCAAATATGAATTTTGGATATCTAAAGTTGTTTTAATAGACTATATTTCATGGCTCGATGGAATTGGATAGGATTTAAAAAGAGAGAGAGAATATGACATAATCTCTGGTGCTGGTACAAAAAGATTCCATACTTGTAATGTCCCAAAATGTGGCTTAGAAGTATGTTACTAATTTGAATGTGGCTCAAATTGATTTAAGATATCTTTAGGATAGAAAATTAAATAAGTTAAAGACCAATTATGAAGCTTGTAAAGTATGCCAGCTAAATTAGAATGGACTAAATCGAAAGCCTTGATTATTTGAAGGATTGCATGTAAATATTAAAAGAAATCAAGGACTTTTACACATGTCAAGACCATGTAAGGGCATGTGTGTGGGGTCTCGACCAAATGGGAAGATAATCAAAACATTCTCCTTCTTCCCCAAATGGCCGAATCACCCCAGAATAAGAGAGAAGAGAGAGAGATTGAATGCTAGCCATGGAAGCTTGAAGTTGGAGCTTTAGTCTAGCTTAATTCTTGAAGATTTATTTGGATAGCTTAAGGAAGAAGGTGAAATACTCTCCCTTTTATCTTAATCCAATCGAAATTTGAGAAATTGATTGAGAATTGTCCTTGAATCATGTGTTACTAGTTTTTTGTGAAGATCAACTCATGTTAAGAAAATTCTAGGATTGTTCGAATCATGTGCTTGATAAATTACCTTGTTTTGGTATTGTTGAAACATGGATAAGGTGTTGATTGATTGCTATAGAATTCAATAATTGATTATGATAGTTGATTGTTGAATTAGATAATGTTGTGACCAAGTAGAGTACTTGAGTTGTGGAAATTGGTCACCTTGCTTGATAATAATGAATTATAGGTAATGTGAGCTTAAATGAATCAATTAGGAGTTGTTTTACTTATTCAATGTGGGTTGAATCATAAATAAAAGATATGGATTGATTGAGTTATAATTGGGACTATTTTGTATATGGAAAAACTGTTTTGAAACTGGTTTTGTCAAGTAAAAACAGGGGTCTGTTTTACAAATCAAGGATTGTTTTAGAAGTCAAAAAAGGACAAAATTGTTAAAATAAAATATGGAATGAATTGGTAAGTTTGTAGGGTTGTTGTGTGGAAATAAAGAACTATTTTTCGACTGATTGGGGAATAAAAAAATAGGGGACTATTTTGAAAATATATAGGGACTGTTTTGCAACTAAAACAAGGGCTAATTTATAAATGTTCAGGGTCTGGTTTAGTGATTTAAGAATAGAGGACTATTTGCAAATAGATAGGGACCATTTTGTAATAAAATAAGGGTTGTTTTGCAATAATTGTGGGTTGTTTTACAAGCTTAAATAAGGGCAGTTTTATTAGGTAAAAATGGATTGTTTTCTTGAGTCGAAATAACCTATAATGATGAGTTCAAGATTATTTTGGTTGATGTGGTATATTATGACAAAAGTAGGCGCTTTGATGGACCAAGTATATGCTTATGAATTGTGTGAATGCTTGAATGAGTTGTGCCATTAAGTTCAACATTCAATGAGATTAATATATATATATATATTTATATATATATTGTCTCCTCTAGAGCAAGACCAAGTGGAGGACAATAGAGCAAGGAAGGATAAAGCCTTGGACTATCAAAATGGCATTGTAATCAAGGATCAAAGCTAGTCTTCAAACTTGTGAGTGCAGTTCAAACTCTCGAGATAGGCTTGTAACCTTCCCGAGCATCCTTCATTGATTTACTTACAATTTCTTTAATATTGAGCTAAGCTACGCTTAAAATTTAGCTTGGATTTAAGGTGAGTACTTAGTTTTAAAGTACCTTATGATACACAATACTTGATTAAATGCATTCTATATTTGAATGCCATACATGTGTTTATATATATATATATATATATATATATGTTTGATATGATAAGTTATAAGCCTTGCTTATGTGATTATATGTATTTGGAGCTATGCTCGTCTTCGTTATGAATAAGACATGTTACTCAATTATCTGGATAGGAGCTAAGCTCAACTATGATTCTGATATGATAAGATTTAATTGAAAAGCCTTGGTTTCTATTCAGTCATAGGTATAGTTGGCATGCCATAGAGTCCATAGAGCTCGTGTTTGGGGTGGACTACGGTCCTTTTGAGGCGACAGAAGGAGGGATGTGTTTTGGTCACTTGGCGATAGTAAGAGGGATCGACCGAGTACTTTGAGTACTATACTTGGGGATAGTTGGTTAGGGATTCGCATACCTTGGCCACTTGATTCCCAAGGCTATGTTAAAGAAAAAACAATGAAAATTTACAGGTTAAAATAATGAATCATCTTAATAACTTGCATGACAAGTAATATCCATCTAAATGATTCTTGTATATTCTTTTGGATGAAGATATATGTTTTGTTCGAATACCTTAATCCAAAATGGATAGTTTCTTGTTCAAGTTTAAAACCATACATGACTTGATAGTTTTTTTTGGTAAAAGAATTGATTGTTTGATTCATGCATTTAGTTTCTTTAAACTACCTCACTAAGTGTATACTTATTCTATCTCTGCACCATATTTGAAGGTAAAGCTTGTTTGTGGATACTTTTCAAGCTTGGATCAGATCACAAGCACAAAAAAGTATGTTTTGTAATCTTCCTTTTAAGAACTCCTAGTTGGTGGCACATAGTTTGTAAATATATGCATAGTGCATTTAGATCACCATTTTGTCTTATGGGTTTGTAAAACTTATAAGTAGTTATCATCATGTAAAAGGCCTTAATATGGTTCATGGTTGCTTGTTTGTTGAGCTATGGTAGTTTGATTATGATTACATGTTTAGTTGTGTGATGCGAATGTTACAAGGGTATATGTGATTGGTTTGAGTATTGAAATAAACTTTAATCTTAGTAATTGATCTAATGAGAATGTTGGTACTTTATGCTTGCCTAAATAGATTGATGATATACTTTATGCACATAGTTGGTACTTTAATCTTAATGAATCATTAAAGGGCTTATAATGGTTAGATGTTATTAGAAGATAAAGGATTTCGAATGCTTTTGAAATGAAAAGTTTTAAATCGATTCTTGAATAATGAAGTTAAGTGCTTAAAACTTTATATGACAGCTTGAGTTTAAGGCCTAAATTTATAGTTAAAGTTTGAGTAAAATTTAGTAAGATCTTGGCTTTGAGTTACCTTTAGGGTTCGAATTAAGGGCTTACATGTGCTAAGCTAACCCTTGTTTGTTTTATAACACTTCTTAGTTCAGTTTAATCCTAAATCAGGTTCGGTGATACATTTATTAGTATCAGAGCTTGAGTTTAGTTGATTCTAGGACTAAACCGAGACTCGTTGCATCATTATTAGTTATATGTTCCACCTAGGAGTTAAATTTGATAAGTACTTGTGATCTATGTCTAATAAAAGCTTTTTTTTATGTGATTAGTCTATAGAATGTTTGAGATACGGTTGGGTTGGGATAATGAGAGCCCAACTGGCTCCTCCAATGAAGAAGGAGGTGTAAGAATGAACCAGGAGCATCAAGAGCCCCAAAAGACTGTTGAACCTCAGGAGGAAGCTCATTCAATTCATCCCGTACAATGGGAGTGTGTCCTCAACATAAAGGAGATGTTTGATCAGTTAGTTACCTTCATAAGACAAAACCCTCAAACTCATCTAGTCCTCCTATAGTGGTGACAACAAGGGCTCTGATAGATAAACTGGCTCAATATCGAGCTTATACATTCATGGGGGTTGTTAATGAAAACTCAGAAGTAGCTGAATACTGGCTGGATAACACTATTAGGATCTTGACCAAACAACTACAATGTTTAGATGAACACAAACTTGAGTGTGCCTTAGCCCTTTTAGCTGATGAGGCCCTAAGCTAGTGGGAAGCTACAACCCTTACTGCTCCTGCTAATGTTGTTACTTGGGAATTCTTCCTCAAAGAATTTTAGAAGAAATATATAAGTGGGGAATATCTTGCTGAACATAAAAGACGTTTGTTGTATCTAAAGCAAGATGCTAGGCCTTTAGAGCAGTATGTTAGTGATTTCTGCAAGTATTGCAAATAAGAGTCCGAGTATATTAAGAAAGAGGAAGACAAATGTTGTATGTTTATTGATGGACTCAACGACGAATTATGCCCTATGTTCATAGCTCTGGGGATCATTGACTTTCAAGACTTTGTGAATCGAGCAATTGCCACAGAAGCTAAGATGAAAGCATATGAAAAGAGGAAAGGGAATTACTCCCAGAATGATAAAAGGTCGAGAAATGGTAACAAACTTCCATGGCCATCCAAGAAATCCAAGAATCAAGGAGGCAGTTCTTCAAATTTCAAATCTTCCACGAAGAGTAATTTCTTGCCAAAGCCCCAGACTATGATTAAGTTTTCTACACCTTCAGTCTCTATAAATAGGACGGGAAATATGAATAGAGATTCACAAGCCCCTATTTGCAATTTACGTTAGAAGAAACATTCGGGCCAATGTAGGAGGCAAGTAAATGCTTGCTTCATGTGTGGAGGGCCAGGCCATTATATTAAAGATTGTCCGCAAAATATGAATAAGCTTCATGCTTGTGTTCCTACGAACTTTAATCATGTACAATCGCCTCAGGGTAAAGGACCTAAGAAAGCTCACTCTAGTAATTCTGGGAAGAATCAGGGTCAGGCCTCTAATGCTACTCATCAATAATCTCAAGCTCATGCCCGAGTATATCGCATTCAAGGTTGAGAAGAGGAAGACTCCCCTGATGTTATAGTAGGTACAATCGAATTGTATACACACCCTGTTTATGCTTTATTTGACTATGGTTCAACTCATTCCTTTATTTTTTCTACCCTAATTGAAAATTTTAATTTGATTTCTAAACCCACAAACTGCAATCTTGTTGCCTCAAATCCATTAGGATATAAGGTCGTTGTGAATCGAATATGTAAGAATTATCCTTTGTTCATACAAGGCATTCCTTTTTCCTGTCGATCTGTTAGCCTTACTTTTCAATGAATTTGATCTTATTTTGGGTTTAGACTAGTTAGGAAAACACCATCCTGGGGTAGATTGTAATGAGAAAAGACTATTCTTTCATGGATTAGGAAAGAAATCCATACTTTTGTTAGATAAGAAACTCTTTTCAGATTTTATGTTTGCTGCCAAATCTAAAATCGATAAGACTAAATTCACCTTTGAGCCTATCCAAACTATTTCTGAATTTCCTGACATTTTTCTCGAGGAACTACCGGGTTTACCTCTAACCCGAGAATTGGAATTCAGAATTGAAGTTCAATCGGGATCAAATCCAGTTTCCATTACCCTTTATCGGATGGCTTCGGTCGAGCTTAAAGAACTCAAGAATCAATTACAAGATCTCCAAGATAAAGGTTTCATAAGACCTAGATCGTTCCTTGGGGAGCCCGGTGCTATTTTAAAGAAGAAAGATGTATCAATGACACTTTGCATCGACTGTTGGCAATTGAACAAGCTCAACATCAAGAACAAGTGCCCATTGCCAAGAATTGAAGATCTGTTTGGTCAACTCAAAGATGCTACAGCATTCTCCAAGATCAATCTCCGATCAGGATACTATCAGATGAAGATTAAAGAATCTGATGTACCTAAAACTGCATTTATGACTCGATATGGTCACTATGAGTTTCTCGTAATGCATTTCGGCTTAAAAATGCTCCAACTGCATTTATGGATCTTATGAACCGGGTCTTTAAGCCATACCTGGACAAGTTTCTAGTAGTTTTCATAGATGATATTCTCATCTATTCCAAATATGTGGTTGAACATTCCAAACACCTTAGAATTGTTCTACAAAACCTTCGAGATCATCAACTTTATGCAAGTTCAGCAAATGTGAATTTTGGCTATCCGAAGTGTCCTTCCTCGACCATGTAATATCTGTTGAAGGGAGTTGATCCTAAGAAGATTCAATCAATTTTTATTGGAGAACTCCGAGAAATGTTAGTGAAATTAGAAGTTAAAAGGCATACTATTTGTTTGGTCGGAAAATCAAAAACAAAGTTTTGATCAGTTGAAGCAAGTTCTCACACATGCTCCAGTTTTAACACAACCTGAATCGGGAGAGGATTATACGGTCTTTAGTGATGCATCTCACCTTGGGCTAAGATGTGTAATCATGAAAGAAGGGAAAGTATTGGCCTATGCTTCCCGACAACTAAAACCCTTCGAGTTGAATTATCCAACTCATGATCTAGAATTGGTTGTTGTTGTTTTTGCTTTAAAAATCTGGAGGCACTATCTATTTGGGGAGAAATGTTACCTATTTACCGATCAAAAATGGTTGAAATATATTCTGACTCAAAAGGAATTGGACCTTAAGCAAAGAAGATGGATGGAACTACTTAAAGATTATGATCTAGTAATTGATTATCATCCGAGGAAGGCAAATGTTGTGGCTAATGCACTCAGTCGCAAACATTCAATTGGTAAGAATTTGAATAAGTTATACTTAAGTTCTAACCAAATTCTAAATCTTTTATCTAAGAATGTTTCATTGTATTGTAGCTTGTACTACAATCAATGCACGTTTTTTTTGCTACAAAATGAGCAAAAGCTTTTGACCAAACTTCAAGTCCAATCTGACTTGATTTCAAGAATCAAGACTCTTCAACAATCAGATCTTCAGCTTCAAAACATCTTACGTAAGATTGATGAAACCTCAAGAGGGAAATGCTTTTGGAAGCTCATAGTATCCCTTTCTCAATCCACCCTGGATCTGTTAAGATGTATAAAGACCTGAAGAATTGTATTGGTGGCCAGGGATGAAACCTACTATCACAAAATTTTTATCTAGATGTTTAACTTGCCAGAAGTGAAAGCTGAGCACCAGGTCCCTACGAGACTTTTACAATCCATCGAATTACTATGTGGAAATGGGATCATATAGCTATGAATTTTTTTAGTGGCTTACCTTTATCCCCAAGGAAGAATGATGCAATCTGGGTGATAATCAATATATTTTCTAAATTAACTCTCTTTATACATATTCGAATGAGTTGAGTTTGGATCAGTTGGCCAAGATGTATATACAAGAAGTGATACGTCTGCATGGTGTTCCTACCTCCATAATCTCGGATCGAGGTCTTCGAATCACCTCTAGGTTCTGGAATTCCTTGTAAAAGGCCTTAGGAACCAAAATAAATCTCAACACAACTTTCCATCCTTAGTCTGATGGCCAATCTGAAAGAGTAATCCAAATTTTAGAAGATATGTTTCATGTATGTGTAGTTGATTTTGGAAAGAACTGGGAGAAATCCTTAACTTTGAATGAATTTACATACAACAACAGTTATCAAGCATCCATCTAGATGGCTCCCTTCGAAGCTTTGTATGGAAGAAAGTGTATAACTCATTTGTGTTGGTCAGAACTAGGAGAAAGTAAAGCCTTAAGACCTGAGCTTCTTAAAGAAATTGAAAACCAAGTGAAGTTTATTTATAGCAGACTAAAGGAAGCCTTCAGTAGGCAAAAGTCATATGCTGATCTGAAGAAGAGGGGTATACATCATTCTATAGGAGACTATGTGTTTCTAAAGGTCTCTCCATGCAAGAAGGTATTCAAATTTGGGAAGAAAAGAAAGCTTAGCCCTCGTTTCATTGGACCTTTTGAAATCATTGAGAAGATTGGACCTATTCTTTATAGTTTGGCCTTTCCTAGTAAATTCAATAAGATTCACAATGTATCCCATGTCTCTATGCTCCGAAAGTATCGATTAGATCCTTCCCATGTATTACAACATAAAGAAGTGGACCTTAATCCAGACATATCCTACGAAGAAGAAATAGTTTAGATCTTGGATCGTGAGATCAAAAGACTTCGTAATAAGTTTGTTCCTCTTGTCAAAGTGTTGTGGAGAAACCAGAAAGTTGAAGAAGCTACTTGGAAACCTCAGGTAGCTATGAAGGATCAGTATCCTCATCTTTTCACCTCAGGTAAATTCGAGGATAAATTTTGTTTTAGGGGAGGAGAATTGTAATATCCCAAAATATGACTTAGAAGTATGTTACTAATTTGAATGTGGCTCAAATTGATTTAAGATATCTTTAGGATAGACAATTAAATAAGCTAAGGACCAATTATGAAGCTTGTAAAGTATGCTATCTAAATTAGAATGGACTAAATCAAAAGCCTTGATTATTTGAAGGATTGTATGTAAAAATTAAAAGAAATCAAGGAATTGCATACATGTCAAGAACATGTGAGGGCATGTGCAAGGGGTCTCAACCAAATGGGGAGATAATCAAAACACCGAATCACCCCAAATTGAGAGAGACGAGAGAGAGAGAGCTTGAATGCTAGCCATGGAAGCTTGAAGTTGGAGCTTTAGTATAGCTTAATTCTTGAAGATTTATTTGGATTTTTAAAAAAAGAGTGAGTCAAGCCGTTTTTTAAAGAAAATAATTACCGCTTTATTAATGTTGAAAGTTGTGAATTAAAGTGACAATTAGATTAATATTTGTTTATAAATGTGAGTTTATTTAAGCATTTAAAATTTGACATATAAACCCATCCTTTTAAGTGGGGGAAATGCTAGTGCTTTCGTGTGGATATTCTTCCTCCGTATGGGCCTAGTAAGTACCTTCGGGCCTCGAGTACCCTATGTCTTCGTGGGAATATTGTTTTTCCGCATGGACATATCGAATGGGTCCCCCTGAATTGAACTCGGTTGAAATGAGCCTATAATGGGTGATGATTGAAGGCCTTGCTCCCTTAGTAGGGGACAACGAGGACAATTTGGGTACCTTTCTAGTACTAAAACTGCATGTAGTGAATATAGAAACCCTACCCCTTTTAGAGCCATGCGGATAACTTAGGTGTTTTAGAAGGGATGAAAATAGGTTTATTTCTTGTCTTGTTTTTTTTAATTTATGTTTTATTTCTTGTCTCGTTTATTTACTAACTTATTTCTTTTATGTTTTGTTTTTGCTTTTTCATATCTTTTTGCATTCACATTCCATGACAAAGGTGTTAATTCAAGTGGTTAACCCAATTTGAGATCTTTTATTATGGGTGAGAGGTATCTTAAGTAAGAGCATATCAGCTAAATAGTGAGACAGTGATCCTATGTCGACCAAAGGGTTCAAGGGGACAATTTGCCAGGTAAGCGCATAATACTGGAATACCTCAGGTGGCCCCACAGCAAGATGATATTTTGAGATTCGAAAGAAAGGTGGGAGAGTCGATTAGTCTTTCCAAGAATATCGTAATCAGAATGGATTCTTCAAGCTTCAGGCCAGTCAGTATTCGAAGGAGGTGTTTCAAGATTCGATCGAGATTTGAAGTTGCATTTTAAGGTTATTTATGGGCCTTCGTAATGTTAGTCGATCTATTCAAGACCTAGACCAATACAACACATTCTTTTCAATGTCTCAGGTGTAAGAGGTAGACCAACAGGTGGAGACATCAGCCACGGAAGCTAAAGCAGTTTATTTCTTTTATGGACCCAGGGATGGAGAAAAAATCAAGATTTTTTCAGCTTCTCAGAGCCATCAAAGAATTAGAAGTGAGGGTCGAGATATATTGGTGCCTCCTTTGGTCGAGAACCTTTTCAAGCCAATGAGAGTTGCTCTAGGGTGACCACTAATGGAATCAATGCTTTTATCTGCATACATCCATGCTTTTTATTTGTTCTGTGCATTGCATAAAGCATGTATCATGCAGTAAGTAATTAAACAATAAGATTAATGGTGGGGGATTTTTTGACAGTAATCAAAGATTCTGCATTCACACTTTGTCCGACCCTAGCAAAAACAAATGGAAGACATTTTTCTGAAATGGAAGCCAATTTGAGAAAGCCAATCATCTCAGAAGATAGGAAGAACAAAGGAATGACTTCTAGTCAGTACAGCTTCAGAAGTATGAATGACCTAGTGACTAGGGTTGATAAGCTCGAACAGCTTCAACAATATTTGGTTTGGAATCAAAGAGAGATAATAACATTTATAAAGAAGCTTCAAGAGGAAACCAGGGGGAAAAGCAATGAATTAATGGGTATGATGGCTACCATGACTAAAGAAAATGGTGTGGAAGAAGACTCCTTTGTGCAAAAAGAGATTGGAAAAAATGAGTGAGAGTTGGGATTGCCACTTTATAGCGAAAAAGATTTTGTCTAATGAAGACCAGGCCATCATCAACCAATATGAGGTAGTTTGCACCGCTTTTGAATGTCCCATCGAATTGGTGTTCGATAAGATCGAAGATTCTCTCTTGAAAATCTTGTATTCTCCAATAGTTAGAGAACCAACTCATAAGCAATTTAAGAAAAGGGATCATGAGATTAATAACATGAAAACTTATGAGGCCCCAAGGAACCTCACGGTCTCCCAACCTCAAGCTATAGCCGGGAGTGATCAAAGTTCGAATAGGAAATAAGCAATGGAACCTAAGAAAAAAATGAGAAATTCACCCGCTACCAATTTCATATAAGGAGTCATATTCACAGCTATACAAAGCAGGTTTAGTTCGGCCCTATCATGTCACCCTTTCAACCCACACTATCCCTCTTGGTATGATGCCAACGCACATTGCAAGTATCATGCCGATGTTCAAGGGCATTCTATTGAAAAATGTCCATCATTCAAGAAGTTAGTCTAGAATATGATAAAGTCTAGGATATTGCAAGTGGGTGAACCAAGCACAATTTCCCAAAAGGGGCATGATTCCCCGGTTCACATGGCAATTTCTCACCCAAAAAAGCAATCTTTTGGCAACTCCCATAGTCAATCGTCCTTGTCTGCAAATCCTCCAAAGGTTCTTCATCCAGTGTCAATATCGTACACTGATTTGCTCCAATTGCTTGTTGAAAGGAAGCTTCTGACCCCGGTTTAGTTCAAACCGAAAGATCATCCCTATCCTGAGTGTTATGATGTTGATGTCGTATGTGACTACCATGTGGGAGTACAGGCCACACCATGGAGGATTGTGGAGCTTTGAAAAATAAGGTTCAAAGTATGATTGAAAGCGGTCTTTTGAAGCTTTGAGAAGAAAGAGTGGTGAACATGACTTTTGGGAGGTGTTGATTCTTGTTCCCCATTCTTAAGGAGTTCATATATTTAAATTTCCTTGCATGTTGCATTTTCTCTTGAAGTAATTCATGGATCCAACTTTGCTGCCATTAGCCTGAAGATAGCAATGATCTTTTCGTAAGGGCACATGTTATGTTTTCTTTTTCCATTTCAAAGAAAGGGTGCATCTTTTAATTAAATATATGTATATATTCTTCCATACCCTCATAGAATCCCAGATATCATGTGCATGATGTGGCATTAATTCTAATAAAAAGAGATCAATCAAATGTTGTGTTCACAATGATGTTTGATTTCCCGCTTAGTCCGCTATGGTCGGTAAAGCATGAGAAGCAAGATTATTAATCCTTCGATAAAGTTTGATGATAAGAAAAATCTCCTAGAAGAGCCCAATAGAGTTGCTCGAATGTGCTTTAAAAAGAAAAAAAAAGAGAAAAAAGGGAAAATCAAAAAGGTACTCCACTATACCAAAAAGGCTAAATAAGGATGCTTTGCTCCACTTACTCTAATTGAGTCAAAAGCCTTGGTTGTACGAGTAAGTTTTAAAATTATGACTATGGCAAGTAACTCGGGGTATTGTCGTATGCTCCATCATTATTCTCGAGAAAAAAGGACTATGATAAGTTGAATTACCAAGAACAAAAAGAAAAATTAAAAAATTAGAAAATGAATGAACAAGTTGAAAAAGTCTCGAGCATCCTGATGGAGCTATAGGGGAGAACAAATCTAATAAGGAGCTATACTTCACATGTTCAATACCCTAGCGTCAGAGATGAATCATTGAAGACACTAACACAATATTGATTACAATTAGAAACATACACCTAGAATTCTTAAAGTGACAATTTTTGTGCTTCATGGGCTAAACAAAGTTTGAAAAGCTTGAACATATTTATGAATAAAGAAAGATAACAAGAACTAGAAGGAGTAGTTTTTGAACATATCAAGCAAATACCATAATCATGAGGATGAAGCAAGCAATCTAAGAGGAATTTCATGACTTCAAATATTACCACAACATTCAAAGGCAAGTTGTTGATTACCCGAGGATTGAATCTAAGATGCCCTTGCATTTGATATCTGGGGCATTCTATTTGATTTTGATTTTATAAACCCAAAAAGCATCCTCTATTAAAATGTCAATTAGCAAATCGATATATAGACGAAATGAGGGAAAGAACAAAGAAAAAATGAAAAAAAAATGAAAAAATAAGAAGAAAAATAAGAAGAAAATGAAAAGAAAAGAAGAAAGAAGAAAAAAAGAGAAAAATAAAGTTTTTATGTGTTGTTTCAAGGATAGAGTTTAGAGTTCATGGCCAAAGATGTATATGATTGACCTAAGAAAAAAGGAATCATTCATCAGTGAGAATGACAACAAGACTTAGTGTGCTACATAGTTAGCCTAATGTTGAGTAGAAGAAAGACTGTACCGATGGGTTAGAGATTTGAATTAAGTTTCTGCCATCTTGTTTTGGATGGTTCAGAATAGTGAAGATTTGAGACCTTATTGAAAATAAGAAAAATTTGATACCAAGTTGAGTGAGGGTAATGTTATGAATATGGACTTCAGCAAATGATATATTCGATTCTTACCAGGGTAAGTCAGCATCTCCATTCAAGATGAAACGAAGGAGGAAGATTCAGTAAAGAAAAATAAAGATAAGACCTTATGGAAGTAAGAAAGGTTCAAAAATTTTAGGGCCATGTGTTCACCCCAATATTGAGATTGAAGAAGACTCGTCATGAAGAGTCAATAAAGAGGCAAAAACTAAGTTCGAATTGAGTAGGGCAAAGACGGATAGCCCGTGAAGTTAAGGGTGATCTACCAAAAAGCAAGGGTTTTTCCCCAACATCTCTAAAAATGACTCCACTCATGCATCATCGGTAGTTAGATATCCCTATGTTAGGAGAATGTAACTCATACCATTATAGCATTTTGTCTATTTTAAACAAGCATTTGAAGATTGATAAAAGGATGGACCTATAGCTTCACGAGAGAAGAAATAGATCCCATAAGGATCAAGAGTCCTCAGACTCGCAACATCAGGATTTCAGAGCAAAAGAAGGCAGATACTCATAGTGAAGGATTTTAGGCGAGGAATTTCAAACTTCCAACATCAGGATGTCAAGGTGAAGGTTTCTATATAGAAGGGACCCGTAGCTCAAGGACTTCAAAGTGAATAGTTTTATATAGAAAAAACTCATAGCTCTAGATTTCAGAAAAAAGTAAGGGTGAACAGTTCTAATTATAAGAGGAACTCGCAGCTCAGAATCTTCAAACAAGAAAGTCAAATAAATTTAGTGCTCATTGTCTTTGTTGTATTCTCTTCCTATAAGGATAAGCAAAGAGGGGCAGTTGTAATCACTAATTTTATCCGATGTGTTAACCCGTTTTATATTTATTCCAATGTTATAATGATGGGGTTATGTTGCTTTGTTGTTAAAAAATATTATACTATAGTACATATTAATATGATCTCAAAAAAGCAAAAAGAAAAAACAGAGAGAAAAATTATTGCATAGTTATTAGTTTTAACTACTAAGAGTTTTGATTGATTAAAATTGAAGTGATTGCGTTATTATTATCATATTATTATTACATTATTTTTATTAAATAAAAAATATAAAAGCCAAAATGATTAATAATAATAATTAAAATCCCAAGTTTATATATCAGTCCATAAATTACAACCCAAAATAAATATATTTATTACATGGCCATATAGACCCAAATGACCAAAACCCTAATCTAATAACCCTTCTCTTTTGTGCAGTCTCCTTTGGGTAGCTATTAGATCGGGCTTCAATCACGTGGTCCAGATTGCCTCAAATGATGGATCCTCGTGCGCGTGTGATCTACATGCAACCTACTTGCTCCCCCATGCGCGAGTGCACAACACCGGCCGTCTTTCTGCTTCTCCTACACGCTAAAGCGCCAGACCGTTCGACTCCCACGCATTCCATTGAGACCGTCCAGCTTCACCTTGATAATCCCAGCTCCAGCCGCGTCGCCTTCTCCTCCAGTCCTCGACCAGGGTCACATGCAACCAAAAAAGAGAGTCAGAACTGAGCGCATGCAAGACAAAGCAGCAGAAGGCAATAACCACCAACATGCAACAGGGTCAGAGCCGACATCCGCAGAAAACCATACGAATCCGGCCAAAATGCAAAGATCGGCAAATAGAGATTAAGCATTTTTATTATTTATTTCCAAAATATGTAAAATGAGAAGGCAATATAAGAAAAGCCATGAAAAAATGTAAAGGGGGATCTTTCGAAAGGAAAGCAATAGAAAAGCAAAAAAAAAGGCCTCCAAATTTTCAGAGGTATATGCTCTCCCTCTTTTCATTTTCGAAGCATACATAAAGTAAAAACTAGGGTTTATTTTAGTTTTTTTACCTTTGAGATAGTTCATCTCCCTTGCATCTGTTGGTCTCCCCATGCGTCTATTTCCCTTTCTCGCCGGTGACAAGCCTACCGGCCTCCCCGAGGTCGTGCATGGTGAATTGGTGTAAATGAAAACGAAAAGGGGGCTCTTTTTTAAAAAAAATGGAATTTGGGCTCTCAATTTTCAAAAGAAAGGGGATCTTTGGTTTCTGATTTCACCAAAGTAACAAAGGGTTTTTTATGGGATCCAGGTTTAAAAGGAAAGGAGGTGATTTTTGGCTCGTTTGGAGTTCGTCGGCCGCCGTCGAGTGACGACCAACGCGGCGGGAGATATTCGGTTTTTGGGTTCTAGAACGAACATCCGGCGGTGTTCATCTGGGTTTCAGAGGAAAAAAGAGAATGGGAGAGGGTTAGTAAATTTTTGAAAAGATTAATTTTGTTCTTGGTAAAAAAATAGGTTTTATACATGCTTTAAAAAAATTGGGTTATTCACATTTTAATACCTTCCGTCCCATTTTAATTATCCTTTAGTCCATTCTACCTCTCTAAACTACGCCCGCAGTCCCAGGAATTTTTCAAAACTTTAAAATCTCATCCCCTTGTAAACTGATTTTTTTTAAATGGTCCATTGCCCTTTTGAGCCTCCATAATTCAGATTTTGTTTATTTCAGTCCCCAAATCCAGTGTTGAAATTATTTTGCTTTTTTTTTCATGCATATTTATTTTTAGTCCCTCTATTATGGATTTTTGTTCTTGTCATGTTGATTTTAAATGTATGGTACTTTGTAGACATATGTGATGTGGTTGATGTGTACATATAGTATGTATACATGTTTTATAGTATTATATGGTCTTAATGTACATATATTCAAAATGTTTTTATATACGATATAGAGCTTATCTATTTTTTTATTATATGCTTCATATATATTAGCAAACGGTTTGGAAATTATGGGCATGGCTACTGCCAATATTTTATCTACATATATACATATGTTTGTGCGCATACATATATGTATTGTACGTATTTTCATAATATAGTTTATATTGTGTATAATATATAGCCTTTGCATAGTACATATATATGGTTTTGATGTGTTATATGCGCTTTTATATGGTATGTTATATAGCTTTAATATATATACATATGGTTACTGCCGAAATCTAAATCTTTTTACATCTAATATATATTTCGTACATTATATAGTATATGGTTTATACATATATCTTATTATATGCTCTATATATATATATATTACAATTTATAGTTTGAAATACCATGTATATATAGCTACTGCCATTTTTTTACACGTGTATATAATGTGGATCATTTATCATGTCTCATTTATGTTTACACCATGTTGTTATATGTTGTATCCGGAATATAAATTGCCAATGCGGTGCCCTTTTATTCGGGAATAAATGTGGCTAGTACCATTCATAGTGGTGGTGGTCTTTCATTTATTTTCAAATAACGGGGCCCTTAAAATTTACTTGCATGTATAACCGAATTTTAGTTTAATCATCATTTAACTCGCAAAGTTTAATATTAACAAAGCGGTAATTAATTTGGTACTGATTTTCGGGCGTGGTGGGGGTGCGAAACCTTCCCCACTCGTAACCGACTCCCGAACCCAGAATCTTTGGTTTTTATTTTCGGTATCCTGTCTACCTAATCCAAGTGACCGGTGGTGACTCCAAGTTTTTATTCCAAATACGGGTTTTAAAAGAAAAAAAATCCCCTTTTAAACAAATATTTTCAAAAAAGCGACACACCTCAAACCAATTCGAGAAATGATTTCAAAAAAACGTCGCTACGCCCGTAACTATGGGATATGGTGATAATAAGGCCACGAAATGGCTAATTTTCTAGTCATCGATAACCCATCTGCGTTCAACGCTATCTTCGGGAGACCTCTGATGAGAAAGGCTAAAATGTTGGTAGCCCCTTTCTATCTACAAGTCAAGTTCCCCACACCCTTAGGGGAAGGTTTTATTCAGGCTGATCAAAAGAAAAAAAGGCAGTGCCACATCCTTTCACTCTAGTTAGCCTAAAAGCAGAAGGGCCATGACCACGCTAGTGGAGAAGCCAGTCCCAGTAGAAAGAATCCGAAGTCAATATCTTAAATAAAGTCATGATGACCCTTGAGAGCCTAGATCTCGAAGAAAGTAAAAAACTTGTAAAACTAGAGCCGGCTGAAGCAATGGAGTTGGTGGAAATTTACCCGGATGAGCCTATAAAGCTTACCAAAATTGTGGCAGGGCTGGACAAGCAGAGTAGAAGAAGATTGGCAAGGTTGCTGCGAGAAAATGGTGCAAGAAAAAGTTCTTGAAGATGCGAGGATTCTTGGACCTTGTGATGTTTTCCATTTCCCTGAAGGTCCATTTTTCTACTTCCTCCTTTTGTTTTTCTAATCCTAATTTTATTCCATATATGATTGCCTTAAAGCTTCTTTAGTTTTTAGAGGTATTTGCTTCATTGATCTGGTTTTTCCATGCATATTGGAATATTATATTTTCATATTCCATAGTCCTACATGCTTTGTACATGGAAAACTTAAGAAAATGCAGGTTTGTAACAAGTTTCCTATCCATAATGAACTGCCATTGGTCTAGACATCTAATGTAAACTTAAAAAACTATGTTGCTTTAAAGTTTGCATTAATAAAACAGGTATAATCATGATCTCGTGTAAAACGTTATTAGTAAAAAAAATTACAGCAATTAATGTATAAATGTTCCACATCCGAATAATAAATTAGTTCCCAAATTAGTGAGTTGTAGAAGCAGGAAAATTACATAAAAGGCTAATTAAGATTGCATCTTCATAGAAAAAATTTCAAAGTTGCTAATATCCTTATGTATACCAACATATATGTATCTCCATATGCTCTTTATTTCTACCCCGTTTCATATATTTTCTCTTACAAGAAACTATTTTATGGGTTTCTAAGCTTAATTAATTAGCTTCTGCCATAATAATTTAGGAGTTGTTTTTCCCTTTAGTAGCATTGATTGAGCTACTGTATTGAATAAAATAATAATTTTAATGATATTCTTGGCACCTTTGAACATGTTTTCCTATGTTAAGGTCTATTCGACTCTAAGGGGTCATTCTTCCATAAGTGGTGTTGATACAACCATCGAATGGTTCAAACTTGATACAGCCACAATTGAAAAGCAAACTCTCCTACTGCTCCAAGAAGCGTAGCGATGAAAAACGAGAAAAATATATATGATCGTCTACGCGTCTGTCACTTTTAAGAAGAGTGCATAAAGGAATAAACTTAACGGTAGTCATCTCCCCCAAGTAAACACATAACAAAATGATAAATTATCGAATGTGGGAAACATCATATAACAATCAAGATTATCTCACCCGGAAGAAAGAATCCTCCCAACTCTAGGTAACAAGGCAAATATATAATCCGCTCCGAGAAACTGATGTCGTTCCATGAGAAAGACATGTGCAATACGAACACTAGAATACAAGCATAATTCCAACTTTATAATTTACTCTCCGTAAGTTTCTCATCTCTAGGGGGCAAGAATTCACCCTAAAGGAAAGACAACATGTTATTATGATACAACCCTGTGAGTATACAAAATTTGTAGTGACCCACATTCTCATTTTAGTTTCCAGGTTCGCAAAGGTCACGGAGCAATTGTTAGTACTAGCGAACCACGACCACTCGAATACCAAGTACGACCCTTTGTGAACTGGACATCCGAAATGCCTCCAAACTACGCATAATGGTGTTGCACACATATTCTGTCACCAAATCAAGTGAGAAAGTGTGATCGTTGTTAGGCGATAAGCGATTCATGGGAAGAAGCATTTGTATAATCTACTCCAAGAAAATAATCAAGTTCGCAAATACAAATATGTGAATAGGAACATCGTAATTAAAAATTATCACACGTGGAAGGCAAAAGTTCATCCATTGAAAATTAATGCATATGTGAATGAATCAATGCAAACCAAGTGACCATAACACTTCAAATATTGATAAAAACAAGCTTTCTTATACAAATAGAATAAACAAAATATTACAATTATAAGACCATATAACGGGAATAGGGAAATGCTTGAGAATTTTTCTAGCAAACTCGATCTGGAGAAGCCCATAAATTAGCATCAATTCCCATTGTTGAGATAGAAAAGTTGGCTCCTTAATGTAACAGGCAAAGTACATGGAGATGAAAAACATCCATCCCATTTCAAGTTCAGCCACTTTGCTCCGCCTCAAGAATCATCTTGGGGTAGTCGTTCATTGTCACGACACCCAACACCACAACTGACAGATGAACAACCACCTTGATTATTAATATTTGAGAACCAGCAAAAACCAAGCACACATCGATGGCTTCAATGTTATACCCAGCAACCCCCCAATGCAGTAACAAACACCAACAAACAATAGTATTCAGAGAACCTTGCTCTCAAGATTTTTCGAATATACTGTATGTTGGCACTCCTCACTACAAATGGCTAGTCATAGCCTTCCAAATACTATTGTTTCTCGATACAAATAACCCAAATGCAATAATAGCACTCTCCAATTATCTATAAAACACAATTTTTGCATATCACTCATCACCACAAACATGTTTTCTTTTCCTCTTCTCAAATCAGCACAAGCAAAGTCGTAAAAAGAAAGTTGCAAAAGAAAGAGTAAGCCACTCGTAAATTAGCTTATGAAACTACAAACCCAAATGAGTCATATTTATAGTAAAAATTGAGAATACCAAGCTCTAACTGTTCAAATTCAAATATGGAAAACTATTGAGATTAACAGTCAATTTCCAGATCCAGAAATCTCGAGCAAACAAATAAAATCATGTAACCTTCAAACATCTAATCAATAAATGACGGGTAAGTGCATGCACCTGTCACGGCCACTCAAAAACTTTCTCTTCCATCACGATCTGTCTCAAATTGTCTAATCACTATAAAGAACTAATAGACACCAAGCACAATGAATATGCCAACATCTATCCACTCATAAAGCCACACAAATACATGTAATATAAATTACTGCTAAGCCAATTATACATTTGCCTTACAATGAACATTCGCAAATGATATTTACTTTTCCCATTATTAGGAGTCAAGAACTCGCACAATGCATGAATCCCAAAGAAAATAATTATAGTCGAAACATCACAATCAATGAAGTAGTAAAATAAGCCA
Source organism: Hibiscus mutabilis (assembly GCA_019671005.1). Lineage (NCBI taxonomy): Eukaryota > Viridiplantae > Streptophyta > Magnoliopsida > Malvales > Malvaceae > Hibiscus > Hibiscus mutabilis. The sequence continues at coordinate 26,476,146 of CM033727.1, forward strand.
GACCAGGTTGTAGTAATAGCAAGGGATTGCGTACATCAAGTTAGATAATTTCTGCTATGCAGCTCCTCCTATCATGAATGATGATCATCAACACAAGAAAAGATTGCAAATAATGAAGATGGCAAGAAATAATGCGATCAAAATTCTTTCATATAAAAATAGCAAAAACGAGTACTAACGCTCAATGAGATAAACAAAATAAAACCTAAAAAACAACAACAAAGTTTATTTATAATCAAGAATTGTGTCTTCCTCGACAAGTTTTGCTAATAAAGAGGTTTATTATGTGATGTTTCACATACAAAGGTTTATCCTCAAAGAAAACTGATTGGATTATTACAAAGATTTATTACGTGACGCATCATATAACCTTTATAACTTTTATAGAGCGACATATCCTTAATATTTCAAAAATTTTCACCATAAAAACTCCCACCCAAGGAGCACTCTCTACATTCCTCTGGTTTGCCAAGGTCACTTCATAACCTTCCTTCACCTGGGGGCAATTGTTAGTACCTACAAATACCTATTGCCACGTGTCAAGACCACGTAGCTCACGAGCATGACCAGCCAACATGTGAAAAACAAGCAAGACTACAAACGGTATCGCACAAAGGATATCCAGTTATCACGTGACAACACACATGATCGTTGCAGACTATAATTTGAACTTTCCAACAAATATGTAAGAACGCATGCCATCGCCCACAAACTGTCTAGTACACTTCACAACCTATGGCGAACGAAGCAGAACTATGAATGATATCGCGTCCAGCAATCACGTGACAACGCACGTGAGCGCTGCTGTCATGACCATTTTTAACCGGATGTTAAAATAGATCGATGATTGATTTTGAAAATTAGGATTTTTGTCCATTTTAATTTGATCTTGAAAACTTAGGTTTTTCATGTTAAATTGAATTTTCCTTTATTTTATTTTGAAAACAAAATTGGAGTCTCCACTGGTCACTTTGGTAGACCGGAAACCATAAAAACAACCAAAGATTCATTCTTAAAATTTGGGTTCGGGGGTTGGTAACAAGTAGGGAAGGATTGGCACCCAAAAAGCCTGATATCGGTACCTTTTAATTTTACGTGGAAATTTGGCATTTCGAACAACAATTTGAATTTAATTTCACCATAATTATCAACTGGGTTTGAATTCCGAATGAAGATATCATTTTATAAGAAAATACATTTTAAAACCAAATATGAGATTAAAAGTACCTTATTAAGAAGCACTCTCATTCATATTCATAAAAATGTACTTTCAACATAAAAGGTTTTTAATGCATGACTCTTGTTCATTTTAAGTGCTAACTTAATTAGGCTCTATTTAATTGAGTTATTTTAAACTATGAATGTTATTAAATTTAAAGGCCTTTATGAGACAGTACTAATTGCTTGAATATCGTCCATCTCAAAACCCTTAAATTTCATATAATATCCACTAATTAAATTGGGCATTCTAATTAATTAAAGAGCTAACCTAATTAAGGCTCTATTTTAAATCAACTAGGTGATTTATTTAATTCTAGGTTATAATGTATATTAAATGTACCTCTTTACAGCTAACTTGTGATAACATCCCATTGCAAGAAAGTGGAATACCATCCATGTTTGAACCACAAAGTTTCCATTTAGTATACACTAATTTGCTACAATGTTTCCATTGCAAGAAAATGGTATACCATCCAAGTGGAATACCACTCCGATCACCCTTTCATGTTTTTCGACCACCGGGATTTGAATCCCGACCACCGTAGGCGACGCCAGGCGCCCTAAGGCGATTTTTGACCGTCGGCCGCCACCATATCCCAAACCTAAAATTTCCAATTTTAAACCCTAAAAACTAATTATACCCCAATCCAACCAGATCTTGCCCATACTTCCCCAAATTTGAACACTAACTAACCGAAATCGGAAGAATCCACCCATCTTCCCCGATCTAAACATAGATTACCTAAAACCCAACCATTTTCGACTCCAACGCTCTTAAAAAACTTCGTCCAACATTAGAAGCTAATACTTCAACAAACTCACTCTTTTTTATTCAATTTTTAAATTATGTTTTATGTTAAAATATAAATTCATGTTTATTTTCTTTGTGCTTTTATTGCAGGGATTAAATCGGAAGGAGTGATTTACCTTTATGTCGTGCAAGGCGATCTTCGATGGTGCTCCGGCTGACTTTTCTGGCAATCTCCTTGAATTCTCAGTGTCTCATCGGCTTCTGCTAAGCTTTTCTCCATCCTCTTTTAATTCCAACAATTTTTAATTGTAAAAGGGAAACAGAAAAACATATGTGTTTCTTGGGCTAGTGTATATAAAAATTGGGCGGGAAAGATTTATAACTTGGGCTTTATAAATCTAAATTGGCCTTTTTTTAATTGTAAAAGGGATTTATATATGTAAATGAACATTTGGAATGAATTTTTGGATTGTTTTACATGGATCTTGGATTTTATTATTTATTTATATTTTTTAGCTTTATTTATAATGAAAATATAGTGTATATATTTATATATAAGTATACTCGAATAAATTTTGGGTCTTACAGCTGCGGATGACAAAGCAAACCTATGACGTCAAGTCTTAGCCAATTCAATCAACATGTCAGGACAACCTAGTTGTGACACATGTCCGAGTAGTATAAGAAGGTACATGCAACTAGGAAAAAGGGGATCTTCTAGTTCAGAGGGTCATGACCCACACAAAAGAAATGGTAATCAAACCATCGAACCACCATTCCCAACTCTTGTTCACTTTTACAGTTAACAATAAATGAGAATTTTTGTACCATAAATCTCTATTCTTCACTGCTATGGTGCTCCTCCATCTAATCTACATCTCCTTTTCTTTGATTTTAGCACACATTTGTTAGAGCTGGAATGGAATTCTTGACCGTTAAAGTTTAAATTTCTGTTGGTTTATGTTTCTATTAATCATGTTTTAGCCGTGAAGTTGCTTTAATGAAACACAACGTTTTATGACCTTTGTGAATACATAAAACGTGGTCATTTGGCAACCTTTAGGGTTAATAGGGTTGTTTCTATATATTGGGACTTATCTTTGGTTGAATAAAAGTATTGTCTTTTCCCCAAATTCTCCCGTTCTTCCTATCTTTGTTATGATTTCTTCTGCTTTCTTATCTCCAATTTCTCAATTGAATTTGGTTCGTTACAAAGGTATCCAGAGCTCAGCCTGATTCTCGGCCATGGTGGAAACGCGTCATCAAGCTCTTATCACATGGGAGGCTCAAACGGCAGTTGCGGGCAATAACAAGGAGTAGTTACTAGAATGGAAATAGGAAACAACGCGGATTCAAGCAGATCTACACCGATTGGAGAGTTCCATCAATGATAAATTTCAAGACATGCAATCGGTGATGATGGCCAACCTCCATAAGTTGTTGGAAACTAGTTTGGAAAAAAAGATTGATAATGGAGCGATGATTGAACAATATTCTTGTCACACCCCAACAATAGGGTTAGAAGGTTTAGGGATTTGACCGGGTTCAGATCGGTTAAACTGGGTTAATGAATTAAATATGTTTCGGGTGAAATTAAAATGTAAAAATAAGATTCTTTTACTAACTGGCAAAGGGTTGAATTTTTTTAAAGGGTTTTAATTATTATATTAATGACTTTCAGGTTTTAATTAGAGGCCAATTTAATCTAATTAAATGGATTTTTCAGTTAGTGACTAAAATGTAAACTTTGCAAAACTGTGTTAGTGACTATTTTATAAATGGACCAATACTAAGAATCCTTAGAGAGCTACTATTTTTAAATGTTTCTAATCAGAAAATGACCACCTTAATTGAGTAAGGAATTGACGGTTAATTGGATTCTAAATCATTTTCCTATTCTTTCTAATTTTCTCTCATTTCCTCTCCTTATTTTCCCTCACTTTCTATCCCAATTTCCAAACATGGTTCTCCAAAAATTCTTTGATGATTTTCTATGGAGAAATCATCATTTGATTATTGTAATTACCAAATCTATCTGAGCCTTCAGAGCCTATTTTTATTACAAACCAATAACCCATATCCATAACCCATTACAATAAACCCAACAACCCTATCTTTCCCAAATCTAAATTAAACCTAGCTAACCCTAACCTTAGAAACCCTAGCCGTTGCTGCCTCATTCACCTTCAACTGTCGCTGCCGCTCAACTTTGCCAGCTCCAACCGCCGTCAACCGAACCCCAAACTAATCCCTAAACGGTAACCAAATTAAATCCCAAAAAATCAACCAAAGAGCAAATTATAAACCTAATCCATTATCCCCTCCACCACCACCGCCCATTATCTGACCACCCAATCAAATCCACCGCCCACCATTATCCTCGTCACCATCATACGTGGCCAAATGAGAGCAGGTCGTCACTCCTTTAAATCAGCATATGCAACATTAAAGAGGGAGGATTTTTTAGAGAAAGAAACCCGAGAGAGGTTAGAGTGAAGATTGAACCAAAAAACAAGATCGAAAGGCAAAAAAGAACAGAAAAATAGATCGAAACAAAAGGTAAAAATATTAAAAAAAAACTTTCAGTTTTGTTAGATCTACTTAACTAGGAGGGGATTTAAGAGAAACCAACCTTAGATTCTCATTTAAGAGTCAAAACTGAATCATGATGACCCTTTGTATGCCCTCCGGCCACCGCGAACGGTGCCTCTCCGTCGTCGATCAGTGGTGGCCCACGGTAGATATCGGTCGTCATTCGGGCTTAGGCAGAGACGAGGGAGAGAGCTTGAGAGAGTTCTGTTGATTTTTTATTATCAGACACAAATGACCATTTTTGGTCAAAAGCTTTTATTTAAGGCCTTGTTAAAATGACGTCATTTCACATGTAACCAGCGTGGTGACTCAACTCGGTTGGAGGATCCGTGCATTTTTTAATGAAATGGGCAAATTGCAGCTTCAGTCCTTCTGTCATTGTATCCTTGCAATCTTGCTTTATTTCATTTCAGTCACTATTTTTTAATTTCTATTTTTTTATTAATGTATTATTATTATTAGTATTACCATATTATTATGTTTATATGTTATGTTATACTACTGTTATTTCCATTCTTATTTATCACTATTATTATTATTATTATTATATATGTACGTTATATATGTAGGTATATATATGTTAACTAATAAAGGTTTCATATATATGTTAACTAATATAGCTAAAAAGACATATACATATATATATATGTTAACTAATATATACACATATATATTCTATATTTGTTTAAGATTTATACATGTATATTAATTAATATGATTTTACCTTTCATATTTATTTTGTATTCCCTATTTGTTTTATATTTTTACCTAGTATATTAAATATATCTTTTCTTATACATATATATTTTATGTTCACTCGTTCTAACTAAATTTTAAATTAAAACCTTTTATTAGGGATTCTCATGAAAAGCGTACCTCAAACGTAAGGGGTGCCGCTTTCCGTTAATTTCTATTATAAAATATTATTTTTAATTCTAAATTATAATTTTCAAAACAGGTTCCCTTCATTCGAAATCTAACAGAAATCATACTCTTGTGTAGGGGTGTAAATTCCTTTCATACACACAAACATTCTTTTAAATATTTTAAGGGATCACAAATTTTAAATTAAATTTGAATTCTTAATTTCCATCATTTAGACAATGCGTAATCGATCAAGTACCAATTTTGGGCGTTGTGGGGGTGCTCATCCTTCCCCACACGTAACTGACTCTCGGACCTATTTTTTCTAGTTTTCGCAGACCCAAACTTGTTGTTTTAATAAAATAAAAAAATTAAGTTTTATTAACTAGATTTTTAGGTGATCCAATCGCACCTAAATTAAAAAAGATTGGTGGCGACTCTATCCCAAATATTTTACGTAAAAACGTGTCAAGCACCACCATAGGGCAGGACCGTTGTTACAGCTTGTCGACTCCGTTGGAGACCTTTCTTTTTTTGAGAGTGTCGAGCCACTAGTTAATTACTTTTTTTGCCTTAACGAGTGGAAACTATAAATTCCATTTAATTTATTTTATGATCCCTTCTTTTTTGTTTTTGAAATTTTTACAAAAAAAAATTAAAATCTATTTTCTTGGTTTTGCATATCATGAGCTCTACACTCGAGCTCTGTCCCTTTTAAGTGGGAGTGAGAAGCTACGCCTTCGTGAGGTATCGCCTCCGTGCAAGATAGTGGATCACTTCTGGATACATTTGTACCTTTGTCTTCATGAAATCTTCATCTCCGTGCAGACCTAGGAAAACGTATCCTCCCAAATCAATGTCTTAGCTGCAGTTCAGGTACCGTTACTTTATAACCTAAACCGCTTTTTGTGAACCATGGCAACCTACTTTGTCTAAAGCCATACTGAACCTCTGCTTGTTTAGAGAGTCACTCTATAAGTACATAATAAAGAGAGATGGGGGGTTTTTTATTTCTTTCAATTATGCTCTTCAATTTCAACATTATTTATTCCCGCAATATTCTGATATATTTTATTTATGCAAAAAAGGGCATGCGGGTAGAAAGCATGTCCGGGTAGGCTCACTTTTTTAGAACATATTCAGGTAGAAAAGTATGCTCGGGTAGGTTGTATAGATTTACTTTTAATTACCATTTATATTTCCAGTTTGATTATTCCATATGTACTAACCAATTCTTTGTTGTCTATGTTTTTTTCTTTGCATTGCATATTCATGACATAAATAAAAGGTGTTGATTCACGAGCGAGTTTCAATATAGAAAGCTTTCATAATGGATAAAGGGTCACGTGATCATATGAAAAGCAAGAGGCTTTTCTTTCAAAGGTTACACGTCAGAAACCAGCAGTAATACTGAAACTAATGAAATAGAAGAGCTGAAAAGACAAATGGCCAAGGGGAAAATCCCAATATACAAAGAGATAAACATAAACTAAATGGAAGCCACGCCATGATGTCAAATATCCATGATTCTACTTCTGAACACGTCGATTCTAGCAAGCCCAAAGGTTTGTGCACTGTCACGATCAGTATCAACAAGACGCTGCAGATGCAAAGGTGGCAAGCTCAAGGAGAGTGGAGAAGAGCCAAAGCAAAGCCCAAGAAAAGGAAGCTAGAAAGAATACCACATTTCACATTCCAATAGCATACACATAATTACTTTCGGTACTAGTCAATGAAGGTCTTGTGACTCCAGTTCAATCAAAGCCAAAGCAGCTCTCTTATCCTAAAGGTTACACGTCCATGCCATATGTAACTACCATCTAGGAGGTACGGGTCATACTACTGAGAATTGCGGAGCCCTGAAGAATAAAGTTAGAGACTTGATTGAAGAAAGGATGCTAAGCTTTAAGGAAGGAAATCCTAAAATTTCCAGGAGCCCAAGCAATAATGAAGCAACAAAGCACGCGGGGATGGGTCAATACAATATCCAATGCTCAAAATCCAGTGCTAAGGACAAAATTTGAATTCCAATGTCCAATATTTGGAATCATCTTTGACTGTCGATCTAAATTCAAGATTCAATGGTTATTTTGATCCCATACCCATTTCACATGGAAAATTATATCTGCAGTTACTAGAAGCACGATTGGTGGCCTCATGTCATACCATGCCTCTACAACCTTCATATCCCAAATGGTATGACATCAAAGCTCATTGTGAGTATCACGCTAGAATTAGGGGGCATTCCATTGAAAATTGCACTGCCTTCCAACGTCGAGTTCAGAACATTTTAGATTGCAAGGTATGGATGTTCGAAAATGAGCATCAAGATGATTCAGCTACTGTTCACCCAACTAGAGTGAAACCAAAGGAGCTCGAAGAAAATGAGAAGAATCATTTAGAATATGACATTCAGGTCAATATATTGAGGAAAGAAAGAGACGATTTGAGCAAAGAACTAAAGAGCTTGCAAGATAACTACCAATAGATTTTCTTAGCATTCAAAGATGATGGTTTGGGAGATACTCCAAATCAATAGAAGAAAATGGTAATCCAATTAAAAAAATAATGTTGAATATTGGAAGAGAAATTCCAAGGCCAATGAAAATTGAGCTAAGACTTTATCTCTCCAACCGCAAGCAATGAAGGATCAACGCATTGCTCTCGATGATAAATTGAAGAATAGTCAAGCCAAATGTGAGGGTTTGGACAAGAGCATGTGTCTGCGTGAGAATGCCATGGCTGATTTGACAGATAGTTAAGTAGAAGTTGAAATGCTAAAAAAACATGCAAATCAGCGTATCACTGTTCTAGTGATGGATAAGGATCTTACGGATGATCTTAAGAAGGACTTACAAGAAAATAATGAGAAGTGGTGTGATCAGCTATAAGAAATAAAGGAAGAGATAAAAGAAAAGGATAACCATATGAAAGATTTCAATGCCGAAGCATGAAAAGTGTCTTGACAAGTGGTGAATATAGCTGATGTAGCAACTGAATTAAGTCAGAATGACTACATGCTCTCGGATCATGACAAGAAGCTGGCTTAGCTTTTGAAGAAGATAAATAAGCTAGGTGCTAGGGCTCGATATTATCTGTAACTTTGATATATGATGTAACGAAACCGTTACTTATTGAAAGTTCTCTTATGATCGTTACTCTTCGAATTAATACCTTTTCTACACACATGTTTACAGTCAGCATTGCATCTTTATCACATTTTAGGAATATTGCATTTACATTCATAAACTGAACCCGAATCATTCATGGGTTCGAAGAAAAGTAATCCAAACAAGTGTTCAACCGGTAAAATGGACCTCAAGAAGAATGATCCATCAAATTAAAAAAAAGATGGTACTGAACCCAAAAGTAAAAAGGGGCATCACCATGAGATAAAAAATGTGTCTATATATGACGACCTGGGGCAGGTACATACCTTGTTGTTAAACTTCACAAGGGAATACCTACAGCAAGAGTTAAAGATAAAAACATCTAATCCCAAGTTCGAGTGAGGCAAAATTGTTCAAATTGGAAGAGACCGAAGAACCTCAAATATGGGGGCAAGAGCATGATGGCCAACCTTTAACCCCAAATAAGGCCAAATACACAAAAAAACTCAAACCTCCGAATAATTACAGTAAAATCTCTGAGCAAATTACTAACAAATGTTTCATTTTGTTTTTAGGTCATAACTCCCCGCCATGAAGTAGCAGAATTAACTTTTTCCAAATTTTGCCCCAGTTAGTGATTGTGGGCCAATTTAAATCCAGGTTCTGCATCTCTGACAGTGGTGTCACAAGTCAATTTCCCTTGAGAAGAAGAAAAGAGATGACGTCAGGGTCATTCAGCTCAAAAGTTCAAATTTAGAAAAGAATAAGGATAATGAAAATTAGGGGCAATTATTTTTGTTGAGGCAAATTTGGAACAAAAATGGATTAGAAGATCAAGTTGGGCCAGAAGAAAAGAACTTCTGCAAGTGATATCCGCAAACAGGAAGGAGCATATAGTTGTCAACAAATCCCAATATCCTTGACATAAAGAAATGGGAATATGTGGTCTGGTGCCTTCAACCAAGAATGAACAAATGATCGTTAACAAGATCCAACATCCTCGACACAAAGAATCAATTAGATCAAATATACATATCAAACTTTCAATTTATTATCGACCAGTCAGTTTATCACTCACTTTGACCAAGCAACTTTTTAACGTAGGTAGGCCTTATCCTCCCAAAAGAATAATGAAGTAGATCGATCGACCAAGTTCTATTTCTCTAAAGTAGATGAGCTAATTGATCAACATTGTCTATTTCCCTTAAGAAGAGAAGATAAAAAGATCAACCAAAAAAGAGAACAAGTTGCCAAATAAAGCATAGTAAAAAAAAGAGATGAATTCAAGATCCTTGAGACGTCACCTTCAGGATTAATGCTAGGACCTCTGGGACGTCACCCGCGAAAGTGATATTAAAACCCTTGGCGGATCAACCAACTTGATCCGATCCTATCTCACACATAACAAGAGTTACGGCTTGATCAAAATCAAACTCGTGGATCATGCCTTTTCGTCATAGTCATAGCTTGATCAATAAAACCTACAGATCATGCCTCTTCGTTAGAGTCGTAACTTGATCAAAATTAAATCCCAAGATCCTATCTTCGTCAGAAGTGTAGCAGATCAAATTTTTCCCTTTGGGTCCAATCCGTCGATGGTATAGTGGATCTCATATTTTCCAAATCTCGCCTCTACGTTAGTGGTATAGTAGATCAAACTCCTTTCTGATCTAGTCTCCCCGTTAGTGGTGTAGTAGATCAAACTTCTTCCACATCTCGCCTTTCTGTCAGTGGTGTAGCAGATCAAACCTCTTTTTGATCTAGTCTCTCCGTCAGTGGTGCAGTAGATCAAACTTCTTCCAGATCTTGCCTCTCCGCCAGCGGTGTAACAGATCAAACTTCTTCTCGGTCTAACCTCCCCATCAGTGGTGTAATGGATCAAACTCTTTTCAAGTGTTGCCTCTTCGCCAGTGTTGCAGCTAAACCAAACTCTTCTCGGATATCACCTCAGAATCATAGCTAGCTTCCAAAAAACAAATACAAAAAAAAATCAAAAAAGTAAACAAAAAAGTAAAATAAAAAAAGAATAAAAAATATAAAAATCAAAGCTCCAATCCCAGTCTTGTCTCTTCATTGGTGTCGTAGCTCGACCAAAAATGCTAAAATTCTTAGATCGTTCCTCTTCGTCAGAATTGTAGCTTGATCAAAATTGAACACTTAGATCATGCCTCTTCGTAGTGTTCTAGAGGATCAAACTCTCAAATCATGCCTCTTCATCAGAATTGTAGCTTGATCAGAATAAAAATTTTTTCCAGATGATGCCTCTTCGTCAGTGTAGTAGCGGATCAAACTCTCAGAACATGCCTCTTCGTCAATGTAGTAACGGATAAAATTTTCAGATCTTGCTTCTTTATCAGTGTAGTAGTAGAATCAAACTCTCAGATCATGCCTCTTCGTCAGTGTAGTAGCGATTAAATTTTTAGATCTTGTCACTTCGTTAGAGTAGTTGCGGGTCAAATTCTCCAAATCATTCCTTTTCGTCTGTGTAGTAGCGGATCAAATTTTCAGATCTTGCCTCTTCGTTAGTGTAGTAGCGGGTCAAATTTTTAGATCTTGCATTTTCATTAGAGTAGTAGCGGGTTAAATTCTCCAGATCCTACCTCTTTGTCAGTATTGTAGCGGTCAACTTTTTTAGATTGCGCCTCCCCATTAGTGGTGGAGCGGATCACCCAAATTTACATATTCTATTTCTCCAAAAAAAAGAAAAAAGAATGAGAAGAAAGGAAAATAGAAAAGATAAAATGAAAGAAAATAAAGGGGAAAATAAGGAAAAAAGAGAAGGAAAAAAGAGAAGGAAAAAATTTCTTCGATCGTGCATCTTTGTCAGTGTTTTAGGTGGATTAAATATCAGAACCTTCATCATTCGATCTTGCCTTTTTGTCCGTGTTGCAGTCAGAACCTTCACCCTTCAATCCTTTCTCCTTGTTGGTGTTGTGGCCAGATCAAATGTCAAATCATACATCCTACGATCCTGTCTCTTCGTCAGTGTTGCAGCTAGGTCAAATTTTCTCCAACAAGTGGTCGAAAAGATCAATCAACAACAATTTTGTCTCCCTAGAGTTGCAGTGGAACAAATCTCGCCAGAAATGTCTTATCTCCTTGTAATTGCTGTGGAATAGACGATATGATTTATTTCCTCAAAATTACAGCAGAATAAACCCGATGACAAATTTGTCTCCCTAAATTTGCAGTGAAACAGACAAAATCACAAGTTTACCTCACTGAGGATGCAGTGGAATGAACACGACGGCAAACTTGTCTCCCTGAATTTGCAGTAGAACGGATAAAGCCACAACATCCTTGTCTCCCTAAAAATATAAAGGAATAAGCATGGTTCCGAATTCATCTCCCTGAGGATGTAGTGGAATAAATACACTAGTGAGTTCATCTCCTTAATGATGCAGCGGAATGGACACCGAGAGTCACCTCCCTAAAGTTGTAGTGGAACAAACAACGTTACGATAAACTCATCTCCCTGAATTTACAACAGAATGAGTATAACAACAATTTCATCTCCCTGAGGATGTAGTGGAATGAATACACTAGCAAGTTTACCTCCCTAGAATTGCAGCAAAATAAACACAATAATAGATCTTGTTTCCATGAAAATACAAGGGAACAAATCACCTGGTTTACCTTTTCGAGAGTAGAGAAGAAGATCGAAGATAAAAGAAGTCGTACGGAGTACAATCAAACCAGGCCAGACAAAATTGGTTCTTTTGATCTTTGCTCTATTTTTGTTATACAACAATAAAAAAAGAGGGGCAACTGTAATTACCAATTCTATCCGGGCCTTTAGAGCCTATTTTTACTACAAACCAAAAAATATTACAAGCCAATAACCCATATCCATAACCAATTACAATAAACCCAACAAACCTATCTTGCCCAAACCTAAATTAACCCTAGCTAACCTTAACCTTAGAAACCCTAGCCGCCGCTGCCTCCATCACCTTCAACCACCATCGCCACTCAACTTTGCCAGCTTCGACCACCGTCAACTAAACCCCAACTAATCCCTAACTAAGACCTAAACGGTAACCATATTAGACCCCAAAAAATCAACCAAAAAGCAAATCATAAACCTAATCCATAATCCCATCTACCACCACCGCCAATTATCTGACCACCTAATCAAATCCACCACTCACCATCATTCTCGTCCCCATCATACATGGTCGGATGAGAGCAACCTGTCACTTTTAAATCAGCACCTGCAACATTAAAGAGGGAGGATTTTCAGAGAAAAAAACCCAAGAGGGATTAGAGTGAAGATCGAACCGAAAAACAACTAAAAAGATCGAAAGGCAAAAAAGAACGGAAAAAAGATCGAAACAAAAGGTTAAGATATTAAAAAAACCTTTTAGTTTTGTTAGATCTACTTAACTAGGGGGATTTTAAGAGAAACCAACCTTAGATCCGTATTTAGGAGTCAAAACCGAATCACGACGACCCTTTGCATGCCCTTCGGCCATCGTGCATGGTGCCTCTTTGTTGTCGATTAGTGGGGGCCCACGGCAGATATCGGCTGGTATCTGGGCTTAGACAGAGACAGGGGAGAGAGCTTGAAAGATTTTTGTTGATTTTTTTTATTATCACACAAATGAACATTTTTGGTCAAAACATGTATTTAAGGCTCTGTTAAAACGAAGTCGTTTCAACTGTAACCCCCACGGCGACCCGGATGGAGGATTCACGTGTTTTTTAATGAAATAGAGAAATTGTAGCTTCAGTTCTTCCGTCTTTGTATCCTTGCAATCTTGTTTTTCAATTCTTGCTTTATTTCATTTCAGTCACTATTTTTAATTTCTATTTTTTATTAATGTATTATTATTAGTAGTAGTATTATCATATTATTATAGTTATACGTTATGTTATACTGCTGTTATTTCCATTCTTATTTATTATTATTATTATTATTATTATTATTATTATTATTATTATATGTACGCTATATATGCAGGTATATATATGTTAACTAATAAATATATTATATACCTTAACTGATAAAGGTTTTATATATATGTTAACTAAAATAGCTAAAAAAGATATATACATATATATATGTATATTTATGTTAACTAATATATACACATATATATATGTTTAAGTTTTATACATGTATATTAATTAATATGATTTTACCTTTCATATTTATTTTGTATTTCCTATTTGTTTTATATTGTTACCTAGTATATTAAATATATCTTTTCATATACATATATATTTTATGTTCACTCGTTCTAACTGAATTTTAAATTAAAACCTTTTATTAGGGATTATCGTGAAAAACATACCTCGAACATAAGGGGTGCCGCTTTCCGTTAATCTCTATTACAAAACATTATTTTTAATTTTTAAACTATAATTTTCAAAATAGGTTCCCTTCATTTGAAATCTAACGAAAATTATGCCCCGGGTGTAGGGGTGTAAAATCCTTTCATACACACAAACATCCTTTTAAATATTTTAAGGGATCACAAATTTTAAATTAAATTTGAATTCTTAATTTCCATATCATTTAGACAATATATAATCGACCAGGTACCCGTTTTGGGCGTTGTGGAGGTGCTCATCCTTCCCTACACGTAACTGACTCCCAAACCTTTTTTTTGGTCTTCGTAGACCCAAACTCGTTTTTTTAATAAAATAACAAAAATAAGTTCTTTTAAAATAACTAGATTTTTAGGTGATCCAATCGCACATAAATTTAAAAAGATTGGTGGTGACTTTATCCAAATATTTTACGTAAATGTGTCAAGCACTACTGTAGGGCGGGACTGTTGTAACAATTCTACTTTTGATTCCTAAAAACCACAAGAAATTCTTAAAGATTTCATCAATTCCACAAGCTTGATTTCAAAGAAAATCTTACGTCAATTTTGGTGGGAGATTCTTCAAAGGTGAATTGGGTTTTCCTCTCTTAAACTAAGGTTCTTTATTGATATACCCTAGTAGTTGGCTGATATTGGATTAATTTTAACGTAGTTTTGCAATGGATTTCAAGAATCGAGTTGTTTATGGAGATTTTGATGATTTGCTTAAATTCATGAAACCTGGAGATTTTTATTTGGTAAATTCATGTTTTGATAAGGAAATCATAATCTGAAATGAGATTATTGAAATAAATCCCTAAACTATTTGATTGGTTAATTTTTAGATAAGTTTTTAGTGGTTTTTGGGGCTGTTATAAGTGTTCTTGAGTTTCTAGGGATATAAGGATGTTTAGGAGGTGTTTTTGGTTGTATTTTAATGTGGATTGAATGTTAGAATAGTTGGTTTATGGTTAGGTATTGGTTGAACGAAGATTGATTTTGATTTCGGTAGTTTTGACTAATTTTTGGAAGGGTAATGATAAGGATGCAGGGGGGTTGATGTTTAGCAGCGATTAGAATGTATAATGATGCATTTTCCCTTTGGTTTTATGTGGTTAAAACAAGGACGATCAAGGCAAGGTTGCCTAGTTGTGTACGTTGCATTTTGGAGGCTCAATTCGCGTTGGCGAGCTAAACGAAGTGTATCGGTGAGTGTATAAACACGTTATAGCAGTTAAAAGTTTGATCGATGGATCATGGGGGTTTAGTTATAGCCTAAAAATCTTAAATAAGCTCAAGCATAAGTTTTCGTTATTTTTCTTGGTTATTGGCTTTGATATGAGCTTGCTAATTTCATGTTTTGGTTTTAAACATGGTTTGATTTACTTACTGTAAATGCATCATTTTGGGTTAATATGCAATGTTTAACAAGTAAATGAATACCTATGAGCATTGAGATTTGTTCCTTGAAGGGAATATGTTATTGCCTTTGGTAATGTGGCTTTGCATATGAAAAGGTTTTGTGAAATGCATTGGAAAACAGTAAGTAAATGTATTTGAAAATGATATGTTGGCTATGTGACGTAAATGAGAAAGTATCAGATATATTTGGCACGCCATAGGATTAAGTGTGATAAGTGTTCAAAAGTACTATTTTTCTTACCCTTTTTACTCATATTATTGTTAGACTTAGGCTCATATTAGTTGCATAATTAGCCATTCATGCATTAATCCATGTTTCCTTCCATCGTTGAGCTTGATTACATAACTTGGTAGTTTTTGTGGGAAAAGATGCTGCTTTGGTGTGTTTTGTGTGTATGTGCAGAATCACTTGCCAAAGCAAGGCTAGAACTAGTTGCCAGGGCAATGCATGAAGGAGATGCCAAGCTAGTTGCCAGGGCAATGAATGAAGGAGATGCCAAGCTAGTTGCCAGGGCAATGCATGAAGGAGATGCCGAGCCAGTTGCCAGGGCAATTGTCGACAAAGAATAAGGTGATATGGTAGTCAAAATTGATGACTAGACAAGCCCAAGATGACGTGGAGCAAAGCTAAATCCCAAAGGAGTTTGATTTCCATGAAGAGGTTAAAGAAGAATTAAATCCCAAGAAGATATGAGAAGTTCTAGAAGGAATATAATTATAATAAAGAATTATATTCTTTAAAGATAATTTAACTCCAACTTATCTTCCTCCTCAAAGAAGGACTTTGACCTAGCCCTATAAATTAGAGGCCATACCGTCAACTCAAAGGGCAGAGTAGAGAGAATTTTTGACAAGCTTCAAGGGGGAGAGCTCGACAAGAAGGCTTCATCCATCCTTCATCTTTTTCTTTCTTGTTCAATTAGGTTCATGCTAGGAATTCTTTGTCTTGTGTTTCTTTGGAACCTAGCCATGAACTAAATCTATTTGGCTAAGGTTATTGTGTCTTGTGGTTATGAGAAACAATTGGATTTTGTTTAGGTAATAAGAGTTTGCACTTTTCTATTCAAGGTTTATTCATTATTGGTTCTTATTCTTGTTTGTGAGTGAATTGGGAGAGGATCTCGTAACTTCATCTATTTATCTAATATCGGGAGAGTTAGATTCAAGAAACGAATGAAAATGATCTTTATTCAATCCATTGATGGTGAAGATTAATCTGGCTTAGGAATAAGTTAAGGATTTCAACGGCTAAGAGGAGCGCAAGATTGGTTGTTGTTCACCCTTGATTCACGCAGGGATGTATTATCAAGGCATGCACAAGTAGCTAGAGTTTCGACTTAGGGATAAGAAGAAACCATTGAAGAACGCTCTCCCGAACCTTGAAGATTGCTACCCAGACGCCCAAGTAGTTGCCCAACTAGTCACCTAGGCAACCATCGATTAGTTGCCAAGGCAACTCCATTGTGCAAGTTGCCACGGCAACTGAGTTGCCCTTGCACTCTTTTACCAAGACGATCCAATCAGCTGTCACACCTCAACTCACGGTAACCTAGCCTATCTCTCTCATTTGATCTCATCTATTCTTTTACTTTATTGCTTTCTAGTTTAGTTATCAGTTAAACTCCTATAATCTTCTACTTGTGTTTTTAGTTTTTATAGTGCAAGAAATTAGATTCTTGAAGTGGCACCAATCCCTGTGGAGATGATATCTTTTATACTATAACTTGCGACGTGTACACTTGCACAATTGCGGAGCACTTATTACGCGCAACAAGTTTTTGGCGCCGTTGCCGAGGATTGGCAATAGTGACTTTGTTTTTATTTTCTTGCATTTTTTTATTTTTCTTGTTTAAGATTCAAAGGGTTAACAAACTTTGGTTTTGCATTGGTATATGACCAGGGCAAGACCGATTACACCAGAATATCCCTTTGATCCAAAAATCGAACGAACCTTACAAAGACTTAGACGAAGGTTAAGAGTAGCAATGGCTAATCAAGACGGCAATATGAATCAAGATGTTACAGGAGGAGACGGAGTGATTCTTGCACGAAATAGAACTATTCGAGACTATCTTGAAGAAGATCTTGAAGGACTTAATCCAGAAGTTGTCACACCTGAAATTGAAGCCGACCACTTTGAATTGAAACCGGTGATGTTTAATATGATCAACACAATTGGTCAATTTGGCGGCTCAGCAACTGAAGATGCACGACAACATCTTAAATCTTTCCTCAAGATTTGCAACTCATTCAAAATACACGGAGCCATCCCCGATGTTTTACGATTAAGATTATTCCCCTATTCACTGAGGAATAGGGAGAAAGCATGGTTGAATAGCATTCCTGCCGGATCAATAGGTTCTTGGATCTATCTTTGTCATGATTTCCTTGCTCAATTTAATCCTACAAATTTGACTGATAAGCTTCGTAACGAAATTACTTCTTTTCGGCAGGCAGATGATGAATCCATGTACGAGGCTTGGGAGCGATATAAAGAACTTCTGCATAAATGCCTGCTACACGGATTCCCAATGTGGACACAAGTAACAATGTTTTATAACGCCGTGAATACACCAACAAGGATGATGCTAGATGCCTCGGCAAACGGAATACTCCTAGATAAGTCACCGGAGGAAGCAATGCAAATTCTAAACAGGCTTGCCAAGAATGATTATCAATTCCCCTCTGTTAGAAGAGGAGGAGTTAGACGCCAAGCCACAATACATGAACTAGGATTATCAGACTCAATTTCGGCACAATTGGCCACTTTAACCAAGATGGTCCAGAACATGCAAAAACCAAACAACACACATGAGGTCAAGGTAATGGATTCCTTTTGTGAGTTATGTGGTGGTAACCATGATTCTTCTGAATGTATGCAGAATCCGGAATCCAGCTTCTATGTGGGGAATTACAACCGGAACAGCAATGTGATGTCTAATACATACAATCCAGCTTGGAAGAAGCACCCGAATTTTTCATGGAGTAATCCCAACAATACTCTAAACCAGAACAATCATAATGCACAAGCATCAGGATTCCAGCAGAATATGCCACGGCAATAGTTGGCACAGCAACAACCGACAACATCTAGTTCTTTGGAAAATTCTCTCAATGCTTTTATGTTGAAAACTGAATCTTATATGGCTGAGAATAGTAACTTCATAAAAAGAATTGATGCTTTTATTAACAGGACCGAGATCAGATTACAAAACCAAAAGGCAGCAATCAAATCATTAGAAAATCAAGTCGGACAATTTGCTCAAAACCTGAATACTGAAGTCGCAAGAGGAACTGGCCATGAGCAATGCAAGGCGATCACCACCAGAAGTGGACAACAACTTAAAGATGCTCAAGCTCGCTCACCAAACAAAACTCCACTAAAAGATCAAGATGAACCCAGCGGCAAAACCTCAGAGGATGAATCAGGAATTACCTCGGCAACCAGCGATAAGTATGCCTCGGCAACTAACGATAACAATGCCTCGGCAACTAGCGATATGCATGCCTCGAAAACCGGCGATAAGGATGCCTCGGAAACCCCAATTGACAATGCCTCAGCAACTCTAGTTGCCTTGGCAATACCGTCAATCAGGTTCCACACCAATGAAAAGATCGAAGATATCTGACTTCCACCACCATTCCCAGAAAGGTTGAAGCAACAAAAGCAAGAATATCAATTCAAGAAGTTTCTTGATATCCTCAAGCAAGTCCACATCAAGTTGCCATTGGTTGAAGCAATTGAACAAATGCCGAACTATGCCAAGTTTCTTAAAGACATTGTGTCCAAGAGAACAAAGCTAGGAGAGTTTGAAACAGTTGCCGCGACAGAGGGATGCATGGCCATGTTGCACAATCGCATACCACCCAAGTTGAAGGATCCCAGAAGTTTCACAATATCTTGTTCCATTGGAAACCACTATGTTAGGAAAGCATTATGTGACCTTGGAGCAAGCATAAACTTGATGCCTAAAGCGGTTTTCTAGAAACTAGGAATCGGGAAGGCAAGACCTAGAACAGTTATGCTACAGCTAGCCGACAGATCCTATGTGCATCCAGAGGGAAAAATCGAAGACATAGTGGTAAAAGTTGATAAATTTATTTTTCCCTCTAACTTTATTGTTTTGGATTGTGAAGTAGATGAACATGCACCTATCATTCTCGGGAGACCCTTCCTAGCAACAGGGAGAACCTTGATCGATGTTGAAAAGGGAGAACTCACAATAAGGGTGAATGTCCAGCAAGTTAAACTAAATGTGTTCCAAACACTAAGGCATGCCGATGATCCAGATAAATGCCAACTTCTTCATGCCACGGCATAGTTTAACTTCGACAAGGAATTTAGTTGCCTCAGCAACTACATTGCCGATCAAGAGGAACCTGAGAAGTATGAAGAACTGATCGATGAGGAACAACAAGAAGAGGCAAATTGGTTAGTTAATCGACCAGGTACATACTTTGAACCACTAGATTACTCAGGTAAGGAAGGTAAACTCGAAAATCCCTCTATTGGACAACCACCGATTCTTGAGTTGAAACAGTTGCTAGAGCAACTAAAATATACTTACTTGGGAACCGATAAAACAATGCCTGTAATTATTTCCTCTAAGTTACAACCTGAGCAGGAAAGAAGCTTATCAAAATGTTGATGCTACACAAGAAGGCAATAGGGTGGACAATTGCCAACTTGAATGGAATTAGCCCGGCAGTGTGCATGCACAAGATTTTGTTGGAATATGATCACAAACCTTCAATTGAGGCCCAGAGGAGACTGAATCATGCCATGAAAGGGGTTGTAATGAAAGAAATCATCAAGTGGCTTGATGCCGGCATTATATACCCTATCTCTAATAGTACATGGGTAAGTCTGATACAATGTGTACCAAAAAAGGGAGGTATAACGGTGGTAAGTAATGAAAACAATTAACTCATTCCAACTAGGACTGTGACCGGTTGGAGGGTTTGTATGGATTATTGAAAGCTAAAAAAAGCCACTAGGAAATATCACTTCCCATTACCCTTTATTGATCAAAAGCTTGACTGTCTTGCAGGTAAACCATTTTATTGTTTTCTTGATTGTTATTCAGGTTACAATCAAATTACCATAGCACCAGAAGATCAAGAAAAGACAACATTCACATGCCCATACGGTACTTATGCTTTATGAAGGATGCCATTCAGATTGTGTAACGCCCCAACAACCTTCCAAAGATGCATGATGGAACTCTTTTCAGACATGGTCGAAGACTTCCTTGAGATCTTCATGGATGATTTTTCTATTTTTGGTAATGACTTCGACAGCTGCCTCGGCAATTTAGAGAAGGTGTTGGCAAGATGTGAAGAAACTGATTTAGTCCTCAATTGGGAGAAGTGCCATTTTATGGTAGATGAAGGAATAGTGCTCGGCCACAAGATTTCATCCAAGGGAATTGAAGTAGACAAAGCCAAGGTGGACGTAATCGAGAGATTACCCCCACCAAGTTCGGTTAAAGGAATTCGAAGCTTTCTTAGACATGCTGGTTTTTACAGGAGGTTCATTCATAATTTTTCTAAAATTACTAAACCCTTGTGCAATTTGCTTGAACAAGATAAAGTCTTTAATTTTGATGATTCTTGCGCCCAAGCATTCGAAACCCTAAAAGAAAAGCTTGCCTCGACACCCATTGTTGTTCCACCAGATTGGACGCTACCTTTTGAGCTCATGTGTGATGCAAGTGATTTTGCTGTAGGAGCAGTCCTAGGCCAACGCACAAGTAAGACTTTCCATGTGATATACTACGCTAGTAAAACTCTTAATAATGCTCAAGTGAATTACACAACAACAGAGAAATAGTTACTAGCTGTAGTTTTCGCATTTGACAAGTTCCGATCCTATTTGATTTGTACAAAGGTAATTGTTCATACAGACCATTCAGCAATCAAATATCTATTTGCTAAAGAGGATGCCAAACCTCGTTTGATTTGTTGGATATTACTTTACAAGAATTTGATATTTAAATTAAGGACGGGAAAGGAACATAAAATCAAGTGGCCGATCACTTATCACGTTTAGAACGCAATAGGGAGGAGGACGTAGATTTAGAGATATGCGATGCATTCCCGGATGAGCAACTTTTAGTTGCCTTGGCAACCATGGATGTGCATGCCTCGGCAACCCTCGACGCCACAACAGCCCTTGACGCGCACGCCTCAGCAACCACGGATGCACATGCCTTGGCAACCCTCGACGCCGCAGCAGCACCTGATGTGCACGCCACGGCAACTCTAGACGCGTATGCCTCAGCAACCCTCGACGCCTCGGCAACTATGTATGTGCATGCCTCGGCAACTCTTGATGCCATAGCAATACTTGACGCGCATGCCTCGGCAACTCCAGACGCGCAATCCTTGTCAACTCCAGACGCGCACGCCCCGACAACCCTCGATGCCTCGGCAACCATGGATGCGCATGCCTCGACAACTCTAGATGCACACGCCTCGGCAACCCTCGATGCCGCAACAGCACCTGACGCACACGCCTCGGCAACTCTAGACGCGCACGCCTCGGTAATCTTGGGAGGAGTCGGCCACGGCAGCACATGCCTCGGCAATACCCTGGTACGCGGATTTAGTTAATTTCCTTGTTTGTGGTATTTTACCTTATTGTCTTACTCACCAAGGGAAGAAGCGGTTCCGTAATGATGCTAAGCATTACTTTTGGGACGAGCATCTTTTGTTTAAACAATGTGTAGATCAGGTTATACGCCGATGTGTCCCTGAAGAGGAGTAGCCTAATGTACTCTGGTTTGTATTGGCCAACATTGTACAAAGATGCCTAAGACTTTTACAAGCAATGTGATCGTTGCCAGAGGACGGGCAATATCTCTAGACGACATGAGATGCCGCACCAAAACATCATCGAGGTGGAATTGTATGATGTATGGGGGATCAATTTTATGGGACCTTTCCCATCTTCATTCGGCAACCTCTACATTCTACTTGCTGTCAACTATGTGTCTAAATGGGTTGAGGTAGCTGCAGTTCCCAACAACGATTCCAAAACCGTGCAACGATTCTTGCAGAAATACATATTTACATGATTTGGGATGCTGAGAGCAATTATTAGTGACGAAGGCAAGCATTTTGACAACATACTTATTGTCAAGATGTTGCAACGCTTCGGCGTATCACACAAGATTGCCACAGCATATCACCCACAAACCAATGGGCAAGCAGAAATTTCCAACCGGGAATTGAAGGGTATACTCAAGAAAGTTGTAAATCCCTCTAGGAAGGATTGGTCATTAAGACTAGATGACGCACTTTGGGCATATCGCACTGCATTCAAAACACCCTTAGGTATGTCCCCCTTCCGACTTGTCTATGGAAAAACATGCCATCTACCGGTGGAAATCGAGCACAAGGCATATTGGGCAATCAAGGCCGTGAATATGGATTGGGAAAGTGCCAGACAAAAGCGTTTGTTGGACCTCAACGAGATAGAAGAATTCTGTGCACTCGCCTATAACAATGCACGAATCTACAAGGAGAAAACAAAGCAATGGCATGACAAGAAACTATTGTCGCGACAATTCACGCCAGGGCAACTAGTTCTCTTATTCAATTCTCGGCTAAAACTTTTCTCGGGAAAGCTGAAATCAAGATGGTTGGGACCATTCGAAGTTGTCAAACCATTCTCCCATGGTGTCGTGATAATCAAGTCCATCACTGACAAACATGAATTCAAAGTTAATGGACAAAGATTAAAGCACTACAATGGTGCCCATGTGGAATGTAACAAAGAAGTGGTCACCTTAGGAGATGCATGAGCATGCTCTCCTTTCGATATTTTATTTTTATTTTTATTTTTTTTGAACTAATTAATTTTTTTATTTTTTATTATTATTTTTTTTAGGATAGATTTATTTTCTTTAAGATTAAAACTACATCTTTCATATTTATCTTTTTAAGTTTAAGAATCCCTTTACACATATTTATTTATTTTCTTTTATTAGTTTATCTTTAATTTTAATCCTTATTTGATTTGTCTTTGAATTGTAGGAAAAAAGTTCAAGATAAAGAGGAATTTTGATTCAAGAAGGAAAACATCTTCAACAAGGAAATTAATGGGTTGAATCTAAGGCTTATATAAAGCCTCCAACTTACCCTAAATAAACCCCCTAGCCGTCACCCTTCCCCTAAACCGAAACCCTCTTTTTCTTCTTTCCAAAATTAATCCCACCCACCATATTTACTACCTATCTTTTCTATATAACCTATCACCCTTAACTTCCAAGAAACCTATTCCTACTTTTCATCTTGCAACTCTTTAGCTTCTTTTATTTTCTATTCTTTGTTTTTACAAAACTCACAACCAATATCATCCATGGCATCCAAAATTAAATTTTTGGTTCATCCAAGTTCCTCCAAAGAATCAAGATACAAGAAGTTTGCTACACCGGTGGTTCAAGAAAGATTTCACTCCAAGTTTGAAAGCTGGGAGATTTACGAAAAACAAGGCTTTGAATAATCCAACTCTCATCAAGATTTCGGCCTTGAACCATTCATCTTCGAGAGGATTGCACATCAAAAGTGGCAAATATTTTGCCATCAATCAGAACCGGGTAACATCTCATGGGTAAGAGAATTCTATGCTCACTCACCTAACCCGGATAATCCTTATGTTTTTGTTCGTGACAAGGCCATACTCATAAGCCCCGAAAACATCAACACCTTTTACGGGCTCTACATTGAGAAGGACGAGCATCAAAACTTTGTTTATCAAATCATGCCCAAGCAACTCGACAAGGTGCTTCAAGAACTCACTCTACCGGGAACTTATTATAACGACGATAAATACAAGGGAACGGTAAATCGCCTTCGACTTAAAACCAAGGCAAAACTATGGAATAAGTTTGTTAAAACTTCTTTAATGCCCACCACACACAATACTACCGTTGGTATACCACATCTTTTGCTCATACATTCTATTTTGCATAATCGCATCATTAACATTGGAAAAATTATTTGTGATGAGATTTTTGTATGTAGCTCAAAAGATAAGGGTTCTCTTTTCTTCCCTTGCTTAATTTCCAATATTTGCAAGGAGATGCATGTCCCAAGTGAGTCCACCGATGAAAAGGCCCTACCAAAGTCCGGTTGGAATCAAGCACAAATCCGAAAGCTAATGGGAGAGGCACCGGTAAAATCCTCAATGCCTCCAATTGCGCGGCAACCCCTACCGCCTCGGCAACCTCTAATGCCTGGGCAACTAAGCCACCAACCCTGGGACACTTTGAAGCACTCTTGCAACCATTGGCGAGCCACCTTAGGAAAATTGAAGACCGGCAACTAATGTTCATGCGGTACATGAAGGAGCACAACAATGCCATCACCCAAGTCATCCTAGAAAAGTACCCGGGCAGCCGCGTGTCATTCCCAATCTTTTCGGCTGAGATCCTTGCCACGACAACCAATGAAGCAGTCACCACGGTAACCACAATAGATGATGTCGCGGCAACCTACACCACGCCTGCCCAAGCCGATACCACGGCAACCAATCCTGAAGATACCACGGTAACCAAAGCTGAAGACGTCCCGAAAACCATTGCAAAAGCCAAAGGTAAAGCACCTATGCCCGAATCAACTCGTACGAAATCATTGTCTGATTTTTCAGATTCGGACGAGTCCTCCATTGCACCAACAATGAATGCACCAATCGAATCCTCCAAGTGTAAAACCAATGACATTGATGAGGAGGACGATGAGGACAACCCGTACGAGGATCGATTCCACCATCGGCAACAAGGAAACAACCATCGCGTTCAAGCAAGAGAATCAAGACAACGACCAAAAGGAAACTAATCATCCACGACGACGAACTCTCGGAGTAAGTCCACGTTTGCATTTTACTTTTCTTTATCTTTATTTCTCTTTAATGCATGCATTGAGGACAATGCCTCACTCGAGTTGGGGGAATTGTTATTAGTAGTTACCATGTTTAGTTGCATTCATCTTAAGTATTGCATTTAGGATACATAAATTGCTTGCCATGCCTTTAGTTGGAACAAGAATTGCCTAGATTTGATGAATATCCGATGATGACTTTGCTAATGCACTTAATTGATAGAATTTTTATTCTAAGATAACCATGGAAACACTTAGAATTTTACTATGATGCTAAACTTGATGAAACACTGTTGTGGTTTGATTGATTTAAGGAATTCTAGTGAACTTAGGTTGATAGTTAAAAAATTGGGGGATTAGAATAAAATTTGGATGAATGCTAGAGGTGCCCGAAATTGGCTCTAGTATGTGCTAAAAATTGATCGCTAGAGGTGCCCGAAACCGACTCTAGTCGAATAAATGAATTAACTTAAGAAAACTAAAAACAAAATACTAGAGGTGCCCAAAACCGGCTCTAGTTAAAACATGTTAAAACAAACCGATGAAGTAATTTGAAAACCTCTTGTTTGCATAGAATCCGAAAAATCAACCTACACACAACTCCGCACACACTCACAAGCATTATAGTTTGATTCCGAGTAACTCCTAAGTTTTCCAAAAAATGAAAAGCCAATCATACTTTGTGCCCCGGTTCTGAGAATTGAAATCAAGTTCAAAGCTAAGTTTGTGAAAATTGAAGTCTTGGCGGGTAATTATTAGTTTGCATTGCTTGAGGACAAACAATAGTTCGAGTTTGGGGGTGTGATAAGTGTTCAAAAGTACTATTTTTCTTAACCTTTTTACTCATATTATTGTTAGACCTAGGCTCATATTAGTTGCATAATTAGCCATTCAAGCATTAATCCATGTTTCCTTCCATCGTTGAGCTTGATTACATAACTTGGTAGTTTTTGTGGGAAAAGATGCTGCTTTGGTGTGTTTTGTGTGTATGTGCAGAATCACTTGCCAAAGCAAGGCTAGAACTAGTTGCCAGGGCAATACATGAAGGAAATGCCGAGCTAGTTGCCAAGGCAATGCATGAAGGAGTTGCCGAGCTAGTTACCAGGGCAATGCATGAAGGAGATGCCGAGCCAGTTTCTAGGGAAATTGTCGACACAGAATAAGGTGATATGGTAGTCGAAATTGATGACCAGACAAGCCCAAGATGACGTGGAGCAAAGTTAAATCCCAAAGGAGTTTGATTTCCATGAAGAGGTTAAAGAAGAATTAAATCCCAAGAAGATAGGAGAAGTTCTAGAAGGAATATAATTATAATAAAGAATTATATTCTTTAAAGATAATTTAACTCCAACTTAACTTTCTCCTCAAAGAAGGACTTTGACCTAGCCCTATAAATTAGAGGCCATGCCGACAACTCAAAGGGGAGAGTAGAGAGAATTTTCGACAAGCTTCAAGGGGGAGATCTCGACAAGAAGGCTTCATCCATCTTTCATCTTTTTCTTTCTTGTTCAATTAGGTTCATGCTAGGAATTCTTTGTCTTGTGTTTCTTTGGAACCTAGCCATGAACTAAATCTATTTGGCTAAGGTTATTGTGTCTTGTGGTTGTGAGAAACAATTGGATTTTATTTAGGTAATAAGAGTTTGCACTTTTCTATTCAAGGTTTATTCATTATTGGTTCTTATTCTTGTTTGCGAGTGAATTGGGAGAGGATCTCGTAACTTCATCTATTTATCTAATATCGGGAGAGTTAGATTCAAGAAACGAATGACTATGATCTTTATTCAATCTATTGATGGTAAAGATTAATTCGGCTTAGGAATAACTTAAGGATTTCAACGGCTAAGAGGAGCACAAGATTGGTTGTTGTTCACCCTTGATTCACGCAGGGATGTATTATCAAGGCATGCACAAGTAGCTAGAGTTTCAACTTAGGGATAAGAAGAAACCATTGAAGAACGCTCTGCCGAACCTTGAAGATTGCTGCCCAGACGCCTAAGTAGTTGCTCAACTAGTCGCCCAGGCAACCATCGATTATTTTCCAAGGCAACCCCGTTGTGCAAGTTGCCATGACAACTGAGTTTCCCTTGCACTCTTTTACCAAGATGATCCAATCAGCTATCACACCTCAACTCACGATAATGTGGCCTATCTCTCTCATTTGATCTCATCTATTCTTTTACTTTATTACTTTCTAGTTTAGTTATTAGTTAAACTCCTATAATCTTCTACTTGTGTTTTTACTTTTTACAGTGCAAGAGATTAGATTCTTGAAGTGGCACCAATCCTTGTGGAGACGATATCTTTTATACTATAACTTGCGACATGTACACTTGCACAATTACGGAGTACTTATTATGCGCAACAAAGTGCACTATAAAAATAAATTCGACCGCTCTGCATCTCTTAATGTATAGCAATTTAACTAGGCTACTCGGGCTGATATTCTTCGGTTCTTGCAATAGGCGTTAACTTATCTTTTGTGTGTTAGTGAACTTTGCTTACAAACTCGTGTGTCCAAAGTTTGATGGCTCAGATTTTCGAGGATGGTTGTCAAAGCTCAAATAGTATTTTGAGGCAAAGATGGTTCTATAATGCATGTGGTGATGTTGCATCTAGAAGATGAGCCAAGTGAGTTAAGTGAGCTGGAATGGATTTTTGAAAATTATGAGGGAATGGTTTACACCAGGAGGAATCAATGGTCCCTTTTCTGATTGGGTGGCTCTAAGGCAGCTTGAGTTAGTGGACTAGTTTTATGAAGACTTCATTCATTGGCTAAACCAAGTACAACTACCAAATGATTACATTTTGAGCATGTTTAAAAATCATCTGAGAATTGAAATTAGTCAGTTTGTTAAGTTTTTGCAACCAAAGTCCCTTATTGATTCCTTTCACTTGGCTAAACATGTGGAGACCATGTTTTTCCCTAGCCAAAAGAAAGCCTTAGTGCCCTCAGTTAGAAGTTTTTCCCCATGTCCTTAACTATACCACCTAGGTTAAGGAACAATGTATTCAAAGGAAGTGTTAACCCTAGGAGTAATTATGGACCCTCTTCTTCAAAATAGTCTACTCCTGGCAATCTAAGCCCCAATCTTGGGAAAACACTAGGTCCTAGTGGACAGAAAGAGCCTAGCAAGATGTTTTCCCAGTTAAAATTGAAGAAAAGAGGAAAAAAATGGGTTGTGTTTCTGGTGTGCTGCCAAATACACACCAAGACATAAGTGTGCTAGATCTCAAATTTATCAGATTATGGTGGAAGGGGTGGAAGAAGAAGGAAGTGAATGACAATAAATTTTCTTGGACTATATGGATAATGGAGAAATAGGAATACAAGATAATGGAAGGGGGAGGGGCCAGTGTTACATTTAATACAATATGGGGATCCACTCATTTGAAGACAATGAAGATGTTTATAGAAATGAGGAATACTAAATATATGGTTTTGTTAGATTCAGGCGGTACTCATAATTTCATTAGCCTAGCCTTGGTTAAGAAATTACAGCTGGGAGTTGAGAGAAAGACCCAACTCAAAGTTACTGTGGTTGATAGGAACTGTTTAACAATTGTGCGTGAATGTAAAGCCATTGAATAGAAGACTCAAGGCCATAATTTTGTCACAGATTTCTTAGTGTTACCTCTGAAGAACTGTGATCTTGTGTTAGGAATACAATGGTTGGCTCAACTGGGATCCATAAATTGGGACTTTGTAGAAATAATGATGGGATTTCACTATGAGGGTAAAAGAATAGAATTGAAGGGAGTGTATTCTGGTTATCTATAATGGATGAGTTAGAAGATGTGTGACAAGCTACTGAGAGGTTGTAACAGTCATTTCACTGCAATAGTTTGGTTGTTGAATGCTCAGTTAGAAATGAAAAACTCAGATGGATTAGAATCTGTGGAAATTCTAGCATTGCTGCAGCAATTTAGTGAATTCTTTGAAGAGCCTCAAGGTATACCACTCAAGAATGGACATGATCACAAGATAGATTTAATGGATGAAAAAACTGTAGTTAAAGTGAGACCTTAGAGACATTCATCTTACCAGAAGGATGAAATTGAAAGGTTAGTTGGGGAGATGCTAGAATCTGGAATCATCAGGGATAAAAGTTGTGCATTTTCATCACCCATTGTGATGGTGAAAAAGAATGATAGATCTTGGCGTATGTGTGTGGACTATAGGAAGCTGAACCAATTGACTATTAAGGACAACTTTCCTATGCCTGTAATTGAAGAACTATTAGATGAGTTGGGAGCTGCCAAATATTTTTAAAGTTGGACTCGAGGTCTAGGTATCACCATATCAGAATGAGAGAGTGTGAAATCCCTAAGACTGCTTTCAGAACTTTTGAGGGCCACTATGAGTTCTTAGTTGGGTTGACTAAAGCTCCAACAACCTTCCAAGGCCGCATGAATAGGGTTTTAAAGGGTAGTTAAAGAAATCTATTCTGGTCTTTTTTGACGACATATTGGTATTTTGATGACATATTGGTATACTCTGTAGATTGGGAATCTCCTTTAGACCATTTGAAGGAAGTTTTGAATATCTTGAAGGTCAACCAGTTGTATGCAAAAAGATCTAAGTGTTGTTTTGGAGCCAGAAAGGTAGACTATTTGGGATATGTAGTTTATGGGGGAAATATATCCATGGACCAATCAAAGGTGAGTTTTATTATAAGTTGGCTTGTTCCTACCACAGTAAAGGAATTGAGGGTTCCCTGGGCTCTCTGGTCATTATATGAGATTTGTCAAGAACTATGGTTTGTTAAGACCTCTCACTGAATTGTTCAAGAATGTAGGCTGGAAATGGGGAGTTGAAGAAGAGGGAGCTTTTAACAAATTGAAGGAAGCCATTAGTACTGCACCAGTATTAGCATTTCCAGATTTCAGCCTTGAATTTATAGTGGAGATAGATGCTTCGGATCAAAGAGTGGGAGCTATGTTAGATCAAAAAGGGTAAGCCACTCGTATTTTTCAGTAAGGGGTTAGGAGTAAGGTATAAAGGATTATCAGTATATGAGAAAGAGATGATCCCCTTACCTCATTGAAATGGCAGTTAAGAAATGTTCCTCTTACCTCATTGAAAGACACTTTGTGATCAAAACTGACCATCAAAGCCTCAAGTTTTTGTCAGAGAACCAAGCCATAACCCTTTTCAACAGAAGTGGGTTGTGAAGATGATGGGGGTATGACTATGAAGTGAAGTATAGAAAGGGTATTCACAATGCAGTGACATATGTGCTTTCTACGAGGCCCGACCATGGAACATGTTTAACTTTGAGAGTAAGCAATGTCGATTCTGATTTAATGAAGAGAGTAGTTGCATCATGGAAAATAGATGAGAGATTGTTAAAAATTGTGAAGAATTGAAAGATGGAACCACAAGACATCAGAACTACAAGTGGGATAGCATATTACTTAGAAGGAAAGATGAATTAGTGGTGGGGAATGATCTAGTTTTAAGAAGGGACTTGATTTAAATTTTCCATGGTACATTCTGGCGCCCATGCAACCATCAAAGGTTAGTTGTTGTATTTTATTGAAAATGAATAAGAAGAGAATGAAAAACTTAGTAAGAGAATATTTGACTTGCTAGAGAAATAAAGGGGATTTGCAGCACCTAAGAGGTCTCTTGCAGCCTCTGCCCATAAATGAAACAATATGATTCTCAATCAGCATGGATTTCAAGAAGGCTTACCAATTTCTAGGAAGAAGGACTGTGTGTTGGTTGTAGTGAATAAATTGACAAAATATTCTCACATCTTAGCTTTTGCTCACCCTTTTATAGGTAGCAATGTGGCCAAGCTATTTCTAGAGAATATATTCAAGCTACATGGATTACCTAATGATATTTTGTGTGATAGAGATAAGGTTTTCATGAGAATTTTTTGGCAGGAACTATTTGGGAAGCTAGGAGTGACAATAAACTCTTTCACAGCCTATCAGCCTCAAACAGATGGGTAAACTGAAAGAGTTAACCAATGATTGGAAAGCCATTTGAGATGCATGACAAGGGAAAGGCCAAATGATTGGGGAGAGTGGCTGCACCTTGCTGAGTGGTGGTATAATTCAACATTTCACTCTGCCATTCACTTGACACATGAAGCTCTTTATGGACAATCTCTTCCAGTGCATTTACCTTATATGGAAGGAGTTACCTTATATGGAAGGAGAATCACTAGTGGTAGTGGCTGTTGTGGATAGATGTCTTCAACAAAGAGAGGCTGCCATCAAGATGTTGAATTTCCATTTAAAAAGGGCTCAAGAAAGAATGAAGATTCAATCTGATAAGAGAAGATGTGAATGTGAATTTCAAGTGGGGGATAAGGTTTTTCTGAAACTGCAACCTTATAGACAACAAACTGTAAGAACCAAGAACTGTCAGAAGTTAGCCTTGAGATAATTTGGTCCTTATCTGAATATAGCTAAGGTTGGGAGGTGGCTTATCAATTGGAATTACAAGAAAATTCTTGTGTGCACCATGTCTTCCATGTGTCACAACTAAAGAAACAGGTTGGAGGTGAGTTTGTTCAGTTTGAATTACCAATTATTGATCCTAACGGCAGGATTAGAAAGGAGCCTGTTAAAATCCTAGATCGAAAGATTGGGAAGAGAGGCAACAGAGCTATGATTGAGGTTCTGGTGGAGGGGTCTAGTTCTTTCCCTAGGGATGCAACTTGGGAGGTCTTTCATATCTTGAAGCAACAATTTCCTCACTTTGATCCTTGAGGACAAGGATATGTCTTGAAGAGAGGAGTATTGTAAGAGCTGGAATGGAATTTGTGACCGTTGAAGTTTGAATTTCTGTTGGTTTATGTTTTTGTTAATAATGTTTTAGCCGTTAAACTACTTTAATGAAATGCAGTATTTCATGACCTTTGTGAATACATTAAACGCGATCGTTTAGCAACCTGGAGGGTGAAAAGGGTTGTTTCTCTGTATTACGTGTTTTTTAATTTATAAGTGGTTCATAAGACCACACAAGTTAGCTTCACTTTTTGGTGCTAGCCAAGAAAATTGAAACACCAAATTCGGGGATGTAAATGAACACTAAAAGATCGGTTGCCAAGAAAATGTAGAACAGAACCTTGGGTTCTTTAGGGACTACAATTTATTTTCAGTAGCCTTGAAACATGGGGTCACAATAGTCAATTCCTGAAGCTTCTAAGCCATCTTCGACGACGAATGCCATCATGGGTGGTTTTCAGACAATGGATGTTGCCTTTTATGCAACTGAAAGATATATGGGTTTCCCAGTATGGGTCATATCAAGGGGGACCTGCTTTATGCTCTCAATACAACAATATTATCTGCAATTCTCAGTTTCCTTCATTTCATGACTCGAGGGAGAGCTTTTCGATCCAAACGGTTGCTCAAGGTGAGCCAAACTATGAATCCAGAAATACATTGCAATCACAATTGAAATCCAGATTTTTGCAATCAATTCTAGAGATCCTCGGAAAAGTCCTACAAAATTCCATGCACAAGCACACACAAATCGATGATCTTCAGAAGCTCATTTAAACAAAAGAGTAATCCTAAACATGACCAAATTGAAAGAATATGTAAATAAAGATGACTAAATTTAATGATTTTTTTCGAATTAAGATTAAATTGATTAAATGTGTAAATATGAAGGATTGAATGTGTTATTATACAAAGTTTTATAACAACCACCTTAAATACTTAACAACTTTTAAAGTCCGAATTACCGTTTTGTAACAAAAACATAAAAAATAATTATTATTTTATAACTTTTGAAAATTTAATTATAATTTTTATTTTAAATAAAGTTTAGTTATCATTTTTGGTACCGAATAACGTGGGCTGAAATGTGGACCACAAAATTTTCCCCAAAAAAATCAATTATTAGGCCTAATATTTGTGTGTAAACCCTTCCAAATATTGACGGTGATTGATAGTCAAACTTTTGAACAAGTAAACCAACCCAAGTATTAGGGTAAATATCCTCTAAATTGTCTTATACTACAATGCGGTAATTAATGAAAAATAATAATTCTTTTTCTAAGAAATAAACATACTCCAATTCTTAATTTGGAGCTTATTAATAATGTTCCCGCGCGAATCTCAGAAATGACTTATTCGAATTGTATATATTAACCGTTTTAGGACATAA
Source organism: Hibiscus mutabilis (assembly GCA_019671005.1). NCBI lineage: Eukaryota > Viridiplantae > Streptophyta > Magnoliopsida > Malvales > Malvaceae > Hibiscus > Hibiscus mutabilis. Next base: position 26,509,442 of record CM033727.1, read on the forward strand.
CGGTAACGAGTATCGTAATTGCGGACATAACAAATACTATTGTGATCACTACGAGTATTACAATTATAAATTTTTTAATAACATATACTATTATGGATATAACGATAACGAATATTACGATTTTAGACATTACCTATATTGTTATATAATAAATGTTATTATGATTACGAACAACTATTTAAATCTCTGATTATTAGTTCTCCGTAAAACTAAATATTTACTCGTATCTAAGAAACGTATGTCGGGGTTATTGTACACCAGTCGTTCTGCGGCATATTGATTTTGCTTTTGCTCAGCAGCAAATTTTGATGGGATCCATTTAGACAAACTTTATTGGTTTCAACATAAATTTCCTAGGTATGCTTTAATGGTTCTAATTTAAATACGTTATTTCCAATGTACAATTTTGTTTTATTTGAAACTCTTAAATTTCAAGCTTACAATTATTACAAAATCTAGCTACCCCTTGATATCTTAATGCTGTCAATGTTGCTTTCGATACTATTGATTAGGTTTTTGTTCCTTGGTGGATTTAATTGGGGTTGTAAGTGAATAGAGCTGAGCTCCAACTATATATAATTCAAAATTTAACGCTTTAAACTCTATCTGAGCTCAGTCAAGTACTATTATAAAAGTTCAGGTTCAAATCGAAATAAAATCAAATTATTTTAGCTCGGTTCAATTAAGTTTATTTACATGAATTACATATTTAATTCAAATTTGAGCTTAAGTTTGAACTTATTTCATGTACAAATGTTTTAAATTTAAATAATAAATTTATGATTTGAGTTTTAAGTGTTTATATATAGAAATAAGGTCCGATGTTAAGAGAGTTGAAGATGGAAAGCAAAGTGGGAGAAAGAAATATTGGTATGACTATATTTATACTGTACTTATTCATGCATGAATGAATTTATTGTATGCTGGAGATTCCCAGGAAATGGAATGGCTTGATTGGGCACCACCCTGAGAGGAGCTCCAAGAAAAGAAAAAAAAAAACAAATCCGGTGATCTTTTCCCACTACCAAAGCCACTATAACTTTGGGACTCCACTTCCAATGGAGGTAAATGGGCGACTCTCTTGTCTAAAATCCTTATGGGCCGACACTCTCTCTGATTGGTCTCATAATAAAAAATAGTAAGATATCCGAATCTGATCAAAAAATCATATATTTGAAATTTCAGATCGGTAAAATAGTGATTCTTATTTGATCCGAAAAAATATAATATTTGGATATCCTTATATTCGGAAAAATATGATATTTCAAATTTGACGATTGTATTTATGAAAATTTCGAATATAACAAGCAACAAATTGCTAAATATAACAAGACTTAAATCTATGGAAATTTCAGTTTTTCAAATTTTCGGATATTTATTTTTCAAAAATTCAATTTGAAGTGATTCCTCTCTTATTGTGGAATCAGACTCGGTAGTCGCAATTTCTTGAGTGATGCACAATAAACGTCGGCCATGGAAGTATTAGAATTGGTTTCAATCGATTGATGAGGTGTGTGGACAGTTGAAGGTTGTGTGTTTCCATAATGTTTTTTGGGAGGCTAATAGCCTTGCCGATGCCCTTGCGAAAGGAGGCATTGAGAGAGTGGCGTGGTTTCAAGCATGCTAAATTTCGTTTTGAGGCTTGGGGAGGTCTCCTGCTTCACGTGGTGGCTAGTGCGGTCCTTGAGTGTTTCATTTGTGCAAAATCTGCTTGTTGGCCTTGGTGTTTTGGTGCTTTATGTCTTTTTTCATGGTGTTTTCTTATTCATGGATTACGTGCATCTTGTTTTATACCTTAGTGGGTACTCTTTTCCTTCATCTATGTTTAGGGGTGTTTTTAATGAGGCTCACGAATGGTATTTGGTATGATTTCGAATAATAATAATCATACATTGCTGATAAAAAACAAACATCATATTGTTAAATATAACAAGATTCATATTCATGAAATATTGCAATATGTGTTTGGAAGTCTATTGTTTACAAAAGAAGATAGAAAGGAAATGAGAGACTTTTGTTCAATTAACTTGTTTCCTGAATACATCTTAACCCCTTTATATACTAATCCCACATTGACTAAACACCATGCATAATGTACTAATTGTTTGCTTAACAAACTCAATTAACCCTAACAGACTTGGTTAAGCTTAATAGATTGCTTAACCGCTCTTCAGTCTAACTCTCATATATTATATTCAACATGCTCCCTACTTTTTCCAGCTTCTTCAATCGACATAACACCTATTCTTTCGTCAGAACAGGCTGAAGTAGGATTTTGACAGGGACATTGTGAACCCATCAACAATTTGATACTCTGTAGGCACGTAATTGATGATTAACTTGTTGTCTGCCACTTTTTCTCTAATGAAATGGACATCCAATTCAACATGTTTAGTCTTGGAGTGGTATACAGGATTAGCACTCATTGCAATGGCACTCGAGTTGTCACTCCAAATTACTGGAACTGAGTTCATGTGCACTCCAATATCATCCAACAAAGCATTCAACCGTGTAATTTTAGAGGCAACATCTCTAGACTCTTATACTCAGCCTCAGTCGTACACCTGGACACTATTTTCTGCTTCTTCGAGTTCCACAGAATCATGCTGCTACCAAGAAACACACAGTTGCATGTTATTGACCGTCTGTCATCGACATTCCCAACCTAATCAGCAGCAGAAAATGCCACAAGTTGTTGCTGTCCCAAAACAAGTGAGGGCACAAGACTATAATCGTGAGTGTCATTCAAATATCGTAGAACCCTTTTCACAGCCATCAAATGTTGTTCACAGGGAGAGTGCATAAATTGGGCCAACTTGTTTCACATTGTACACAATATCAGGTCGTGTGTGACATGCATACAACAATGCTCCAACGAGACTTCGATATTCCTTTGGATCTTGCAAGGGGCTTCCTGCTGCATCTTGACTTAGTTTGGGAGTAGTTACCATAGGGGTGGGTGTTGCGCGTAATAAGTGCTCCGCAATTGTGCAAGTGTACACGCCGCAAGTTATAGTATAAAAGATATCGTCTCCACAGGGATTGGTGCCACTTCAAGAATCCAATCTCTTGCACTATAAAAAGTAAAAGAACACAAGCAGAAGATTGTAGAAATTTAACTAACAACTAAACAAGAAAGCAAATAAGTAAAAGAAGATGTAATCAAATGAGAGAGAATAGGCCAGGTTATCGTGAGTTGAGGTGTGATAGCCAATTGGATCGTCTTGGTAAAAGAGTGCAAGGGAAACTCAGTTACCATGGCAACTTGCGCAGCGGGGTTGCCATGGCAACTAATCGACGGTTGCCTGGGCAACTGGTTGGGCGGCTGGGCAGCAACTTCAAGGTTCGGCGGAGCGTTCTTCAATGGTTTCTTCTTATCTCTAAGTTGAAACTCTAGCTATTTATGCATGCCTTGATAATACATCCCTACGTGAATCAAGGGTGAACAACAACCAATCTTGCGCTTCTCTTAGCCGTTGAAATCCTTAACTTATTCCTAAGCCGGATTAATCTTCACCATCAATAGATTGAATAAAGAACATACTCATTCGTTTCTTGAATCTAACTCTCCCGATATTAGATAAATAGATGAAGTTACGAGATCCTCTCCCAATTCACTTGCAAACAAGAATAAAAATCAAGAATGAGTAAACCTTGAATTGAAAGTGCAAACTCGTATTACCTAAACAAAATCCAATTGTTTCTCACAACCACAAAACACAATAACCTTATCCAAATAGATTTAGTTCATGGCTAGGTTCCAAAGAAACACAAAACAAAGAATTCCTAACATAAACCTAATCGAACAAAGAAGAAAAAGATGAAGAATGGTTGAAGCCTCTTGTCAAAATCTCCCCCCTTTTCTCTCTCTTGCTCTTGTCGAAATCTCTCACTTCCCCCTTCTTTTTTGGAGTTGACGGCTTGGTCGAGATCAAAACTAAACCCAAAAAAAACCTTTTTTTCCCTTAGCACCAAAACCAAACTGGGATTTCCTGAATATTTGAAATCAAACCTCTTTCTTGTAAAACCAAAGCCAAAAACACCCCTCCCTTAAACAAATGGTGACCATTTCCTTCCACTACCGATTCACCTCTACAGAAGCCGAGAAGGCGCGAGGGTTATCATCAGAAAATGAGAGGAACCACGACAACTGAAGGGTCAAAACAAGAAAGGTAAAAGAACCAAACCCAATCTTTATTCATACATGTATTTAAAGCGAGGAAAGTAGAAGGGATACCTCTAAAGGTTTTGATCTTGTATTGCTTTGTCTGAAAGTTTCCTTAAAATTCTCCTTAGGGTTACAACGGTTGGGGCTTTTAATTTATAGCCCAAAATTATAGGATTTAGCGATTACGTGAAATTGAAACAAAAAAGCTATTGGTTGTTGCTAATTATCTGAAATTCTTGTTTGTATTCATCTGCCCTCTCATGTTGTTGTCAACCTGTTGGGGAGAAATTCCTTCTGACATTTTGCGTTTTGTTGTGCATGTGAGGAGAGGGGGGACCATTGGAGACGGCTGGGCTTGGTGGCAGAGGAATGGGCGCGACTCGTGAGCTGAGGAGGCGGCACGGCTTGGGAAGCTGAGGAGTTGTGGGACGTGATTTGTACACGCACAAGGATTATTAGGGTTAGGGTTTTAATTGTATACGGGCCTTATTGGGCCAGAGATATATATAGACTGTTTTTTTTTAAGACTTGGGCCATATTTATTTATTTAATGGGATGTTATTTAATTTGTGGACTGGTTTAAATAAAAAATAGGCTTTTATTTGTATACTTTGGTTTCAATATAGTATATATAAGATAATAATAGATAATAATACTAGTAGTAACGATAATAATAGTAATAATAATGTGAACGTAATAGATGATATAATGATACGATATATACAAGATAAATTTTAGTAATGTATAATAATAATAACAATAATAAGGTAAGGTAAGAACTATAATACTAATATCAAATAAGGTGGCAATAGATTATAATAGTAACACACATGCATATTACTTAGTAAAATAAAGCTGTGTTAACATATATATGTATCTAAGTAATATTTTTTGGGTTTTTGGATATCATAGCAAAATAACAAAAGCAACATATCTACGTATAGTAGAAGCTCGATATTTTTTGTTTTTTTAGGTTCTAAAAGCATGACATACAATATAGAATAACTAGTATAATATGATGGTAATCACAAGCAAAATATACTATTAATGTTTTTGGCTTTTCTTTTTCTTAATTTTAAAGGTAAGCACACATATATATATAGTAAGATAGTTGAAATTAATCAAAGCCCAGCTCATTAGTGTAATAAAAAAAACAAGAACAAAACAGGTCCACCCCAGACAAAATTAGTGATTACAAATGTTCCATGCCGTCTACTATGCTAGCAGAACCTTGAATGAAGCACAACTGAATTACTCTACAACCGAGAAAGAATTCATCGCAGTTGTATTTGCTTTTAATAAATTTAGATCTTATCTAATTGGTAATACATTTGTGGTTTATACAGATCATTCAGTGTTGAAATATCTCTTGGCAAAGAAGGATGCCAAACCTAGACTAATCCGATAGACGCTCTTACTTCAAGATTTTGACCTAGAGATCAGAGATAAGAAAGGCGGCAAAAACTTAGTAGCTGACCATCTCTCTCGGTTGGAGCATCACATTGAGGATGGTAAGTCCACTATAATTAGGGATGACTTCCCTGACGAGTATTTGCTTGCAGCTGATGCTATACCATGGTACGCTGACATAGTCAACTACCTGGTAAGCAATTTATTCTGCCATCAGACCTGGCATATAATGCCAAGAAAAGATTTTTTACGAGAGGTGAGGCAATAATATTGGTATGAGCCCATGTTGTACAAGCAGTGTGCCAACCAAGCAATTCACCGGTGTGTGCCAGAGGACGAGCAGCAACATATATTGCATCTATGCCATGTCGCACCATATGGATTACATTTTGTTGGGATGAAGAATGATGTCAAAGTTTTGCAGCCATGATTCTTTTGGCCCACATTGTACAAGGATGCCCACGAGTATGCCAAGGCATGCGATCGATGCCAACGAACATGGAACATCTCTGGAAGACACGAATTACCACTCCAGAATATTCTGTCAGTGGATTTATTTGATGTGTGGGGGATCAACTTTATGGGTCCTTTTCCCTCATCGATCGGTAATGTGTACATTATCTTGGCTGTTGACTATGTGTCAAAGTGGGTAGAGGTTGTTGCCTAGCCAACAAATGATGCCAAGGCTGTTGCCAAGTTCTTGCACAAAAATATTTTCACTATATTTGGTGCTCCTCAAATGATTATTCATGACAAGGGTACTCATTTTAAATGTAAATTAATTTCTAAAGCATTATGCAGGTATGGGATTCAGCAGCGAATCACCACAGCATACCATCCACAAACAAATGGGCAAGCCGAGATATCCAACAAGGAGATTAAGAACATTTTGGAAAAAACTGTGAATCCAGTAAGGAAAGACTGGTCCCGGAGACTAGATGAGTCATTGTGGGCTTATAGGACGGCATTTAAAACTCCTTTGGGTACTTCCCCATTCAGACTTGTCTTTGGCAAACCATGCCATCTGCCAGTAGAACTTGAACATAAAGCCTATGGGTCATCCGGAAGCTTGACATGGCATGGAGGATTGCTGGAGGAAAGAGGTTGCTTGACCTCAATGAATTGGAGGAATTTAGAACACAAGCCTATGAGAATGCTAAGATATACAACGAGAAGGCAAAACGTTGGCATGATAGTCGGATCCTGCCAAGATAGCTCGAAATAGGTCAGCTTGTTCTAGTGTTTAACTCTCGGCTCAAACTTTTTCTAGGTAAGCTTAAGTCAAGATGGACGGGTCCTTATGAATTTGTGAAGCCATATGCTCATGGGGTTGTAGATATCAAGAACTTACAGACCGAAGAAATTTTTAAGGTGAACGGTCAGCGCCTAAAGCATTACTTGGAAGGTAGGCAAAGTCATGCCAAGGAGGTGATCCTCTTGACAGAATAGGAATGAAGCATCCGCAGGTTTGAAATTCTTTGTAAATATTAGGATTAGTTGTTTTTATTTTCATTTAGGAATCAGGTTTTTGTTTTTGTTCTTGTTTTCTTCTTATTGTCTTTCAATTTTTATTCGTTTGCGCCATGAAGTGCCCAGGATGGATGAGGATCACGGCTAGGTGATTAAGGGTATGACCATCATTGCTCATATTTGGAGAAGCCTCACTGGAGGAGAGCCAAAGGAGAAGGGAAAGGGCATGGCCAAGACGACCACACCGAAGTAGAAGCCAAGGGTCGAGCCAGCAAGTGTGCCAGAGACCATGCCAGCCAACTCGTTGGCAGTGCTGCCCCAGGTGTCTCCCGCCAGGAGATTACTCTCTAAAAATCGGAGAAGGCCGATGAGCTCAATGCGAAGATGCGACACTATACCAAGGAACGATATGCCATTATCAGAGAGGTCCTTGTGAAACTCTCTCATGATATGGTGCCTGTCTTTCCACCTTTTCCTACGAGCCAGCTGCCAGTGATCCACGATAAGCCAGTCTAGTCTAGTCAAGTCAGCCAGTCCAGCCAATCATACTAGTCCAGTTATTTCTACCAATTCCAAGTCTGAGGCAACAGTTCCCCTATCCTTGGTGCATGTTGAATCTACCAGCACCACCTCCTCTTCCGAGTCAGAGGAGATTCCTACCACCAAATTGAAGTCAACGCCAGTCACACCACCTGCCGAGCCTGCCAAGCAGAAGAAGGATGTTGGAGCCTCCACTACTGCCACTAAGCAGAGTTGGAAAGGAAAAAGAGAATGACCCCTAGATGTGGGAGCCTATTCATGAGGAAGACCCGTGCCAAAAAACAAGAAGAAGCCCGTGCTAAATGGAATGAAGCCTCATCCGAAGGGGAGTCTTCTTCTACCTATCTCCTTCGCATTTCATGTTTGCAGTTTCATGATCATGCATTTTTTTCTTCTATTTCTCTTGTATATATGTGTAGTTTCATGCATTGAGGACAATGCACATCTTGGGTTTGGGGGTGTGTATTTTCTCACTTTTATGCCATGCCATGCACGTTTAAAATTTTTTGTAGTTCATGTAGAGTAGTTGCATACCAAACCATTAAAAAAAAGTGAAAAAGAAAATTTTGTCTCGGCTTAAATTTGAAGTTTGTTAACAACTGTTAGGAAAGCTTATTTTGATCTACTTGTTTGCTCGATGATGAGTTTATAATTTTCAGTTTGCCATGCCAGTAGATTTGTATGCCATGTTATCCATGACAATTGATCTCTAGTTCAGGTAATTGTTTCTACACTTAACACGTGGTATGTATCTAGTTCCCTAGCAAACTTAGGTAATTTGAAACTATGCTTAGCTTTGAACAAAAGAAAAATGATGCCATGGTTAAATGTAAATAAGGCAGCAATGTTCTGCCAAGGCAAGAAAAAAATTTGAACTCTCCTCTACCTAGGGATAATAAGTACTTAGGGCTTCGTGGTATGTTCCCTCTTAGTTCTTAAGTCCAAAACCTTAGTGTATGAGTTGAAGAGAAAGCCTAATGGTAACTGGATTAAGGTGGAGATTCGTGGTATGCTCCCTCTTATCACTCACGCTAAACAATACCATAAAGCAAGCTAAAAGATAATGCCAATACCCTTCGGCACGAAAAATATAGAAAATAACAAAACTGAGTTTAGAAAGTAAATTCGCTAAGGGAGTGAATGGTCGCTAGATGCATACTGCCCACACTTTGTGCACAAATCATGCACTTAGACTAGAGTTATATTGTTGCACTTGAATTAATATTTGCTTGGCACTGTGCACTGAGATTTCTGAGGGCAGCATTAGAATCAAACTTTGTTTGCTAGCATTTGTAACATACTCTAACCACCCTAGTAGGATTAGGTAAGTTACCACAATTACAATAAATAATATATTCAATTAAAGCTCGTGAGTTCAATTCGTTTTAAGCCTTTCTTGCACATTAAGAAACAATTCGAATAGGTGAGGACCCAATAGACAATGCATGATGCACCTACTAGATATAATAGGACCCATAATGCAAATTGTTATCATAATCAATACCATTTAGGACTTACTTGCTCTTCAAGTAACCATTCAAACTAGATGGACAACACAATAGAAGATTTCAACATTCAATGTAGCTATTATGCATACGAATAGGTAATTTACATCATTTACTTAAGTTACTTTAATAAAAAATACATGTTTCCAATATTATATACATCATTCGGCTAGTGCCTTAAGTGACCCAAGTGGTTCATGTCTAAACATGTAGATTACTACATTTACTTATTGTTAACTACCCAACTTTAATAGATCTATTCATCCATTACATGCATAATCCAACCATGGGAATCTAACATTAGGCTAACAAGCATTCAAGCTCAATTAAGTGCATACATGCTCATATATACATGCCATACTCTTTATAGATCATAGATGAAGTTAATATATACAAAACATTACTAAGTGATCATGAATGTACATGCCTTAGGTGCCGCCATCCTAGGAGAACTATAACAAGATGGAAACATACTCTTTCAAGCAAAATGTGACTTGTATGAGCTTAGACTTCTGAATAGAATCCAATATCAACCTGTATTTTAGTAAAAAAGACTTGATTAAGCAAAGCTTAGTGAGTGAGTTCAAGTTACAAGACAATCAATACATAAAGTCTCAACTATAAACCATCTAATAGATGGTATGGTTCCCCCATCAATAAGGAACCACTTGAAACACTATAAACAATACTAGATGCATTTGCTTAATTTACAATCCAATATCAATACAAGGCTTGAAAGTTTAGACATGCTCAATCATCCGATTCGAATAACATTAGGCATAACATGTCATTTGAACACAATCAATCTCATATAAGCAATGTTCAAGCAATGTCTCAATATCAATAGTTCATGGCATTCAATTTCCCTTTTACTATCAATCAATGCAATGCAATGTAGCAATAGATTCAATGTACATGAGGTGTAAGTTCATTTTAAGTATAGCCTTGAGAATCGATTACTCAGTCTAGATACTCAAGTCCCCAACCAAAATGTCGCCAATATCAATAGTCAATATGGTACAAAGTACCGGTCAAATCCCTCCTATTGTCGCCAATGACCAATAACAATACCTCCCTCCTATTGTCGCCAATTAAGGACCAATGTCCCGGACCATAGTCTACCCTGATAATGAGCTCTATAGACTCTATGGCATGCCAACTATATCTAAGACCGACTCGAGACCAAGGCTTACAATAGTTATCACTTTCATTCATTTAGAAGCATGATTCAATTCAATGTGCACATTTTGTGCCTATATCCCCTTTCAATCGAATAAGGTTCTAGCCAATACCAATATCAATATTCCAATAGTCAATGATGGTATGCCAATCAATATGTCATTAAACAATGACTTGAGTTACTTCTAACTATAACAACATGTTTTATTTCAATATAGTTCATTTAGGCAAGAAGCATATCATGGCAATCAATTGTAATTCAAGCATGCTTCTCAATCAAGTAACCACTCAAAAGAGCACTTACCTTGATAATGCTCCATTGCAGCTCATTACACAATTTATACTAAGAATCAATAAGAAATTCAAATCAGAATTGGACTTGGAGAGGTTACTGCCCTCTCCAAACTTTAAACTACAAACACAGGAATTTTCCGAGCTATTGTCGATCCCAGATTGAAATCCCTTTCCCTCTCCTAGCTTGCTGATCTATGTGAGCCCCCTTTTCCTCAATTTCCATTATCTATCATTCATACAATGCATAGTGTATTAGGTAAAATCTAGCAACCATTTGAGTCATTATGTAACTCCATACACTCAAGCATTCAATTCAAACATCAAGACTGTTGCTGCCTGGCAGTATGTGCACTACTTGCTTAAATGTTCACATCTTTTATTCCGTACATCGGAATTTCAAACCGTTTACACCGTTAGAAAGCTAACTTAATTGTCCTTATAACCATATAGGCCTTCCATTTTTATTCATAGTGAATTAATACAGTTTTTTATTTAAAGGCAGACCAAATTATGCCACTGGACAGTTTGCACTGTCCTTAGAGATTAGTCCCTACAAACTGTTTTATAACTCGGAATTTGATTCCATTTATTGCATACGAAACTAGACATACACATGATTCTGTACATATAAGATTTATTCTCTAATTTGGTCTATGTGATTTTCTACAAATTTTTAAACTCACTGCCCAAAATAGAGTATTCTGGACAGCTTTCCTTTAGCTAGATTCTATCTTCATTAATCACTTAGACAAGGATTCTAACATGATTGTTCAACATATATACTCATTCATACATGTCTAAGTCAGTCCAATTATATGCTAAACTTATAAAAACAGGGCAATTGAGCAATATTTTCGAATTTATTCAATAGGACATCATCTCCCTAGAATTTCCAGCAACCAGAATTTCAATCCACATATCAATCATCCATTCTAATCATCATCCAAATTTTTCCAACAACTAACATAACATTTCACCATCAATTTGGTTATTGACAGCATCAGTTTCTCCTACTCATTCGAATGGCACTACCAATTTCATGGATTGATAATCAATTGAACTTCTTAACTAATTCATAGCATCAATTCACTAACTACTCATCCAATTCATGTAATTCAAACAAGAACTTACAATCTACATGCATCATTTGAATCTATAATGCATTAAGGAAGATATTTTACCTTCCCTTCAAGTTAATATGAATGCTAGCAACTCCAATTCTTCCAATTTTCAAGCTTGAATCTATGAACATGGAGTTTTCTCACTCAATTCCTTTCCTCTCTATTTTGTTCATCTAACTGGCCATCAAGGGAGAAGATGATAATGAATCATCAATTAACTCCTCCCAAAATGACTAATTTGCCCTTTATTATCCACTAATTAATGACATGTGTAGGGGCATTTAGGAATACAAGAATTTTGCATGCATTCCTTCAATTTGTCACTTGTTTTGGTTTGGTCACTTATAATTTAGGTTACCACTTTTTCAATTATAGCATACTAGTCCTTCTTAACTAGACCTAGTACCTTGCTTTCAATCAATTAGGGATTAAATGAAGGCATTGTAGTAACTTCTTTTGTACTATTTTTGAGGATATTACAACATTTGTTAGCATTTCAACCAAACTTTTGTCGAGGTATTATTTTCACTGTTTTTGTTTTTCTCTTCTCTTGCATTACTTGAGGACAAGCTATGAGCCGGGTTTGAGGGTGTGTTACCTCATCAAAAGTATTGTTTTTCATGCCTATTTTGATATGATTTTCTTGTTTTCAAGTACATTTAGTTGCATTAGTTTGTTAGAATCATGCATTTACATAAAAGAGTTACTAGGTTGCCTATGCCAGTGTCATGGGTTGTTTTTAGTGGCCTTTGTGCAGGTTGGCAGGTGGAATGGTAGGAGGAATGGACGCAGGATGTAGGGACGCAGTTAGGAGTGCCAAGGTGAATGTCAGATGTTGCAGGCACGGAAGGACCAGATGAGTGCCAAGCATTTTTTGGCAGAGACGTATGCCAGCGGCCATGCCATGATCATTTTTTAGAAAGGATCAGGCTCCTAAAAGATCGCAATTGGATCAACTTCTGAAAAAATAGCAGATAAGGTGATGTCAAGTGATGTTGGCAAAGTTGTGCCAAGCTCATGTGCCAAGATGTCCATGGCATGATGACGTCAGCCCTAGCCTGATAAGCTATCACATCGAGCTGATGAGATATCAAAATGATCGGATAGAGCTCTATCTCTTATCTCTTGATCATTTCAAATTCAAATTCAAATTCAAAGGTTTATCTCATCCTTTCCCCTACACGCCTATATAAAGAACAACCGATCAAGTATTTGAGAGGGGGAAGAAAAAGAAAAAAGAAAAGAATCAAAAAGATGAGATGAGAGGTGGTTGGAGCAGCGAGTGATAGTCGGTGCAACTGATGAAGGGTGGTTCGACTTTGTGGCTGAGAGCCTGGCGTAGAGGGCTGCATCGAGAGAGCTTATTCCCTTGGCAGAAGTTGTTTTTCTTTAGTTTTTATTAAGATCGTGATGTTAAAAACGTGTGTTGGTTTGTTGGTTAACCCCCACACCATGAACTAATTTAATAGTTGGTGGGGGATGTTTTGGTTTTAAATGTTGGCTTTTATGCCTTAGTTCCTTTATAATAATTATGCTTTTGGCAAAGTTTGTCTATTTTACATACTTTAATTTTCATAATTAGCTTATTGCCTTCCAATATCTTAACAGACTTGTGTTGGCAACGATCAAGTTGCTGAACACTTGGGAGAAGAACTTCGAGAGAAGTCATTCAAGTAGATGAACTTACTTCGGAAGTGAAATCTACCCCACGAAGTATAGATTGGTTTTTAAATCAAAATGGTTTAAGGAAAACATACACTATAGAGATATAGGGGTTTTACTTGGCCAGTTTAGGGAAATGACCATCGAGGGAGGCTTTGCTATTTTTGTATCTACTCGGCAACCAATGCCAAGACAGTTTTGTTAATAAAGGCTGGCATGAACTACGTTTGAACCATGAATTCCCTGCCAACAGTCATCATTTATTTGAAAACACCTTTCTAGCTAACACTTCACTTCACTTTGGTTTTCTTTTCTTTTCTTTTCTTAGTTTTAAAATCAACTCTTTTAAACTACAATCTTTTCTTCCAAAACAAGTAACAAACTAAACAATCGAATTCCAAGTCAATCTCTGTGGGATCGATACTCAGCTTACCAAGCTATATTACTTTTCGACCGTGTATACTTGCACGCAAAAGACTCTTGGCACAATTTATCTTGCCTAAATACATACCATTTATACCTTTTGCCAGCATTCATTTTACACATCTCCCTGAGAGTCAAAACCCATGGAGAATGGAACTTTATCGATTTAGTGCCCGTAGGGGCAAGAGTCACCCTTATCGATTAAGTGCTTGCAAGGGTGAGAGCCACCCTTTCTGGGGCAAAACTACTTGAGCATTAAGGTGGGAATAAGCTTTGCTGCAAAGATTCCCCAGCAAGAAGTTCAAAGGTGGTCATAAGAAGCATGCGACTTATTTGAAGAATTGTTCAGTGCCGCTTCGGAATGATACAATAGTTATTCGATTTGTTTCTGCCACTTTGGAGAAACTAATCCATTCACCAATTGAAGTCATTACCGCTTCGGAAATGATACAACAGTTATTCAATTTGTTTTTGTCGCTCCGGAGAAACAAATCCTTTCATCGATTGAAGTCATTGGCACTTCAGAATGTTACAACAGTTATTTGATTTGTTTCTGCCGCTCTGGAGAAACATGTCCTTTAAAGTCATTACCGCTCCAAAATGATTTAGCAATTTTGATTTGTTTCTACCGCTCTTGAGAAATAGATCATTTCACTAATTGAAGTCATTGCTGCTCTGGAATGATTTAGCAATTTTGATTTGTTTCTGCTGATCCAGAGAAATAGGTCCTTTCACCTTTGAAGTCATTGCCGCTTCGAAATGATTTAGCAATTTCGATTTGTTTTTGCCGCTTTAGAGAAACACGTCCTTTGAAGTCATTGTCGCTCCGGAATGATTTAGCAATTTTGATTTGTTTCTGCCACTCCGGAGAAACAGATCCTCTCACCGTTTGAAGTAATTTTGATTTGTTTCTACTGCTCCAGAGAAACAGATCCTCTCACCATTTGAAGTCATTTGATTTATTCACTGCTGCTTCGGAGGAATGGGTCAAATGAATCGCGTTGTTTTTTCCGCTTCAAAAAGATGATTTTACAGTACCCAATTTGTTTTTGCCGCTCCATAGAAACAAGTTGTGTTCACCAACCCAGCCGGACAAAATCAGTGCCTTTTTGTTCTTTGCCCTATTCCCGTTTCACCGGAATAGGCAAAAAGGGGCAGTTGTGGTCACCTATTTTGTCCACCCATGTATATATGATAAAAAAGCCCAAAAAGTATATAAAATGCAAAATTCAAAAAAGAATCCATGTACAGTAGGCCCAATAGTTTTAAAATGAGAAACAAAAGCTCCCTTCCTCACTTTGAACCTCTCGAAAACTAAATCCCACCCTTGTCTTATGTAGTCACCTATTTTGTGATTATAACGATTCCGTGTGTTTCTTCCTAGCCCAAAAATTGAAAAGAAACAATCTTTCATCTTCAAGCAAGCCTAGGAGAAAAGGGATTGAAATCTGAGAACCTTGAAGTCTCTGAATACTAGGCAAGTATAGTCGTGTCAAGGGATTGGCACGGAGCCACCCCGTTGCATTTGTTTTGTGTTATGATTGCATTTGTGTTTAAAGGCTCAAGTAGAGCAAGCATATGTGGACTTTAACAGTAAGCATGGTAAGCTTCAATAATGTTTGATATATTTGTAAGTTCATATGTGATATCCGATTCATGCTTGTATATGGATTTTGAAATAATTGTGCTATGATATGTTATGTAGAGCTAAGGCTCGATTTTCTATATGATATGATGTGATCTGAATGGTAAGAATTATGATGAAATATGTGATCATGGACATTGTGGACATTGGATACAATTGGCAGGCCATAGGGTTATTCGAGCTCACCAAGTAAAGGATTGGACTACGGTCCGGGGCTATGGCCTATATGTGTGGTGAAATAAGGGTGGATTGTGTAAGGGACCCAGAGCTACGGCTTAAGGCTACAGCCTATTTTTGATATGTGTGGTGTATAGGGGAATCCACATATCCATTGGTTACCATGTCCAAGGAAATGAGGTGTTATTATGATTTATAATTGCTATATGAAATTATAACTAATGGCTTGAATACGTTCTTATATGATTAATTGTTGGTCAAGCATCCCCATATGTCATTCATGTAGTTAATAAGTTTATTGTGCATTTTTATGACTACCTCACTAGGCTATGTAAGCCTAACATTCGTGTGTCTCATGCATTTCAAGATCTTAAAGAATTCAGGCCTTCGATCGTGTGTTGCGGTTGCAAGTCACTCCTACGAACCATATGTATGCTTATCTTTTGCCTTAAACTCCTAGTAAGGTGGCATATGGTCTAAAAATGTTATAAATGTGGTTTACTATGTATGTGTAATAGCCTAAAGGTGACCAAATGCTTAATGGTTAATATGGTATAATTGGGAGTTAGTTAAATTAGTAAAATGAGCCTAAAAGCCCTAGAAGATGAAAACTAGGTAAATGGACTTAGAATGCTCTAAAATTTTGTATTCTATTAAAAATATGGATATTGGACTTGCTGGTAAAATTTGGTCAAATTCGAACAACGTTCAACAGGTTAAATTCATTATAAACCAGCTAAAATCTATCATTATAGGACATGCGTATCGATACGGGTAATGGCGTATCGATACAACATTGTATAATGGGACCAAGTGAAACATGGCATGTCAATAAACGAAGGGAGTGTATCAGTACGGATCTTGATAGTATGGTTTGAAAAATAAATTGCATCGGTACGGTCTATAGGGTGTATCAAAACGGTCAACCCTAGTTAACGCGTATCGATATGGGGCTAGGTGTATCGATACAGGCATGTTACCTTTGAATATGGTAAATGAAAATTTGGCTTACCGTACTGATATGGTCCCTAAGATATCGGTACGGAGTTAGTTAATTCTGTTAAAAGACATAGAAACCAGTTTTAAGAAGTTTGCAAAATGGTCACTAAAACTTGTACAACCTAATTGGATAGGTAAGCGATCTCCGTTAATAATGAAACTTCATAGGTTAATAAATGATAGGTTTAATTGTAGGTTAGAAAAAAGAAATTTTGATAAGGACCATCAACTTGTAAGAATTACGATTTATTTCCTAAGTTTAAAAAGAGTTAAAACTGACCCCGAATCATGTAAGTCTTAATGAGATAATTCCGTTAAGCCTTAAAAGAGATTAAAAATGATTTGAATAAGTCTCTGAACTCCAATTAAGCTTCTGAATCCCCGATATGTTTTCTGGTAGCACTTTCTAGCCCGATTCTCTATAAGGCCGGGAAGGGGTGTTACATTTGTGGTATCATAGTCTAGGTTTAGTCGGTTCTAGGACTAAACTGAAGTTTGTTATGAGTCTACATCTGCATATGCCACCTATGAGTTTATTTGTATATGTTGTCTGTGACTTGCAACTTATACGATTAAATCCTCCTATGTGAATAGATCTGAAAATGTTCGTACCCACCGATAGGCATGCTGAGAATGAACCACACCCCGACTCCTCCTTGACTCATGGGGACAAATTGGGAGCCGAAGTTAGACCTGACCAAGTGGGATAGAATGACCCACCTTATCCTCCTCCAATGCCTCTTGCTCAGTAGGAGTATCTGATGTCTATGGTTGAAATGATCAAACATGTGGTCGTGTCTCTCAGGTAAGAACCACCACCTTAGCCTACTAAAGTGACTTCTCCATTAGTATCCAGTTTACACCTTCACTGGTCAGGACCTGGATAATCCTGAAATAGCATGGTATTGGCTGGAAAATACTCTTAAAGTTCTGAATAAGCAAATGAAGTGCCCCGAAGAACACAAACTAGAGTGCGATCTGGCGTTGATCTCTAAAGAAGCTCAAAGCTGGTGGGACATTGTAACGCTCATGGTACCCGAGCATAAAGTCACATGAGACTTCTTTCTTCAAGAGTTCTGCAAGAAGTACATCAGTGAGCATTACGTTGCCGAAAGACGTAAGAAGTTCCTTCACCTGAGACAATGAGGAAGACCTGTAGAGCAGTATATCCACGATTTCTGCAAGTATGCGAGGTATGCTGCTGAGATCATATGCACGAAAAAGGAGAAATGCATAATGTTCATTGATGGTCTTTCTGATGAATTACGTCATCTCTTTACTGCTTTGGAGATAGAGGATTTCCAGACCTTGGTCAATCGAGCCATCGCTACCGAAGCCTCCTAGAAGGTTTATGAAAGAAGAAAGGGGAACCAAGCCTGGTCCGATAAGAGGTTTCAAGATGATTCCAAGCCTCTTGTGCCTCAAAAGAAGGGCAGACAGTGGGATCAGAAGTCTACCACCTACCAACAGCTACCAAGAATAGGATATGTGCCACAATCTCAATCTATGGGAACATTTGTTGCCTGTACAACCTCAGTAGACAGTACAGGTAATTCTGCAAAAGGTTTTTGATTCTGTTATGCAACTTTTTTCAAAAGAGGCACCCTGGACAGTGTCGCAGACAGGCCGGATCTTGTTACCTTTGCGGTGAGTAGGGATGTAAAAGGTTGACCCGACCTACAAAATTGACTGAATCTGACTTGAGTTAGAACGGTTTGTAACCCGAGATGGTGGTGATCTGAAATCGATTTGAGTCTAAACTGGTGTTGACCTGAACCCGAGTTGGACCTGGAACTTTTGTATCTAAACCCGACCTGCACACGACCTGAGAATGACCTAAACCCAAATTCAACCTGATAATGTGATAACCGAACCTGACCTGCATCTGACCTGATATGAACCTGAACCCGAGATTAACTTGGTAAATAACTGATATTACCTGACCTGTTATTAACCTGACCTGTTATGAATCTGATCTATAATTGACTCAACCTGTAAATGACCTGACTTGTTATTGAACTGATCTGATATTTACCTGACTTGGTATTTATCTGACTTGTAATAACTAATAAGTTACAACTGATGAATTTGTGAGATTATAAATTTATTATATTATAGTGTGACAAAATACATCTTCACAATTTTAGGTACATGATTAACTATGGTCATTAAATTAATATGTTTACTTTTTATATTTATAAATTATAGTATATAAAAATATTTAAAATTTTTATTAAATATCTAAATGTTGTAAACATAATTCCTTAATCTTTATGATCTATGGTTTAATATTAACAGTTTATGGTTTAGTTTAGTGTTATTGGTTTATGAGATTAATTCTAATTCTTTAAGATTTATGGTTTAGTTTAGTGTTTAGTTTAGGGTTATAGGTTTATGTGATTAATTTGGATTCTTTAAAGTTTAGGGTTTAGTATCAATGGTTTATGATTTAGCTTATGGTTATTGGTTTATGAAATTAGTTTCGATTCCTTAAGGTTTATGGTTTTGGGTTTAGTATTAATGGCTTATGGTTTAACATAGGGTTATTGATTTACGAGATTAATTCCGATTCAACTTGCTAATTTATGCATTTGAATTTGATTAAATATTTAAATCAAAGATTCATATGTACAACTGAACTGGATTAAAGTTTTAACTTTCATATGTACAATTACATATTTACATCCAAATCAAAAATTTGTGTATAATTATATTAAATCAATATTTATATGGTATAATAATAATGTTCGAATTGAATTAACTTAATAAACTTAGGATCTAATTGAGCTAAATTAAAACTTATAAGCATAAATCACGGACATAATTAAAATAATTCTAAAACTAAATGAGGAATTTTAATTCAATTAATTTAAATTAGGACTCAATTGAATTAAATTAAAACATAAAAGTGAAAATTTGGGACTTAAATGAAAAACATCTAAAGTTGGAAGGGCTAAAAAATAATTTATCTTAACCTAAAACCCACGCAGGTGAGAAACTTTCCTTCCCACCGTTTCACTTTAATTAAAATCATGAAAAAAATAATTGGGGGGAGGGATTTTGGAGGGAATTAAGCCCCTCTAATTTTTAGGTTATTTCCCTCCAAAATTCAAATGAAATCTTTTTAAATTTGATTCAATAATTAATTGCCCATTTGGCATTCGCCTCCTAATTTTTTGTTTAGTGATTAATTACTTTTTAGGTCCTCACTTGTTTAATTTTTTTCGTTTTAGTTTTAACATTCACTTTTAAATTTTAGTTTAATTCAATTTACTCATAATTATATTTTTTTTAAAATTGTAAAATATTTCGGCATCCTAAAGGATATTTTGGTTCGTATTAGTCCCTAAAATTTTATTTTTATCTGAAATTTACCCACAATTACCATACCGAAGTCTACTTGTACACGAAAAGACCCGACTTGAACTTTAACTGAAATCGATATTCCCTGACCTGAATTTTATCTGACAATGACGTGACCCGGCCTGAACGTGGCCTGACCTGAAGTCTATCCAAACCTAAATTAACCTGTTAATTAACTGATTCAAACCCGAACCGTTTTATCCTGAACTGAAACTTACCTTACTTGAAATTAACCTGACCCTGAACCCGAACTCAATCTGATTTGAAATCAACCTAATAATGACCTAAATCTGAGCCGACCCAAACCCGACCTAATTTGAGTTGAACTATTAAATTGACTTGACATAACCTGTATCTGATTTTATCTGACCTGACATGACCTAACCTGAAACTTGAACGATTACCTAATTTCACATCCCTAGCGGTGAGTTTGGCCACTTTATCAGGCAGTGCCCACAGAATCCAAACGCCCCTACTACTGTGGCTTCTCAGAATAATCCAAACAAGGGACGAGGAACAAAGCCAGTGCCGCCTGGATCAACGGGGAGACCTCGCAACACTAGCACTCCCTCAGTTGGACGTGACCCGCACACCTCAGCCCAGATGTATCATGTTCGAGGCCAAAAGTGAGAATATGATCTTGATGTGCTAGCAGGTATGGTGGAAATATGTTCTGATCTTGTTTATGCTTTGGTAGATCCAGGCTCGACGCATTCCTTCATTAGTGAACCGTTGATTGAAAAGTATGCTCTATAATCTGAACCGATTACTTCTGAGATTGTTGTCACTAACCCACTAGGAGATATTGTCGTTATCTGATGGATCTGTAAAGCTTGTCCTCTGAGGATCCAAGGGATCCCATTTCTGACCAATTTGTTGGCCTTACCCTTCCATGAGTTCGATCTTATCCTAGGCCTCGATTGGCTAGCCGAGCATTAAGCCTGGGTAGATTGCTCTAAGAAGAAGCTGTATTTTCTTGGATTCGGTAAGGAGAGAATAACCTTGATGAAATCTAAACCCAAGCCTAAAAAGATCCTTATGTGTGCCATAGAGTCTAAGGAAGAGTTGAAACTTGAAGATGTGGCAGTTGTGAAAGAATTCCCTGATGTGTTTCCCGATGAACTTTCAGGACTCCCTCCAACCCTAGAAGTAGAATTCAGAATTAAAGTGTAATTGGGGACTACCCAAGTCTTCATTGCTCCGTACCGAATGCCTCTAGTTGAGTTGAAGGAATTAAAGACCCAGATCCAAGACCTTTTGGATAAGGGATTCATGCGACCGAGTTCCTCACCTTGGGGAGCACTGGTTTTGTTTGTCAAAAAGAAGGATGGGTCGATGTGTCTGTGCATTGACTATCACCAGTTGAATAGAGTGACCATTAAGAACAAGTATCCGTTACCAAGGATCGACGATCTCTTTGATCAATTGAAAGATGCTTCTATCTTCTCTAAGATAGATTTGCGATCCAGATACTATCAAATGCAAGTGAAGGAGTCTGACATTCCAAAGACTTCCTTCCGAACTAGATATGGCCACTATGAGTTCTTGGTAATGCCTTTTAGGCTTACTAACACACCTGCAGCCTTCGTGGACTTGATGTACCGTGTGTTTCGTCCCTATCTAGATAGATTCGTGGTTGTGTTCATAGATGACATCTTGATCTACTCTAAAGACATAGCCACTCATGAAGAACATCTTCGGATTGTGCTCCAGACTCTCCGAGGGAAACGGCTATATGCCAAATTCAGCAAATGCGAGTTTTGGCTATCTGAAGTATCATTTTTGGGACATGTGATTTCTTCTGCGGGAATTCAAGTTGATCCAAGGAAGATCCAAGCAGTTCTTGTCTAAATTCTTCCGAAGAATGTTTGAGAAGATCGTAACTTTTTGGGCCTTATGGGCTACGATCATAGATTCGTTAAGGGATTCTCGATGATTGCTGCACCCTTGACGAAGCTTCTCTGTAAAGAAACTCCCTTTGTGTGGACTGTGGAACAACAAAGAAGTTTTGATCAGCTTAAGCAAGTTCTAACCCATGCCCCTTTCTTGGTGCAACCCGAGTCAAGCAAGGACTTCACTGTATACAGTGATGCATCCTACCTTGGATTAGGCTGTATACTTATGCAGGAAGGAAAAGTCATTGCTTATGCTTCACGTCAGCTTAAACCTCATGAGTTAAACTATCTAACGCATGATCTGGAATTGGCCGCTATTGTGTTTGCCTTGAAAATTTAGAGGCACTACCTTTATGGTGAGAAGTGTTATTTATACACTAATCACAAAATTCTGAAATACCTTTTGACTCAAAAAGTGTTGAATCTTCGTCAACTTCGGTGGATGGAGCTTCTAAAGGACTATGACTTGATTATTGATTACCACCCCTGTAAAGCCAAGGTCGTAGCTGATGCTCTTAGTTAGAAACCTACTCCATTTCCAATGTGTTTGAATTCTCATTTCCAACTCAGGAAGCATGGCAAGTTGTTAGCTGAATTGAGAGTTCAATCAACCATTGTGTCCTGAATCAAAGCACTCCAAGAATCAGATCAGGGGTTACGAACTCTTATTGAAAAGATCAAGGATAAGCTGGATCTTGACTTTGCTATGAACTCGGAAGGTTTGTTGTGTTTTCGAAACCGTGTCTGCTTCCCTGATGATGACGATTTTTGGGATCAAATCCTAAATGAAGCTCATTTGAGCCCTTTTTCTATTCATCCTAGACCTATTAAGATCTATAAAGACCTAAAAGAATTGTACTGGAGGTCCAGCATGAAAAGTGAGACCACAGACTTTGTGGCTAGGCACTTGACTTGCCAACGGGTTAAAGCCGAGCACAAGGTACCTATGGGTCTCTTACAACCTATTCAACTTCCACAATGGAAATGGGAACGTATTACGATGGACTTCGTAAGTGGCTTCCCATTGACACTTAATAAGCACGACGCTATTTGGGTCATTATGGACCAATTTACCAAATCTTCCCATTTCCTTCCAGTGAGAATGGACTTCGGTTTTTCTAAGCTAGTTGAGTTATACATCCGGGAAGTTATCTGTTTGTACGGAGTTCCTATGTCTATCATTTTCGATCGTGATCCACGCTTTGCATCCCAGTTTTGGAGAACCCTAGAATGGGCTTTGGGAACTCAAGTGCACCTAAGCACTACTTTCCATCCTCAGACCGATGGTCAATCTGAAAGGGTTATTTAGGTAACCTTATATCTTTCTTCGATTCGTGTGTATAAGTAATCCATATGAATTCCTATTTTCCTTGTAGATTCTAGAAGATATGCTCCGGGCCTGTGTTATTGACTTCGGGAATAAGTGGGAGAAATCCCTACCTTTGGTGGAATTTGCTTACAACAATAGCTACCAAGCCTCAATTCAAATGGCACCCTATGAGGCCCTTTACAGGAGGAGATGTAGAACCCCTCTCAGTTGGATCGAGCTTGGCAAAGGCAAGGTGTTAGGCCCTGACTTACTTCAGGAAACCGAAGAAAGTGTGACCATCATCCGTGATTTGCTCAAAGCTACTTTTGACCGATAGAAAGCTTATACTGATTTAAAAAGGAGAGACATTGAGTATAAGGTTGGCGATAAAGCCTTCCTTAAGGTGTCTCCGTGGAAGAAGATCCTTCAATTTGGCAGAAAGGGGAAGCTAAGTCCTCGTTTCATTGGCCCATTCAAAGTGATCGAAAAAGTTGGACCTGTTGCTTACTGACTAGCTCTCCTTAAGAAGTTAAGTTGAATTCATAATGTCTTCCACGTGCGAATTCATAATGTCTTCCACGTGTCTATACTATTGAATTACCGGTCAGATCTTTCTCATGTAATGGAGCTAGAGACTGTGGAAATGTCTAATCTGACGTACAAGGAAGAACTTGTGTAGATCCTTGCACGAGAAGTCGAGAGACATCGAAACAAGTTCGTGCCCTTAGTGAAAGTTTTGTACAGAAGTTATTCGGTGGAAGAAGCCACGTGGGAACCAAAAGAGACGATGCAGAGACGGTACCCCTATCTATTCAACTAAAGTGAAAATTCAAGGACGAATTTTCTTAAGGGGGAGAGTTGTCACATCCTTAAACCGGCCTAGTCAGAATTTGGTTCCAATGACCGGAAATTTTGTATCGAATATGCTCAGAAATGTAATCTTCCAATCCTTGTACCCAATTTGAAGCAATGAAAGTTGTTTGGACTTTATTTAAGTTGTGAGGACCTTTTTGTAAGAAATTCAAAGTTGGAAATATTGTTTTCAAGCTAAGAATATCGGTATGGTGGGACTGGTATCGGTACGGTTTTGGCTAGGCGTTTCGATATAGCAAGACTTGTATCGGTATGGCCTAACTGCCATAATGAACTTACCCATTTTAGCTTGGCCATATCGATACGGCCATAAGGTGTATCAATACGGGTCTCCGCAAAAATTTGGTTTGAATATTAAATTGAAAAATAAAAGGGAATAGGTGATGAATCACTACCGTGCTTGCCCCTCCCACGTTAAAGACCTCAGAAAATGTGACTAATGGTCATCCAATTGACAATTGAATGAAAGGAAGTAAAGATGATTAAAGGTTTACCAAACCCTCAAGGATAGGAAAGCTCCCTATTGGTCCATATGTTGGTGCGGTAATGATTAAAGATGAAAATGGTTTTAAAATGAGAAACAAAAGCTCCCTTCCTCACTTTGAACCTCCTGAAAGCTAAATCCCACCTTTGTCTTCCAACAAGCAAGCACCTCGATTTAATCATTGACCTTTGTTTAATCTCGATATAGCATTTGAAATATTGTATCTCGGTAAGTAAAAGTCCCCGATCAATTTTTGAAATCCATGGAGTATTGGAATTTAATTTCAAATCAAAATTCTAAGCCTATTCTTCGAAGCGAGTACTATATTGTGATTATAACAATTCCATGAGTTTCTTCCTAGCCTAAATATTGGAAGGAAACAATTCGTCGTCTTCAAGCAAGCCTAGGAGCAAAGGGATAGGAATCTGAGAACCTTGAAGTCTCTGAATACTAGCTGAGTGTAGTCGTGTCAAGGGATTGGCACGGAGCCACTTCGTTGCATTTGTTTTGCGTTATGAATGCACTTGTGCTTAAGGGATCAAGTAGAGCAAGCATATGAGGACTTTAACAGTAAGCATGGTAAGCTTCAATAATGTTTGATATATTTGTAAGTTTATATGCGATATCCGATTCATGCTTGTATATGGATTTTGATATAATTGTGCTATGATATATTATGTAGAGCTAAGGCTCGATTTACTATCCGATATGATGTGATCCGAACGGTAAGAATTATGATGAAATATGTGATCTTGGACATTATGGACATTGGATACAATTGGCATGCCATAGGGTTATTCGAGCTCACCAAGTAAGGGATTGAACTACGGTCTGGTGCTACGGCCTATAAGTATGGTGAAATAATGATGGATTGTATAAGGGACTATCTGGAGCTATGGCTCAAGGCTACGGCCTATTTCTGATATGTCTGGTGTATAGGGGAATCCACTTATACATTGGTTACCATGTCCAAGGAAATGAGGTCCTATTATGATTTACAATTTCTATATGAAATTATGAGAAATGGCTTGAATATGTTCTTAAATGATTAATGCTATGTGAATTATTGATCAAGCATCCCCATATGTCATTCATGTAGTTAATAAGTTTATTGCGCATTGTTATGACTACCTCACTAGGCTATGTAAGCCTAACATTCGTGTGTCTCATGCATTTCAGGATCTTAAAGAATTCCGGCCTTCGATTGTATTTTGCAGTTGCAAGTCACTCCTACGAACCATATATATGCTTATCTTTTGCCTTAAACTCCTAGTAAGGTGGCATATGATATAAACATGTTATAAATGTGCTTTACTATGTATGTGTAATAGCCTAAAGGTGACCAAATGCTTAATGGTTAATATGGTATGATTGCGAGTTAGTTAAACTAGTAAACTGAGCCTAAAAGCCCTAGAAGGTGAAAACTAGGTAAATGGACTTAGAACGCTCTAAAATTTTGTATGCTATTAAAAATATGGATATTGGACTTTCTGGTAAAATTTGGTCAAATTCGAACAACGTTCAGCAGGTTAAATTGATTAAAAACCAGTTAAACTTTGTCATTACAGGACAGGCGTATCGATACGGGTGATGGCATATCGATACGGCCTTGCATAATGAGACCAAGTGAAACAGGGCGTGTCGCTACACCAAAGGGGTGTATCGATACGGATCTTGATAGTAAGGTCTGAAAAATAAATTGCATCAGTACGGTCTATAAGGAGTATCGAAATGGTCAACCCTAGTCAACATGTATCGATACGGGGCTAGGTGTATCGATATGGGAATGTTACCTTCAAATCTGGGAAATAGAAATTTGGCTTAGCGTACCGATACGGTCCCTAGGGTATTGGTAAAAAGTTAGTTAATTCTGTTAAAAGACATAGAAACCAGTTTTAAGAAGTTTACAAAATGGTCATTAAAACTTGTACAGCCTAATTAGATGGGTAAGCGATCTCCGTTAATAACAAAACTTCACAGGTTAATAATCGATAGGTTTAATTGTAGGTTAATAAAAAGAAATTTCGATAAGGACCATCAACTTGTAAGAATTACGATTTAGTTCCTAAGTTCAAAAGGAGTTAAAACTGACCCCGAATCGTGTAAGTCTTAATGAGATAATTTCGTTAAGCCTTAAAAGAGATTAAAAATGATCCAAATAAGTTTTCAAACTCCAATTAAGCTTCCGAATCGCATATATATTTTCTGGTAGCACTTTCTGACCCGGTTCTCTACTAGGCCGGGAAGGGAGTGTTACACTCTATCCGATATGATTGACGATAGCATTTTATGCAACCTCACAATCTCTTGGATGTACAACCGCACCAACCTCTCAAGTGTAAAATCCATACATACGTGCAAGAAATGAGTTTATTTGGTCAACTGATCTACTATTACCTACATAGCATCGCTCTTCCTTTAGGTTAACGAAAATCCTATCACAAAATCCATGGTCACATGATCCTACTTCAATTGTGGAATCTATATAGGCTGAAGTAAACTCGAAGGAACTTGGTGTTAGGCCTTAACTTGCTAACAAGCTAAGCATCTGGTCACAAACTTGGATACATCTCTTTTCATACTGGGCTGCCAATAAAAAGGAAGAAGGTCTTGATACATCTTATTGCTACCTGAATGCATAGCAAATAGACTATAGTGTGCCTCTCGAAGGATACAGTCCCACAAATCCTCCACAGATGGGACACACAACTGACCCTTAAAGTACAAGATCTTATCATCTCGCACCTCAACGTCCGATGTCTCGCCTCTCTAAACCATCTCTATCTTTTCCATCAACTCTTCGTCCAACACTTATGTTCTCTTAATCTAATGCACTAGGGTAGGCTGCACACGAAGCTCGACTAACAACCTACCATCCTCAGTCATCCTTAAATGGACAAACATCACCCTCAAGTCTAACATAGTCTTCTAACTTAAGACATCAACCACCACATTAGCTTTATCAGGATGATACTCTATGATGCATTCATAATCCTTTAGAAGCTCAATCCATCGTCTTTGCCTCAAATTCAACTCCTTCTGGGTGAGGAGATACTTCAAACTCTTATGATCTGTGTAGATATAACACTTTTCTCCGTACAAATAATACCTCCAAATCTTCAATGTGAAGATGACTGCGGCAAGCTCCAAATCATGTATGCGTTAATTCAGCTCATGGGGCTCCAAGCCCATTCAATGAAGCATCACTAAACACAACATAATCCTTTCCCAACTCGGGTTGCGTCAGAACCGGAGTCTCTGTAAGATAATCCTTTAACTGCTCAAGGCTTTGTTGTCTTCTTTTGTTCCACTCAAACGAGACTTTTTTTTTGTAAAAAATTGGTCATAGATGCCGGTGTGATAGAAAAGCCCTTGATAAAACGACGGTAGTATCTAGAAAGTCCAGGGAAACTACAGACCTCCCCGATATTTCTAGGTGGTTTCCACTCTACCACCGCCTAAATCTTTTAAGGATTGACACGGATCCCATCTGTAACAATGATGTGACCCAAAAATGCCACCTCTGAGAGCCAAAATTTGCATTTACTAAACTTGGCAAAAAGCTGCCTTTCCCTCAATGTTTAAAGGACAACACGAAGATGATAGTCATGTTAAAACTTGAGTTGATTTTGTTTATGAATAAGTCATATTAGGACCTAAGTCTTCTAATGAATTAATTTGATATAAATTTTCAATAAAGTCCTTAACTTTTTTTAAAAAAATACATTTTAGTCCCTCGTTTTTTGAAACTTCACAATTTGGTCCTTAATTGTATAAAAAAATTATAACCCACCCTTAAACTTCAATAATTTTTTATATTCTTTGAGTTATGTTGTATTTAATTGATTTGATTCTCTAATTCTCCATTTTCAATTTTTGTGACACATTCGACTCAATTTACTTTTGGACAGGGTAAGGGGTGTTACATTCACCAATTCTAGTTAGGTTAAAGAACTGACAATCAACCAGTGGCTATTTTACCTTCGTATGGGATAATCATGTTACACGGATGAGCAATAAGCAATTTGTGGTGTCAAGGAGTAGTGTAGAAGCTGGGTTTTGAGCTCTAGCATTATAGATTTGTGAAGGCATAAAGATACAAAGATTGTTGATTGAACTATAGTTAAAGCACAATGAAAATTTGAATTATAAAGTGATAGTTAGCTATCAACATTGCGAAAAATCCAGTTCGTCATTATATAACAAAGCATGTCGAGATAGATTGACACTTTATTTTAGAGAAGGTCAACAATGGATCTATAAAGCTCAACTTTGTTCGAATAAATGATCAGTTAGCTGATGTCCTCACTAAATCACTATCAAGAGTTACATTTGATGAGTTTACATTAAACCTGTAACTCTACAAGATATATTCACCAACTTGAGGGGGAGTTTAGATTGTAAATAGTTAGTGACTAGATTAGTTTGTATTTGTAAATACTTATCTGTTTACATAAATTATAAGACATATCCTTAGAAGAGATATGTTTTAACTAGATTAATTTTACTCCTACTAAAACTCTTGTGACAAGTCTATTAATAAGACTTAAATTCTTTAATTAAAAATATAGAAGAAATCAAAGAACACAATTAATCCTCTGCCCAGATGCCTATCAACTACATGTATTTGGTTATACAATTTAGTGTTTAATATGTGTTAAAGTGCTATGAAAAGTATTGAATTTGCATATGATGTTTAGCATAAAGTAAATGGTAGATATGTGCTGAGTGAAATTCTTGTCAATATGAGATCTGAGCGAAAGAGTTGTGCTTTGAGGTAATTGTTATGTATATGCAAGTGTGTAGTAAAGTAACTTATGATGGTTGCCGTGTGCTTTATGATAAGCTGAGTGCTTAACATGTCATGATAACATGTTAAGTATATGTTATGGTTTAGCATGCTTACAATTTATAAATAAGTAAATTGTGGAAGGCATGTGTTGATGGGTGACATTGAAGATTAGGTAAACCATGTTAAGAAAGGTTTATGTGCTAAATGGTTTGTACAAACTTGAAAATATTTGATATATTCTTATGTGTGGGCTGCATGTTCGGATTTAAATTCATGTTAGGTGTATTTTTTTTGTTAGAACCAAAGAATACTCAAAACGTAATTGGTATAAAAACTAACCCAAGATCTATCATGTCAAATCATCAAGAATAAAATAGTAAATATGGAAGCGTACCTAAATTCATTGAATGAATAAAAACCTTGTATCCTCATGTTGAAATCTACAATCTTTGGTAATGATCTTTCAAGAAGATAGGTTATCCCTTACCGTAAAAGACTCTCTGACGGGGACAAAAGTAATACAAGTTAACCTATTTCTTGGGGGCCACTACCTCTTTATATAGTTGACCATTGAATCAACTATGAAGTGTTTATAACTATGTCCTCATTGAATTATAAATAGATCTTATGGTATCTACACTTTTATTTCCATGACACTTTAATACCTATGACACGACTAACATAATTGATCACTTAATTTTGTGTGATACTTTATAATAGCATCATACATTATACATATGTGCCCATAATTACGTTTAATCCAACATTTTTAAGTTAAAAATATGTCCATATATATTATTTGTTTCTTTAGAAAGTTTTTTTTGGGGGGGGGGGTTGTAGCTTAACAAGGTCAAACTTGCGATTCACTCCAAAAAGTTTAGGGGTTTAGAAACTTCAAACTGAGTTTCAATACTCAGAGGCTGAATTTTGATACTTCTCTAAAATTTTCAAAACTCACAGACCCATCTTTGTAAAATTGCAAATTTATACCCTTTTTAATCTTTGAAATTATAATTGGACCCTCATATCCGATACGATTAGGAATTTAGTCTCCAATGAATGTCAGGTGATTGTTTGAGTGTCTGATTGTCTAATTTAGTTCCATTTTGTCTCACACTAAATTTTGTCCTATTAATGTGGCATGTCCAGTCTAATTTAGACTAAGCCAGATTGGAGTGTTACAAAAAATAATATTAAAAGCAAACTGAGGAAAGTAAAGGCAAAGAAATGAATGAAACTTTGTTCTTAGTCCTAGTTCTTGTTGCATGATTTTTTAGTTGAGTTTGTTAGCTGGTGTCCTAGTCTTTAGGAGCAAATTAGATTTGTTATTATGTTTACATAAAATTAGGGAGATAGTTTCTAGTGGATTAGTTGAGTCCTATTATCTCTCTACAATCTATTATGGTTTAGCCTATAAAAGGGCTTATGTTTAGTCAACAAAACAAGTCAGTAAATTAGCCTTACCAGATAAAACAAGGTTCTGCAATTCTTATTTTTATTAAATTATTTCTTTCTCTTGTTGTTTATTCTAACAGTAATATCAGAGCCAGGTTTAAAACCTTGTTTTTTAGCAGCAGAAACAAACAAAGTAATGGCTACCGACAACTTTGTTCAACCATCCATTCCCCCTTTGATGGACACTACGACCACTGGAGTATGTTGATGGAGAATTTCTTGAGGTCCAAGGAGTATTGGCAGGTTGTTTCTGAGGGAATTGAGGTACCAGCAAATGGCACAGCAGTGGCAGAGGCTCAGAGAAACGAATTAGAAGGGCTGCGCTTGAAATATTTAAAGGCGGAAAATTATCTTTTTCAAGCCATTGACCGTTCAATCTTGGAAACCATCCTTTGCAAAGACACGTCCAAGCATATTTGGGATTCCATGAAGAAAAAATATCAAGGTTCTGCAAGGGAAAAGAGGTAGCAGCTTCAAGCACTTCGTTCGTAGTTTGAAACACTACGAATGAAATCGGGTGAGTCGGTAACCCATTATTTTTCACGTACGATGACTATAGTAAACAAGATGTGAATTCATTGTGACAAAACAGATGATGTAGCTGTGGTTAAGAAGATTCTACGGTCCATGACACCAAAATTCAACTTTGTGGTGTGTTCCATTGAGGAAGCGCATGTCATCGAAGAACTTTCAATTGATGAGCTGCAAAGTTCTTTGTTGATTCATGAAAGAAAAATTTGCCAGCAAGAGAAGAAGGAATATGCATTGAAAGCCTCTACAGAAAATCATTCCACAACTAGAGGAGGTCGTGGTAGAGGAAATGGTAGAGGCGGAGGCGGAGGAAGAGGAAACAATGATCGTGGATACCAAAATCACCACCACCAGCATGGGTTTCATACCAGATGAAAGGAAGAGGACGTAAAGGCCATCACTCTACATCTTTTAGAGTAAAGTCAGTAGACAAGTCTGATGTTGAGTGTTTTCAATGTCATAGGTATGGCCATTATCAATCAGAATGTTAGGTTAATTTGAATAAAAAAATGGAGAAAGAACTAACTTCGCACAGAATAGAGAAGAAGTGGATAACTTATAGGCTCTGTTTGCATCCCAATTCCAAAACTGATCCTCGCCAAACATCACATCACGGCTGATAACAATTTTCTTGGTGATAGGATTGTATAACTTATAGGCTTTTGACTGCTCACTAACAGCAAGAAAAATGCATTTTTCTCCTTTGTCATCAAGCTTTTTCCTTTTCTGATTTGGAACATGGGCATAGGCAACACACCCAAAGATTCTGAAATCATCTATGACAGGTCTTTGATGATTCCAAGCTTCTTGTGGTGTGATATTTTGAACAGCTACTGTAGGGATTCTATTCAAGATATGGATACTCCAATTGACTGTTCAGGCCAAAATGTTTTTGGAGCTCCACTCCTTGTCAAAAGACTCTGTACCATGTCCAAAATTGTGCGATTCTTCCTTTCACAAATGCCATTTTGTTGAGGCGTGTATGCTACAGTTAGTTGCCTCTTTATTCCTTGCTCATCACAGAAAATAACAAATTCTTTTGAATTATACTCTCCACCACGATCACTGCGTAACACCTTGATTGGAGTTCCTGCTTCTTTTTCAACTAAAGCTTTGAAACTTTTAAAACCTGCGAGAGCTTCATAATTTTCATGTAAAAAATAAACCCATGTTTTTCTACTAAAATCATCAATGAACGATATAAAATATCGTTTACCTCTATTTGACATCGGAGTAACGGGTCCGCACAAGTCTGAATGCACAAGCTCTAACGCCTTCCTCGCCCTCCAAGATTTTCTTTTTTGAAATGGTTCTTGATGTTGTTTGCTGATGACACACTTTTCACATACTTGAGAAGGAATTAGGATTTGTGGAAGGCCTGTCACCATATTCTTTTGTTGCAACATTTTTAAACCTCCAAAATTCAAATGCCCATACCGAAAATGCCAAAGCCAGCCTACATCTTTCAACCTTGCAGAGAAACTTGAGTTGGTGATGGTGTGAAGGTATAATGGAAATCCTATTAGGTGTCATATCAACTTGGGCAATTAATCCCAATTTTTCATCTTGAATTTTACAAACTCCATCTTTAATGGAAATCTCATATCCCTTTTCTTGTAGCTGACCAATTCTCAACAAATTTGTTCTCAAATCTGGAACAAAAAGAACATTAGATATAGTCTGAACAACATTGCTTTTGGTTTGGATTGTTACCTCTCCTTTCCCCATCACAGAGACTCGTGAATCATCGCCAAACTTCACATTGTCACGAAAAGATTCGTCTAACACCGAAAACGTAGACTTGTCACCACTCATATGGTTGCTACAACTTGTGTCCAGGTACCATAAATTTTTCTACATTTCCTCTTTGACATGAAAAACCATAAGCAAAGACACTTATTCTTCATTCTCTGTGAAGTTAGATCTTTCTTCATTTTCTTTTTTCAAATTAACCCGACATTCTGATTGATAATGGCCATACCTATGACATCGAAAACACTCAACATCAGACTTGTCTGCTAACTTTTCTTTTAAAGATGTAGAGTGATGGCCTTTACGTCTTCTTTGTCTCATCTGGGAATGAAACCCATGCTGGTGGTGGTGATTTTGGTAGCCACGATCATTGTTTCCTCTTCCTCTGCCTCTACTTCTACCATTTCCTCTACCACAACCTCCTCTAGTTGGGGAATGATTTTCTGTAAAGGCCTTCAATGCATATTCCTCCTTCGCTTGCTGGCAAATTTTTCTCTCATGAATCGGCAAAGAACTTTGCAGCTCATCAATTGTGTAACACCCACTTCCCGGTTTAGTAGAGATTTGGGTCGAATAGTGTTATCAGAAGATTAATCGGAGGTTCAGAATAGGGTTCAAATTTTAAAATCTAATCTAAGTATCATATTGATTATTCTTAAGACTTATCCACTTGTTGGTTACTAAACTTAATCGGAGTTGGGATCAATTTTAAACTTTTCTTAACCTTAGGGACTAAATTGTAAATTTTACAAATTAAGGGTCCTTAGAAACATTTTAGGTTATCATACTAAAATTAATCGTACCAATTATTAGCCTATGAAATTTCATCACCAACGGAGGTCATTTACCTATCTGATTAGACGATACAATATTTAGTGACCATTTTGTAAATTGTTCAAAACTGTTTTGTTATTCGGATTAACCTATCGGGTGATTTCCAAACCTTACCAAATTTTACCAGTACACTTAAAAATCATGTTCCTATTGGTAGTCAAATTTTAGGGCGTTCATAATCCATTTACCAAGTTTTCACCTTATGCTCATTTTAGGCACCTTTTAACCATTTTAACCTATCCAAATCTAAGCATACAACAAAACCATTTTACCAAGTCATCATATAAATCTAGAAAGGCTTATACAAAACAAGTTAGTCCATATGCCACTTGGTATGAGTTTATAACAAAAGATAACATACATATATGGTAGAGACGTGACTTGCAACCGCAATAACACGATCAAGGCTCGGAATTGATCGAGGTCATGAAAATGCATGAGACACACATGTTAGGCTTACATAGCCTAGTGAGGTAGTTATAACAATTACAATGGATGATCAATATTATGAAATGTATGATAATCAAATATACAAGTAGTCATATTACACTATGCACAATTCATGTTTATTACACATATTCTCATTCTTTCATATTCACATATTACATGTCACATAGTCATATCATAATCATAATGTCATAGCACAATTCATAGGCACCTATCACATTAGGTACGATTGGATACACAGATTCCCATGTACACCAACACATATAACGGAGAATGGGTCGTAGCCCTTGAGCCGTAGCTCCGGAGATATATCCCTTACACAGCCGACCTTATTTCCCCCACATATAGGCCGTAGCCCTAGACGTAGTCCTCCCTTACTTAACTGAGCTCAATAATCCTATGGCTTGCCAATTTTATCCAATGTCCATAATTACACAAATTCACATAGTCCATATTTTTCAAGTCATATCATATCAAATATCAAAATGAGCCTTAGCTCCATATCATGTAACATTTCATATCATTTTCAGATATCACATACGTGTAGCATATCATAGTCATGTTTGCACATATCAAAGCAATGTAAGGCACTTACCGGATTTGCCAATCAAATTCGACATAGTTGCTCTACGTGAGCCCTTAAACGAATACAAATATAGTCACAAAATAATGCAATGGGGTGGCACTGAGCCTATCCCTTGACACAACTACACTCACCTTGACAACCCGATGCTTTTAAGACTCTCGAACAACAACGCCTTTATCCATGGCTTTCGGAAGAGATGACGGCTGTTCTTTATCAACCCCTTGATCCAATCGATAGCAAAGACTCGAATTTATCAAACCAAAAAACTCGGGCTTACCGACCTATCACTAAACTGATTTTTGCTTCTTATTTTTCCCCTGTCTTGCGCATAACCCGACCCCTCCTATTGATACTAATTTTTCTGGCCCCCCAATTGCACATTTGGGGCATAATTCCCCCTATTTATATACTACACGAGTAGGCTCTCCATTTTTCCTCTTCAATCACCACGTAGGGCATGGCCCTTAGGCTTGAGCCACATGGTGGCCATCTAATGCCGCAAGGGACACGTCCCTACCGAATCACCCCAATTATGGGATTGCCCACGACAATTCCTTCAATTTGATGAAATTGGTCGTAGGTCTCACAGCCTTTATCTTTTTTTACTAAATATAATACTAAATAATAATAATAATAAACTGATACGTTTAGCCCGAATAAACTTTACTGCTTCCAATTAGGTACAGGATCGAGTTAATTATTTAGCTGGTAAAAATATTTGATCACTGAAACTTAACCCCGACTAGACCAATTTTCGGGGTGTAACAACTCTCCCCCTTAACAAAATTCATCCTCAAATTTTCATTTCAGTTGACTAGATAAGGATACTTGTTGCGCGTAATAAGTGTTCCACAATTGTGCAAGTGTACACGTCGCAAGTTATAGTATAAAAGATATCGTCTCCACAGGGATTGGTGCCACTTCAAGAATCTAATCTCTTGCACTGTAAAAGGTAAAAGAACACAAGTGGAAGATTGTAGGAGTTTAACTAACAACTAAACTAGAAAGGAATAAAGTAAAAGCAGATGTAATCAAATGAGAGAGAATAGGCCAGGTTATCGTGAGTTGAGGTGTGGTAGTCGATTGGATCGTCTTGGTAAAAGAGTGCAAGGGCAACTCAGTTGTCGTGGCAACTTGCACAGCAGGGTTGCCTTGGCAACTAATCGACGGTTGCCTGGGCGGCTAGCTGGGCAACTACTTGGGCGGCTGGGCAGCAACTTCAAGGTTCGGTGAAGCGTTCTTCAATGGTTTCTTCTTATCCCTAAGTCGAAAATCTAGCTATTTGTGCATGCCTTGATAATACATCCCTGCGTGAATCAAGGGTGAACAACAACCAATCTTGTGCTCCTATTAGCCGTTGAAATCTTTAACTTATTCCTAAGCTGGATTAATCTTCAGCATCAATATATTGAATAAAGACCATACTCATTCGTTTCTTGAATCTAACTCTCCCGATATTAGATAAATAGATGAAGTTACGAGATTCTCTCCTAATTCACTCGCAAACAAGAATAAAAACCAAGAATGAGTAAACCTTGAATTGAAAGTGCAAACTCTTATTACCTAAACAAAATCCAATTGTTTCTCACAACCACAAAACACAATAACCTTAGCCAAATAGATTTAGTTCATGGCTAGGTTCCAAAGAAACACAAGACAAAGAATTCCTAGCATAAACCTAATTGAACAAGAAAGAAAAAGATGAAGAATGGTTGAAGCCTTGTCGAAATCTCCCTTGCTCTTTGTCGAAATTTCTCTCTTCTCTCCCCCTTGGAGTTGACGGCTTGGTCCTCAATTTATAGGGCTAGGTCAAAGTCTTTTTTGAGGAGGAAGTTAAGTTGGAATTAAATATCTTTAAAGAATATAATTCTTTATTATATTTAAATTCCTTCTAGAACTTCTCCTATCTTCTTGGGATTTAATTTCTCTTTGACCTCTTCATGGAAATCAAACTCCTTTGGGATTTAACTTTGCTCCTCGTCATCTTGGGCTTATCTAGTCATCAATTTCGACTACCATATCATCTTATCCCTTATCGAAAATTTCCCTGGCAACTAGCTCGACATCTCCTTCATTCATTGCCTTGGCAACTAGCTCGACATCTCCTTCATGCATTACCCTGGCAACTATCTCGGTATCTCTTTCATGCATTGCCCTGGCAACTGGTTCCAGCCTTGCTTTGGCAAGTGATTCTGCACACACACACAAAATACACCAAAGCAGTATATTTTTCCACAAAATTAAGCAAAATATGATATTAAGCTTGTCCACCAAGGAAACAATGTAAATATGCATGAATGGCTAATAATGCAACTAATATGAGCCTAAGTCTAGCAATAATAAGAATAAAAAGGGTAATAAAAATAGTACTTTTGAACACTTAACAATACTGTTTCTGCATAGTCTCCTCAGGTTCCCATGTTGCCTCTTCAACAGAATAACTTTGCCACAAAACTTTCACGAAGGGCACAGTCTTGTTACGAAGCCTATTGGTCTCTCATGCGAGGATCTAAACAGGTCCTTCCTCGTATGTCAGATTATACTGAATCTCCACAAATTATGTTTCAATCACATGGGAAAGATTTGACCTATAATTGTGTAGAATAGATACATGGAAACATTGTGAATCTGACTTAACTCCTCAGGGTGGGCTAATCGGTAAGCGACATATCCAATCTTTTCAATCACCTCGAATGGACCAATGAAGCGAAGACTTAGCTTTCCTTTCTTTCCGAAATGAAGAATATTCTTCCAATGAGATACTTTGAGGAAGGCTTTTTTACCAACCTCATACTGAATATCTCTCCTACCTAGGTCGGCATAGGACTTGTGTCGGTCGAATGCAGCCTTAAGCTGATCACGGATAATGGTATTCCTTTCTTCGGTTTCCAGAAGTAAGTATGGACCTAGCATCTTGCCTTCACCGAGATTAGTCCAATAAAGAGGGGTTCTACACCTCTTTCCATAAAGAGCTTCATACGAAGCCATTTGAATTGAAGCCTGTAACTGTTGTTGTAAGAAAAATCGACCAAGGGTAGGGATTTCTCCCACGTATTCTCGAAGTCAATGACACAGGCTTGGAGCATATCTTCTAGAATTTGAATAACTCTTCCAGATTGGTCGTCAGTTTAAGGATGGAAAGTAGTGATAAGATGCACTCGCATTCCCAAGGCCTCGTGTAAGGTCCTCCAAAACAGAGACGTAAATCGTGGGTCACGATCGGAGATGATAGATACCGAAATTCTGTGTAAACGAATTATTTCACGAATGTATAACTCAGCGAGCTTAGGCAAACTGAAATCCATTCTCACTATGAAGAAGTGAGCAAACTTGGTGAATCGGTCCACAATGACCCGCAGTCATCATTTTTCTTCGGTGTCATTGGTAGACCACTTATAAAGTCCATCGTGATATGCTCTTATTTCTACTACGGAAGTTCAATGGGCTGCAGAAGACCCGTAGGCACCTTGTGCTCGGCCTTAACCCATTGGCAAGTCAAACACTTAGCTACGTAGTCCGTGATTTCAATCTTCATATCGGACCACCAATAGATCTCCTTCAGATCTTTGTACGTTTTGATAGCTCTAGAGTGAACAGGGAAAAGGCTAGAATGTCAAACTCTTGTAAAAGCAATATCCAACGAATCAAACGAGGTTTGGCATCCTTTTTAGCAAATAGATACTTAATTGATGAATGGTCCGTATGGACAATTACCTTTGTACCAATCAAATAGGATCAGAACATGTCAAATGCAAAAACTACGGCTAGTAACTCTTTCTCCGTTGTTGTGTAATTCACTTGAGCACTATTATGAGTTTTACTAGCGTAGTATATCACATGAAAGGTCTTACCTGTGCGTTGGCCTAGGACTGCTCATACCGAGAAATCACTTGCATCACACATGAGCTCAAAAGGTAGCGTCCAATCTGGTGGAACGACAATGGGTGTCGATGTAAGCTTTTCCTTTAGGGTTTCGAATGCTTGGGCGCAAGAATCATCAAAATTGAAGACTTTATCTTGTTCAAGCAAATTACACAAGGGTTTAGTAATTTTAGAAAAATTATGAATGAACCACTTGTAAAAACCTACATGTCCAACAAAGCTTCAGATTCCTTTAACCGAACTTGGTGGGGGTAATCTCTCGATCACTTGCTTTGTCTCTTCAATTCCCTTGGATAAAATCTTGTGGCCAATCACTATTCCTTCATCTACCATAAAATGGCACTTCTCCCAATTAAGGACTAAATCGGTTTCTTCACATCTTGCCAACACCTTCTCTAAATTGCCAAGGCAACTGTCGAAGTCATTACCAAAAATGGAAAAATCATCCATGAAGATCTCAAGGAAGTCTTCGACCATTTCTGAAAAGAGTGCCATCATGTATCTTTGGAAGTTTGCCGGGGCATTACACAATCCGAAAGGCATCCTTCAAAAAGTATAAGTATCGTATGGGCATGTGAAGGTTGTC
This sequence comes from Hibiscus mutabilis, assembly GCA_019671005.1. Classification (NCBI taxonomy): domain Eukaryota; kingdom Viridiplantae; phylum Streptophyta; class Magnoliopsida; order Malvales; family Malvaceae; genus Hibiscus; species Hibiscus mutabilis. The sequence continues at coordinate 26,548,824 of CM033727.1, forward strand.
TTTTCTTGATCTTCTAGTGCTATGGCAATTTGATTGTAACCTGAATAACCATCAAGAAAATAATAAAAGGGTTTACCTGCAAGACGGTCAAGCATTTGATCAATAAAGGGTAATGGGAAGTGATCTTTCCTAGTGGCTTTGTTTAGCTTTCGATAATCTATACAAACCCTCCAACCGGTCACAGTCCTGGTTGGAATGAGTTCATTGTTTTTATTACTTACCACCGTCATACCTCCCTTTTTCGGTACACATTGTACCAGACTTACCCATGTACTATTCGAGATAGGGTATATGATGCCAGCATTAAGCCACTTGATGATTTCTTTCATTACAACCCCTTTCATGGCATGATTCAGTCTCCTCTGGGCCTCAATCGAAGGTTTGTGATCATCTTCCAACAAAATCTTGTGCATGCACACTGCCGGGCTAATTCCCTTCAAGTCGGCAATTGTCCACCCTATTGCCTTCTTGTGTAGCATCAACATTTTGATCAGCTTCTTTTCCTGCTCAGGCTGTAACTTAGAGGAAATAATTACAGGCAATGTATTGTTGGCTCCTAAGTAAGCATATTTTAGTTACCCTGTCAACTGTTTCAAATCAAGAATCAGTGGTTGTTCAATGGAGGGCTTTTCGAGTTTACCTTCCTTACCTGAGTAATCTAGTGGTTCAAAGTATGTACCTGGTCGATTGACTAACCAATTTCCCTCTTCTTGTTGTTCCTCATCGATCAGTTATTCATACTCCTCAGGTTCCTCTTGATCGGCAATGTAGTTGCTGAGGCAACTAAATTCCTCGTCGAAGTCAAACTCTGTCGTGGCATGAAGAAGTTGGCATTCTTTCAGATCATCGGCATGCCTTAGTGTTTGGAACACATTTAGTTTAACTTTTTGGTCATCACCCTCATTGTGAGTTCTCCCTTTTCAACATCGATCAAGGTTCTCCCTATTGCTAGGAAGGGTCTCCCGAGAATGATAGGTTCATGTTCATCTGCTTCATAATCCAAAATAATAAAGTCAGCGAGAAAAATAAATTTATCAACTTTTACCAGTATGTCTTCGATTTTTCTCTTTGGGTGCACCTAGGATCTGTCGGTTAGCCATAGCATAACTGTTCTAGGTCTTGCCTTCCCGATTCCTAGTTTCTGGAAAACTAATTTAGGCATCAAGTTTATGCTTGCTCCAAGGTCACATAATGCTTTCCCGACATAGTGGTTTCCAATGGAACAGGGTATTGTGAAACTTCTGAGATCCTTCAACTTGGGTGGCATGCGATTGTGCAACATGGCCATGCATTCCTCTGTTGCGGCAACTGTTTCAAACTCTCCTAGCCTTGTTCTCTTTGACACAATGTCTTTAAGAAACTTGTCATAGTTTGGCATTTGTTCAATCGCCTCAACCAACGGCAAGTTGATGTGGACTTGTTTTAGGATATCAAGAAACTTCTTCAATTGATATTCTTGCTTTTGTCGCTTCAACCTCTGTGGGAATGGTGGTGGAAGTCGGATATCTTCGATCCTTTCATTGGTCTAGAACCTGATTGATGGCATTGCCGAGGCAACTGAAGTTGCCGAGGCATTGTCAACGGGGGTTGTCGTGGCATGCCTATCGTTGGTTGCCGAGGCATGCTTATCGCTGGTTGTCGAGGCATGCTTATCGCTAGTTGCCGCGGCAACTCCTGGTTCAGCACCTGAGGCTTTGCCGCTGAGTTCGTCTTGTTCTTTTTGTGGAGTTTTGTTTGATGAGCGAGCTCGAGCCTCTTTAAGTTGTTGGCCACTTCTAGTGGTGATCGCCTTACATTGCTCATGGCCAGTTCCTCTTGCGACTTCAGTATCGCTAGGTAAACCTCCTTGTGGTCTAGTATTCAGGTTTTGAGCAAATTGTCCTACTTGATTTCCCAATGATTTAATTGCCGCCTCTTGGTTTTGCAATCTCATCTCGGTCCTGTTAATAAAAGCATCAGTTCTTTTTATGAAGTTACTATTCTCAGCCATATAAGATTCAGTTTTCAACGTAAAAGCATTGAGAGAATTTTCCAAAGAACTAGATGTTGTCGGTTGTTGCTGCGGCAACTGTTGTCATGGCATATTCTGCTGGAATCTCGATGCTTGTGCATTCTGATTGTTCTGGTTTAGAGCACTGTTGGGATTACTCCATGAAAAATTCGGGTGCTTCTTCCAAGCTGGATTGTAGGTATTGGACATCACATTGTTGTTCCGGTTGTAGGATTAAATCGAGAAGGGAAATCACGACAAAGATCGGTCCAAGATCCTATTTATCCGGTAGGAATACTATCCAACCATGCTTTTGCCCTATCCCTTAGTGAATAGGGGAATAATCTTAGTCGTAAAACATCGGGGGTGACTCCTTGTATTTTGAATGAATTGCAAATCTCGAAGAAATATTTAAGATGTTGTCGTGCATCTTTAGTTGCTGAGCCGCAAAATTGACCAATTGTGTTGATCATATTAAACATCACCAGTTTCTACTCAAAGTAGTCGACTTCAATTTCAAGTGTGACAACTCCTAGATTAAGTCCTTCAAGATATTCTTCAAGATAGTCTTGAATAGTTCTGTTTCGTTCAAGAATCACTCCTCCTCCTGCTGGAACAGCTTGATTCATATTACCGTCTTGATTAGCCATTGCTACTCTTAACCTTTGTATAAGTCTTTGCAAGGTTCGTTCGATTTCTGGATCAAAGGGATATTCAGGTGTAATCGGCCTCACCCTGGTCATATACCAATGCAAAACCAAAGTTTGTTAGCCCTTTGAATCTTAAACAAGAAAAATAAAAAGTGCAAGAAAATAAAAACAAAGTTGATATTGCCAATCCCCAGCAACGGCGCCAAAAACTTGTTGCGCGTAATAAGTGCTCCGCAATTGTGCAAGTGTACACGTCGCAAGTTATAGTATAAAAGATATCGTCTCCACAGGGATTGGTGCCACTTCAAGAATCTAATCTCTTGCACTGTAAAAAGTAAATGAACACAAGTGGAAGATTGTAGAAGTTTAACTAACAACTAAACTAGAAAGTAATAAAGTAAAAGAATATGTAATCAAATGAGAGAGAATAGGCCAGGTTATCGTGAGTTGAGGTTTGATAGCCGATTGGATCGTCTTGGTAAAAGAGTGTAAGGGCAACTCAGTTGTTGTGGCAACTTGAACAGCGGGGTTGCCTTGGCAACTAATCGACGGTTGCCTGGGCGACTAGCTGGGAACTACTTCGGTGGCTGGGCAGCAACTTCAAGGTTCAGCGAAGCATTCTTCAATGGTTTCTTCGTATCCCTAAGTCGAAACTCTAGCTATTTGTGCATAATACATCCTTGCGTGAATCAAGGGTGAACAACAACCAATCTTGCTCTCCTCTTAGCCGTTGAAATCCTTAACTTATTACTAAGCCGAATTAATCCTCACCATCAATAGATTGAATAAAGATCATACTCATTCGTTTCTTGAATCTAACTCTCCCGATATTAGATAAATAGATGAAGTTATGAGATCCTCTACCAATTCACTCACAAACAAGAATAAGAACCAAGAATGAGTAAACCTTGAATTGAAAGTGCAAACTCTTATTACCTAAACAAAATCTAATTGTTTCTCACAACCACAAAACACAATAACCTTAGCCAAATAGATTTAGTTCATGGCTAGGTTCCAAAGAAACACAAGACAAAAAATTCCTAGCATAAACCTAATTGAACAAGAAAGAAAAAGATGAAGAATGGTGAAGCTTTGTCGAAATCTGTCTTACTCTTTGTCGAAATTTCTCTCTTCTCTCCCCTTGGAGTTGACGGCTTGGTCCTCAATTTATAGGGCTAGGTCAAAGTCTTTTTTTAGGAGAAAGTTAAGTTGGAATTAAATATCTTTAAAGAATACAATTCTTTATATTATATTTAAATTCCTTCTAGAACTTCACCTATCTTCTTGGGATTTAATTTCTCTTTGAGCTCTTCATGGAAATCAAACTCCTTTGGGATTTAACTTTGCTCCTCGTCATCTTGGGCTTATCTAGTCATCAATTTCGACTACCATATCATCCTATCCCTTATCGAAAATTGCTCTGGCAACTAGCTCGGCATCTCCTTCATGCATTGCACTGGCAACTAGCTCGGCATCTCTTTCATGCATTACCCTGGCAACTATCTCGGTATCTCTTTCATGCATTGCCCTGGCAACTGGTTCCAGCCTTGCTTTGGCAAGTGATTCTGCACACACACACAAAATACACCAAAGCAGTATATTTTTCCACAAAATTAAGCAAAATATGATATTAAGCTTGTCCACCAAGGAAACAATGTAAATATGCATGAATGGCTAATAATGCAACTAATATGAGCCTAAGTCTAGCAATAATAAGAATAAAAAGGGTAATAAAAATAGTACTTTTGAACACTTAACAATACTGTTTCTGCATAGTCTCCTCAGGTTCCCATGTTGCCTCTTCAACAGAATAACTTTGCCACAAAACTTTCACGAAGGGCACAGTCTTGTTACGAAGCCTATTGGTCTCTCATGCGAGGATCTAAACAGGTCCTTCCTCGTATGTCAGATTATACTGAATCTCCACAAATTATGTTTCAATCACATGGGAAAGATTTGACCTATAATTGTGTAGAATAGATACATGGAAACATTGTGAATCTGACTTAACTCCTCAGGGTGGGCTAATCGGTAAGCGACATATCCAATCTTTTCAATCACCTCGAATGGACCAATGAAGCGAAGACTTAGCTTTCCTTTCTTTCCGAAATGAAGAATATTCTTCCAATGAGATACTTTGAGGAAGGCTTTTTTACCAACCTCATACTGAATATCTCTCCTACCTAGGTCGGCATAGGACTTGTGTCGGTCGAATGCAGCCTTAAGCTGATCACGGATAATGGTATTCCTTTCTTCGGTTTCCAGAAGTAAGTATGGACCTAGCATCTTGCCTTCACCGAGATTAGTCCAATAAAGAGGGGTTCTACACCTCTTTCCATAAAGAGCTTCATACGAAGCCATTTGAATTGAAGCCTGTAACTGTTGTTGTAAGAAAAATCGACCAAGGGTAGGGATTTCTCCCACGTATTCTCGAAGTCAATGACACAGGCTTGGAGCATATCTTCTAGAATTTGAATAACTCTTCCAGATTGGTCGTCAGTTTAAGGATGGAAAGTAGTGATAAGATGCACTCGCATTCCCAAGGCCTCGTGTAAGGTCCTCCAAAACAGAGACGTAAATCGTGGGTCACGATCGGAGATGATAGATACCGAAATTCTGTGTAAACGAATTATTTCACGAATGTATAACTCAGCGAGCTTAGGCAAACTGAAATCCATTCTCACTATGAAGAAGTGAGCAAACTTGGTGAATCGGTCCACAATGACCCGCAGTCATCATTTTTCTTCGGTGTCATTGGTAGACCACTTATAAAGTCCATCGTGATATGCTCTTATTTCTACTACGGAAGTTCAATGGGCTGCAGAAGACCCGTAGGCACCTTGTGCTCGGCCTTAACCCATTGGCAAGTCAAACACTTAGCTACGTAGTCCGTGATTTCATTCTTCATATCGGACCACCAATAGATCTCCTTCAGATCTTTGTACGTTTTGATAGCTCTAGAGTGAACAGGGAAAAGGCTAGAATGAGCTTCACTTAGGATTTGGTTCTGAAGATCATCATCATCGGGAACACAAATGCGGTTGCAGAAACACAGCAACTCTTTAGAATTCAAAGGAAAGTCATGATTTGAGCTATCCTTTACCTTAGCAATAAGGGGTTGCAACTCCTCATCAGTTTCTTGGAGTGCCTTAATTCAAGATACAATGGTCGAATGAACTCTTAACTCGATTAGCAGATTACCATGATTCTTAAACTGGAAGTGAGCATTCAAGCATTTCAAGGAAGAAGTGGGTTTTGGGCTAAGAGTGTCAGCCACCACATTGGTTTTACCAAGATGGTAGTCAATGACTAAATCATAATCTTTCAATAGCTCCATCCATCGGCGTTGATGAAGGTTTAACTCTTTCTGAGTTAGGAGATATTTCAAGCTTTTTGTGATCAGTGTAGAGGTAACACTTCTCACCATAAAGATAATTCTGCCAAATTTTCAAAGCAAACACAACTGTAGTGAGTCCTAGATCATGAGTCGGATAATTCAACTCGAGAGGCTTGAGTTGGCGTGAGGAGAAGCTATGACTTTGCCTTCTTGCATCAGAACACAGCCTAATCCCAGGTGGGATGCATTACTGTATACAGTGAAGTCTTTGCCCGACTCGGGATGCACTAATACAAGGGCATGAGTAAGGACTTGCTTAAGCTGGTCAAAACTCCTTTGCTGATCAACAGTCCACACAAAAGGAGTATCCTTGTGGAGAAGCTTCATTAAGGGTGCTATAAGCAATGAGAATCCCTTAACGAATCTACGGTAATAGCTTGCAAGGCCCAGAAAACTACAAGCTTCTCTCACATTCTTCAGAGGAGTCCAATCAAAGATTGCTTGAATCTTCTTTGGGTCCACTTGAATTCCCATAGAAGAGATTACATGGCCAAGAAATTATACTTTAGACAACCAAAATTCACATTTACTGAACTTGGCATAGAGTTGTTTCTCCCGAAGGGTCTGAAGCATGATCCGAAGATGTTCTTCATGGAAAGCTGAGTCTTTGGAATAGATCAGAATGTCGTCTATAAAGACAACCACAAACTTATCGATATAGGGTCAAAATACACGATTCATCGGATTCATAAAGGCTGCAGGTGCATTCGTGAGCCCAAAAGGCATCACCAAAAATTCATAGTGACAATATCTAGTCCGAAAGGCAGTCTTTGGAACGTCAGACTCCTTTACCCACATTTGGTAGTATCTGGACCGAAGATCTATCTTGGAGAAGAAGGAAGCATCCTTCAACTGATCAAAGTGGTCATCGATCCTCAGAAGCGGACACTTGTTTTTGATCGTCACTTTATTCAATTGACGATAATCAATGCATAGACGCATCGATCCATCTTTCTTTTTGAAGAACAAGACAGGCGCTCCCCAGGGTGAGGAACTCTGTCGGATGAATCTCTTATCTTGGAGGTCTTGAATTTGAGTTTTTAACTCCTTAAACTCCACCAGAGCCATTCTATACGGAGTAGTGGAGACCGGAGTAGTTCCAAGTTGTACATCTATCCCAAACTCAACTTCACGGGTAGGAGGGAGTCTCGAAAGTTCATCGGGAAACATATCGGAAATTCTTTTACTACTGATATACATAAAATGTCTTTAATTTACAAATCTTTCTTAGACTCCATGGCATACATAAAACTCTTTTTGGCTCGGGTTCAGACTTCATCCAGGTTATGCTCTCCTTACCGAGTCCATAGAAATATAATTTCTTCGAATATTCTACCCAGGCTTGATGTTCAGCTAACCATTCAAGGCCTAGGATAAGGTTGAACTCATGGGAGGGCAAGACCATCAAATTGACTGGAAATAGGATCCATTAGATCCTCAGAGGTCGAGCTTTACGGATTCACCGGATAACCACACTATCTCCTAGTGGGTTAGAGATAACAATCTCAGAAGTGATTGGTTCAGGTTCTAGTGCATAATCTTTAATCAATGGTTCGCTAAAAAAGGAATGCGTAGAGCCTGGATGTGGTTCTATTACAACACATTTATCGTTAGGTGTAGACATTCTTAAGTCTAATCAAACAAGAAAGGTTAGATCGTGTCAGTTGCAAGTCACGGATAACATATACAAATAAACACCTAAGTGTCATTTGTAGACACAAACTCATAATGGATGCCTGGTTAGTCCTAGAATCGACTAAACCTAGGCTCTAATACCACAATTGTAACACCCCTTTCCAGTCTGGTAGAGATCCGGGTCAGATTGTGTTATCGAAAGACTAATCGGAGGTTCGGAATAGGGTTCAGAGTTTAAAATCTAATCTAAGTATCATATTGATTATTATTAAGACTTATCCACTTGTTGGTTACTAAACTTAATCGGAGTTTGGGTCAATTTTAAACTTTTCTTAACCTTAGGGACAAAATTGTAATTTTACAAATTAAGGGTCCTTAGCCGAAATTTAGGTTATCATACTAAAATTAATCTTACCAATTATTATCGTATGAAATTTCATCACTAACGGAGGTCATTTACCTATCTGATTAGACGATACAGTATTTAGTGACTATTTTATAAACTGTTCAAAACTGTTTTGTTATTCGGATTAACCTATCGGGTGATTTCAAAACCTTACAAAATTTTACCAGTACACTTACAAATCATGTTCCTATTGGTACGTCAAATTTTAGGGCGTTCAGAATCTATTTACCAAGTTTTCACCTTAGGCTCATTTTAGGCATCTTTCAACCATTTTAACCTATCCAAATCTAAGCATACAACAAAACCATTTTACCAAGTCATAGTATAAATCTAGAAATGCTTATACAAAACAAGTTAGTCCATATGCCACTTCACTAGGAGTTTATAGCAAAAGATAACATACATATATGGCAGAGACGTGACTTGCAACTGCAATAACACGATCAAGGCTTGGAATTGGATCAAGGTCCTAAAAATGCATGAGACACACAAGTCAGGCTTACATAGCCTAGTGAGGTGTTTATAATAATTACAATGGATGATCAATATTATGAAATGCATGATAATCATATATACAAGTAGTCATATTATACTATGCACATTTCATGCTTATTACACATATTCTCATGCTTTCATATTCACATATTACATGTCACATAGTCATATCATAATCATAATGTCATAGCACAATTCATAGGCACAAATCACATTAGGTACCATTGGATACATGGATTCCTCTATACACCAACACATAAAATGGAGAATGGTCCGTAGCCCTTGAGCCCTAGCTCCGGAGATATATCCCTTACACAGCCGACCTTATTTCCCCCACATATAGTTTGTATCCCTGGAACGTAGTCCTCCCTTAATTAACCGAGCTCAATAATCCTATGGCATGCCAATTATATCCAATGTCCATAATTACACAAATTCACATAGTCCATATTTTTCAAGTCATATCATATCAAATATCAAAATGAGCCTTAGCTCCATATCATGCAACATTTCATATCTTTTTCATATATCACATATGTGTAGCATATCATAGTCATGTTTGCACATATCAAAGCAGTGTAAGGCACTTACCGAATTTGCCAATCAAATTCGACATAGTTGCTCTACATGAGCCCTTAAACGAATACAAATATAATCACAAAATAATGCAATAGGATGGCACTAAGCCTATCACTTGACACAACTACACTCACCTTGACAACCCAATGCTTTTAAGACTCTCGGACAACAACGCCTTTATCTATGGCTTTCGGAAGAAATGACGGTTGTTCTTTGTCAATCCCTTGAGCTAGTCGATAGTAAAGACTCGAATTTATCGAACCATAAAACTCGGGCTTACCAACCTATCACTGAACCGATTTATTTGTTTCCCCTGTCTTGCGCATAACCCGACCCCTCCTATTTATACTAATTTTGTCGCCCCCCAAATTGCACATTTGGGGAATAATTTCCCCTTATTTATATACTACACGAGCCGGCTCTCCATTTTTCCTCTTCAATCACCACGTAGGGCATGGCCCTTAGGCTTGAGCCGCATGGTGGCCATGTAATGCCGCAAGGGACACGTCCCTGCCGAATCACCCCAATTGTGGGATTGCCCATGGCAATTCTTTCAATTTGAAGGAATTGGTTGCGGGTCCCACGGCCTTTATCTTTTTTTTTACAAAATAATATAATAATAATAATAATAATAATAATAATAACAATAATAATAATATTAAACTGATACGGTTAGCCCAAATAACCTTTACTACTTCCAATTAGGTACAGGATTGAGCTAATTATTTAACCGGTACAAATATTTGATCACTAAAACTTAACCCCGACTAGACCGGTTTTCGAGGTGTGACAAATTGAAAGCTCTTCGATGACATGGGCTTCCTCAATGGAACACACCACAAAGTTGAATTTTGGTGTCATGGAGCATAGAATCTTCTCAACCACAGCTGCATCATCTGTTTTGTCACCATGAATTCACATCTTGTTGACTATAGTCATCGTACGTGAAAAATAATCGGTTACCGACTCACCCGATTTCATTCATAGTGTTTCAAACTCCGAACGAAGTGCTTGAAGCTGCTGCCTCCTTGCCCTTGCAGAACCTTGATATTTTTTCTTCATGAAATCCCAAATATACTTGGACGTGTCTTTGCAAAGTATGGTTTCCAAGATTGAATGGTCAATGGCTTGAAAAAGATAATTTTTCGCCTTTAAATCTTTCAAGCGTAGCCCTTCTAATTCCTTTCTCTAAGCCTCTATCACTGTTGTGCCATTTGCTGGTTCCTCAATTCCCTTAGAAATAACTTGCCAATACTCCTTGGACCTCAAGAAATTCTCCATCAACATACTCCAGTTGTCGTAGTGTCCATCAAAGCAGGGAATGGATGGTTGAACAAAGTTGTCGATAGCCATTACTTTGTTTGTTGCTACTGCTAAAAAACAAGGTTTTAAACCTGGCTTTGATACCATTGTTAGAAATAAGTTAACGAAAATAAGAATTGCAAGAACTTGTTTTATCTGGAAAGCCTAATTTACTAACATATTTTGTTGATTAAACATAAGCCCTTTTATAGGCTAAACCAAATAGATTATAGAGAGATAATAGGACTCAACTAATCCACTGGCAACTATCTCCCTAATTTTATGTAAGCATAATAACAAATCTGATTTGCTTCTAAAGACTAGGACACCAGTTAACAAACTCAACTAAAAAATCATGCAACAATCCCTCCCTTAAACTAAAAAACACCTTCAGTTTAACTTGTCAACACCAAGTAGCTTTCTCATCTTCTTAAACAAATCCAACTTGAGAGGATTGGTAAAGATATATGCAACTTGATCTTCACTTTTACAATAAAGAATTTCTATGACACCTTCCTTTGTGAGATCCCTCAAAAAATGAAATTTGACATCTATATGCTTACTTCTTCCATGTAGAACAGGATTTTTTTAGTGTTTAATGGCTGAACTATTGTCACAATAAATTGTTATACCTCCCTGCTGCTGACAAACCAATTCTTCAAGAATTCTTCTAAGCCAAATAGCTTGGCACGCATAAGAACTAGTAGCCACAAATTCAGCCTCGGTAGTTGACAAGGTAACAATTGGTTGCTTCCTTGATGACCATGAAACAGCTCCCGAACCATATATAAAAACATATCCTGATGTACTCTTCCTATCATCTATATCTCCAGCATAATCACTGTCTGTGAAACCAATAAATCTAATTTTGCACCTTTTTATAAAACAAACCATAATCAGTCGTGCCTTGCAGATATTGAAGAATTCTCCTTGCAACAAGTAAGTGGACCTCCTTTGGGCACTCCATGAATCTGCTAATAACACTTACAGCTAACATGATGTCAGGTCTTGTAGCTGTTAAATACATCAAACTTCCTACAATCTGCTTGGAAAAAGTACTATCAATCTTCTTTCCTTCAGGATCCTTTACAAGCTTCAAACCAACTTCAATCGGTGTGCCAACGGGATTACAATTTTTCATCCCAAACTTGTCCAAAATTTCTTGCACATATTTCTTCTGTGAAATAAAAATCCCAGCTTGAGATTGCACTACCTCAATGCCCAAAAAATAATGCAACATGCCAAGATCAGTCATATCAAACTCAAGCATCATGTACTTCTTAAATTCATCAAACATCTCATCATTATTCCAAGTAAAAACAAGATCATCCATATATAAAAAAACAACAAGCAGCTTTCCATCATCACCAGATTTAACAAACAATGTATGCTCATATGGGCATTTTTTTAAACCTTCCTTTAAAAAATAAGCTTCAATACGACTATACCAAGCTCATGGAGCTTGCTTTAACCCATATAATGCATTTTTTAGCTTATAGACTTTATGCTCTTTTCCAATTTTAATATAACCAGGAGGTTGTTCAATGAATGCTTGTTCTTCCAAGTTGCCATGTAGGAATACCGACTTCATTTCCAATTGGAGCAATGGCCGTGATCTTTGTGCAGCTAGTGCAATCACCAATCTGATCTATCATGTCGAACAATAGGAGCAAACACTTCTTTGTAATCCACGTCGTACTCTTGCTTATAGCCCTTAGAAACGAGTCACGCTTTATATTTATCTACCTTGCCATTCTCCTTCAGCTTTGTCTTGTAGACCCATTTAACGCCAACAATTTCCTGCCTTTTAGGGAGATCAATCAACTCCCAAGTGTTATTCTTCTCAATGGAAGAAATCTCTGTATTCATAGCTTCGCGCCATTTTGATTCTTTCACCGCCTCTTAAAAAACTACAAGATCACAATCTGAAAATAAGGAAAATGAGTAACTTCTTCTTCATTAATTCCCTCTACCACAAAATCCCCCATCCATGCAGGCCGCTTCTTCTTACGTTGAAAACGTTCATTTACTGGTTCGGTTGCTTGTTGCTCGTTTTGCACTTACTCTAATGGTTGTTGCCTTCCATCTTCATTATCATCATCAAAATCAGCTTCAATTGGTTGTTCAGACTATATCTAATATTCTTTTTGTTCCAGATTTGAGAACAAATTTGCTGAGTATTGGTCAGCTACAAGAAAAGGGATATGAGATTTCCATTAAAGATAGAGTTTGTAAAATTCAACATGAGAAATTGGGATTAATTGCCCAAGTTGATATGACACCTAATAGGATGTTTCCATTATACCTTCACACCATCACCAACTCATATTTCTCTACAAGGTTGAAAGATGAAGGATGGCTTTGGCATTTTCGGTATGGGCATTTGAATTTTGGAGGTTTAAAAACGTTGCAACAAAAGAATATGGTGACAAGCCTTCCACAAATCCTGATTCCTTCTCAAGTATATGAAAAGTGTGTCATCAGCAAACAACATCGAGAGCCATTTCAAAAAGGAAAATCTTGGAGGGCGAGTAAGGCGTTAGAGCTTGTGCATTCAGACTTGTGTGGACCCGTTACTCCGATGTCAAATGGAGGTAAACGATATTTTATATCGTTCATTGATGATTTTACTAGAAAAACATGGGTTTATTTTTTACATGAAAAATTTGAAGCTCTTACAGCTTTTAAAAGTTTCAAAGCTTTAGTTGAAAAAGAAGCAGGAACTCCAATCAAGGTGTTGCACAGTGATCATGGTGGAGAGTATAATTCAGAAGAATTTTTTATTTTCTGTGATGAACAAGGAAAAAAGAGGCAACTAACTGCAGCATACACGCCTCAACAAAATGGCATTTGTGAAAGGAAAAATCACACAATTTTGGACATGGTACGAGTCTTTTGACAAGGAGTGGAGTTCCAAAAGCTTTCTGGCCTGAAGCAGTCAATTGGAGTATCCATATCTTGAATAGAAGCCCCACGGTAGCTGTTCAAAAAATCACACCACAAGAAGCTTGGAATCATTAAGGACTTGTCATAGATCATTTCAGAATCTTTGGGTGTGTTGCCTATGCCCATGTTCCAGATCAGAAGAGGAAAAGCTTGATGACAAAGGAGAAAAATGCATTTTTCTTGGTGTTAGTGAGTAGTCAAAAGCCTATAAGTTATACAATCCTATCATCAAGAAAATTGTTATCAGCCGTGATGTGGTGTTTGACGATGATCAGTTTTGGAATTGGGATGCAAACAGAGCTGAACAACCAATTGAAGCTGATTTTGATTGTGATAAAGAAGATGGAAGGAAACAACCATTAGAGCAAGTGCAAAACGAGAAGCAAGCAGCTGAACCAGCAAATAAACACCTTCAACGTAAGAAGAGGAGGCCTGCATGGATGGGGGATTTTGTGGTAGAGGGAATTAATAAAGTATAAGTTACTCATTTTGCCTTATTTTCAGATTGTGATCCTGTAGTTTTTGAAGAGGCGGTGAAAGAATCTAAATGGAGCGAAGCTATGAATTCGGAGATTTCTTCCATTGAGAAGAATAGCACTTGGGAGTTGAATGATCTTCCTAAAGGGCAGAAAACTATTGGCGTTAAATGGGTCTACAAGACAAAGCTGAAGGAGAATGGCGAGGTAGATAAATATAAAGCGCGACTCGTTGCTGTAATCACTAATTTTGTCCGGGGTTGACCTATTTCTTCTATTTTTGCAATAATAAGCTTGTATGTATTATTAGGTGATAATAATATTGGGCTCACGTGTGTTATTATATCTACTAGGAATGTATCATAAGTGTCTGTATTTATTATTTGTGTTTATATAAAACATGAACGTATAAGTGTGGTTTGTCAACCTTTCATGTAATATACAACTATGTATGTGTTATTGTGTCTACTAATTGTTTTAATATCATTAATGTCTAAATGTATATTGTATGCCTATGTGTATGTAGTTTGTATTAATGTTACAAATGTGTATGTGTTTATTGCATGTGATAGTAATACATATGTTAGGGTGTATGTATGTATGTATGTATTATAATTGTATGTATTGATATTTGTATAAGGATATTTGTTTATATATAGTGGACTGATGAGTAATTAAAAGGATAATAAAAAACGGATCCAATATATAATCAAAACCTAATGTTTATATAAGTCCAAGTCCAATTACACTTTTAAAAGCCAAAAAAATTTATTATAACTACATCTGGCCCAACAAGCCCAACCCTAAGTCTGATAACTACTTAAAAGAAACCCTAATTTGTTTTATTCTTTGTGCATCCTAATCTGGACCGTTAGATCAAGGGTTGTTGATCGAACGATCAAGATTGAATGGAGATCTTCAACTCCCTACGAGCCATGTGTCGTCATCCCGCGCAGCCACGTCAATCACCAGATATAATCTGGACCGTCCGTTCCAGAGGAGATCTCAGCCGTCAGATCAGATCTGATCTAATGGCCCAGATCAAGTCGGACCATTCGAATTTCTCGCGTGCAGCCCACGCTCTAGCCGGTCAGCTTCTTCACGCGCCCACGAGTCGGCTCCGGTTCATCCCTTCGTCCGTATAACCGCAGCACCAGAATTTCCGCTGCCACCACCGGTTCCCAACCACCGCACAGCAGAAAACACATAAAAAGGGGCATGTCAGAGCATCATCATCCATAGTAATAACATTTAAAGTTTGCTTAAACATGAAAACCATAGGCAATAGGGCAATGAATAATCGGAATGAGATATAAGCATGTAATGCCCGATTTGTAACGGACAACAGTTCGAACAAAAAATCCAGAACCAATAGAGTGAGCAAAAAAGCCTTTCAAGATATATCTTCTTCTTTTTTCAGTTCATATATATGCATGTATATATAAAAAATAAATAGGAAAAAGAGTCAGTTTTTTACCCTCGTAGATCCCTTTTTCTTTCGCGTCGTTATGGTTTCCTCCGTTGACAAGTCGTCGCTTCCTCAAGGCCGAGTACGGTGAAACGGAGCAAGCACGCGGCGGCAGAAGCCCTTTTTGATTCGGCTTTTGGGTTTTTTTACTAAGAAAGGGGTAGATTATGATAATAGGTTCGAATCTAGGAAGAGCATGGAAAAGGGGGTGTGTTTTTTGTTGGTTTAGGTTCGTCGACCGCCGCACGACAGCAGCCGCACAGCCAAGGGATGGTCGGTTTTTGGAAAACACGGCAGAGAGGGCTGCCAGAATCTGGGTTCATGATGAACCCAGATGAACTTGATGAACAAGTTTAGAGCATTTGGGGGGGAGTTATTATAACAGAAAAAAGGCTAAAAGGGTTCGAAGTTCGGATAAAAGGGAAATATATCATGTTATAATTTTTAAAATGGTATAATATCACTTTTAGTCCCTCCGCCCTAAAATAATTACGCCGAAGGGCTTCCGCATGGTCCAGTTGCGTTATCGGTCCCTCCGTGTGGGATAATTACCATGGGAAGCCATTCCGCCTTTTTAAATTACCCCCCGAGTCCTTGATAGTTTTTCAAAATTTTAATTACATCCTCGTTAGTTCTTTTAATTTTGTCTCTGTATTTTATTTTCTTACAATTAGGTCCTTTTTCCAGTTTTAAATTAAGTTATTTTACTTATTCTTTTTCATTTTTTTAGTTTAAAGTTTACATATTTATGTTTAACATTTGCAATTTAATTTTTATGTTATTTTGATCGTTTGTGATAGTGATTTTAGGGATAAAATTAGTTCGAATGAAATGTATGTTTAATACGTACATAGGTTTAGTATAAAATGGAAACGTGACGTAAATTTATGTTTAATATGCATTTGTTGATAAAATATAAATTAGTAAAATAAAGCGTATAATTCTCAACTTATAATACATTTTAGAATAAACATCGGAATTTGTAAAAAATATATATAATAAACATAATAAAAAAGTAAAAAATAAAATAAAAAGTTGGGGCAGGACCGGAGAAGTGGTTCGGAGAAGACCCACCTTAAAAGATCAAGGAGCCCATCACAGAAACGCAGGCACAAGAGTTTCTAAAATTTCTGAAGCACAGTGAGTATAATGTTGTCAATCAACTCTTGAAACAACCAGCTCGCATTTCAGTACTTGATCTGTTACTGAATTTAGAAAGGCATCTTGATGCATTATTGAATGTTTTGAATGAGACCTTCGTTACAAAAGACATCTATGTTGGGAGATTAGATCAGAATATCAGTCACATCACCGATGTCAATCACATCACTTTCAGTGATGATGAAATTCTAGGGGAAGGCACGGGGTTCGTCAAGGCCCTGAACATCACCACCCACTGTAAGGGTTATATGTTGTCGGGTGTTTTAATCGATAATGGCTCTGCATTGAATGTTATGCCATTAGCCACTCTACAACGACTACTAATCGACAGGTCACATATGAAACCATGTCAGAATATGGTACGAGCTTTCGATGGGACTCAAAGAGATGTGGGTGGGAAAATAGAAGTACCCCTGCTTATTGGTCCCATTGAATATGTGGTCGATTTCGTGGTCATGTACATTCAACCATCTTACAATTTCCTGTTAGGAAGGCCCTAGATACACTCGGCTGGCACCGTTCCGTCCTTACTTCATCAGAAGTTAAAGTTTTTCACCAATGGGAAGTTAGTACCAGTAAATGCAGAGGATGACATCATCGCTTCAGTAACTCCTGATACACCGTACATCCCTACTGATGGAGAAGCGATAGAGTGCGCCTTCAGAGCCCTGAAACTTATCAATGCTACTTTTGTTGCCGAAGAAAGCAAAGTTCCACACCCCAAATTGTCAAATTGCACCAAGATAATGGTATTTGAAACCCTGGGAAGAGGAGCAAGAATGAATAAAGGTTTAAGGAGGAATCTACAGGGATGTATTCGTTCTGTTAGTGTGATTCGCAAGGTGGACTACTTTGGACTTGGCTATAAACCTAACTTTCTGCAAAAAAGACAAGAATGGAAAAAGAGACAAGAACATAGGAAAGCCAGGTTGAGGGGGGAAGACATTCCTTGGGCTCCCATAACCTACTCAAACTTCAGAGGTATCTTCATATCTGGGGGGATCCTAAACCCAGAGGAGGATATCCAAGAGGCAAACCATGAAGGTGAAAGGCACCTCCAAGAAGAGCTGATCAGTGAGGCTTTAGAAGAAATGAATGTAAACATGATTGATGGAAGTAGGCCTAATCGGTTTCTGGCCAGAATTCGCTCATGCCTCCTAGGGGAAGAGCTCAAAAATTGGACCTTCAGGGTCATGCCAGCATTTAGTAGGAACATAACAAAGTAATTCCTAGAACCACTTCGTTACTTTGGCCCGAAAACAACGAACATTTTTTGTAAAAAATGGCAACTATGTCATATTCATCTACTTTGAATGAAATATACTATATCTACCTCTTCTTTCTCAAATGACAAACATGGCATTCATTCTATTCATTCTATTTCATTCATTATTTATTTACTTACCTATTTATTAGTTAATAATTTATTTACATCATAAATTATACTTTTCCTTTCCCAATATGCACTTTTAAAATCGTACAGGCCCCTTAATATAAACTATATGAACAATGTGGAACCTAATCCCAAAGTAGACTTCAAACGACCCATGTACTTGGCCGAGGTAAAGGAAGAAAATGATGAGATTCCCGAAGAGCTGTTAAGAATGATGGCTGATGAGGAAAAGAAAATCCTTTTGCACCAAGAGAAACTAGAGATCCTAAATTTGGGGACTGGCGAAGAAAGGAAATAAGTAAAGATCGGGGGTACCCTATCACCAAAAGTTAGATAGGGGTTAGTGGAATTGCTTGTAGAATTTAGAGATGTGTGCTTAAACACGGACATTGTAATGCACGAGCTTCCCATTAGGCCAGAATGCAAGCTCGTCCAGTAAAAACTTCGAAGAATGAGAACTAACATGTTACTGAAAATTAGGGAAGAGGTGAAGAAACAGCTCGAGGCCAGATTTTTAGAAGTCTCTAAATACCCAGAATGGGTAGCCAATATTGTGTCGGTACCAAAGAAAGATGAGAATGTACGTATGTGTGTAGATTATAGAGACCTTAACAAGACGATCCCCAAAGACAACTTTCCTTTGCCTCATATTGATATTTTAGTGGACAATATTGCGGGCCATGCTTGGTTCTTGTTCATGGATAGCTTTTCGGGGTACAACCAGATCAAAATGTACCCCGAAGACATGGAGAAAACCACATATGTGACTATGTACGTTTTGCTACAAAGTGATGATGACCTTCAGATTAAAAAATGTCGGGGCAACTTACCAAAGAGCCATGGTAACCTTGTTCCATGACATGATGCATAAGGAAATCGAGGTGTACGTGGATGACATGATAGCCAAGTCTAAGACCGAGGAGGAGCACATCCAAAACTTGCAGAAAATCTTCCGAAGACTAAGAAAGTATCATCTAAAGCTCAACCCAGCTAAATGCACCTTCGCATTTACATCAGGAAAGCTTTTGGGCTTTGGGGTAAGTCAAAAGGGCATCGAGATTGACCCCGACAAGGTGAAAGTGATTCAAGATCTTCCACCACCGCAAACACAAAAAGAGGTCTGAGGATTTTTAGGGAGGCTAAACTACATTTCCCGGTTTATATCTCAATTGACTAATAAGTGTGACCCTATCTTCAGACTGCACCGAAAAAATAACCCAGGATTCTGGGATGAAGATTGCCAAGGGGCACTAGAAAAGATCAAGAAGTATCTGACTGATCCCTCAATTCTAGTAGCACTAGTGCCAGATAGATCATTGATCCTGTACCTGACAGTCTTTGAAAACTCTATGCGGTGCGTACTTGGATAGCATGATGACTCGGGCAAGAAGGAAAAGGCAATCTACTATTTGAACAAGAAGTTTACGGATTGCAAAACCCGGTACCCGTCAATCTAGAAATTATGTTGTGCCTTGGTATGGGCTACTAAGCGGATACGGCAGTACATGTTGTATCATACCACCTGTCTAATTTCCTGGATGGATCCGCTGAAATTTCTAATTGAAGCACCAGTATTGACAGGGAAGATGGCCCGTTGGCAGATGCTTTTGTCAGAGTTTGACATCGTTTACGTGAACCAGAAGGCGATAAAAGGAAGTGTCGTGGCAGATCTTTTGGCAAGTCGTGCCTTAGATGACTATGAACCATTAGATTTCTATTTTCCAGACGAAGATTTGATCTATGGTTTAAATAAAGGGAGAACTGTTACCGAGAAAGAGGGATGGAGGCTCTATTTCGACGGGGCATCAAATGCCCTAGGCCATAGAATAGGGGCAGTATTAATTTCCCCTGAAGATGACCACTACCCTTTCACAAGTAGGCTGGAATTCTTCTGCACCAACAATATAGCCAAGTATGAAGCTTGCATCATGGGGCTTCGAGCAGCCATTGAGAAGAAGATCAAGGTGCTCCAAGTTTTTGGAGATTCTTCTTTGGTAGTCTACCAACTTCGAAAAGAGTGGGGGACCAGAGATCCGAAGCTAATCAAGTATCATGATTTGATCCAAGATTTGGTCAAAAATTTTGGAGAAGTTAGTTTCACCTACTTGCCAAGGGAGGACAACCAAATGACCGACGCTTGAGCCACCTTAGCCGTCATGTTTAAAGTAAATGGGATGGCCAAGATGAAGCCTGTTGAGATGCAAACTTTTGAGGTACCAGCCCAATGCTATAGTTTGGAATAAGAAAAGGACGGTAATTCATGGTATTATGACATCCTCCAATATATCAAATACCAAACTTACCCAAAAGACGCCAACGATAATGAAAAGAGAACTATCAGAAGGTTGGCATCGGGGTACATCCTTGATGGGGAGGTTCTGTATAAAAGAAGAAAAGAACATATACTGTTGAGATATGCCAATACCCGGGAGGCTGAAACTATTTTAGCGGAGGTCCATGGAGGTTTATGTGGAACCCACGCTAGCGGATTCTTGATGGCTGGGAAAATCATGTGATACGGCTACTTCTGGTCAACAATGGAGGGAGATTGCGTCAATTACGCAAAGAAGTGCCATAAATGCCATATCTACGCTGATAAGATACATTCCCTACCGTACCACTTCACTTATGAACTCACCTTAGCATTTTGTTGCTTGAGGAATAGACGTCTTTGGTCAAATACACTCGAAAGCTTCTAATGGGCATCGCTTCATCTTAGTAGCCATCAATTACTTCACCAAATGGGTAGAAGCTGCCTCGTACGCAAACATCACAAGAGCGACAGTTTGTAAGTTACTCAAGAAATAAATTATATGTACATCACAACATCACAATGCTTCTAACTTGAATAACAAAATGATGACTGAGGTGTGTGAACAGTTCAAAATTGTACATCACAATTCTACTATTTATCGCCCCAAAATGAACGGAGCAATGGAAGCGGCGAATAAGAATATAAAGAAGATCATAGCAAAAACCACAGAGAATTATAAAGATTGCCATGAAACTATCTTTTGCCCTGTTTGCTTATCGGACTTCTGTGAGGGCCTTCACTAGGGCAACGCCATACTCTTTGGTATATGGCACGGAGGCGGTATTACCCATTGAGGTAGAGATTCCATCACTCCGAATTTTGAACGAAGTAAAGTTAGATGAAGCCGAATGGATACAAGCCAGAATTGATCAATTGAACCTTATTGAAGAGAAAAGGTTGGAGACCATATGTCATAGCCAAATGTATCAGAAAAGAATGATGCGAGCCTATAACAAAAAAGTTCACCCTATTGAGTTTCAAGATGGGGATTTGGTGCTTAAAAAGATCTTACTTAACCAAAAGGACTTCTGATGGAAGTGGATGCCTAATTGAGAATGACCTTATGTTGTAAAGAAGTCCTTCTTAGGAGGAGCATTAATCTTAGCCGAGATGGATGGGAAAGAGTTAAGCAACCCAGTAAACTCGGACTCTGTGAAAAATTATTAGAAAAAAAAAGAGAAAAAAAGGAAAAAAAGAAAAAGAAAGAAAAAAAAGGGAAAGGAAAATGAAAAAAAGAAGAAGGAAAAGAAAAGAGAAAAAGAATGGGGGTTTAAGGAGAAAACCCAAAAATGGGCGCCTTAAAACCAAGGGGTGGTCTGAATTGAAAATTTGAACATGACGGTTCAAATATGCATAAATTTTGGCATACGACTGACAGACTTCATTGAAGAACAATGCTTCAATCCTTATGTCGTTAAAGGTTGTAACCCAAGATGGCGAGTGAAATATCTATTGTGGTCGACGGGTTCTCATTATTCATATATTCTATATTATTCATATCTTTTCTTTCTCATGTTTGCCACGACTTTCAAAATTTTGTTAATATTTCTCTAAGTATTAATAAAATATTATTCTCATTTTTGTTGTTCGTCTCATAATCATCTCACAGATGAATTGGCATAGATCAGGAAAAGCAAAAGATTTCTTGGTATTACCATGATTTAACCTATTGAGTGCAGGTTGTTCTAAGATAGAGGACGAATCTGCCAAGGTTAAGACAAAAAGATCATTGGGGGTGAAATTGATGAGATTTGCCAAAGAAAGACAGTGAGTATCTAACATATTATTGAAATCAAAGGAGCTAAGGGCGAAAACCCAGAATGGCGCATGAAGAAATAAGAAAGAAGAAAGAAAAAAAAGAAGAAGAGAAAAAAGAAACAAAAAGAAAAAGGAAAAAAGAAAGAAAAAAAGAGAGAGAATAAGGAAAAAAGAAGAAAAAAGAGAAAGAGAAAGAAAAAAAAGAGCTAAAGTGAAAACCCGAAAAGGGCACTTTGGGGAAGTTTGAGCCTAAAGTGAAAACCTGAAAAAACACTTTAAAACAAAAATCAAGAGTTCAAAAAGGGGCATAAAGGGCGAACCTAAGTGAGAGATGGGCACCACCGTCGCAAAAATAGAAGAGGGAAGCAAGAGAAGATCAAAATCAAGAGACCGAGAAGAAAAAGTGTCCGAGTAAATTAGCATCGTTCATGCATCACACTTAGTTAGACATCCCTAGGTAAGGGGCATGCTAACTCATATCATCGTAGCATTTCATCTCTTTTGCAGGTATTTGAAAGATAAATCAGGTACCTCCTAAAGAAGAGAAACAGACATCAAAGTGGAAACTTGAAAGGAATTTCCATGCAATGGATTTCAAACACACCACTTTCCAATGAAAGAAACGAGATAATAAAACATTTCGTAAAAAGGAAGAACGAAATTAGCCTATTCGTTCAGGCTCACAAAGAGTGGAGACCTTCATGGAACCCTCACTTGAAGAACTGCTATTTGTTCGCTACCGCTTTAGAGGAACATATCGTCTTTGTCTGGTGACGTCTGCTGCCATTTCAAGAGGACGTCTTAACATCGCCAAGTTTTCTTTTTACCACTTCGGGATAGCAAAGTTACTTGGATTCATTCAAAACCGCTTTGGAAGAATGGGTCGTTTGAAGGCTAGTTGACTTGTCCGTTGCCGTTTTGGAAGGACATCCCAACGCCACCCATTTGTTTTCTGTCGTTTCAGGAAAATAGGTTATTCGAATATATTCGATGCCGCTTCGGAGGAATGAATCGTTTAATAACTGGTTTGTTTGTTGCCTAAGAAAAGGCATGCCAATGCCACCTGGTCATTTTTGGGGAAAACGAGTTATTTAGATTTGCTCGCTGCCATTTCGGAAGAGCAAATCGTCTGGCAGGGAAGTAGGACAAAATAAGTGCTTATGGTCTTTGCTTTATCCTTGTTCCGCAAGTATAAGCAAAGAGGGGCAGTTGTAATCACTAATTTTGTTCGAGGTTGACCCGTTTCTTCTATTTTGCAATAATAAGCATGTATGTATTATTAGGTGATAATAATATTGGGCTCACATGTGTTATTATATGTACTAGGTATGTATCATAAGTGTGTGTATTTATTATGTGTGTTTATATAAAACATGAACGTATGTGTGTAGTTTGTCAACCTTTCATGTAATATACAACTATGTATGTGTTATTGTGTTTACTAATTGTTTTAATATCATTAATGTCTAAATGTATATTGTATGCCTATGTGTATGTAGTATGTATTAATGTTACAAATGTGTATGTGTTTATTGCATGTAATAGTAATACATATGTTAGGGTGTATGTACGTATGTATTATAATTGTATGTATTGATATTTGTATAAGGATATTTGTTTGTATATAGTGGGCTGATGAGTAATTAAAAGGATAATAAAAAAACAGATCCAATATATAATCAAAACCCAATGTTTATATAAGTCTAAGTCCAATTACACTTTTAAAAGCCAAAAAAAATTATTATAACTACATCTAGCCCAACAAGCCCAATCCTAAGTCTGATAACTACTTAAAAGAACCCCTAATTTGTTTTATTCTATGCACAGCCTAATCTGGACGGTTGGATCAAGGGTTGTTGATCAAACAGTCCAGATCGAATAGAGATCTTCAGCTCTCTCGCGCGCCACATGTCGTTATCCTGCATTGCCACGTCAATCACCATATGTAATCTGGATTGTCTGTTCCAGAGGAGATCTCAACCATCAGATCAGATCTAATCCAATGGCCCAGATCGAGCCGGACCATTTGAATCCTACGTGTGCAGCCCACTCTCTAGCCGATAAGCTTCTTCACGCACCCACGAGCCGGCTCCGGTTCATCCCCTCGTCTGCATGACCACAGCACCAGAATTTTTGCTGCCACCACCGGCTCCCAACCACCGCACAGTAGAAAACACATAAAAAGTGACATGTCAAAGCATCATCATCCACAGTAATAACATTTAAAGTTTGCTTAAACATGTAAACCATAGGCAATAGAGCAATGAATAATCGGAATGAGATATAAGCATGTAATGCACCATTTGTAACGAACAGCAGTTCGAACAAAAAATCCAAAACCAATAAACAGAGCAAAAAAGCCTTTCAAGGTATATCTTCTTCTTTTTTTCAGTTCATAAATATGCATGTATATATAAAATAAATAAATAGGAAAAAGAGTCAGTTTTTTACCCTCGTAGATCCCTTTTTCTTTCGCGTCGTTCTAGTTTGCTCTGATCGTCGCTCCTCCGTTGACATGTCGTGGCTTCCTCAAGGCTGAGTACGGTGAAACGGCGCAAGCACGTGGTGGCGGAAGCCCTTTTTGATTCGGCTTTTGGGTTTTTTTACTGAGAAATGATGGATTATGATAATAGGTTCGAATCTAGGAAGAGCATGGAAAATGGGTGTTCTTTTGGTTGGTTTAGGTTCGCCGGCCGCCGCTTGACGGCGACCGACACAACTAAGGGATGGTCGGTTTCTGGAAAACACGGCGAATGGGGCTACCAGAATCTGGGTTCATTATGAACCCAGATGAACTTGATGAACAAGTTTAGAGCATTTGGGGTGAATTATTATAACAGAAAAAAGGCTTAAAGGGTTCGAAGTTCGGATAAAAGGGAAGTATATAGTGTTATAATTTTTAAAATGGTATAATATCACTTTTAGTCCCTCCGCCCTAAAATAATTACACTGGAAGGGCTTTCGCGTGGTCCAATTGCGTTATCGGTCCCTCAGTGTGGGATAATTACCATGGGAAGCCATTCCGCCTTTTTAAATTACCCCTCGGGTCCTTCGTAGTTTTTCAAAATTTTAATTACATCCTCATTAGTTCTTTTAATTTTGCCTCTGCATTTTATTTTCATACAATTAGGTCCTTTTTCAGTTTTAAATTAAGTTATTTTACTTATTCTTTTTCATTTTTTTAGTTTAAATTTTACATATTTATGTTTCACATTTGCAATTTAATTTTTATGTTATTTTGCTCGTTTGTGATAGTGATTTTTAGGGATAAAATTAGTTCGAACGGAATGTATGTTTAATATGTACATAGGTTTAGTATAAAATGGAAACGTGCCGTAAATTTATGTTTAATATGCATTTGTTGATAAAGTAGAAATTAGTAAAATAAAGCGTATAGTTCTCAACTTATAATACGTTTTAGAATAAGCATCAGAATTTGTAAAAATATGTATATAATAATCATAATAAAAAAAGTAAAAAAATAATAAATGTTTCAATATATAGTATATATTTTTAGTAATTGTTTAATATATATATGTATATAATAGACACTTTCGATATATAATCGTTTTAATGAACAAGATAGACTTTTGCAAAAATGTAGTATATATATTAGGACTTACAACGCATAGTTTTCAAAGTATATAATATAATCTTATAAAATAATACATATATGTTTCGGAAATAATATATAGTTTTTAAGGCATATAGTACAATTTTGAAGAATATAACGTATACATTTTTTGTACATAAAATATATAGTTTTTGAAGTGCATAATAGTGTGATGTGAAAGTGAAATATATATGTGGTTTATGATATGTTTTAAAGTATATAGAAGATTTTAGCAAAAATAAATAATGTATATTTTTAAATAATAGGTTCTTTTGTATATACATTACAACTCTAATACATAATTTATTTTAATGTATATTTTTAAATAATAGGGTTTTTATATATATTTTATAACTTTAAAACATAACGTATTTCAATGTACATTTTTAAATAATAAGTTTTTTTATATGTTATATCATTCAAATATATAATGTATCTTAAACCTTTTGGGCTTTATTACATAATAGTAGTTTGGGCCTTTGGCTTTATTTTGCTCCTTTTGGGCTTTTATCTAAATTAAATAAATTAACTCAATTAATCTAGATCGTGTGTTCGTCTTATTATAGGGGCATGATCCTAGAATTAGATTAGCCTTAGTTTTTTTAAGCCTTAGTTAGATTAGAGTTCGGATTAATTTAGTGAATTTAAACTTATCCTTGGCTTATTGGGATAAATGTTAAATTAATTAAATTAATTGAATGTTTCTTAATTACTTTAAGGGAAAAATCAATTTTAAGTTCAACTTAACATTAAATTACAAACTAGTCACCATAATTTAGGATTCCTAGTTTTCAGGGCTAATTAATTTAGGGTTAAAATTAGAGTCATCTAATTAATAGATAGATCAATAATTGGGTTTTCTAGTGAATTGGGCCTTTTTTTGTGGGCTTATACTTATGATTTTGATTGTCATACTTTAATTGACATCCATAAAATCTTTAATCTTAATTGCATCTCTAATCAATCTAAGTCACAAAAGGGGAGGTGTTTATTAATTCAAACATTTGTGTCGTAACAGTCCGAGCTTAAAGGATGTTAACCAAATATTCAAATTAATTTTTACCACCCCGAGGTAAATGGGTTAAAAATTAACAAAATCATCACATCATACTTAAATGTTTGCATCATGCATAAAGGTGACGTACGGGGGCCGAACTATAAATTAACACGGCAGTCGGGCTTATTCGATGTCAGTTTAATCTATGGTCCGAAATATCGTCAACCTTATTAATTAAATGTATAATTAATTTGAGTCCACTAATTCAATAAAGCCCGTGCAATCAAGGTTAATTTTCATCTAAGAACTCCAAATTAAATTCAACTTAAATTTCAAATAATTTTCATCCTTTTAAGAGCAACAATTTTTTGGTACCGATCTTCGGGCGTGATGGGGTGCTAATCCTTCCCCACAAGTAACCAACTCCTGGATCATTTTGCAACGAATCTCAGGTTTTATGGTGTCTGGCCTACCTAATCCAAGTGGCATGTGGCGACTCCAAGTTTTCATCATTTTCGAAAATTTAAAGTTTTCAAAAGAAATCCTCAATCTTCCAAAAAGATTTTCGTTAATAATTTAGGGGATAATTAATAATCGACTTATTTTCTAAACAAACGCCCTCTGCAAAAGCAAATTTCTTTTTTTCAAAAATGAAAGAAAAAAGGTCGCTACAATTGCTAAGGGCTATAAGCAAGAGTACGGTTTAGATTACAAAGAAGTGTTTGCTCCTGTTGTTCGGCATGATACGATTAGATTGGTGATTGCACTAGCCGCACAAAGATCATGGCCATTGTTCCAATTGGATGTGAAGTCGGGATTCCTACACCAACTTGGAAGAACAGAAGAAATATGTGCAAGAAATTTTGGACAAGTTTGGTATGAAAAATTGTAATCCTGTTGGCACACCGATTGAAGTTGGTTTGAAGCTTGTAAAGGATCCTGAAGGAAAGAAGATTGATAGTACTTTTTACAAGCAGATTGTAGGAAGTTTGATGTATTTAACAGGTACAAGACCTGACATCATGTTTGTTGTAAGTGTTATTAGCAGGTTCATGGAGTGCCCAAAGGAGGTCCACTTGCTGCAAAGAGAATTCTTTGATATCTGCAAGGCATGGCTGATTATGGATTGTTTTATAAAAAAAGGTGCAAAATCAGATTTAATTGGTTTCACAGACAATGATTATGCTGGAGATCAAGATGATAGGAAGGGTACTTCAGGATATGTTTTTATATATGGTTCGGGAGCTATTTCATGGTCATCAAGGAAGCAACCAATTGTTACTTTGTCAACTACCGAGGCTGAATTTGTGGCTGCTAGTTCTTGTGCGAGCCAAGCTATTTGACTTAGAAGGATTCTTGAAGAATTAGTTTGTCAGCAGCGGGGAGATATAACAATTTAATGTGACAATAGTTCAGCCATTAAACTCTCAAAAAATTTTGTTCTACATGGAAGAAATAAGCATATAGATGTCAAATTTCATTTTCTGAGGGATCTCACAAAGGAAAGTGTCATAGAAATTCTTTATTGCAAAAGTGAAGATCAAGTTACAGATATCTTTACCAAGCCTCTCAAGTTGAATTTGTTTAAGAAGATGAGAAAGCTACTTGGTGTTGACAAGTTAAACTGAAGGTGTTTTTCAGTTTAAGGGAGGGATTGTTGCATGATTTTTTAGTTGAGTTTGTTAGCTGGTGTCCTAGTCTTTAGGAGCAAATCAGATTTGTTATTATGCTTACATAAAATTACGGAGATAGTTGCTAGTGGATTAGTTGAGTCCTATTATCTGTCTACAATCTGTTATGATTTAGCCTATAAAAGGGCTTATGTTTAGTCGACAAAATATGTCAGTAAATTAGCCAAAATTATAATAAAACAAGTTCCTGCAATTCTTATTTTCGTTAAATTATTTTTAGCAGTTGTGGATATATCGCTCTTATCATTTCACTTGGTATTTCCTACAAGTTGCAATATCTGCATTATCCATTGAGGGACCACTTTATTTGTGTTTTAGAATAAATTTCAAGGTTTTCACTTTGACCGCTCGACCATCAAAGATCATCATCTCTTGTGGTCTGCAACATATAATGGAGTTGAAGAGAGAGTAAGGGGGAAAAATGAAATGCAATCTATTTCTAAAGCTTTCTGGTTCTGATTTCTGCAACTTACAGTAGAAAATGTTAGTTTTGGCTATATAGACACTAATATTACAGCCACCGTTTTCCTTTTACATTGGCAAAAATACAGCATATTTCTTTTCTTTTACTCTTGTATTCTAATTTTGATCTTCAAAGTGGAGGGTTTCTGTTAAGTCAAATCCATGGATGTCAACATCTTGAAATCTTTATCGTTTTTGATTTTTCATCTGCTTCAGATCTCTGGAGAAACCCAATGTCCTGTTACAATCACAAATTGAATAAATAAATTAGATCGTAATCAACAAATGCCAAAAATATGTAGAATATGTGCCTAACTATTATGACCATCGCCTCCCCCTGTTGTGTACTGTTGACCCAATAATCAATAATTTCGGGGCCATCTTTCATTATCGCAATCCCTATCTCTTTTGCTAATAATATCTGCTTGACTAGTGACTTAACTAACAAACTGTATTGAGTGGAGCGAGTATATTTAACCAGTTGATCAAATTATTCATCTTTATTCTATCATATTTTTTATTTTTGGCCCAGAAGCACTCCACTCCCCTAGAGCCCCTTCCCCCTCTCCTTTTCCTCCCTCTAAGTATTAAGATTTGTCCAAAAAAGCCATAATGCCAAAAAAATGTCACAAACGTTTGACAGAATAATCATTTTGTCCCTTATTCTTTTTAACCAATTTAGCCCACAACATTTTATTTTAGGCCAAAATAACCCTTATGCAGATAAAAATTGCTAATCAATTAACGATAAACAACTTGAAATGACATTCTTTTAAGCCAACATATTTGTCTATATGGCACTGTTATTTTAGCATGCACTGCTTTGTAGGTTTGCTACGTCATTTCAAGCCATTTACATTTAGTTAACTAACAATTTTCATCCTCATATGAGCTATTTTGACCCAAATAAATGAACCAAAATGATTGTTCTGTCAAACGTTAGGAATATCTTATCGCTTTATGCCAAAAAAAAACCTAACAATCCGCCTTGTGTGGATTCTCTTCGCTTCACATTTGCATCATTATTACTATGAACGTTTTTTGTTTTATAAGACTTTAAGCTTTGAATTCTTTGGATGAAATAACAAAATGAAAATACAATAGATTGAATAATCCTAGAAATGGAGAGTGATTCACAAGATTTGAAGCAATGAACTGCCAAATTAGGAATTCAATCTCATTATATATTAAATATAGTGTGTGTTAATTAAGTTTTTAAAATGAATAAAATAATTGTCCTATCGAATAAAATCCTAAAAAATATTTATCCTGAAATCCCGCTGAATTATATTTATTATATATATAGAAGAAAAAAATGGTTGGGGTAAAGGAAAGCACGTCTTGATCTTAATTTAGTAACCTAATTAATGCAATTAGCCACGTGCCAAGTGGTAAACATTTCAAATTATGAATTATTTGTTAATATGTCTCATTACAACCGGCACCACAATATTTTAATAATCTAATCTTATCTTTACTCCGTAATTAGTTTTAAAAATGATGAAAATAAGAGGGTACATGCATGCATAAGTGTATATATTGCTCACCAATTTAGGATTGAGACTAAAAGTGGTGGGTGGTTGGACCCTGACTCGACACTGAGGAGCTATCGGGTGTGGATGGTTCGGACGAGTCATCAAGGTGGCACTCCAGGTTCACCCCAAATAACCTCAGTCGTCTCCTTGGGTTCTCACATGGGGCTTGATTTGAAGCCATGCTCCCTGAAAATATAACACAAATTCAACACATGCTCCCATGTGATGAACAATAACCCCACCCCCATCATATATTAATAATCAACTCTTACTTGAACAAAACAATTTAAAATATACGCTTATACAAGCGAGCATATTTGACCGGTTAGCTAAATTGTTAATCTTTGTTCTCTTAAATTTTTTTATGTCATAAATTCTAGACACACTAGGAACACCCTCTTCTATCCTCCTATAGTCTCCTTTTTCTCTTCCCTCGAGGTAGAATTAAAATTTGTAAAAAAAAAATACACTTATACATAACTTTATAATTTTTAATTCAATTATAAAATAGTATTTTAATCTAGCTTCAAATTTAAATCTCTTATAAACTTACAAAATACGTTGCTCTCGAATTCGGATCACCTAAAACTAACAACATCATCATTACCACAAAGACCAATCATAAAAATCATTTGAAAATTATGGCTACGAATTATTATATGAGATATTATTCAAGTTGGAATTTTTTTTATTACTGGAATCAAATTTTATCAAATAATACTGAATTACTAAAATAAATGCTATGTAGCGCGTGGAATAAATTCCAAAAAAACAACTTACACGAGTAACACAATCACATTACTCCAACGTAATTGGAAAGTGTCTCTCACGCACTTCGATGTGAGAATCAATTCCCCTTTTTATATCATTCCAAAGGTTATATTACAGTGAAAGTTTAGAAATATTTTTCTTCCATCTGGTAAAATTATTAGATCATTTTTTAAAACTTTAATATCATTATTTAAAACAATTTAATTTTTAAAAAATATATTTAAAATTATTTGATTCAAAATTTTAAAATATATTTTCTAAACTTTTATTAATAATAAATTTTGAATGAAGAGTTAAAGTTAAAAATATTTACCATTAAAATTTAATAAGCGATTATATACCTGTGTATATTTTTATAAGTAGATAATGTTTACAATGTGACAAAATTATATACCTGCATGAAGACAATCATGTTGGTATGGCACGTTAGCCCCATGGCATTGGCCTTGGCCTTGGCCTTGGATATGCCCAAGATAAGGATTCCCTTGATACAATCCCCTACCGCACAACCGTTCATTGTCACTGCCGCCGCTGTTATTTCCCATCACGGCGTTCCCGCCATCCACTGCAGCACCGCGCCTCCTCCACCCTATAAACACTCTCTCGGCATCCGAACGGTGTCGTTGGAATAAAATAACGTCACCAGCATCGAGTTGCTTCTCTTTGACGTACCTGCTCCACCCCTTAGTCAAGACGTAGCTTTGGCTACTATTCCAATACGAGTAACGGAAACGCCAACACTTGCCCGTCTCGTCCTCGAAACTCAGCAGCAAGCCTTTGTCGAAGGAGTCAGCACCGGCCAAGGGGAAGTGCTTCTCCGCATGTTGCTTCGGAATAACAAGGCGATTCAGCTTGCCGACGTCGCTGGGGGTTAAGGGTTTTTCGAACATGGGTTCCGTTTCGTGGAGTTGTTGGTATTCATTTGGGTAGATTGAAGGGTGATTGTGAAGATTTGAGGAAGGGGAGCTTTGGGTTGGTTCCATGAAACGAAGGACTTTTGCTTCTTTTTCGTTACTGGAAGTGGTTAATGGACATTTAGGAAGAAGAGAGGAAAGGGTGGGGATGAAAGAGGCGTGATGATTATGGGTTTGATGTGGAAACTATTTGATTTTGACGCTCCACAATGTGAGAGAAAAACAGAGCAAGATAGACAGATAAAATCATAAAAATGAGGGAAGAAATGTACGGCAGCCTTTAAGGTTTTCTGTCTTGCCGGTGAAAATTAAAATATATAGAGAGAAAAATTTTAGACTGAGGCAGCTTAGAGCGAGATTAAGATAAGACGGTTACATAATTTTTTATTAATTTTATAAGAATTTATGTAAGACGGATAATAATTTAAGTAATTATATAAATTTTAATTGTTGTAGAAATTTGTGTAATTACATAAATTCTTATCAACTTGATAAGAATTTGTGTAGATTTTAAGTAAAAATTTGTATAACTACACAAATTCTTATATTATAACCTAAATTCTTACTATTTGAGTAAAAATTTATATAGATTATAAGAATTTATGTAACAAACTTAGTAAGAATTTATATAAATTCGCCTCATTTTAGTTGACCCTAAGGGTGCCTCACCTTAGAACTACACATAATACATGCCTGTAAATAGTAAATGATTTGTATACAAAATATTATTTACGTACTTGACTTTTATGCACTGTTGTTAAATTATTTTATTAACAGATCATATAAAAGCATAAAAAAATAAGTCTAAGGATATTTTTTCTCCCTAAGTTCGTACCAAATAAAAAATTGCAAATTATAAAAAATTAAAATTTAAAAGTAATTAGGGTAAAATATTGCAATGGTCACTTATGTTTTCACCTAGTACATTTTTGGCCACCAGTTTTTAAATTCTACCGAAAAGGCCACTTACGTTTTCGATCTGTAAACTTCTGGTCACTCGAAGTTAAGTGTCGACACGTGTCATCACGTTATTAGATGAAGAAAATAAAACAAAGAGTTGTTTTACCTTGGCTAGGAATCAAACTCAAGTTCCCCTAGGTATAAGTGGCGTGAGGTTACCACTAAACCAAGTGGTCATTTACGATATAAAGTACAAAATACAATATATGTTTTAGTTTTTTGTTAATGCAAGGAAAAGAAAATAAATATGGATTAAGAGGACTCGAACATGACATACTTGAGACACATAAAAAACATTTAAACCGCTATAGAAATTTAATAATTAAATTAAAGTTGACAACATTATATATATATATTAAAAATATGTAACCTTATTGGTCGAATTTAAAAATCGGTGACTAAGACTTTACTGAGCGAAAACATAAGTGACAATTGCAGTAGTTTACCCAAATATTTATACATAGTTAAAATTATAATAAAAAACTCAAATGTTTATTAAAATTATATTTAAAATTGAGGCGTGCATTCATAATGTCTTCCATGTTTCCATATTGAGGTGTTACCTTTTCGATCCTCCACATATCATTCCGTTTGAGGAGATTGAGATCAACACCGACATGACCTATGAGGAGCAGTCAATAATGATTCTTGATAGAGTAGTCAAGGAATTGCGTAACAAGAGTATCTCGTTAGTGAAGATGTTGTGGGGGAACAAAGGTGTTGAGGAAGCTACTTGGTAAACAAAAGAGGATATAAGGTCGTAATACCCGCACTTCTTCAATCAAAAAAATTTCGAGGGATTTTTTTAGGAGTGGAGAGTTGTAACAACCCGAATTTCCAAGTTAATGGACCTTTATTTTTAATTGAGTATTTGGACCCATTGGGCTAAATTTAGGTCTTATTGGATAGGTTGTGAACCTTGCAAACTTGGGCTAGTGACCATTTTTTAAGAGGAGATGAACTTGAGGGTTTTATGTTGTAATTATCCCCTTTCTCAAATTAAAGGTTGAATCCTCATTTATTTCTCTATTTCCAGTGTGGGAAAGAGCAGGAGTGTGAGCTCACCATGTACCTTTGTCTCCCCCTTCATACATGCCCTCATCTTCCCGTACAAGGTTCAAAAGGTTGAATCACTCAAAATGTTATTTTGGGTTTTAGAAGGTAGAATTTTGTAATCATTTTTCCAAGAGTTATAAGAGAAGGTAAAAATCTTTAGGTTTGGGAAGAAGAAGAGCTTATGGGTTTTTTGTGGGAGTTTTGAGAAGTGAGCTAGAAGAAGGCTTTTAACCTTGTTTTCATTATTATTTTACTCCTTTCATCCTCTTTATACTTCTTACAAGTTGTAATTCATTTTACAAATCTTTGGTGTAGTGAAGGAAGTTGGAGAAAACTCTAAGGCTCAAGGGAAGAAGAACAATAAGGTTGGAAGCAAGAAGTTCATTTTCAGCTTATGAGTAAAGGTTAGTACTCCTCTAACTCCTTTGTTTCATGAACATCCTAAGGATGATACTTTGTATGCTTTGATTTGATGATTATGGTTGTTTTGGGTGTTTTGGTGGTAAAGGCATGCTTGATGATTAAAACCTATAGATTAATGTAGTTCAGGTGAAAAAATGAGAGTAAACTGCCCCAAATAACTTCCATGATGTGTAGGATCGATATAAGGCCCTACAATGATGTTTTTGGGTGAAGTGGGGATATTTTCTGAGCCTTAGAAAACCATTTCTTAGCTTTAGTACTTGTACGCGAGGAGCCTGTACCGGTACCCCGTGTTTTGGATGGTGAACACTAATGAACCGCGAGTTGGGTACTAGTATGGTGTTCAATCTGTACTGGTACGCTATTCAAGTCGTATCGGTACCCTTTGGCTGGTAAGGATTCTAGTGAGCAAGTTTTGTACTAGTACGCGAAGGGTATATCGATAATGAAGGCATTGTATCGATGCTCATGCTCGAGTACCAATACTGAATAACTATCAACCACTCTTTTATGGTACAATCGTATCGGTACGTGTTGGGGTTACCGATAATAGGGTATTGTACTGATACTCAAAATCCAGTATTGGTACCACCTAGGCATTTGCCCGAGAAATTTCACTTTAAGCTAGAGGGGTCAGAAAATTATGAATCATGGTCTGATATACTCCTTATGATATAGCATGTTGTAAATAACTGTGTAACTGAGATTTTACCCATATATACAAGCAAAACGTGTAACAACTCAATAAACTTGATGGGTGACTTGTTAATGATAGTAACCACAGGGTTCTTGAAATTCATAATGATGTTGTGTGTCGTGTGGGTACTTGTTTGGTTGTGTTACCTTGTTTGTTGGGATCTGGATGCCCAAAGAGCATGTTGCAACACCATGGTAAAAGAAACTACATGTATGTTTTCGAAGTTATGTGACACTAGGCCTCATTCGAAGATACTCGATGGGGATTCCGAGTATAAGTGTACGTTCCCGAGGCTGTGTGACTTCGAGTCTCACTCTAGGTTTGTGGTATGTTTTCTTCGTGATATCATGTTGCACCTTGTTGTTTTAGCATGAGCTTAGGCGGCTAGTGATAGGGCCACATGTGGCTTTACTTCCAATTTCATCATCTCAAGCTACATGCTTATGTTTATGATCTACATGAAGCATAGTAGAGTAGAAGTGTACCACTGGGATTTGTAAGCTTAATGTTTGGAATCGTTATTTTCGTTCGGAGGTTAGTAGGTTTGGCTCGTTGCTTAGGAGGAGCAGCATCAAAGTAGGATTTTAGCATCGTCTCATCATAGTACAATACTTAGATTTATTGAGCTGTGTATTCATAGGAACCTATTGATTTGTATTGTAACTCGTGTTTTGGATTGTAATCATTTGAGTCGAATATTTTATACTTTAAATTTAAATGGAGCTCTCTTGTAAACGATTTTAAATACTTATCTATGCTTAAATATTTAAATATTTGACCTTTGTGGATTTTCAGAAATTGTTTCATGGATTGGGCTAAATTATGTTGAAATTTTATAGTTACGGATTGGGGTTGAGACCCAAATGTGACTGTAACGACCCAATTTTGGGTCAATCTTGCGGATCTTGGATTCGGGTTAGATATTTTAATCTGAATATTAAATTAAAGGAAATGTGATACTAGGAAGATTATTTTTAAAAGAAAATGGTGATCATTTTGTGTAAAGTTGGGAGGTTGGGGGCTTATGATGTAATTATATCGATATGTGTTAGAAGAGGATTTCTTTTGAATTAAAGTGGGGAAAAGGGAGGGAAAAACAAATTTTATCTTTTTTTTCTCTCTCTTCTTTTCTCTTTTATTTTTTCTCACTATTTTTCATTTTCTTCCACAAGCTTCCATGTCCGATCTACCATCATCGGAGTGTTCATGTTTGACACCTCCTACACCATTGTGTTCACCTAGTTGAGACGAGTCGGCCGGTGGTCATGGTGTCACTGTTGGAGCCACTGTCGGAAGGGGTGAAAGAGAGAAAATTTTGAGTTTTCCAATTGAAGAGGTTAGAGTCAGAAAAAAGCTTTGCAGCCAACGAAAGCCGTCGTACGCACGTAGAAAATGTCCGACCGAAAGCTAGCTATTATATACAGCTGGCTGTGGGCTCCAATCATTGGGCCCCAACTGTTGGGCCGAGTCGAGCCGGCCTATTGAGCCACCTCTAGTCGTCGCTGCCATTGATGTTGACTTTTTTGGGGGGATCGTATCTTGGGGTTTCTCGACTTTCTGAATTTGTTGGCGCAGTCCATTTCTCCAAATTCAAACTCGGTAAGCTATTTTTCGTGTTTTATCCCCTAAAGTAGTCAAATAATGCAATTTTTCTTTTTGAGTCATGTTTGTTTTATCTGAGGGTTTTTTAGACTCGAATATTGGAATTAAAGAGATGATTAGAGAAGCTTGGACGTGGTTTTATCGCTTTAGCTTAAGGTTAGTACATCTCAAACTCTTAATGCTTCATGAGCACCATAAATGTGATTGCTTTGCGTGTTAGTATATGCAAAATAGATAGATGATGAATAAGTATGTTTATTGATCGGTATTATGAGACTTGTATTTTGGAATTAAATTGATCAAGTCAAATGTCCAAATATTTTAAATTTATTTGGAGCTCCTTGTAACAATTTAATTATTTATATATATTTTCAACTATTTGATTTAAATGTTTTTGAAAAATATTTTGTTGGGCTAAACTGAGTTGAGAAATTTTATGGTAATGGGTTGAGCTTAAGACCCAGATGTGGCATTCAAGTTTAGGGTGTTACAGGCGGGCACATTTTTGTAAAAAATATAATCGGGGTGAGTCGGGGTCGAGTTTATAATAAAATATTTCCCAACCGACCCAAAATATTTTTAAGTTATCTATATTCAAAATATTTACACAAATATCACTATATAGAGAGAGACTTAAAACATTCCATTTTCCCAAATTCTTATTGTTGTCACATTTATCAACTAAAACTCCCACAAATTTTCTTTTTTCTTCTAAATTCTTTTCATTTCTATTTTTCAGTTTCTTTTCTTACCTCCCATGTTCATTCTTATTGTTTTTGTCTATTTTATTCATCTTTTTTTATTTTAATGTATTTTTTCATTTTTATATGTTGGTTTTCTCATTTCTTTATTATATTTTTTATTTGTGTGTTGATTTCAAACTATCTTTTATTTTTTTCATGAGAAAAAAAGCCTGTTTAGCTGCTTAGAAAATTTTTTCTGGAACATTTGTTTGTTTCCCGAGAAAATGTGGTCTAAGAAAATAATTTTAAACTTAGACCAGGTCAGGTCGGAGACGGGTTTTTGTATATAATTTCGGGTCGGGTTGGTGAAATATCATAAATATTGGGGGTGGGACGGGGCAAGTTCGGGTATAGATATCTATTTATTGGGTCGGGGTTGAGGCGCCAAAAACCCTCCCCACCTCGTTGCTATCCCTAACCCGAAATAAGCAAATAACTAGCCAATGTAGCTAATATTCAATAAAATATATCCTTATAAATAACGATAAAAAATATAAGGCTAAAGGGTATCATAAGCCCCTAAACTTTTAAAAAAAGATCAATTAAGCCGATGAACCCTTTTTTGCACCCAGTTAAGCTTTTATACTCTAAAATTTCATCAATTCACCCTTTGACCAATATTGACTGTTAAATCTAACAGTATTTTTGGATCATTTGCTGCAACGTGTCGTGTTACAGTATTATCACTTGATATTTTTAGATTTTTATTTTATTTGAAAAATTCTTTTGAAGTTCTAAAAATTCTAAAAAAACTTATAAAACTTATAAAAAATAATTTTCTAAAAAATCTGTAAATGTAATATGACAGAACTGTAGTGAGTCACGTTGTAATATCTCAAGAAAAAAACCGTCAAAAATTGATGGTTAAAACCGGTCAAAGGGCTTAATGATTAAATTTCTTGGTTCGGGAGCTTAATTGGGTGCAAAAAAAATTCAAAGGCTTAATTGATTCTCCCCCCCCCCCCCAAAAAAAGTTTAGAGGCTTAAAGCACCCTTATGCCAAAATATAAATTTCAAAGACATTGATATTTATATCGTTGTAAATAAGCATTAGTAGTTTATTTACACTGTTGTAAATAAGTATTTATAACTTTTTTTGACAAATCTTAAATTTAATCCTAATCCTACCTAGAGGGGAGGGGAAGGAGAGACTCTAGGGGAAGAAAGGAGTGTTCCTAGTGGATCTAGAACCCATGACCTAAGGGAATACGAGTGAACAAAGATGAGCAGCTTGGTCAACCGACTAAACGTGCTTGCTCAAGTATGTTTATTAACATGTAATCATATTATTTTTAGTTGTTATTGTATTTTTAAGTTGAAAACTATATATACGAGTTATGTTGGATAAATTTCTTGTTCTATTTATATTGACCCAATTAATGATATTTCTGGACTCATGCGACCGGGAGTAATAGTAAACTTGATTCTGTTGTTGGGTTTGTTGATAATAATGTTGTTACTGTAGTCTTTTGTGGTGTTGGGACAAAAATTAAGTACAATTGGATTGTAAAAGGATAATGAGATGAGATCCAAATCAATATTAAGTCCTCTGGCTTTCGCCATTGATGAAGAAGAGAGGGGGTGTTGTTTGGGAATTGAAAGGTATGAAAAGATGAAGAAAAAAGAAGCAATGGTAGTAGTTTTTTTCTACGAATTTCATAACAATGATTTAAGTTTTAAGGAGATTATTTTTCTGTTTGGGTTTCGAAAGTTGGAAAAGAACAAAAATAGCATTATCAAACGATTGATTGGTTGGAGATGGAAGAAGTATTCTGCAAGTTTGTAGAACGATGGGAAGGGGACATGGAATAAAGATTAATGATGAAATGAAAAAAGTAATGACATATAAAAATATTTGTAGTTGGCATAATATTATTGAAATATGATTAATTGTCTCGTGAGTTTTAAAAAATTTGATATTTATTTAAAAAATTTATTAAAAATTTAATAGCGTGTAATAGTGTGCGATGATATATTCTTTGCACCGTGTTATAATTAACCAAATCAACGTTCAATCTACACGGCTGGCTTTTCTCCGGTGAGCTACCATGATCTGGGTCATCTACAAGCTCATTTTCCTCTTCTTCAGTATCCATATTTTTCACATCATTTTTTAGCACCACCCAATCCTCATGTAAAAGATTATTGTAATCCGAAGTAAGGGTGTTTATAGTACGTTAATTGTGTCATTTAGCATAAACTGATGGTTAGTCGTTATAGTGGTTATTAAACGTAACTTAACCATTAAAAATGATTAACCGTTACTTAACGGTTCGGTTACAAGTTAACATGTAACATATTACAATTTTATTTCACATGTTTACTTATTCTTTTGAGAATAATGAAATTATCTCTCTGATAAATATTATACTAAATTTTTAGAAAAAAATTAAATAGAGAAATTTTAATCACAAATTTTATTTTATGTCTAAATAATTTCATAACAGTTAACTATTAACCATTATTTTTAGTGGTTGGTTAACCGAAACTGTTTAACCTTAACAATAAGTTAATTAACCGATAAAATTTACTGATTATACCAGTAAACGGTTACATTTATTTTGCACACCCCTAATCCGAAGTACCTTCATCCACCCTTTCATCTCCATTTGGGACCATAAGCTGATCCAACTTACTCCATCCACTTCCAAGTTTTCTACATACAAATCTTAAAACTAAATTTGATTTCCATTTTCATCTGAAATCATCCCGCCTACTTCCAAATTTTCAGTAACCATATTATGATTAATTCGTTTCCATATTTCCACCCCTCTCAACATCTTGAGGATTCTGACTCGAATTTTTATAGAATTTTCACCATCAGACCTAGAATCAGGCTTACTACCATAATCGTCTTCAATCTCGCAATTGCATCTTAAATTAGGGAGAATATTTGAGCGTATTTAAAGTCATTTTTAGGTTTTGGCTTAAAAAAGAGACTAACTTTAGTTTTTAACATAAATTGCCCCGACTCCCTCTCACTTTCTTAGTTCTCTCTCCTCTTTGACTTATGAGTGACGAGTGAAGAGACGACACCAAAGAGGCCAACAAGTAAATATGTTACTTCTTCAAAGTCTAGACTCTAAATAATTATTCTCCCCATTTTTTTCTTTTATTCTTCCACCATTTTTCTCTTTTTCTTCTTCTTTTTTTTTGATCTTTTTCATGCTCATATGCTTGTGATTTATTTGTCGTACCTTTGTCATATCCTTATATTATAATTTTAGAAAGTATTATTTTCTATCCATGTATTCATATTATTGCAACATAACATTCAACACAATCAAACCACTCCGGAAGAACATCAGTATGAGACTCTGACACTTCGGTCATCAAAAAGAACTCTGACTATTAAATTCGCCAACTACTGGGGAATGGGAATGGTTGGAAACTAAAGGAGAACTCTTTGCTTTTCAATTAAAAAACATTCAATTTCTCTTAGTTTCTCATCATTACAGATTAAGAAGCAGGGTGATTGCTAAATTGCTTATACAAAGACAAATAGTTTTTTTTATCATTTTTAAGAAACAAAAAATAGAAAATGAAGCCTTATCCTAGTTAGGAATGATGTGCAAGGTCATGATAATATTGGGAGATCCAATTGGAAATGATGTTGATTTCCATTTGCCGCACATCTCGAAGCCATTTCGGATCTTCTTTAGTCGCAAATCTTAGATCTACATGGTGGGCCCCTAAATAAATGCATGCATGAATTGCCAACATCAACTCTCATTCCAATTTCTTTTAAATCCAAGAGAAATAAATATATAGATTTCAAACAAACCTTGTTCAGCCACGATTGCAACAATGGTTTTGGATACATTCTTCAAAACCCTGCTCAAAGATCACCAAAATGCAACTCACGTGTTGGCAGAAATTGTTCAACATCAACCCTGAAGACCCTTTCTACTTTAAAATACATCGGTTAATGCATATTACCCCTTGAATTTGATCTTAGGTGTTTAATTGGTCCCTATAGATTTTTTTTAGAATCCATCAGGACCCTTAACCTTAGATATCTAGTTGATTCCCAAATTTGTGTGGTCTCATTTAGTCTGGAACTTGACTTTAGGTACTTGACTCCATTAATGTATGTGACGGTTTCCAAGTTTAGTTACCAAGTATGTCATAAAAAGTTCAAGTACCAAACGGGTCTAAAAAATGTTCAAGTGACACCTAAGTACTTAAGGCCAAAATCAGAGGTTCCTTTCTAAAGACACGCAACATCCGTTGATTGACTAAAAGTTATACATTTGGATCAACGTATGTGATTGTTTACAAATTTGAGTAAAAAAAGTCCAGGGGCTAGCTAAGTTCCTAAGACTAAGTGCAGGGATCAAACGGGATTAAAATGATTTAGGAACTATCTAAACACCTAAAGTAAAATCTATTGAATAAAATATAGATTATCTCAAAATATAGAAGGAACTTGGAAACAAAGATGTTACCCTCCCCCACTCCAAGGATCTCTTAAGCCATTAAAGAAGATCACATTGCTCCCATACCTCTTCAACACCCTATAGATATCCTGTTGCCAACACCCAAGATATTAGCCATTGTTAGTTAACACTCTACCTAACTATTTTAAGAGATATCATCATAACCTTCTTAAAATCCACCACTTATTTATATGCTTAATCACATTTCCTTTCCTATCTAATATAAGATTAATGTACTCTGTCTAATTTTATATAACACTTAATATAACATTCTTTTAATCCAATTCCATGATATCATTATTACATACTTTTATCATTTTACTATTCCTTGATATTCCCGAGATGCCACTTGTTTCGAGATCAATTACATTTATCTTAAAAGACATGAATGTGCGTATATACATGAAACATGTATATATGTGTTTGTATGAATGTAACAAGGTAGAAAATGGGATACCGACATGGCCGCCGAATTCGGTAGTAATCCAGTTGGGCCTGGGATCAACACCAAAGTAGGCTCTGCAGCCAGCTGCTCTCCGAGAATAGCTCCATTGAGACTCAGGAAAGATGCTCTCCTTGTTGTTTCCACCCATTGGCATTATCATTTCCGTACATGCCTACTTACACCAAGGAAACATAGATGTATGCTCTAAAAGTTGTTTCAAAGGAATAATTGAACAAATAATCTTCCAGTTTTGGATACATAGATATATGGTCTTCATTCAAATAATCTTTACACTTATCAAGTTTGAAATGGACTTGTTTTGGAACTGATCAAATCGGGTCAGAGGTCAAAATGTTTTTACAGATATTATTATCATTGGATGTAGAGAAATATAACATTTTATTAATAAATAGTATTTTGAGTCAGGCTAAAAAGCTTGACTAAATAGAGACCTAAGTATAATAATTGATAATCATATTGAATCTTTTAATTTAAATAAAGCATGCATGCGAGTTAGGCACATGAATTTTCTTGGATGCTCTCATATCCTCTCTTTTATTATAATTTAGAAAGGTTCATTGGTTTTCCTTTTTTTTATTTCGCTAAGTGTTGAAACCATTATGATCTTCTTTTTTCGGTGGAAACACAATCATGGGAGGATTTACATTAATATTTGTGGGTGAATTAACCTCGCTTAATTTGTTGGGTTTAAATTTTCAAGGAGCTGATATAATATTTTTAAAAATTTTATAAAAAATATTAAAATTGACATTACTTAATTTCACTTAATTTGTTTATGTATGAGGTCAACAATAGTTATTGTAGTGGTATCAGAATTCTTCATTCCTTATACTTTGTACTGATCTCACTATATAAAAATTATGGCTCCGCCACTAAATACAATGATAATATTTAATCACGCGAGGTAAATTGTAGTCCATCTCATTCAGTTTTAAGTTGGGACAAAAATCCTACGCTCTTTTTCACCTCAACAAAAAAAAAATCAAATTCTAACATCTCATCTTAAATTCTAAATCATAAACCTTAAATACACCCTACCTTACATTTTCTAAAGTTTAATCCTAAACCCCAACCTTAAACCTTAACCCTAAATCCTAAACCTAAGTTGGGGGCATAAATAGGGGCAAAGAATTTTTATTCGGTCTAAAATTTCTATATTAATTTGAATTTTTAAAATTTGACTTTCAAGATCTACTTTTTCATTTTTTTGTGCCCTTTATATGTTCACCAATAATTTATATCACGTGTATTATCACAAAACAAAAATAATTAATAAAGTAGTGAAAAATAATCATTAATACATGTGATATAAAATTATTGATAAAATATATTAAGAGGCAAAAAAAAAATCAGACGGATTTTGTTCTAATTTTTGGTATTCTTATCAATGTAACTATATCTCTATTAAATTAATATTTATTAGTTATTTAAAAGACAAAATATTTCATCAATTTAGCATGATGAATTTATAAATATATCTTAGGAAAATTTTTATAGTGAATCACATATAATGATACACGGCACTAATTTTTTTCACTGATATATAATGATACACACTATTAATTTTCTTTTCAAGGTAAAAAAAATTAATTTCATATTAAAAACTCAACAAATTTCGTTTCAAATTCAAAGGTCGTTGGATTCAATCTCATCTCTCCCACTATTAGTTCAATCCTAGAAAACAAATCTCAAATTCAAAAAAAAAAAATATTTCTTCCATGCCTTGTTTGCTTGCTTAAAGATAGATACAAATAAGAAAAGAGAAGTTTTTGTCTCTCTATCTCATTAGTTCTTCTATTTTTTCAGTTTTTAAACCAAAATATTTCCCGTCTTTTTCTCTCTTTTGAACCTAGGGTTAATTCGATTTTTTTATCTGCATAACACTTGTAATTCCATTATAATTTGAGGTTTAAAGTTCAAAAATTGAAACCATTTAGTTGGAAAAAACATTTGTTTTTGTTATATGTGTTAAGGAATCTTTTTTTTCCTGTGAATTTTAAAGTTTTCTTCTTCTTGGGTTAATGTTCTAAATTTTGTAACGACTCGAAGCTTGGATTTTGCGAAATTGGGCATTAGACCCAATTTATTTGGGTCTTATGTTGGGAAGCCCAAATCAAAGAAAGTTGAATTTAGGCTTTGAGATAAATTAAAGAGATATTATGGGAGAGTAATTTAAAAAGAAAAGAAAAAATGGGTTTAGAATGAAAGGTGGCTAGTGATTTGATGGGGAGAGAAAAAAGAAAAGAAAGAGGAAAATTTGGGAGAGAGAAAAAGGAGGGAAAGTGAGAAAAGTGAGGGAAGAGGGCTTTTGAGCCTTGATCTGCGGCTACCGGAGTCGTCGTGCACGATACTGTCAGTACCATTGGAAAGGTCTCGTCGAGATGAATCTGACGGTGGTCGTCACGCCGCAGTCCGAGAATAGTGGGACTGGAGCTCACCGCAAACGAAGGCCACCATCGGAACCAGCGGTCGGAGAATAGTGGGACTGGAGCTCATCGCCACCGTCCGGCCAGAGGAGGAGGGATCACGTGCTCCCACGTGCCACCAGTGAGGGTGGGCGTATGCCAGC
This sequence comes from Hibiscus mutabilis, assembly GCA_019671005.1. Taxonomy (NCBI): domain Eukaryota; kingdom Viridiplantae; phylum Streptophyta; class Magnoliopsida; order Malvales; family Malvaceae; genus Hibiscus; species Hibiscus mutabilis. The sequence continues at coordinate 26,593,732 of CM033727.1, forward strand.
CCAAGTGGGTGTACACAAATCCTGTACACCGCGCCACACCAAATCCCAAGACTGATTTCAAATGGATCTGGCCGCACCAGATCGCGCCATGCGGGTGCATGGCTATTATGGTATGTCGCGCCGCACCATATCGTCTAGGGTAGTTGACCAGCGTTGATCGGTCATTGACTGACGTTGATTTTTTATGGGAGACTCTACCCAGAGGTTTCTCGACAATCCGAATCTAATGGCACAGTCCGTTTTGCCAAATTCAAACCGATAAGCTATTTTTACACATTTGACCCTTCGAATTCATTAAAGTATGTGATTAAGTGATGCTTACAATATTAATTGGTATACGAGGATTATCCGAGAGCAGATATCGGGTCGAGTGGAATATTCATGAAGCTCAGATGAGAATTTTAGTGATATCGGCTTAAGTTTAGTAAACCTCAAACTCTTATTGCTTTATAAGCATCATAAATGTGATTGCCTTGCGTGTTAGTATCTGTAAATTAAGTAGACGATGAATATGCATGTATGGAGACTGATAGTATATGACTCGATATTTTGAGATGCATGATGATGTTACGGATATGATGAGACTAGTGGAGGCTTTAGAGACTGTGTATGGTCGTTTGAGATGCTCGTATGATTAATTGATGATTGTTTGATTGATTGAGATAAATGTGATGCTTTGTATGCTTGTTCGAATGGATTGATGTGATTCGATGGAAATCATGCTTTAGGGACGAATACCCGATTAAATGATTATGAAACCGACAATTAATATTAATCGTATTGATGCGTTAGTAAACAAACCCTAATGAAGTTTATAAGCTTTAGGGATCAAAAAAGTGTTGTGAGATCGTAATTCAAGGAATAGTGCAAACCTGTGTTTAGGGTATCGACATGAGCTTTGGACGTAGTGGTACGCGTTTGGGGGCCGTATCAATACGGGACGACCTGTGTCGGTACTTGTGAGAATTTAGGATTCCCAATAAACAGTTTTTGTATCGGTATGGGTGTGAGTACAGATACCCGAGGGTACCGTATCGATGCTCATATACGAGTACCAATACCCGATACGATAAATAATCTCTAAATGCAATTCAAGGATAGAAATTGATGTGAACATTAATAATTGAATTATGTCTTGATAAATGAGATAGTGAGAATTAATGGAGGCAATAAATGAGATTAATTATATACTTCTCCATAATATAATAATAACTTGGTAATGTAAAATAAATGATGTGATGACGTTTAGCAATGATAGGGAGATCATTGGGATCACATTGCTTATATGTCGAGTAGGCATTTGATTAGTTGAGTCTTTTTGATTGATGGAATTCAGATACCCAGTGGAAGAGTGTTGCAACACCATGGTTAGAGATACCGAGTGTGAGTGTATGTTTCGATGCTAGGTGACCCGGCCTGACCGAGGGTGTATTTTTTTATGCTAGGTGACCCGGCCTCACCGAGAATGTAGATGCTAGAGGGGGATTCCAAGCAATGGTGTATGTTCCAATGCTATGTGACCCGGCCTCACCTAGAGTGTATGTACCGATGCTATGTGACCCGGCCTCACTCTAGAGTTGTTGTTGTTGTTGATATATGTTTTTGCTTAGATGATCCGTTGAGATCTCGGGCTTGGTTGGGTCTTGTGTGCCATGATTGATGATTGCTTTGATGAGAGCATGTGTTTAGGCGCTGGTAGTAGCGCCACGTGTTTATTTATCTCTCCTTATTGCTCGTACTAGCTTGCATGCTTATGTTTATGATTAGCATGAAGTATAGTATATTAGATGCGTACCACAAGCTCAGCGCTCGAAATCATTGTTTCCGTGCGTAGTTTGATCGTTGGTTCACGGATCAAGGAGCACTATCGATACGGGATTCTAGCATGTGGTGACCTCTAGAGTATGATATTTATATTTAGTGGGTTGTATATTCGTAGGACCTTACGTGTTGGAGTCTGTAAATCCTTATATTTGAAATTGTATTTATTGAGTCTAATGTTTAAATATTTTTATTTAATTGGAGCTCCATTGTATCGTTTTAATCATTTATATATTTATTTTAAATCATTGGCTTTTAAATGTTTTTTGGAAAGTATTTTATTTGGGCTAAATCAATTTGAGAAATTTTATGGATTTTGGTTTGGGCTTGAGGCCCAAATGTGATATTCGGACCGAAGGTGTAACAAATTTACTTTGATGCATATTTCTAGGCCTGTAAACGAACCGAACAAACGCAAACGAGGGTATGCTCATGTTCGTTCATTTAATTTTAACCTAACAAATGAACAAACACGAACAACTAAACGAACATAATTTCTTGTTTGTGTTCGTTTATTAAGGAATGTAGCTTGTTCGTGTTCGTTCGTTAAAATGATAAATGAACGTAAACGAACACAAGCGAACGAACATAAAAGGACATATGTGAATAAATTTAAACAAACATAAATGAGCGAACATATGTGAATAAATTTAATTTTTTAAAAAACATAATACTTTTGTTATGAAAAATAATACATATAAATAGATATATGTGAATAAATTTAAACGAACGTAAATCTTATTCGTATTCGTTCATTTAATCAAACAAACAAAAAATCTTGTTCATGTTCGTTATTTTATAGCCCTACATATTTTCACAATGAAAAAAAATGCATACTCTTTGGGCTTCTCTAATATTAGATAAGAAGTTTAAGAGAGGAGATGAGTGTAAATCAACTCAATTCTTTAGTTTAGATTTGTTGATTTTAAAACGTGAACGAAGAGATTGAGAAGTTTAGGTAGTCATAGAAACTCCGATGATCAATGGCATCTATAGCTGTAATTAGTTTAATAGTTTTTGAGAAGAAGAAAAAAGATTGGTTCAACAATTATGGTCTCATAATCGCTTAACAATAATTAATGATTTATATTCTATATTAATAGTGCATATCAATGTGTTATTAGTTTTATATAGTGTAAGTATATTCTAACTCTATATAAATATATATTCTAATTGTTTTAAAAAAACTAAATAATTAAAAGTAATGTAGACTATAAGAGATAAGATTGTTCATAAAACCGATAAAAATCTAATTTGACCAAAGTTTTCAAAGGATAAATAAAGTGAAGAAGGCTATCATCCCTAATTTTTTATGAGTCCGTCGATATGTAGAAAATAGAACAAGTTCAGGATCGAATCGTGAATTATAATAGCTTAATAAGATTTTGAATCCGTTACAAAATATTTTTATTTTTAAATTTTTATGTTTTTTTAGTCTTCAAACTTTTATTTTTTTTAAATAAAATCAACTAATGAAAGAAGTAATAAATTTTATGGTTTGACAAATTTTCATATTTTTTCTGATTTTTAAAATTTTTAATAATTTAAATATATTATTTTCATTTTTGTTTAAAAAGATAAAACAATTGATGTTAGCATTAGCAAGTAAAATAATTAATGTCGATTTATTGTATTCGTTATTTTTTTATCAGTTAATTTAATTTGACAAAAAATAAAAAATATTAAAAATTAAAAAAGGAAAAAAATAAAAAAAATGATCTATATTAAAAAGTATGAAGAAAAAATTGATATTAAACAATTAAAATACTTTAAGTAATGTAGGGAAGAAGTCATTATTTGAGGTTAGAGAAACAAAACATAAATATATAAAAGTGATGAGACAAATTCATAAATAATTTAATTTTTAAAATATTTGGGATTGGGGTGGACAATTAGCCCCTCCTCGCCTTATATAATTTCGTCCTGAAGTAATAAATTAGCTGATAAAGTCCAAACTTCACAACGGACTCATGAATAGCTCTAATTTATTACTACCTGATAGTCCAAACTTCACAATAATTTTGTTTTTAGAGAACTATTAGTTCGAGAAGTCTAACATTTTTAGGTATCAAATTGAAAATTTATTAAAAAAGTTAAGTATCAATATTTGTAAAAGAAAACAACCAAATATATTAGGGTAATCTTCCCCCGTGATCCATTTTGTTTAGGTTTTGTTCTATTTTGGTCACCCAAATTTAAAAAAGACTATTCTTGCCATTTACGTTTAAAAACGTTTATGTTTTGGTCATTGCACCGTTAGTCTCCGTTACTTTTGTTTTCGGTCTGTTTCGTTTTAATTATTGATTTTAATTTTTTTGTTTAAGTCAGTTACGTTATCGTTTCGTTCTATTTTGGTCACTGAGCCATTAATCTCCGTTAATTTAATGATGTGTCACATTAATAAAATGGATAATTTTTAATTTAATCCCTACACTTTTAAAATTTTATTTTTTTCACCATCTTCCAACAAAAAAAATTCTATAATTTTGTTGTCTCCTAAAATTTATCCCCTCAACCAACCAGGCTTGTTAACTACGGGTTCCACTAAAACCACACAAATGCTTTGTTTGTCTTCAAATTTTTTAGTGATTTTTTTTTTCGTTTTCTTTGGTTTCATGAAAGGAGTAGGGGTGTGCATTCGGTTAACCGGCCGAACCGAATTACCCAAAATCCGTTAACCGAATTTTTTTTCCTTTTAACCGTTAATCGGACCAAAATTTTTTCGAAAGTTTTTAACCGAACTGAAACAAATTCGGTCGATTTTTGAATTAACCGAAATTTGTTATAAAATTTTGGGTAAATTACACAATTAGCCACTAAATTATGCTAAAATGATCTTTTTAGCTACTGAACTTTCATTTTATGCTAATTTGATAAAAGTTTAATGACCATTTTATAATATATCAAAAATTTCAATAATCATCCTATAATTTTTAAAAGTTTAATGACCAAAAATGAATATATGTAATATATATACTATTTAATATATAATAATTTTGGTTAATTCAATTAATAAACCGGTTTCAAACTGAATTAACCGATAACTGAAGTTTGAAAAAACTCTTAACCGTTAACTGATTTTACCTAAAATTAACAGACCGATTAATCAGAAAAAATCAGTTTGGTCGGTTAATTCGGTTAAAACCGAATAACGCACACCCCTAGAAAGGAGCCATCGCATAAGCAAACGAGAATACCAAAATTATTCTAATTGTCTTCTTTGGTTAGTTTTGTATCGGAGTTAACATCAATTGTATTTCACTATTTCAGTAGACGTTTGTAGCTGACGGTAGCTAAGGCAACAACAATGGTTGATGACAGTGACATCAGTAAAAATGAAGGTTAAGGTTGGAGAGGAGAAATTTTTAGGTTTTTTTTTTGTTTGAAGATGGTGAAAAAATAAAAGTTTAAAAGTTTAAGGATTAAATTAGAAATTACTCATTTTTATTAACGTGACACAACATCAAATTAATGAGGATTGATGGCCTAGTGACCAAAATAGAACGAAACAATAACGTAAGTGACTTAAACAAAAAAAATTTAAAATCAGTGACCAAAATGAAACAAAAAAAACAAAAGTAACGGAGACTAACGGTTTAGTGACCAAAATAGAAATATTTTCAAATGTAAATGGCAAGAATAGTCTTTTTTAAATTTAAAGACCAAAATATAACAAAACCTAAAAAAAGGGATCACGAGTGAAGATTACCCGAAATATTATCAAGAAGTCTAACATTTTTCGTTCGAGAACAAATTTTAAAATTTACCGTCTTTTAATCGCACTCAATACCTATATTAAATAAAATGGAAAGTTTGTTGTGTCATAATGAAGTAAGAAATGGAGCACTGTATCACGTGCACGTGCTACCACGAAATTACTATTTATCTTTAGTTTATTTCGTATTCATTAATTCTCTATTAGATATAAAGAAAACAAATTCTCTAGTAGAATTTTTGTATTACCTTTTTAAGAAATTTTTATTATCTTAAACGTTATATTATGTTAACTACTTAACTATATTTTAAAATATATTAATTAAGAATGTTTATTATTAAAAATTTCCATTACCATTTTTATGTAATTTTAATTAAAATTTCATTTCATTTTTTTATTTTTTGATCAAAAAATTAAATTTTATTTTTTATATACTTTCTAAACTGGAAAAACAAAAAAGTAAAAGGATGTAATAGGAGGGGAAATATTCAGGTACCTGCCAGCCCCACATATCTAGGCCGTGAGGATCAGAGGAATCGTTTAGATTAAAACACGTGGCTGTTCCAGAGTAATTATAGTATATATTAGCTGCACCGTACAACTTTGCAAATGTATCATTCCTGGTCCTCGGATCATCAATGGCCTTGCACATCTGCTCCAAAATTCATTAAAAATATCAAACAACAATTAGATTATAGCAAACCATATAGATGGAAATAATAATATATGAAAAAAATTAACGTAATGATTATTTTTTAATAATTTAAAGGTAATTACAAAGTGTTTATATATAATTTTAACATTTTAACAATACACGCACATCTAAAGACAAAACGATTGAATTTCGGTCTCCTAAAATAAATAGTACAAAAAATGATAGAAAAGTTACATATAAAACCTTGTCGAAGTGTTTTTATCTCTTACATTAATATCTTTGTACTAATAGTGAAAATTTCCCAAATATAGGATCTCTAATAATGTAATTCTTAATTAGGATACCTTAAATCTCAACTCTTAAATTCTAAACTTTAAACCCTAAATCCTAAATATAAACCTCAAATCCTACACCTCACAACTTTAAATCATAAATTTTAAACTACAAATATAATATATGACAGTATTAGAGGCCCGCTTATGAAAAAACCATTTGTCGGTACATGAAATAATTTTTCAGAAAAATATCAAACCCTTTATATGATTAAATTTTACTTTTCCTTCAACTTTGAACAAGAAATCATAAAATTATCACAAATTTCTAAACTTTTAGAACAAATAATTTATTAGTTTTAGTATATTTAAATATAAATAGGTGGATTCATATATAAAAAACAATAGGCATTTAAATCATTATAAACAAAACCTAAAAAGTAATAGTTAAGGTTAAAAATTGATTTAAAAAAAGATGTTATTAATCTACCTGTTTTACTGGATAAGCTGGCAAAGGATTTAAAAAGTTTTAGGGAGTTGGGTAATCTGTCATGGCAGTGTAAGCGAATGCTGTTTGAAGCCAACCCTCCAATTCGTCCGCATCAATATAATTCCTACAATAATCAATCATATTAAGAAAATAAAATATGATTATTAATTTCAATTAATTATTTAATTTACTTTCTTGCAAATTCCGAACGACTTTCGGAGTAGCTCAAGTCCCCCGGATCGCTTGCCTGTGTTTTCAATTTTTTCCCAACATCCCTTTACCCACTTTGTAAAATTCTCGCTTTCACTCTGGGTTTTCACATGCAGATTTATGCAATTTGTTAGCAAAACCTAAACACTAACTGCATAAATTTATATATCATTAATGAATCAAGTATAGTAAGGATAATTATTTGAAACAGCAGCGGTAGAAATTTTTAGTTTCCCACAAACACCTTAGTTTTAGGGTTTAGAGACTCAGTGTAGGGTGTAGGAATTAGGAGTTTAGGTTTGTGAATAAAATTTAGGGTTAGAATTTGGGATTTATAGATTAAAACCTAAATTCTCAACATATTTTCATAAAACCTAAATTCTAACCCTAATCCTTAAATTTTAATTACTACCCCTAAATCATATCCCTAAACCCCTAAATCATATCCCTAAACCAGGTCCTTAAACCCTAAAACTTATTGTGAATAAAATAAATATGTGAATAAGTTAATCCCATGTGATTCTGTTGGTCAATTTTTTTTAACATGAAACAATGCGGAATGCATGTCAAATTTTACCAAAACAAAAAATTTGACTACTTTATATGGTAAAGAATAAATCAACTTGATGTTAACAAATGCTAGAAATATAAAATGATTAGTGGTGAGAAATACAAAAAAAAAAAAAAAATCCTGAAATCTTGAGTGATGATGTTGGTGAAGCTATACGGAGATGTTATGTTCTCAAAGTTGAGGATTGGAGCAGAAGACGCCAAAGCTCCAATGGCGATATGCGGATATTTCAATCTAAACCAACTTGCTAGCACTGCCCAACATACTAACAAACACATCAAAAAATCATACTTTTTTTTGATGTGTCAAAAATAATACTCTCCACTGAGGAAAGAAAGAAAGAAAGAAAGAAAGAAAGAAAGGAAGGAAGGAAGAAATGAAGTTGGTTTGATGATTTTACTATTTGATTTCTTTATATCATGAGAAGAGTTTTAAGAGATTTTATAGTTCATACTTCCACCATAGGAACCGCCGAAAACCACCACGGGGGCGTCCACCGCCGTCAGGTTCTTCTTCAGATCAATTATCAAAGTGGCGTAATCCGCCAAGGCCTGCGTCGAGGTTAGATATCCAAGTGTACTAGCATTGCTGTAAGCAATGTCTTTATCACCGCCGAAGGGAATTGATTTTCCATAAAACCGGTGCTGCAAATTCACGATATAAGACCTACCCTCTTGTTTGGTCATCGAGAAAACGAAGGGAAAAAAAGGAAAGTCGGGGGGTGTTGTTAATGAATCGTACCTCAATGAAAACAAGATCTTCAAAATCCGGTGTAATGTCGAACATGAATCCAGTATTCTGAGCGAACCATTCAATGTCTCCTTCATTTCCAGTGTAAACAAAGACTGGGGAATTCTTCTCTGGGCCGCCCCAATAAGTGTCATTGATTAGATATCTGTGCTGAAATCTTTGGTAACTCTTGGGACTGAAGTTGAAATGGTCAATAATTTGGGTGAAAAACTTTGCTTTGTAAAGCTTATTACTATGTTTTCTAGCAAGCTCTGCTCTAATGGCTGAAGAAGGAAACCTAGAAGCCAAGTTAGCAAAAGTTAATGAAGAAAACAAACAAGAGAAAACCCAGAAAAACAAGATCAAATTTGCTTTGATCCTCATGATTCCGGGTAGGAACAAAGCAAATGAAGAAATAGTTGGGAAATGGTTTGGAATTCAGATAACTTTGTGGGTAGGACCATTGATATAGCATGAGGACATTTTGGTTTTCATTGTCTAATTTGGCCATCAGATTTCCATGAAATAATTTCAACTTAATTTTAACAACTATTTTGAAATGTATATACAGCACATAAAAGAAGAAAGCTATAATTTTGATGCTGACATTGTTGGGGAATATATCTTAGGTTATTTTCTACTTTATTTTTTTTATCAAATTTCTTTATTCCGGGTAAGTTTATATATATATATATATATACAATTCTTATATGGGAAAAAAAAAGGAAAATTACTCCAAATGGGTTTAAAACCTACAATCTAAGAATGAAAAATGTATTAATTAAGAATTTTTAATCACTTATATTAAAAGTTGTTGATTTATACTACATATATTTGATAATTACATATTTTATTTTAAATTATGAAATTCTTACAAAATTGAGTTATATATCCGTGTGCGTGTGATACTTATCCGGATAGGGTAACAAAATGAGCAAAAAGAAAACGTTAATCTCAAGATTTTAATCATAGCTGTGGAGGAGATCCCAAAGGTCGAAAGCAAATAAATCCAAAGGAGGAGTGATGGAATCTTATGCGTCTGCTTGGTCCCCTAAAAAATGCCCTAAAATCTCGGGATCTTTCCCACGTCAATGTTCACCCTTTATATTAGCTTAATTCACAATTTAACCCAATTTCCTCTTAGCCTACGTTTTCGATCCAGTTTACTATAAAATAAAAAAGTTGTTAATACTTGCGGACATTTACCGCTAAGTGCTACGATCCCCCTTGCGAACGCAAACAGGAAGGAGCGACCCGTAGTTGTGGACAGCGTACGACAAACACGTATTAGTATGAGCGAGCACTATTGATGACTAAGCAAACATACGACATCAAGTCATAGTGAACCCAATCACAAACGCTACGGCTATCCTATCACGACACCTGCCTGAACAGTATAAAAGAGCCTATGCAACAAGGAACGAGGCAAATCTTCCCATCCTGAGGGATAGCCACTCACACTAGAGAAACTCACACTGGAGATCGGACCAAAGTAACCACCAGAGCCACTATTGGGCTGTCACCTCTGACTCTTGTTCACTTTATCAGTCAACAATTGATGCGGCGAGTGTGGACCGGACACACGACTTTCAGATCCTTTTAGTTTATTCGGATTCGGGGAAATTTTCAGAATGGATGGAGATGATTCTAATAGCGCAGATGGGAGGATCACGAAAGATGTCACTCCATTGGATTCTCTAGTGGACCCATCGACATCGGCGACTTTACAAGAGATGCAGTAGTTTCAGCGGAATTTTAAACAAAAGTTATGGGCCTAACCCCCTCCGTGGTTTACCGCGGCGGGAACGGGCATGCGGCAAACTAGGGGGCATCACCGTTGGAAGAGAGCAATTAGCAGTTCATGGACATGTAGGAAAGGATGAAAGGCGTGGAGGAATATATGCGTTTGACAAAAGAACAGTATGAACAACAACAAAAGCTCATGCATGATCAAGTTGAACGCCATAGAGCAGAAGAGTGAGAAGTTGATGAGAGAGTTATCCAGAAAAAGTATGGGTAAAACAATCGTGGAGGAACACCTAATGGAGTAGGATATTTCTCACCAAGAGACTCGGGGCATCTACAACAAGATTTAGAGAAGGGTGATGAAGATATGGAAGACCCAGATTATAGCCCCATGGAGGATGATGAGTAGCAAGCCCTGAGAGCCAAAATGGAGCAGTTAGAGAGGAATCTTAAAAGCACGCAGAGTTTCCAATAGAAAGACCCCCATCGGGACCCCCGAAGATACAATAACGTGCCTTTGTCTAAAGATATTCTATAACACCATGTGTCCTCGTCTTTAAAGGTCCCAATATTGATGTACAATGGAAAGAGTAAACCCCAGGACCATTTGTCTCATTTTCTGAATCACATGGATCTGTTCAGGGCTTCTGATCAAGTCAAGTGCAGAACATTTTCGATGACCTCGAAAGACTTCACCCAAGCTTGGTACTTGCAGTTGCCAACACATTCTGTATTTAGCTTTGACCAACTTGCAGAATTGTTCATGAGCCGTTTTTTTGGCGAACAAAGTGCTGAAACGATCCCCAACGTACTTGATGTCCATTATTCAAAGACTAGGAGAACCATTGAGAGAGACCGAAGAAGCCACAAATGAGTTTGTTATAACTGTCTTTATCAATAGTAGTTGTAACGCCTCGGTTTTGGGCCTAGCGGTTTATAGGCTAGTTAGACGGTCTAGAGGATCGGGCTAGAGATTCGAGTCGGATTTGAGATTAAAATTGAATAAAATATTTTTGAGTGAGGAAGTATTTGGGAAAAGTATTTAAAATTATTATTAAATATATGGACATTTTTGGTAAAGTTAATTTTGGAAAATGAGTTTGGGAAATCAGACATTTTGATCTAGTGACTAAAATGTAAAAGTTAATTTTTTTTTTGTAAAAGGGGTCAAAATTTTGAAACCTTAAGGAGCTATTTTACCAAATTCTAATATCAGATTTTTATCCCTTAATTGGATATTTTAAAAGGGTCTTGGAAAATATAAATAGGTTGAGAGAATTAATTTTATAATTAATTGCTTTAACAAAATTCACGTAACTAACTTTCTCTAGCAAGATTTTCTCTCAAATTCTCTCCATCCAAACACTCATTTCTTCTTCAAAATCTCAAGGTAAATTCTTTTTTTCTTTAATCTTTTGATTCAAATAGATTCTTGATGGTTTTCTATTAAAGCCTTATTGTTTTAATCTTATTTTCTCATGTAAATAAACTCAATTAAGGGGTAAAACAATCTATTGGAGGTGAGCTTCGTTTTCTCCTATAATACAAGGTTCTTTATTTAAATTCCCAAGTTCTTGACTCCTTATAAATTATTTCTAATGAGTTTTAATGATTTAATTCTGGAATATGGTTAAATCAAGGTTCAATTGATGAGTTTATGTGGTTTTCTAATTGGATCGATTTTGCTGGGTTTTTGATTGGTTTTAATAAAAAAATTTGATGTTATATAATGTTAATAGATTGGTTTTAACATTGGAATCCCTAAGCTATGTGAATCTCTAATTTTCTAAGTTGTTAGTTATGTATTTTTAAGGAGTTCTGGAGGTTTAATGTTTGCTGGAGATATAAGGATTGATTTGGATTGTTTTTTAATTTCAATTGATGGATTGAAATGTTAGATTATGGCCAGGTTATGTCTAGGTTAAGTTGGAAGGTGTTTTCGGTTGTTTTTGGAAGTCGTTTGATAGATGTTTGTAAGGCAAAGTCGAGGAGTGGTGTTGCTGGGATTATGAATGCATGGTGATGCATTAATCCTTTGTTATTATGTGATTAAAATAGAGGAGAGTGATCCTAAGGTCGTCGGTGAAGCATTAGAGGCTTCAGACGCTTGTTTTCGTATTGACGATTAAAGCTTTGCGTGCCGATGAGTGAGAACGTGGATTTCAGCTTTGAAATGGTTTAAAGGTGGTTTATAGGAGTTTAAACTTAGCTTGAAATGCTAGTTTAAACTCAAAAGTAAGTATGAAGGGATTTCTCTCTCGGTCGTGCTTTTACGGAATTAATTTTATGCACTTGTTTTGAATTACATGGTACCTACTGTTTAAGCATGATTTAAAGCATGTTTTATACTATTTTGATCATATAATGACGATGGATGCATTTGGTAAATGATCCATGTAAGTATGTGGAATACTTGTTTAAAGCATGGTTTGTTGCTTTGGAAATGGTTTTGAATTGATGCATATAAAAATAGTGAGGTACATGGTTAATAATGAATTATATTGGCAAGTGATGTGGTTTAAAATGTTATCGGAAATAGTTGGTCGGCCATAGGATTAATAGTGCACTATAAAAAGTCACCTTGGATGTCGAGGGGTTTATACGGTGTACCGAATACTCTATCCAAGTGCCTTAACGGTTGAGGGGTTATATGGTACCGAAAACTCATGTTAGTGAATTATGCATCTAACCGATGATTGGGGTTGGTATCCCTGGGTTGTGAATGTACCCTTGTATTCTGACTGAGATGGCATGAAGTGTTGAAAGGGCACTTGTTGAATCCGTGTATCCGATATAATATTTTGGAAAGTGGAACTTGGTTTATTATCACTTGGAAGCCAATATAATTGTTGATGTATCATGTTGATGGATGTTAATGTATGATGTTGATTTATACATGTTTTACTCTTTAAGCTTTGCATATGGTTGTTATGCATGGTTAGGCTTAAATTGAGGGATGACATTGGGACATGCTGTTGATCCATGATACATGTTGCATATGGTTTAATATGTTGGTTTTTGAAAGTGTTAAGTGCATGATTTTCAAGGCATGATGTTTTAAATGATGATTGAAATGGTAATTTCAATGTGGTTTCAGAGAATGGTTTTTAAAAATGCATTGATGGTTTGTTATTTGAGCACTTCTCACTAAGCCTTATATGCTTACGCTCTTTTTGTCCATCCATGCAGAGACTTAAAGGTTGCAAGGTAGCGTACGGGCAAGTGGATACCAAGGACTTTGGGATTTGAAAGTATGATTTCAATTTAGACTTGTAGTAATAAAGGCAATGGGGTTCATTGTTGGTTTGGGAGGCGTTTTGATAAACACCCTGTTTTAGAAAGTTTGCTATGCTTTTTTTGGGTTGTAAATGACCTTTAATGCTCGGTATTGCTTGGATTTATGAATTCATGCTTGGGATAATTCTTTTTTTAGGAAGCATGCCTCTAGTTTTCTCATTGAAGCATAATGCCATGATTGGTTGGTGATCCTGTGATAAGTTGTTGTGGATTGATCCTTGGAAATGTTGTGATTATGTTAGAAGTATGTTGGAACGTTATGGTATCTTAGAAAGCTTGGTAAATCTGCAAAATTGGACATTATAGGTCCAAGCGTATTGGTATGCGTGTCCCTATACTGGTACGGGTAAGCTATTTTGGGGTCTGTGTTTTGGTACGCGAGAAAGTGTTTCGGTACGGGCAAGAGCATTTTATCAAGGTGTATCAATACGCCATGGCCACATCGGTACGATTTTAGGCCACTAGAATCTGGTTTTTGAGGAGTTCCAAAGCGTACCAATACACTTGGCCGTGTATTGATACGACAACAGTTAATTCAGTTTTTGAGATGTTTGGAAGTTTTTGTTTCTTCTGTTTTGGTTCCTGAATGTTATGTATGCAATTGTATGAGTTTGAATGATCTTTTTGAGATGATTTCTGACATGTGAGCATGGAACCTGATAAATTAAGGATTGGTAACTTTAAAATTAGCTAAGTCCCTATAGTTTTTTAGAATTGCAAATTGGTCCCTAAATTGCAATTACGAGCAATTGGATATCGATTCGATGCCCAATTGAGTTGAGTTTTCACCTGCTTCTAGTATGCACGCCATAGGTTAATATGTTGCATATAGATAAGATAAAAAGAAAAAAGGGACGTAGTTTGAATTAATTTTTACAAGTTTGTTTTGGCAAACCCAATGTAGCTTGCTCGGTTCGGTCTTGCGACTAGGCCGGGTCAAGGGGGTTGCAACACCTCACATCAGCATCTCAAATATAATTTACTGGATCGACCACCACCAACGTTTTCAAAATTGTATGAAAATGTTCTACCGTATACCAAAAACAAAGAAGCAAGCAACATGCAAACATCCACATAAAGTTTGCAACATGCGAACGACACACGAGATGATTGCTGATCCAGGAAGGGAAGACCGACTCTTTATGTAATGGCTCAATTTTTGGGCCTAGTGGTTTTTAGGCTGATTAAATGGTCCAATGGGTCGGGATTAGAGATTCGATTCAGATTCGAGATTTAAATCGGATTAAATATTTTTGAGTGAGAAAATATTTGGGGAAATATCTAAAAATCATTATATAATATATAGATATTTTTGGTAAAGTCAATTTTTAAAAATGGAATTTGGGACGTTGACATTTTGGCCAGTGACCAAAATGTAATGAGTACAAAACTATTTTTAAGATTGTTTTGTAAAAAGGTCAAAACTTTGAATCTTTAAGGATCTATTTGCCCAAAGTCTAATATCATATTTTCTCCTTAATTGGCTATTTTAAAAAATGTGGGAAAAATATAAATAGATTTGGGGAATTAATTTTATAATTAATTCTTAAGCAAACTTTACGTAACTACTTTTTCTCTGAAAGATTTTCTCTCAAATTCTCTTCAGCCAAACACTATTCTCTTCTTCAAAATCTGCAAGTAACTTCTTGATTTCATCAATCTTTTGGTTTCAAATGAGTTATTAATTGGTTTATATCAAAATCTTATTGTTTTAATATTGTTTTCTCATGTAATCAATCCAATTAAGGGGGAAAGTCAACATTAGAGGCGAGCTTCATCCTTCTCCTCTAATGTATGGTTTTTTACTAAAATTCCCAAGTTATTGATCCTTTATATATGTTTTCTAATGAGTTTTGATGATTTAATTATAGAAAATTAGTTTAATCAAGGTTTAAATGATGAGATTATGTTAGTTTCAAATTGGATCTGTTTTGTTGAGTTCTTGATTGATTTTAATCATTATTTTGATGTTTTATAATGTTAATAAGATGGATTTAACATTGGAATCCCGAAGTTAGATGAATCTCTAATTTTCTAGGTTGTTAGTTATGTATTTTTGAGGAGTTGTGGAGATTTAATGTATGCTGGAGGTATATGGTTGATGTTAGGTTGTTTTTGGATGTCAATTGAAGTAATTGATTGGTTAAACCTTTATGTTTTAGCTGAGTTAAGTTTGGAAGATGTTTGATGTTGACTTCGGTAGTTTTGGAAGGTTTCAGCTAGAGTTTGAAGAGGAATGTTGTTGATTAGTTGTGGCTGGTTCATGGATGCATTTTGATGCATTGAATCCCCTGTTTTTGTATGAAAAAATTAGAGAAGGTTGATCCTCGAGCTTGTGGCACCGTTTTGAAAGCTTTAGAGGAGTAATTCGTATCGGCGAATGAGGCTTTGCGTTGTCGGTGAGTGAGAATGTGGATTTCATATTTGAAATGATTTAAAGGTTATATTGGGAGTTTAAATTAAGCTTGAAATGCTGGTTTAAAATTGGAAGTAAGTATAAAGAGATTTCTCCCTCGTCGTGCTTTTACAAAATTTATTTTATGCACTTGTTTTGAATTACATGGTACCTAATGTTGAGCATGATTTAAAGTATGTTTTATACTATTTTTGATCATATAATGATGATGGATGCATTTGGTAAATGATCCATGTAAGTATGTGGAATACTTGTAAAGCATGGTTTAGTGCTTTGGAAATGGTTTTGATATGCTGCTTTAAAAAATAGTGAGGTACATGGTTAATAATGAATTATATTGGCAAGTGATGTGGTTTAAAATGTTATCGGATATAGTAGGCCGACCATAGGATTGCTAGTGCACTATAAAAAGTCACCTCGGTGTTGAGGGGTTTATGTGTACCGTATACTCCACCACGAGTACCCTAACAGTTAAGGGTTATATGGTACCAAAAACTTCTGTTAGTGGATTATGCGTCTAACCGATGATATGGGTTGTGAGCGTACCTTAATTCCGGTTGAGATGACATGAAGTGTTAAGAGGACACTTGTTGAATCCGTGTATCCGATGTAATATTCTGGAAAGTGAATTTGGTTTATGATCACTTGAAAGCCGATATAATTGTTAATGTATAATGTTGATGGATGTTGATGTATAATGTTGGTTTATACATGTTTACTCTTTAAGCTTTGCATATGAGTTGTTATGCATGTGAAGGCTTAAATTGAGGGTTAGCAAATGAGATTTGCTATTGATACATGATACATGTTGCATATGTTTAATATGCTGGTTTTCTGAAAGTTTTAAGTGCATGGTTTTCAAGGCATGATGTTTTATAAGTTGATTGAAATGATGATTTCAATATATTTTGAAAAATGGTTTTAAAATGCATTAATGATGTGTTGTTTAAGCACTCCCCACTAAGCCTAGTGTGCTTACGCTCTTTTTGTCCATCAATGTAGAGAACTAAAGGTTAGAGACAGCGAGCAAGAAAAAGAAATCCAAGGACTTCGGCAATTTGAAAGTATGGTTTTAATCTAGACTAGTAATAATAAAGGCAATGGGGTTCATTGTTGTTTTGGGAGGGTTTTTACTAAACTCCATGTTTGAGCAAGTTTGCTATGTTGTTCTGGAGATGTATTTGGCCTTATATGTTTGGTTAATGCTTTGGATTTATGTTTCATGCTTTGGATGGTTTGATTCTAGGAAGCATGCCTTTAGATTATTTGTTGAAGCATGATGTTATGTTTTGGTCTTGAACCTGTGATGTTTTGGCATGGATTGTTCCCTAATAGGGTTTTGATTATATTTGAGGCATGTTGGTGTGTGATTGAATCTATGAAATTATGAAAATCCATCAATTTAGGACATTTCAGGTCCAGGCATATCGGTACACGTGTCCCTATATCGATACAGGCAAAATGTATTTTAAGAATGGGTTTCGGTACGCGAAGAGCTGTATCTGTAAGTTTTTGAGCTACTAGAATCTGGGATTTGAGAAATGTAAAAGCGCACATATACACTTGCTCGTGTATCGATACAAGCATCTGTTATTTTAGTTAAGGTGTTGTTTGGAAGTTTCTGATTCTTCCGTTTTGGTCCCAGATTGTTATGAATGTAATTATATGAGTTTGGATGATTGTTTTAAGCTGGAATTTGACCAATGAGCATGTAACCTGACTAATTAACGTTTGGTAACTTCAAAATGGAATAAGTCCTTATAATTTTCCAAAATTGCAATTTGGCCCTAAATTACGATTGAGTGCAATTGGATGTTGATTCGACACCCGATTGAGTTGAGTCTTCACCCACTGCATGCTCACTCACCTTAGGTTATAATATTGTATCTAGATAAGATAAAAAGAAAAAAATGGATTTGATTCGAGTTAAATCTTTACAGGTTTGTTTCGGTAAACCCAATATAGCCTGCTCAGTTCAGTCTTGCGTCTAGATCGGGTCAAGAGGGTTACATTTGGTGGTATCAAAGCCAGTTTGCGATAATTGGGATGATTTTATTGGTTGATCTATGTTTTTTTTTGCTATGCACGGTGATTGTTTTATGCACGTTGGTTGTTATATGCCATGTTGGGTATATTTTGGGGACACATTGCTTTATTACTATAGTCTGAAATGTTTAGATTTGAAATAGATGTCTTGGATCCTTGCTTGAAGCTTTCCTGATTGTTTTATTTTGGTGTATTATCATGCCTTAGATATTTTAGTACGATGGGACCGATGAGAGAATTGAGATCTGACACAATTGCTCCTACCGTTGGGAAGGAAAATCAGTAGGATGTTGCACTTTCTGGAGGTTTGCCACCTCCTCCGCCTAATCCACCTGAGGGTGTGGAACATGTACCACCTGCGCCAGCTAGGCCAGTGTTGGTGATATGGCACCTTTGATACAGGTGATGACCAGAGCTTTTCAAGATGTTGTTGTTAGAGTACTTATGCTTGCACCAACTGTTGTGCAAACGGGGTTACCGTTGGAACGCTTTCGTAGTTTGGGAGGCATTGAGTTCAAAGGGTTGGCCTCCGAGGAATCCGAGGGATAGATGGCTAGTACTGTTCAGATTTTGGAACAAATATGGTGTAATAATGCTCGTAAGTTGGGATGTGTTGTATCCGTGCTGCAAGATGATGCTTATAGCTGGTGGACTACCGTGACCGCGGGATTAGAAGTTAACAAGACAAAAGTGGAGGTAATCAAACAGTTGCCACCTCCTACAAGTGTAAAAGGTATAAGAAGTTTTTTGGGACATGCAGATTTTTACTACCCTATCATGAAAGATTTTTCTAAAATTTCTAAACCTTTATGCTTGCTTTTAGAACAAAATGCCACTTTTGCGTTTGATGATTCATGTTTACAAGTGTTTTAGGAACTAAAAATAGGTTGACCAATGCCCCCATAGTTGTGGAACCAGATTGGAATGAGCCCTTCGAGCTCATGTGCGATGCCAACAACTATGGCGCTGGAGCTATATTAGGACAAATGCATGGCAAGATTTTTCATACCATTTACTGTGCCAGCCAAACATTGAATGAAGCACAAATAAACTACACCACTATCGAGAAAGAATTTCTCACGGTTGTATTTGCACTTGATAAATTCATATTTTACTTAGTTGGTAGCAAAGTTGTGGTGTATACAGATCACTCGAAATTGAAATATCTCTTGGCAAAGAAAGATGCCAAGCCTAGACTAATCTGATGAACATTCTTGCTGCAAGAGTTTGATCTCGAGATAGGGGAGTGCAAACTTGGTAGCTAACCATTTGTCAAGATTAGAACATCACCTTGATGAAGGTCAAGCCACTGGCATTAGAGATGAATGCTTTCTTGTAGTTGATTCCATGCCATGGTACGCGGACATAGTTAACTACCTGTAAGTAATATCATGCCACCAGATATAGCAAGCAATGCCAGGAAATGTTTTCTGCGAGATGTGCTGTTGTACTATTGGGATGAGCCCATTCTATTTAAACATTATACTAACCAAGTGAACTGCCGATGTGTGCTAGAGGATGAGTAGCACAATATTTTGCAATTGTGCCATGTAGCGCCGTATGGAGGCCACTTTGCTGGAATGAAGACCGCATCCAAAGTGTTGCAGTTAGGTTTCTTTTGGCCCACACTGTTTAAAGACGCTCATTTTTTTGCCAAGGCATGTGACCGATGCCAGCAGACAAGTAACATCTCGAGAAGACATCAATTGCCACTCTAGAATATTATGCTAATAAAGTTGTTTGGCGTATAGGGAATAAACTTCATGGATCCTATTCCCCCATCATTTGGCAATCTCTATATTCTTGTGGCTATTGATTATTTTTTCGAGTGGGTTGAGGCCGTTGCACTGCCAAAAAATGACGCCAAGGTCATTGCCAAGTTCCTACATAAGAACATCTTCACGAGATTCAGTGCCCGCAGAGATATTATTCATGATGAAGATACACATTCTAAGTGTAATTTAATCTCTAGAGCTCTATGCAGGTACGAAATCCAGCAACGCATTGCCACAACTTACCATCCCTAAACAAATGACCAAGCGGAGATCTCAAACAAAGAGATCAAGAACATTATGGAAAAGACTGTGAAGCCAACGAGGAATGACTGGTCCTTAAGACTAGATGATTCCTTTTGGGCTTACAGAACAACCTTTAAGACTTTATTGGGAACTTCTCCCTATAGGCTTGTTTTTGGGAAGGCATGCCACTTACCAGTGGCATTGGAACATAAAGCAATTTGAGATAGGCCAACGGGTTTTCTTATTTAACTCGAGGCTAAAGTTTTTTTCCAAGAAAGCTCAAGTCTATATGGTCGGGACCCTTTGAAGTTGTGAAGCCATATTCTCATAGAGTAGTGGATATCACGAATTTGAAGACGAAAACAATTTTCAAAGTGAACGACCAAAGATTGAAACAATATTTGGAAGGCACTCAAAAGGATGCCAAGGAGGTTGTCCACCTGGCAGAAGTTCTGTGAACATCATCATCATGGTTCGATTTTTGTATATAGTAGGTTAGATGCTTTTATTTTTTAGTATTTTTTGTTTATTTTTCTTTTTCTTTTTATGTGTTGAAAGGATTTTCTTTGAGTAAGTGTGAGATTTGTGTGCCAGGTAGAATGCCAGGGCAAAGGCTTGGCATGAGGTGATTGAAAGATTGGAGAAAAAAATTACCCTAGCCGCCCAAGGCTTGATAGAGCTCGACCAAAGAAGAGAGTGAATTTTTTGCTAAGTTATGAAATTACCCTAGCCGACCAAAGTGATAGGTTGAAATTCAAAATTTCAACCTAATCACCTTATCTGTATCATCCCCTGCTCGGCCTGGCAAAAAACCAGATCTGAGTATGCTACAGGTGAACAAAACAGTGATCGATGCACTAAAATTTAATCAATTCTTGACCTTTAATCCATGTTATGCCTTTCAAACATTACCCAATATCAATATTAGTTCAATTTATCCCATACGAAACAATGATTACTCAATTAGGACCAATTTTTAACTTCTACAAATTTTAAAGACTAAACTATAAATTCAATAATTTAGAGTTTCTTTTAATGCAATTAACTATACAACAATGAAATTATATACAATGATAGTAAGCTTGTAAATTTTCATGCTAACCAGACTTCCTTTGCTTATCCAATTAAACCATGTAATATCTAGTGACCATTCCGTAAACATTGTAAAACTCTAGTCTATGTCTTTTAACAAAAGTAACTACTCCTGTATCGATACGCTTGGAGGCCGTATCGATACAAGTGTTCAAGCTTATAACCCATTTCTGGATCTGTCTATTCTCGTATCGATACAACTTGGCCTGTATCGATATGGGTTGACCAACTTTGACTTGCTTTTTATGGTCTTATAACTGTATTACGATCATCATATCGATACACCATCATGCCGTATCGATACAAAAATACACAGATTCACATCTAACCCTCAATGACCAAATCCCGTTTCAATACAGCTGGGGCTGTATCGATATGGTTTGATTAGGATTGACTTGTTTCGATACACTTAGATGCCCAAACCTTACAGCCAAAACCTGTATCGATACACTTTAGACCGGTATTGATACACTATGGTTAACTTATGCTTTCTCAGGCCAAATATGCAAGGCCGTATCGATACATCTTGACATGTATCGATACGCTCTACACTGTAATGTCAATTTTATCTGGTTTTAAGTCCATTTGACCTAGCAATCAACTTCCAAATGCAATGAAACTTTACCAACAATATTTCAATACTGAAATCTACTTGCATGGCAAATTTTAGGGTTATTCAAATCCATTTACCAAGTTTTCCAACTTATGAGCCAAATAAGCCATTTTAACCAATTTTAGGCCATTCCAGACGGCCATTTAGTGCTTTAGGCATCTTTACACCACAACCATAAAACATACATATCAAAAGGACCATACATGGCTATTCTAAGTACTTTGCCACCCTACTAGGAGTTCATAAGTTTGATATACATTACTTTAAGCTTGCTTGTGACTTGTCCAACACTTCAACCTCTCCGATCTCCAACAATGAGTTCCTTAACATGAAATGTATGAAATGAAATGCATTAGGCATACATTGCCTAGTGAGGTAGTCATAACTAATGGCAGTATCAATGTAGTGCATTCGAATTCATATAATAGCAATAACTATGCAATAAATCAATACTAACAATGTAATGATCATGTTCAACATCAATATTCCCTTATTTCAATATTAACCCTTGGATTGATTTGGGATAGTGGATACGTAAATTCCTATGCCTCGCCAAGTCAATGAATGGTCTAGTCTCTCTGCCTCGCCAACATGACCAATAACACAACACATCCCTCCGCCTCGCCAAATCAATATAGGCCATAGCCCAAGGACCGTAGTCCACCCGTACACTGAAATCATGAATTCTATGGCATGCCAATTGTATCCAAAGTCCTTTTGAATCCAAGGTCCGATAACAATATCAATAATTCATGTTCAATAACAATAACAATATTCAATTATCTTATTAATAAGCAATGTTCCGGTGCCAATGTTTGATGAAAATATCAATGATAATGACAATGTTTAATATTTTCAATGACAACGACATTGGTCAACGCTTCATATTCAATGTTTCAATAACAATAGTTATGTCGATATCCATATTCAATGACAATGACAATAACAATGACGATAAAAATGGCAATAATTATGCCCTATATCCAATGTTCAATGCTTTCATATTTCCAATGGTAATAACAAGGCGAAATTGATAACATTGCCCGATAGCAATGACTATAGCCGTACCAATGATCGATATACAATGCAATGACTTAGCTTAACTTCCTAATGGATTCCACTAAGTGGTTCAATGCAATATTTCTAGACAATAGTGATAACCATGCTATAATCAATGACAATAAAATCGGAAGAAGCACCTAGCCTAATCCCGAGACTCCGACTACATTCACCTTAATAATTCGAAGCTTTCAAGGCTCTCAGATAGCAATTCCCTTGTCCCTAGCCCTTGATGGAGATGGTGGATGCTCTTTATTGATTTCTTGAGCTAGGAAAAACAATAGGGAAATTATTAAGATCGATAATACAACATTGAAATCATTACATCATAATCAATATCTAAGCTTGTTTTAACAATAACTATGAATTATCCATGGATAGCCAAAACCTAGCTTGATATTACTCTCACAATCTCCATGGATTTCAATAATAGCTTAGGGGATTAATCTTACCCGATCGATAGCAACGATTCGATGTCAATAAGTCAAAGAAAAACTAAGCTTGAGCTAAGGTTCTAATAGAGGTGCTAGCTTGTAAGAAGAAGACGATAGGATAGAGATGTGCTTGCTTGTTCTTGTATCAGGCAAGACTTCCATTCTTTCTTTCATTATTTTAATTCCAATGAACCGGTGGCTTTCTTTCATGTGAAGGAAGCTCATCAAATTAGACCACGTGTGGGTGATTAAAAATTTGAGGAGGGGCCAATCGCAAGGTTAGTCCCTTAACCCTTAATGCTCATTACTTTTGCCCCCAAACTTTTAATTTCTTTAATTTAGCCACCAAAAGGTTCTCAACATATTCAATAAGGTCCTTGAACAATAATTTGACTCAGTTAGAGTCTAATATTAATGCAATTGACCTCGCGATCAATGCCAATACAATATTTGGAACTTTCTGATGTAGGGTTTCTGGTCGCCGAAGCTTAATTTCGAATAGGCCGATTTTCGGGGTATTATATTATCACTTTACCCTTTTTCCGTGCCATCTTATCACTTAAACCCTTATCACACTATCCTTCTATATACTTAAAACCCTATCCGTTTCAAAGATTAAAACTTTTCACTTTCCCTATAATTTCTCTATCAATCAAGAAACCAAGAATCACTTTTCTTCTTAAAAAAACCACTGAAGTCTTCAACGTATTCCCATGGCCTCTTTATCGACGCTCTTCAAGATCTTTTTCAATGAGGAGATTTGCAATAAACCTAAAGAGAACTTTGCATCAAGAATCTTCTGCTATGAGAAGGATATTGAGTTCAAAAATAAGCCAAACTTGGGTTATTCCCCAGAATTTGTCATGGTGGTAAAGACGCATAAATGGAAAAAAATTCTGCCAGCCACCAGGGGATATCCATGCCAATGTCGTCTGAGAATTCTATGACCATTTTATGACCAAAGACTTGCCCTTCTTGATAGTGTGAGGTAAGTGCGTTTGTTTCGATGAAGGTTATATAAATGATATGTTTTCTTTGGATAGTGTAAAGGAAGAACACACCAAGTTTGCAGAATCTTTGGATGATACCAAGAGGAAAACGATGTTGAAGGAACTGTGTGAGGCTGGCACCATATGGAACGTGTCATCAAAAGGCCACCGGACAGTGAAATGGTTGGCATTAAAGTCTCAACTGTGGGGTTAGAATCATTTTTTCAAGGCAAACCTTATGCCGACCACCCATAATGAGACAGTTTCATAAGAGAGAATGGCCCTGCTGCACTCGATCATAACTGACCAAAAGATTAATGTTAGAAGACTCATCATCGATGAAACCTTCAAGTTTCCTGGTAAGACCAATGGAAGTTTACTTTTTCCTTCTCTAATCTCTATCATTTTTATGCAACACAACGTGCCACGTCTTGATTCAAATAACGTCCAAAAGAGCAAGGAGACCATAATAACTCTTACCCTGTGGAGGCAGTTGACCGCCACAGAGGCAAAAGAGAAGGGCAAGTGAAAGACTGTTGAGTCTGTGCCAAAGGCAGAACCTGTGACTCCAATGCGAACTGGTTCAGTGGAAATGCTTTCCCAGATCTATCAATGCCAGAAGATCATCCTCCAAGAGTTGAAGAAAGCCAAGGAGCAAAACTCTATGCTTTGGCAGTATGTTCATGCCAGGGATTATGTAATGAAGAAAACACTTGAGGACTTATCCGTACATACATTGCCAACATTTCTTGAGTTTCCTGCCGACTTCCTTACCAAGGATGACATGCCAGCCAGTCTCCACTCTATCCATACTCTGACACACTCTGATGCCACCATCCTAGTCTCGCCAGTACAAGTTAAACCTGTCAATACACCACTAGAATCCAAAGATGAAGAAATCTAGACCCAAGCCGGTGCAACTCTTGTCGCACCTGCCTCATATGCTGCGACCGAAGTCCCGGATACGTCTAAGCCAGTGAAGATTATTAAGGAAGTTATCCATAACCTTGGAGCTTCCACTACCGTATCAAAACCCAACCTAAAGTGCAAGAAGCATGCGACTCCCAATTGAGGGAGCTTTATCAAAAGAATGACTCATGTATCAAGGCTGAAAAGCTTTGAAGGAGAGTCACCCTCTTCCCAAACTCCTTTACATTTCATATCATTGCATTCATATGTTTATTCATTTTACTGTTTTAATTGTATATATCTGTTGTTTTCATGCATTGAAGACAATGCCCGCCTTTGGTTTGGGAGTATGTATCCTCACATTAAGTATGCCATGCATTCATGTTTAAATTTCAGTTTGCCATGTAGGATTAAAAATTTGCATAGCAAACCACTAAATTTTTTTACCTCAGTTAATAAATTGTTCAAATAATTTTTACCAAAACTCCTAGTAAGTTGGATTTGTTCTAGATTATATGTCTGATGAAGCAACTGTAATTTTAGAACTTGTATGCTAGCAGGTTAGCATTGCCAAGTAGCTTAGCAATTGAACTCTAGTTTAGGGAACTTTAGTTTCACTCTACACAAGGTATGCATCTAGTTTGCAAAACAAACTTAGGATCTCTTGAAACTGAACTCAAAAAGAAAGAAAGAAAGAAACAATGCCAGGGTAGAAATAAAGAATAAGGCAACAATGTTTTGCCAAAGGCTAAAATATTTTAGAACACTCCTCTGCCTTAGAGAAAATAATTAACTTGGGTCTTCGTGGTTTTCTCCCTCTTAGTTCTCAAGCCAACATAACTTTAGGGTATGAGTATAATGGTTTAGATTAGTGATGTAATCTGGATTAACGTGGGTATTCGTGGTTTGCTCCCTCTTATGTCTCACGCCAAACAGTACATGACGTGACCCTAATTAAATGCCAGCACAAAAACACCCTTGGCAAAATAAAGAAAAAAATGATGATGATTCTGAGTTTGGGAAGTAAAGATAACTAAAGAAGTTAATTAAATTTGATGCATATTGCCAACACTTCATGCACACTTAATGACCTTAGACTAGAGCTATATTGTTGCACTTGAATTTGCTTATCTGTTTGACATTGATACACTAAATATCCGAGGATAGACCTAGGGTCATATTTTGCTAACTAGAAGGTGTTGGGAACCATGACAATTTTTGCCGAGGTACCTTCTTGTTTTATTATAGATTTTTAATTGCATTACTTGAGGACAAGCAATGAGATAGGTTTAGGGGTGTGTTAACTCCTAAGAAGTACTATTTTTAAGCTTATTTTACAATGCCTTTGCTTGCCCTTAAAGTACATTTAGTTGCATTTAGATGTTAAAATCATGCAATTGCATAAAGAGTTAAGAGCTATTCTATTGCCAGTATGAAGGGTTATTCTGCTGGTATTGATGTAGGAAACATGTATGCAGGCATAGCAGAGAAGCACTAGCATAGAACGCAGAAAAGGAAACAGAGAATTGCCGAGGCGCAGTTGGAACAGATGGACCAAACAATGCCAAGCTTGACAGGAAAAGGATTGACGTCTAATGATCGGTCAACCAAAAACTTGTTACACGTATTGAGTGCTACACAAACGGTGCAATTATAGATGTCGTAAGTAATAAAGTGATATGATAAGTATCGAGTATCATCTCTACAAGGATTGGTTTGGGCCACTTTGCTTAAGTTACTGCACTGTAAAAGTAAAAACACAATTGATAGTAGGAGTTGATTTTAACGAGTAAAGTAAAAGAGCAAGTAAATAAAATAAGATGTAATCAAATGAGAGAGAGAGAGCAAGTAGGCCGAGTTATCTTGAGTTGAGGTGTGATAGTTGGAAGGATCGTCTCGGTAGATGAGTGCAGCTGCAACTTGTACAGTTGGGTTGCCTTGGCAACTAGTAGAACGATTGCCTGGGCAACTGTTTGAGCGACTGGGTAGCAAACTTCAAGGTTCGACAGAGCATTGTTTAATGGTTTCTTCTTATCCCTAAGTCAAAACTCTAGCTAATTGTGCATGCCTTGATAATACATCCCTGCGTGAATCAAGGGTGGACAACAATAGATCTTGCGCTCCTCTTAGCCGTTGAAATCCTAAACTTATTCCTAAGCAGGATTAGTCTTCACCATCAATTGATTGAATAAAGAACATACTCATTCGTTTATTGAATCTAACTCTCCCGAAATCAGATAAATATATAAAGTTATGAGATCCTCTCCCAATTCACTTGCAAACAAGAATAAAAACCAAGAATGAGCACACCTTGAATTAAAAGTGCAAACTCAATTACTTAAACAAAATCCAATCGTTCTCACAACCACAAAAACACAATAACCCCAATCAATCAAGTTAGTTCATGGTTGGGTTCAAAAGATATACAAAGAATAATCCCCAAACCATGAATCTAACCGAAACAAAGAGGAAAAAGAAGAAATGGCACAGCCCATTTGGAAACTCTCCTCAATCGAACTCCTTCAAGGTTGGAGGCTAGGCTTGTATTTATAGGAGATGGTTAGGTCAAAGTCTTTCTTGAGGAGGAAGTTAAGTTTGAATTAAATACAATATAATAAAAGAAATAAATCTCTTTTATTTTATTATTTTATTCCTCCTAAAACTCCTCATTTAACTCTTGGAATTTAATCTCCTTTAGGATTTATCTTTGCTCTACGTCATATTGGATTTATCTAGTCATCAATCGGCTGCCACATCAGTTTATCCCTTCTTGTCGACAATTGCCCTGGTAACTAGTTCGGCATCTCCTTCCTGCATTGCTCTGGCAACTGGTTTGGCATATCTTTCCTGCATTGCTCTGGCAACTGGTTCTGGCCTTGCTTGGGCAATTAGTTCCTGCGCACAAAAGCACACCAAAGCAGTATCTTTTTCCACAAAAATCACCAAGTTATGTAATCAACATTAACGGTGAAAAGAAACATGAATTAATGCATGAATGACTAATTATGTGACTAATATGAGCCTAAGTCTAACAACAATATGAGTAAAAAGGATAATAAAAATAGTACTTTTGAACACTTAACAGTAGTCATTGGACCTTGTACACATCAACCCTAGGATTCAAACCTGGATAAGTAGATAACACGTTTTATCCCTTTGCACATTCGAATTTCAAACTCAAAAGCTTAGCCTAGGATTTCCACGCACGCCTATTTAAAGAGATCAAGCAAGCACTTGATGGGGAGATCAAATTAGGAGAGAGGCTAAAGCGTGGTGAACCGATAGGCAACGTGGTTCGACCAGCTAAGACTGAGAGTTCTAGGCATTTGAAGGGCTGCATCGATAGATCTCCTTCCTGCCCATTCTCTTAGTTTTATTTGTTTTTAATTAAAAAATGATGTTAAACAATGATGTTTTTTGGTTGGACCCCCGACTATGAACTAAGTATTTTTAGTTAGTTGGGGGATGTTTGCGATTAATGCTTATTTTATATTAGGTTTTTAATAATCAGAATGCCTTGGCATTATTTTCTATCTGCTTGTACATAATTTTTCTAAATCCATTGCCATACGACAGTTAGCATTGCGTGCTTATTGCACCTTAACATCTTAATAGACTTAAGGGGCAACGATCAGTTGCCAGATACTAAGTTGAGAAGCTTTGACAAAAGATGTTCAAGTAGATGAACTTACTTTGGAAGTGAGTTAACCCCTTAGGAGTAAAGATTGACACTTAATCAAGTTAATTAATGAAAGACTTCACTATAGACATATATGGGTTTATTCATTGTTAACTTAGGGTATTGCCATCGACAAAGACAATACTAACTTTAATATGCTCGGTAATAAACCAAGGCAGGGCATTATTAAAGGCTTACATAAGTAGCGTGAAATCCAAGCATCACTTGCCAACGCTTATCATTCAATTGAACACTTCATTGTCAGACTGCTTTCATTTTCACTACACTGTTTTGCCATCTTTTTAAAATAAAACCCAAAACATTTCAAACACTTTTAATTATTTTAAACAAGTAAACATTGAGAAAATAATTTCTTGGTCAATCCCTGTGGATTCGATACTCAACTCACTGCTGCATTACTTGCTGACCGTGTGTACTTGCACGCATAAAACTCACATTTGGCAATATTCTCTTACATTTTAAACTAAATATTTTATCTTTTGCCAAGCGTTAGCAAAGTCGACATAGTGTCATGTCCTTTCCCTCTAGTTAGCCCATAGATAGGGAGGTAACAACCACAAAAATGAAGAAATTCTCAAATTGTAGAGGACGCCTGAGGTCAAAGTCTCGAGTAAAATAATGATGACTCTTGAAAGTCTAGATCTTAGGGAGGATAATAAGTTAACCAAACCAGAACCTGTGAAAGCTATGGAAAACATGCAAATCTACCCAGACAAACCTGAAAAGACCACCGGGATCGTTGCATGGTTAGATAAGCATAGTAGACAGAAGCTGGTGAACTTACTAAGAGACAACACAAATGTTTTTGCGTGGTCAACATCAGATATGCCCGGAATAGATAATAATGTAATAAAACACTCCCTACAGGTGCACCCCATATAAAAACCTGTCAAGCATAAGAAAAGAAAGTTCTCGGAGGAAAAAATGCAAGCTATTAGACAAGAGACTAAAAATTTAATGGCAACGGGTTTTGTCGAGGAAGCATGATACCCATAGTGGCTGAATAATGTGTAATGCTAAAAAAGTCAAATGGAAAGTGGTGAATATGCATGGATTTTGTAATACCCTAATTTTGTCTGGGTACTCGTATATAATATAATTCTCTATAAATAAAACCAAAAAATAAATAAATAAATAGTATGATATAACCCAATAATAAATAAACAGTCCATAAGTCCCAAAAATCCATTTGAAGTGTCCATTTACAAAATCAGAGCCCATTTACATATCAGGCCCAAATTTCTATATCCTATTATCCCAAACAAGCACAAACAAATCTAATAATGTAACACCCTGAAATATAGCCTAGAAGTATGCAACAATTTTGCTTGTAACTCAATGGGATTAAACTTATAACTTTAGAATTTATAATTAAAAGTTACAAGGACCGATTTGAAACAAATAAGAAATGTACAACCAATATTAATATGGATCAAGACGATTTTCTAATCAAATCAAGAGCTTGCATGGTAAAAATAAAATAAGCCAAGGACTCAGACACTTGTCACATAAGGAGCAAAGGTAAGTGTGTATAGGTGAGACATGTGGAAAATCTCGGTATTTGGAGAAAGAAAAAAATGGTTTAACATCATCTCCTTCATCCTTCATTGAACCGAACTCCATGTTGAGAGAGAAAGTAGAGAAGATGCATGAAATTGCTTCATTCTTTTTTGGATCCATTCTTAAGAATATAACCGGGGAGCTTAAAGAAAGGGGTAATGATTCTCTTTATCTCATTTGATTCAACGTTTTGGTTGTTTCTTTGGTTCAAAGTCTCTAAATGTATTATGTGAAATTAGATTGTGGAAAACAAATGCATGCTAAGGAAATTCTTGAAGGATATTCGAATAGATTATATGATGAGTTCAAATGTTTTGTGACTATATTGAATTGTGACTAATCATATTTGAAATATGAATTGCTTAAGAAATTTTAGTTTTGGGGCTGTCGAATCATTATATCAAAAATAAGAGATTAAATTGGTTTAATAAGTGATTCCTAGATTGTTTGGGAACTGCTTTATTTGATTAGGACCAATAAATGGTTGCCTCGAATATGTTGTGTTTTGGATGGATTTGGGCAGCATCATGTGTTATTTATATGTATAAAAAAATAGTAACAAATTTGAGTAATTGAGTCACATTTCTTGCTAAATAGCCGAATCTAAGGGGTATGTAATCAAACAAAGGTTTTAATGTAGTATATGGACTGTTTTATTAAGTGATAAAACCCGGATGTTGTTTTGCAAGTTTAAAGGACTGTTAAGGGGCTGTTTTGATGTCTCCAGGGACTATTTTATAAACATTGGAGTAGGGGTTGTTTTTGTAGGAAAATAGAGAAATGTTTTAGACTGTTTGACAAGAAAATATATGAATTGTTTGAATGAAATTGTGTGTACATGTAGGCTGCCCAAATTTGAAAATATGAATGTACAAATGTGTAAACTTGATTGTATTATGACTATGTATAAGCAAGCTTCGCAGATTTGAACACATGAATGTATAGAGATATAAATTCGATTGTATGTGTAAATACATAAGCATGCTGTCATGTTTTAGATAAATTAATGTGTATAAATGTATATGTATATGTGCTGCCCTGTAGAGTGAATTGTGTGCAAATTTGGACAGTTTTAGATGTGTATACATGACTAGAGGACTGTTGTGATTTGTATGGAATATATATAGACTGTTTTGTTATGTCTAAACGTGTACAAACGAATAATGCACTGCTATGCGTACCTAATTGTGTATAGATATGTGATGTTGCCATGTTTAGTATATACATGATCGTATTGGACTATTTTGAGGTGTTTAAATATAACTATGAGTGTTTGGATTGTTTTGTTAAATATGAAAGCATGTTGGATTATTTTAACATGTATATATGTATATACAAGTGTATGGTATTATTTTTGGTTTGATGTGAAGAGTTAAGAGTTGTTTTTGAATATATAAATACATAGACATGATAAAGATTGATGCACATATATGAATATTCAAATTAGTTCTAATAATTTGTTAACTTGTTCGAGGTACCTATCATGGTAAGGAGAAGTATGAAGAATGAGTTAGTAGGAAGTTATGAGTGTTTGTGGATTAAGGTATTCCATAACTTTGGAATAACAGGTGAGTGTAGTTGCATTTGTTTTAGGTGACACAGAGTCACTCCGATTTTTGTTTCGATTAGATTACTGTTTAAATGTTATGGAATGAATCACACATGATCATTTTTGCATAAAGCTCATATAGAGCATCTGGGATTGGGATACATACATGGCATTGAAGTATCATGGTTAAGGTATGCATTACATATACATCATGAATGCTTTCTATGCTTATTTATGATGTGTAATGATTGTGGAATTAATATATATATATATATATATATATGTATGTATGAGACTTACCCTGAATTAATATCGATCCTTAATCCTTGAAAGCATAAAATACAAGAAAAATATCAAGTCTTTAAGTTATAAGAATTCACACTCTAAGGAGTTAAAAGCTTAATTTTGCAATAAAACACCAAGGAAAGAATCAAGTAAGATTACTTGCAACATAAGATATCCCCTATTCTCAAGAATACGATACTTAAGTTGCCTGAGTAATGGAAGACATTGGACAATTTGGCATGGTACAAAGGTACATATTTCAGGGACTACAGTTTATGAGCTACGGCTCGGGGGACGCCCCATTTATATGTGATATTTGGCGACAATAGGAGGTAATGGGGGAGATGATACGGAGATTGACGACAGTTGGTTGGATTGTAATACCCCTTTCCCGTATTCATAGCTGAATACGAGTCAGAGATATCACAAAACATTTGTAAAACTCTCTACATTTGTAAATCGGTAAAATTTTGTTTCTTTAAAATTGTTACAATATATTTAGTTTTTATTTACAAATCTAGTTATTCGCGTAAAGTTTAAAAATAATATTTTCATCTTCAAATCGAATTTATTTTCAGGCAACAACTTATCAATTTAATTTGTCTTGATATAATTAATAGAACTGCCTAAAAATTGCCTGATTTAAAATTCATCCAAATACTAAATAAAATACAAATTCTATCAGAACATGCATACCCTTGTAATATACATGCCAACTAGTAAATATCAAACAGTATCAAAACATATCTTACTGATACTGATGTACCTGTTATTGATTGATGATGTCCGTACATGGTCCTTACTCCAACCATTTCTTCTTTCCTACCTGTAAAATAGTTACACGCTAAGTATTTACTTAGTGAGGCAAAAATTCAAATTTAAGTGTAATTGGCATAATATCAATCTCAATATTAATTATTAATAATGCATATGATCACCTTACAATTACATGCTCATTAACATAATTAAATATGCAATAACATATATGTATATCAAAGTGACAAGATTAGATCTTACCAATATTGGTGCCATTTCCATCCGTAAGCTTTTAATGCTTACCAATACTTTTTTCCAACTCTGTCTGCAAGCTTTCAAGCTTATCATTCTATTTTTTTTTTATTTCAATTCAGTTTACTTAGCCCAAGGTATCGAATTAAGAGATTCTATGTACACGAGTCATCCCCATACCCAACCTTTCTTGAGTATCTATATTATTTGCACTCTACCAGGAGTGCTTAGCATCGAAGTGCTTCTGTATACTTACTGGAGTATACAATATGTCCCTCATTGAGTTCTTATGAAATTATTCCGAAGTGTTTAGCACCCGTAATAAGTCCGTGTACTCAAACTATGCATGAGTATACTACTCAAAGAGTATTTATAAAATTTGCACTTTACTTGAAGTGCTTAGAATCTTTATACAACTGTTTATGACCCTATGGCTAGTCAATTATACCTTTGAACCTCTATATCATACTTGGGCTTTATATCATTAAATATTTCATCCATGACAATGTATATCAATTTATATTAACATGAAGCAGTTCATAACCGAATAACATTAATAGTAAATCATCATCAATAACTAGTGATCAATGCATTTATTTTCAACCTTTGACATATTTAAAGTATGTCAAATGTATGATCAATGACATAATTATCATGACAATATATAAACTAGGTAGACACATCACAAGTCTTACTGGTGATGTATAAAACATCTATGTATAATGTTATGTATGCATTGCACTCACCTGGGCCATGTATTAGTATGCCTCACTAAGTCCTCTTCGATCCTTTCCTTCATTGTACCTTGAACCTCCCTTGATTCAAACTTAACTTCATAATTCAAATAAGTAAAATATTTGTTAGATCTCAATCTAACAATATGTTACATATTGTCCAATATAATTATTCGATTACAAAATCTCTAAACATTTTATTTTCTTCCTTGTATTGTTCAAAAACTCATTATGGTCCTTAGTGACCAATTTGAACTTCCATAACCCTTTTCAAGTTTAGTAATCAACCTTAGATACAAAGTGTATCAATTCTCATTTTCTGGCTATTTGCAATACCTCCCAAGAAATATTTCTATAAAATAATCTACAACTCAAAATTCGATTCTGTTTGTTCTAAAAGAAACTAGATTCAATAAGCTTTTCAACCATATAAATTAATAACCCAAATTCAACTTGTACGATTTATGGTGATTTTTCAAAGTCAATTTCCAGTATTGAATTTCGGAACAGCCTGCTATACTATTTTCTAACCTTTCACCACTTAAAAATTCATATCTTTTTACTCGGAACTCGAAATCAGTTTCTGTTTGTTGAACACGAAACTAGACGAATAAATCTTTACATCGGTATAAAATTAACCTTCTAACCATTTTTGTAGAATTTATAGTGAATTTTCAAAGTTACTGCCATAAACTAGTTTTTCTACACAACTTCCATAAACAACTTCAACTTTTATACTAACTTCTCCTTACTTCTCTACTTTTCAATTTAGTCCAATCACTATCTTTAAACCACTAACTCTTCACATTCTTCACCAAATAATTATTCACAATAATTCTCCATAATTTTCCTTATTTACCGAAATAGGTACTAAAATGCAAAGATAAGAATTCATGCTTCTTAACTTTGCAATTTAGTTCTCAATTCAACATTACTACCTTAATTCCATCATTACAACTAAAAATTAAATTTAGCCTCCATACAAGACTTTCATTTCGATTTGGTCACTTAACTTTGACAAATTGTCAAAATGGTCACTAATTCAATTCAACATCAATTTGGCATTCTAACTTCATTTTATTATCTCTAACATCATTAATAACATAAATACACTCTAAATTCTAAAAATTCAGATTTGGTCCTTCAACTTTTCAATTTGTCAAAATGGTCCCTACACAATTTAACTTAGGGTTTTGCTTGCAAACAACAATTCAAGCTTACTAGATTAATATTTAAACATCACAAACCCTAAATTAATCTTGAATCCATAAACCCTAATCATCTTCATAATAATCAAAACATGTAAAACTTAAATCCCAACTCAATATCATGATTTTTAACATCATACTAGCTTGATTTCAACTTGAATTCAATCATGGAATCATAAAATCTCAAAAGCCTCAATTTGATCCATAAACCCTAATTTCTTTATCATGTAAATTCTCATCAATCAATCATAGATTCCATGAATTATTGATATCAAAATATAGAGCTTGAAGAGTAGAAAAACTTTGTAGTTGAAGAGATTACCTGAAAATTGAGTTTCGGGGCTTGAATCGAGCTTGGAAATTTTTTCTCTTTCTTTCCCTAGCCCTCACGTTTTTGGCTGGAAAAGATGAACATTTGGTTAATCTTTTTACCATTATTTTACACATATATCTATTAAATGAATATTCATTTAATAGTGAAATTACAATTTTGCCCTTTTTATACAATAGTTGAGATTGATTTTATCATTAATCAAGGGTCAAGATTTAATATTTCATTTTCTCTTTCTAAAATTGTCCTTATAACTTTTTAAATATTTCAAAATTATCATTGGGGCCAATTGACCAATTTGCCATCCAACTAGTTTTTATTTATTAGTTTGCCATTCTTGTAAAATTCAACTAAATCTAGTTGGAATCCAACCAGCTATAATAAAATATTTATAAAGTAATATTTTATGAATTTTTCTATATCTTGATAAATAATCCTTTACTCCGAAATAAATTGTAGGATTCATCTTGAATCGAAATAAAAATATTTACAATACCTGGAAATGACTTTTATAACCTCTCTATCATATGGTAAAAATTCAAAATTTTTCAGTTCGATCCAAGTATCCGAATTTCACTTAAACTTTAACTACGATTTTCTCAATAATCGAGTATCAAATTGAACCAAAAATTTCGCATTTGATCCACACTCTTAGGTGATCTATTTATTTATGAAATAAAACCCTTAACTTTAAGGAAATTAATTTTTCCCCAAACTTTTCCAAAGTTTATATTTTAGCCATAAAATTTTCAAAATTTACATTTTGGTCACTAAACTTTTAAACTTCAATTTCCATTCCAATTTTACTCGGTATTCAACCAAAGTTTAATAATACCTTATTCAATTCACTATCTATCACATGATACCGTTAAACTTTAGAAATTTCCTTTCCAAAACCCATAATTAAAGAAATCCCAACTTTCGCATTTTTGTCATTTTAGTCACTAAGTTAGCTTTTAAGCTATTATCTTAGTACTAAATGACCCTTAATCAACTTAGTAAATTTTGGGGTATTACAATTCTCTCCCCCTTAAGAAAATTCGTCCTCGAATTTTTTAATACTTACTTGGTTCCAAAAGGTGAGGAAACTATTTTCTTATATTTTCTTCTTATTTCTCTCAAATCTTTTCTTTAACTTTGTGATTTTTTTGTCAAAGAACTTTAACAAACATGATTGTCTTGTTTTCTTAGTTCTTTGACTCCATGTGCTAGGATCTTTACTAGTTCTTTTCATAGCGGAATCTCTATTTTCTCCGGAGTAACAACATGTGAGGGGTCTAATCAATATTTCCAAAGCATCGATACATTATGAATCTTGTTCATTTCCAAAGATAAAGCTAACTATTAAGCTTAACTATCAGACTAACTCCTTTCACAATTTCTTATAGCCCAATAAATTTTGAACTTAACTTTCTCTAAACCATAACACATTCTTCCCAGGTGAAACTTTTAAGGAATACTTTATCCTTAACTTCATATTAAATATCTTTTCTTTTAGGGTCAACATATAATTTCCATTATTGAGATAGAAATTCTTCCTTGATAATACAAATATCTATCAAACCTAACTTCCAAGTTTTCAGTTTCACTCTTTTCCACTTGTTTGCACCTTGACAACATTTTCATCATTTCTTTAAAGATATCTTATTTAATCCAATACAGTAAATTTTATTCTTAACTTGACAATCAAAACACCATCTCCTTTTAATGTCAATCTTGCATTCATAGCTCTTAAGGCAACAATTGTCTTTCGACTGAGAGCATCTATCACATTAGTTTTTTTTGGATGATAGTCAATGACCATATCATAATTCTTAAAAAGCTCAATCCAACTTTTTTACGTCAAGTTTAACTCTTCTTTAGTAAGCATATACTTTAAACTTTTATAACCTATATAAATATAGTATCGTTCGTTGTATAAATAATGATGCTATATATTTTAAAGCAAATACAACCATTGCTAGCTCCAAATTCTAAGTAAGATAATTCCTCTCATATATCTTAAGTTGTCTCAAGCATAGACCATTACTTTTCCTTCTTGCATAAGTACGTATCCCAAACTGTTATAAGAAGCATAGTTATACACCACATAATCTTTACCCGATTCTGGTTGTATTGGTACTGTGGCTTCTATTAAGATCTCATTTAATATCTCAAAGATTTCTTAGCATTGACCTGTTCAACTGAAAGACATTTCTTTCCTCAGTAGCTTGGTCAATAAGGAGACAATCATCAAGAAATTCTGAACTTCTAAAATATTTTTAGAGGTTTCCATTCAACTATAATTTGTAATTTCTTGAGGTCTATTCTTATTCCCATTGCCCAATCCACATAACTAATAAAACAGCTTTAGACAACCAATCTCATACTTTAACAATTTAGCATATAGCTTCTTTTCTCAAAAGGTCTGAAGAACAATGCAAAATGAGCATCTTATTCTTCCTTTTTCCTTTGAATAGACCAAAATATACTCAATGAATTCTACCAAAAATTGGTCCAAGCAAAATTATAATACTTGGTGCATTAGGCTTATAAATGTCGTAGGTATCATCACGAACTCATAGTATTCATACTGAGTCTGAAAAGCTATCTTTAGAATTTCTTCTTCCTTGATTTTTTAACTAATCAAAAGATCATCAGTCTTCGAAAGAAGATATTTATTCTTTACTATTACCTTCTCGAGCTGATAGAAATCAGTCTTTCTCTTTCACAATTAACACTGGTGTGCCCTCAAGATGACAAACTTGACTTTATAAAACATCGACCTAACATTCCTTGCAATTTGTACCTTTAAATCTCGAAGTTCGGTCGAAGCCATTTTATACGGGGCCATTAATTTGGGCGCAATGCCTAGTAACATCTTTATTTTGAATTTCACCTCTCAATCTAGAAGTAATTCGAGTAATTCATCTGGGAATACATCCAGATATTTTTGGATAGTCGAGTTATTTTTCAATTTAACTTCAACAGCCTAAGCATCTACTACATTTGCTAAGAAAACTTAGAAACCTTATAACAACAATTTCCTTAATAAAAAAATGAAATTACATTAGAAAAGGGGCTTACCCTTTTATCAACTACTACTATTTTTGTGCCTTCCATGTTTTTCAATATTAATCACTTTATGCGACAATTCATCATGACCTGATAGGAAGGTAACCAATTCATGCCCGCAATCATCTTAGACTCCTCAAAAGATAATTCCATTAAGTTTATCGGGAACTCTATTTCTTATGTTTTTATCGAGTAATTCCACATGTTCAGCTCGCCCTTACATTACAACCCAACAAATTCGTGACCGCTATATTATTTGAAATGGGTTCTATAAGGATATCTCATTCACCATTCAACTTCGTACTTATATACGAATATGTAAAGCTAGGACCCATCAACATCAATACAGGTTTATCCAAAAAGATGAGATGTACCTTTCATGATTTTCGAATCATCCCAATCTTTATCAGTCCTGATGTTATAAACTCGAACTGATATATGCAATCCTGGCTATGAAGCAAATTCAGATGGTTTTCTAATCTAGCTTAAATCTTGGAGCAACAAAATAGCTCCATCCAATTTCTCGATATCCGTCCAGTGTAATCCTTAGATTATTCAGTTATAAATCAACAATCACTGGACCTTAATATGCTTTTCCTTTCAATTCAGGTGTTTCTAAACTTTTCAGTTCCTTAATTCGGAACATGCACTTCTTGTTGTACCAGTGCCCATTTCTTGTTTAGATTTATCCGGAGGGTTATTATTAACCGTATTGTTACTACTCTTGATTCTTTCCAAAGCTTCTAACTTACCAGTTCATCACGCTTTCTTGACTCAAATATTTCTTATAATTCCTTTCAATTTACATTAGGAAGGAGCGACATCAATCAAATCGTAAAAACGTCAGATCAGTAATATTGATATCCTAGTGGCATGTATTCTCTTTTTAACATAAAACCACTTCTATTTAGGCTGAGAATCGGTTAAATCTGCAGCTCTAATACCAATAAATGTAATACCCTTTTCTCGTATTCATAGCTGAATACGACTCAGAACTATCACAAAACATTTGTAAAACCCTCTACATTTGTAATTCGATAAAATTTTGTTTCTTTAAAAATGTTACAATAAATTTAGTTTTTATTTACAAATCTAGTTATTCGCGTAAAGTTTAAAAATAATATTTTCATTTTCAATTCAAATTTATTTTCAGGCAGCAACTTATCAATTTAATTTGTCTTGATATAATTAATAAAACTGCCTAAAAACTGCTGATTTAAAATTCATTCAGATACCAAATAAAATACAAATTCTATCAGAGCAGACATACCCTTTTAAAATACATGCCAACAAGTAAATATCAAAGAGTATCAAAATATATCTTATTGATACTGATGTACCTGTTATTGATTGATGATGTCTGTATATGCTCCTTACTGCAACCTTTTCTTCTTTCCTACGTGTAAAATAGTTACACGCTAAGTATTTACTTAATGAGGAAATAATTCAAATTTAAGTGTAATTTTCATAATATCAATCTCAATATTAATTATTAATTATTAATAATGTATATGATCACTTTACCATTACATGCTCATTAACATAATTAAATATGTAATAGCATATATGTATATCAAAGTGATAAGATTAGATCATACAAATATTGGTGCCATTTCCATCCGTAAGCTTTTAATGCTTACCAATACCTTTTTCCAACTCTGTCTGCAAGCTTTCAAGCTTATCATTCTATTTTTTTTATTTCAATTCAGTTTACTTAGCCTAAGGTATCGAATTAAGAGATTCTATGTACACGAGTCACCCCACATACTCAACCTTTCTTGAGTATATATATTATTTGCACTCTATCAGGAGTGCTTAGCACCGAAGTGCTTATGTATACTTACCAGAGTATACAATATATCCCTCATTGAGTTTTTATGAAATTACTCCAAAGTGCCTAGCACCCGTAATAAGTCCGTATACTCAAACCATGCATGAGTATACTCCTCAATGAGTATTTATAAAATTTGCACTTTACCTGAAGTGCTTAGAATCTTTATACCGCTGTTTATGACTCTATGAATAGCCAACTATACCTTTGAACCTCTATATCATACTTGGGCTTTATATCATCAAATATTTGATCCATGGCAATGTATATCAATTTATATTAACATGGAGTAGTTCATAACCGAATAACATTAATAGTAAATCATCATCAATAACTAGTGATCAATGTATTTATTTTCAAACTTTGACATATTTAAAGTATGTCAAATGTATGATCAATGACATAATTATCATGATAATATATAAACCAGGTAAACTCATTGCAAGTCTTACATGTGATGTATAAAATATCTATGTATAATGTTATATATGCATTGCACTAACCTGGGCCATGTATTAGTATTCCTCACTAAGTCCTCCTTGATCCTTTCCTTCATTGTACCTTGAACCTCTCTTGATTCGTACTTAACTTCATAATTCAAATAAGTAAAATATTTGTTAGATTCCAATATAACAACATGTTACATATTGTCCAATATAATCATTCGAATACAAAATCTCCAAACATTTTCTTTTCTTCCTTGTATTGTTCAAAAACTCATTATGGTCCTTAGTGACCAATTTGAACTTCCATTAACCCTTTTCAAGCTCACTAATCAACCTTAGATACAAAGTGTATCAATTCTCATTTTCTGGCTGTTTGCAGTACCTCCCAAGAAATATTTCTATAAAATAATATACATCTCGGAATTCGATTCCGTTTGTTCTGAAGGAAACTAGATTCAATAAGCTTTTCAACCATATAAATTAATAGCCTAAATTCAACTTGTACGATTTATGGCGAATTTTCAAAGTCAATTTCCAGTATTGAATTTCGGAACAGCCTGCTATACTGATTTTTGACCTTTCCCCACTTAAAAATTCATATCTTTTTACTCAGAACTCAAAATCAAATTCCGTTTGTTGGAAACAAAACTAGACGAACAAATCTTTACATCGGTATAAAATTTACCTTCTAACCATTTTTTTTAGAATTTATGGTGAATTTTCAAAGTTACTGCCATAAATTAGTTTTTCTACACAACTTCCATACACAACTTCAACTTTTATACTAACTTCTCCTTACTTCTCTACTTTTCAATTTAGTCCAATCACTAGATTTAAGCCACCAACTCATCACATTCTTCACCAAATAATTATTCACAATAATTCTCCCTAATTTTCCTTATTTACCAAAATAGGTACTAAAATGTAAAGATAAGGATTCATGCTTCTTAACTTTGCAATTTAGTCCTAAATTCAACATTACTACCTTAATTCCATCATTACAACTAAAAATCAGATTTAGCCCCCATACAAAACTTCCATTTCGATTTGGTCACTTAATTTTGACAAATTGTCAAAATGGTCACTAATTCAATTCAACATCAATTTGGCATTCTAACTTCATTTTTTTTATCTCTAACATCATTAATAACATAAATGCACATCAAATTATAAAAATTCAGATTTGGTCCTTCAACTTTTCAATTTGCAGAAATGGTCCCTACACAATTTAACTTAGGGTTTTACTTCCAAACAACAATTGAAGCTTACTAGATCATTATTTCAACATCACAAACCCTAAATTAAACTTGAATCCATAAACCCTAATCATCTTCATAATAATCAAAACATGTAAACTTAAATTCCAACTCAATATCATGATTTTTAACATCATACTAGCTTGATTTCAACTTGAATTCAATCATGGAATCATAAAATCTCAAAAGCCCCAATTTGATCCATAAACCCTAATTTTTTTTCTTATATAAGTTCTCATCAATCAAGCATGGATTACATGAATTATTGGTATCAAAAGAGAGAGCTTGAAGAGTAGAACCATTTTGTAGTTAAAGAGATTACTTGAAAACCGAGTTTCGTGGCTTGAATCGAGCTTGGAAAAAATTTTCTCTTTCTTTCCCTAGCCCTAACGTTTTTAG
Source organism: Hibiscus mutabilis (assembly GCA_019671005.1). Lineage (NCBI taxonomy): Eukaryota > Viridiplantae > Streptophyta > Magnoliopsida > Malvales > Malvaceae > Hibiscus > Hibiscus mutabilis. The sequence goes on from CM033727.1 coordinate 26,636,175, forward strand.
CTGGAAAAGATGAACATTTGGTTCACCTTTTTACCATTATTTTACACATATATCTATTAAATGTATATTAAATTCATTTAATAGTAAAATTACAATTTTGCCCCTTTTATCCAATGGTTGAGATTGATTTTATCATCAATCAAGGGCCAAGATTTAATATTCCATTTTCTCTTTCCAAAATTGCCCTTATAACTTTTTAAATATTTCAAAATTGCCATTGGGGCCAAATGACTAATTTGCCCTCAAACAAGTTTTTATTTACTAGTTTGCCATTATGTAAAAATTCAACTAAATCTAGTTGGAATCTAACCAACTATAATAAAATATTTATAAAGTAATATTTTATGAATTTTTCCATATATTTTGGATCAGTCTCTAAAATTTCCATTCGATCCAATATACTGATAAATAATCCTTTACTCAGAAATAAACTGTAGGATTCAAGAGAATCGAAATAAAAATATTTCCAATACTTGAAAATGACTTTTATAACATTCTCTATCATATGGTAAAACTTCAAATTTTTTCAGTTCGATCTAGGCATCTAAATTCCACTTTAGCTTTAACTGCGATTTTCCCAATAATCGAAGTATCAGATCGAACCGAAAATTCCGCATTCGATTCACACCCTTAAGTGATCTATTTATTTATGAAATAAAAACCCTTAACTTTTGGGAAATTACAACTTTAGTCCCCAAACTTTATACTTTAGCGATAAAATTTTCAAAATTTACATTTTGGTCACTAAACTTTTAAACTTCAATTTCCATTCCAATTTTCGTTGGTATTCAACCAAACTTTAAGAATACCTTATTCAATTCACTATCTATCACATGATACCTTTAAACCTTAGAATTTTCCTTTCCAAAACCCATAATTAAAGAAATCACAACTTTCGCATTTTTGTCATTTTAGTCACTAGGTTAGCTTTTAAGCTATTATCTTAGTACTAAATGACCCTTAATCAACTTAGTAATTTTTGGGGTATTACATGGATAGTTGAAGAAGTTAGGATTATTATGTTTCCGATACTAGCCATTGCTATCTGCTTTGGACTATGTATAATTTGAACCTATACGGTCAATCTCAGGCCAATGATACTCATGCCCAAATGTGTTCCAAGGAAAACAATTTAAAAGATATGAACTATAATATTAAGCTTTAAAAAGAAACATTGATAAGATATGTTATACACTCAGATGAGCTCAGATATGAACTTCAATAAGAAAGATAAGCTTTGTGGTAATCTCTGATAAGATTTGGAAGAATTTATGAAAGCCTTACTAAGGCTATGATATGATAAACCATGAACCTTTACAAGATATGAAAGAGTTCATCATAACCTTTGAAGAATCTTCGAATAAGATTTGAAACAATATAACCTCTAAATCAGCTTCTAAGTAATAAAGCTATGTTAAGGTTAACACTAAGATATTCAAAAATCCTTGAGTTATATAATCTTGTAATTTCCTTTGAATTCCCATTTGATGTTATGGTCACTACCTCACTTTGGCTATATAAGCCTAATGCATTCATTTTCATGCATTTCAGGATTTGAGAAGCCTTGCGTTTTGATCGCATTCGAAGGTTGCAAGTTGTTATTCCAGAATTGTTGTATATAGTATTGTAGCTTTTAGTCCATGAAGTCCTAGTTGGTGGCATATGTGGTTTGAGTCGAACATGATACATTTGATTGCCTTCTTTGGTTATGTATATGTAGTTAAGATTATAAGCAACTTATGCTTAGTTAGCAATCCATAATATCCTTTGGGAATAATCGAATGTTTGCTTGTGTGTTAAGATGAATAGTAAGTTTGAATTACAATTTGATTGTGTTATAAACATGTCTGTCAAATCATAGTGTTTTAAATTAAGGCATAATATTCTTGGGAATTATATGATCTATACGATTAAAGGTAGGATGGTTTGAAATGCTCTTGTTAAATTTTTTTTGGCTAACATGTTATTCAAATGAATTCCGGATAAGTAAGTTATGTTAGCTTGCTTATCGAATAGGTATATATATATAGTACAAAATATATGAGATAAATATATGGATGATTACTTATGGGCTATGTAAGTTATGTTGGGTATGCTTCATTATTAATTGAGTTTTTAGAAAGTTTAATTAATAACTTGAATGGTCATTAATGGAAACTTTGATGTTTACAAATGTTGGATAGTCTTCATGAGTTATTCGTATGCCTCTTGATATCATTAAGAAAATCTAACGGCAATACGTAATGCTTGAAAATAGAATGCTCATGAAGTATGATTTGTGTCCTAATGAGGTCATAAATGTCTAAGTATTTCTTTGAAGAAAACATGTTTAAGAATATAAAATGTGATTAGTTATGCAATGGCTAAGTTGCTAATATAATGTTAAATGAGTGAATGTTTATGAATCCTATATTGTTATAATCTAAGTGTTAACTAAAAGCTTGAATAAGTCAAGAAAATAGAGGTTTAAATTCACTAATGAGTTCAAATAGTTATAACGGGTCTTAACGACTTGTCTTGATCATACGGGTTGGATAATTTGAATGTTTCTGAAGATGATTAGATAGTAATATCTGATGACTAAATGTCTTGTAAATAGGCTTAATAGTGTATAACTTTCTGTGGAAATGTTATTTGAATACAAGTTCTCTTGACATCTCCTTGTTTCTTCGAGATATTAACCTTGATGATATAGTTTAAAATAAAATAAGCATTGGCATTTTATGTATGATATAGTCAATTAATTGAGTAATGTATGAAGTGTGTAGTAACAAGCAACTGGAGTGGTTCGAAAAATAGTTAGAGCCATTAATTGACTTATGTATTTATTTGAAGAATAAAACAAAATATTAAACTTATAGTTTATAATATTGTGGTAGATCTTGCGATCTGTTGTGCCTCTTATTGAAATCTGGATTAATTGGACTTGTTTGTTGTTATCACATCCTTGATCGGGCAATTTATATGTTCTTATTTTCTCGATCTATCATAATGCTCAGTCTAGAGGCTTACTTATATTAGTTTGGAAAGCAAATCTTTCCTTTCCGAGGGCAATCGAGTACTAATTTGTTAGACAAGTTAGTCATTTGTTCTATTTTTAACATTCTAGACTTGGTATACTGTTAAGTCGGGTTTAGGGTGTTACAGATAAGCCCCTTTTCCCACCCAAATTTGATTCCCAAGCACCACGTGGCATTATCTTATTGGACCTGGGGACAACACATGGATCTGTGTTTTCTAGCCCATGACATCTTCATGATGACGTCATCCTTAACGTCATTTTTGGTCAGCCTATAAATACCCCATGAAAGAGAAATGTCAGATCATTAACTAGCATAATTGATGATAATCATAGAAGAATAATTAAATATAATATAAAAAATAGAGAGAATATTACCTCTTCTTGGGAGTCGAACCGGTCAGAAACTGAAGGGCCAATGCTGGTGAAGCTGATCAGTCATCGAAAGAGACACTGAAAAGGGACGAATGAGGCTGGAAACTCACCGGAGAAGATGCCCGATCGCCATAGCCGCCGCCATAGAGGTATCTCACTTTTATCCTTTGTTCTTGTAATTAGAACGTCGAAATAGTTATATTAAAAGGAAAAAATAAGAGAAAAACAATGTTGAAACTGGAATATTTTCTCTTGCGGTGGCTGGAGTTCTTGAACAAATAGTGGAGTTGAAAATGAGAATGGGTTAAGAGTAGATCTAGGTTTAGATAGTGGAAGATTTGGTGTTTCTGACGAAACGAGTTAGATCTAGGGTTAGATCTATGAAAGTCGAGTTTTGTGGGTAATTTTAGGTTCGAAAGGCGTTGGAGTACAACAGCCGGTATGGTGGCCAAGAATCATATGTGGCCGTCGACGGTCGCCTACGGCTGCCGGCTAATAGTGGAACTTGGTCGGTGAGGGGTGGTCACGGATCAAATGATGAGATTTGGATGAACACTTGATGAATTTGGGAGAAAATAGGGTTTTGATCCATTTGGGTTAAAAAGAATCTAGGCTTAAATTGTTTGTGTTCAGAGAGTTTTGAGAGAGGAAGAATATGGAGAGAGAGGGGCTCAGTTAGAAATGGATGAGTCAGCCTAAGTTGGGCCATTTATACTCGGCCCTAAATGGTGCCGTTTTGGCACCGAGTTTGGGTGAGTCCATGGGGGTTGGGTCGGGTCAAGGAGAGATCCACACCCTTCTTCTTTTTTTCACGTTTTTGGCTTTTCTTTTGGCCTTGCTTTCAATTTGGTCCCTTTTGCTTTGTAATTTGGCACCAAGTTCTAATAAAAGATCAATTTAGTCTGTGTTGTTAATTGTTTAATTTAATTCAATACCTTAATTTATATGTTTGATGCATGCTTTTGAAATTCTCATATAGAATTATTTGTTAGCCAACTTAATCATTTAGATTAGTAATTAATTAGAGCCTTAATGCTTAGGTTCTTTAATTAATTTGAATAGTTTAAATAGGTGAGATCATTGTAGAAAATAAATGATTATTAAATGGAGACTTTAATGTTCTAAGTTGATTAGTGTCTCATTGTACTGAGATGTTAATCAAGGGGCATTTTAGTGAAGCATTTAATATTTCATTTAAGCTTAAAACATTGTAATCACATAGTTAATTAAAATTAGATTAAGAATATGGTTTAAATAGTTAGAATCATTAAATATTAAGGAATATTATTAATTTAGGGCTTAATATGGATAGTGCCCAATTATTTCGGTGTTATCACATAAACCCCCTAAATTTAATAATATTTATAGATTCTTTAATTAATTCAATCAATTTGAGCCCTAATTAGGTTTGAACTTAAAATTAACAAGAAAATAATTGGACATGCATTAAAAACCTTTTGTGTTGAAATACATTTTTGAATATGAATTGAAGTATCCTAAAGTAACTAGATGTTTCAAAACTTATATTCGCTAAAAATGTATTTTCTTACGAAAGGATACTTCCAGTTGAAATAAAATTCAGTTAACAATTAAGAATTTAATTAAATTCAAATTATTGTTCGAAATGTCAAAATGCCACGTGAAATTAATAAGGTACCAATAACGAGCGTTTGTGGGGTGCTAATCCTTCCCCATACGTAACTGACTCCTGAACCCTAATTTTCAAGAAAAAGAATCTCTGGTTGTTTTATGGTGTCCAGTCTATCAAAGTGACCAGTGGCGATTCTAAATTGTTTTTTAAATAAAGGAAAATTGAATTTAATATGAGAAACCCTAATTTCCAAGATTAAACAAATAAAAGGCAAAATCCCTATTCAAAATGAAATTCTGTTAACAATTAAGGATTTAATTAAATTCAAATTATTGTTCGAAATGCCAAAATTCCACGTGAAATTAGCGTTTGTAGGGGTGCTAATTCTTCCCCACACGTAACTGTTAGGAAACGCCGATACACCCCATGGCGCAGCGGAAAAATTATCCGGCGTAATCCACCAGTGATCCATGTACAAGGGACGAATTCAGGGTGAATAGGGATGAAACATTACCTTAATAAATCTGGAATCTGGAAATCTATAGGGAATTCAGAATAACCAAATCGAATCCGAGTCATCACAATAGCGTTCCGACCTCTACGCAGTCCACCCGAATGAAAAAAAACATTATATTCTCTTTTCTATCTGTTAGAGAGGTTTTTCAAAAATGAGGGATAAATGGCTGCTAGACCTTATGGCTTTATATAGCATTTAAAAACTTAGTTCTAATTAAATTTGGATTCTTAAATATACAATATATTTAACCGAATATAATTAAATATGTAGAATCTGATTCTACTTTAATTAGGTTTCTTTTAGATATATATATACTTTAATAATATTTGATAATTACAATAACTTATCAAATATATATATATATATATATATATATAAACGAAATTATCCATAATTACAATAATTATAACAATTTTGGTTTCTCACTAATGACGTGTACAACAAGTTTGTACACATGCTATCTAATCGATATTTGTTCATTTCAATCATAGGGTATGACCCTTGTAGGTTCATGTAACGTTGTCAGTAATATCTAGAACAATTCTAATATTACAAGCAATGAATGGCATCTAGCAATACATCATTGCTACCTAAGTTACATGAAATCGTGGTTCGATTTAACCTTTTTTTGTGATTAACTTCTTTTATGTATTTCATCATTTTGTCCTCATATCTAGATCGGACACAAGTCATGGATTAGTCACACTTCTATAGTCCATCTAATGTTTCTTGATATCTCAACCATGGCCATGCATTTTCTAGTCTCACTTAATCAAGTGGCCTATGAAATTACTCATATTATGTAGGAGGGACAAATCCTATCTTGATCAACCATATTTCGCTACATGGATTATGACATATCCAATATCAGTCTTTATAGTGTAGTTAGTTATGACACACGTTTGACCATATCAAAATATATCACTCACGATGTTGAAATAATGATTATCTCAAGTCTGAGGATCATACATGTAGTTATCACTATAAGCAATGTTGTGACTATTACATAATAATCCAAGAAACATGCTCATAGCGGGTCAATCCAGTATGTTGTTCCCTAACACATACTTATGTATTGATTTTGACATCTCCATGTCAATGACAACACTTTGTCCTTAATCAACTACATATTAGCCTTAATACATTATTGTTGTCCAAGCCCACAATAATTCTTGACTAAGGACATTCAAGAATAACTATATTATTCTAAGAACTTTATTATAAATCAGTTTATTTATAGATACAAAGAATAAGACTGAAATAATAATAATAATGGTTTTATATTAATAAACAAGATAAAATAAGTATATCTTTTACAACCATCTCATTATTGGTCTTTGGGCATTCTCCAATAGTAACTGACTCCTGAACCCTAATTTTTAAGAAAAAGAATCTATGGTTGTTTTATGGTGTTCGGTCTACCAAAGTGACCGGTGGCGACTCCAAATTGTTTTTTTAATAAAAGAAAATGGAATTTAATATGAAAAACCCTAATTTCCAAGATTAAACAAATAAAAGGCAAAATCCCTATTTCAAAACCCTAATTGTCAGGCTATTTTCACATTTCGATTTTAAAAATGGTCACGATAGCTTGGCGACTCCGTTGGGGAACAAAACTAAGAGTCGGGCCTAATTAATTAATTTCACGTGGCATTTTGCATTTTGAACTACAATTTGAATTTAATTTCTCCAATAATTATTGGATGGATTTTCAGGAAGAATGGAGGTAGCTTTTTTGTATGATATATATGTCATTCATGCATAGCCTTCTACTCGGGCTTTTCACCCTTAAGTGGGAGCGAGACATGATACGATGTGACACTCTCCACCTCCGATTTTGGAATTATGTCTTTCTTCCAGTATACTAACCTTATGCACCATGGGGCCCATGCCTCCGTTATAAGGGACCTATACTACCAAATCGATGTCTTGCCGACACAGTAGACAGTAACGACAGTTCGAGAACCCAGAGTCTAGAGCAACACCCACATGCTGTTACCTAGAAACCCACCCCACCAAAGCCAGACAGGGACCCAGGACAGGTGCTGCCAGTTTAAATACATTTCTCTGGTTATTTTCTTTGCTTTTTTGTGCTAATAATTTGTTTATTTGTTTTTCATATTAATTCATAATACTGGCACTGTTTCTTTTTTGTTTGTTTTGTTTTCTTGTTTTTTTTATCTGGCATCATTTTTGCATTTATTAGAGGTATCGGTTCGAGGATCAGTCAAGTTAGGTAGTATTCTTAATGGCCAATGGGTTTGAAAAACAAGGAGAAGATCATACGATGATGTGGACTCGGTCAGAGAAGATTCAGTTCAAGAAAGGGACAATATCTAGAGGAAAGAGGCGTTGGGATGCTAGTAGCTACAAGAAGTTGGATAGAGATGTTAAAAGAGCGGGATATGGGACTCAAGAACTAAAGGATTCAAATAGCCAGACTAAACAAAAATTGGAGGAAGAGCAAACTTTGAATTCAGAGTTGCCATCACAAGTTTCACTGTTGGAGAAAGCTATTGAAAGGATAAGATAACGAGGAAAAGTAGATCTTTAGCAAGTAAGGAGATGGTAAAGAAAGTGACATAATTGGAAAGTGTGGAACGATATTTGAAAAACTTAAAAGGGGCACTACAAGTGGTGGACAATGTACTGAAAGGCAAGCTTGAGGTAGCTGTCAAGATTATCCAAAGACAGAGTCATGAAATGATCAACTTCAAAAGCCATGTGCAGGGAGTTTCCCAATGTATGCAGACTTTATTCATTGAAGCCATAAACCTATAATTACACATTGACATCAACACCAAGCTAGGACAGACGCTGACTCAGAAACTGAACAAAATAATTAACCTAGGGACAAGGGCTAGCTGATTTTTGTAATCAAATTGTCTGTTTCTTGTATTCGACCATTTGGCTAATGAATGTTGCTCTAAAGACTAGTCCTTGAAATCGATACCTTGTGCATTCATGTATTACATCACTTAAATATTGCATTGCATTTTTTTGAAGTAACATTACATTTAAAATATTTACATTTAACATTGCATTTTTAACATTTCATTTTTAGGATCATTGTTTTTTTTAAATAGCATTGCATTAACAGAAAACCAATATTTTGAGAAACATGGGCAATAGGCTTGTTAGTGTGAGGCAATCTCAGAAAGTTGTTGAGTTGGGTAGCACGAGGCAAAAAACTGATCAGTCCTAGAATGAGGTGGTAACTCGAGCTACCATAGTGCTTGGAATTAGGAGGGTCGAGAAGGAAAAAGTTCCAGATAGAAATACCAACATTGGTGATCAAGATGAAAACTTATCTCACACGAGGGTTCAACCTGAAGGATCAGTTCCGAAAGAGGTTCAGAGTAGTACAGTCAGAGTATCAGGCGATGATTCAGACAATTTGGAAATAAATTTTAGAGGTGATGTTCCTATCCTTAGTGCACTGACAGGATTTGACAGAGCTAAACTGGATGTTATCAAGCACACAAATACAAGAGGTCCAAGTAAAGGCCAGAATTTTGATGGTTGCTATAGACCTGTATTGTCTAGGGGTTGTAAGACTGATAAAGAAAAAAATGATTCCAACAGAGTTACAGAATCGCACACACTTCCAAAATTTTTCTCCAAAGAGATGAAAGCCAAGGATTTAGTGGGTGCTAGGAATTTTCCCATAACAAAATTGCCTCCGTCAAAGAAAAGACGGGCAACAAACACAAAAACAGAAGACAATGAGGTTGAATGGTTTAGCAAGAAAAATGAGAAGAGTATTCCTATCCCAATACCATATTCAGATCTGTTGCCATACCTTGTACAAAACCATTTGTTGATGACGGTTCCATCAAAGTTTTATAAGTCTTTCTATGGCATAAGAAATGCTTGCGGTTATTATTGTGGATAATTTAGTCACTCTGTAGAAGATTGTATGTTTCTGAAAGACATAGTCAGTGGACTCATCAAGAACAAACATTTATGTTTTGAGAACGGTGAACCCCGATTCCATAAAAGACCAGCATTTTCTAGAAGAATCAGGATAAAAGAAAAAAGGCAGAATTTACAATAGGCCTTTCGGGGTAATCTGTTATAATTCGGGGTTTACCAGAATCAGAATAATGTTTGGACATCTACCTTCTTAAAGTTTCCTTTACTAAAGAATACCCCAAAGTTAGATGCTCAAGGTGCTCTTGTCAGTGGAAAATCAAAGACTAAATCGAATCTCATTCATGTCTCTTATCGTGAGCTATACTTCAAGTTGCGTGAAGCTTCACCACATCATGTCAAATTTTCAAAGCCTCATCATCCAAGTTGTTACAACACTGGGAATCATTGTAAATATCATAATGAATTCCATGATCATGATATTGAAAATTGCTATACTTTCAAGCAACAAGTTCAAAACTTTCTAAACCAGGGGGTTTCGGAGGTCGACACCGATAGCCAATCCATTAAGATTTGTAACCCAAGAGGTATTCATCTGATTGGAGCCAATACAATTGGGATGCCTGAGAGTCAAGTGTTTAAAGGTGTCAAGAAAATAAAAAGAAGGAAAGAAAAGGTGAAATCTATCGAGAATCAGCATCTAGCAATGAAGAAACCTCAAACAGACATGACTGCTAAAAGTCTGAACACATTCAGCTAAGAGCAGGAAAAACATGGTCCATTTAGGCGTCGACCAGAAAAAGTTGTCAATTTCCACATACAAATGATCAAATATTATACGGAAAAGAGCAAACAATTGATTGAAGAAACAAGGAAACTCATCGACAAGATGATCTTAATTCAGGGGTCGATGAGAACAACATAGTAAACAAGATGAAGCATGTCATTGTGCTAGCAAAAGAAAGTGAAGAATTGTTGAGGCTAAAATTCACTCAAGTGTTACTTGAATAAGGATAATTTGATCACATGAGATTTTTATGTAGTTTTAAGACCGTTATAGAATAATACCTTGAACCATTCTAATCGCTTTTGCCCACAAGCATTGGGGATCTTTTGTAAGGGAAGCTATTTTGGTTTATTTGTATTAGATGCTTGTTTCCTACATAATTTTTCTCAAATGGAAAACAATTTGTATTTGTTGATTCTTTTAATATTTCATTTATTCTTTGTCATGGGTTAGTTTTTGTTCTCCCATGCATATTATATATCTTCATAATTGTTTTATCAGGTCCTTGAATATCCGCTGCAAGTGCACCAAGAATCGAACTCAAAGATCAATTTCAAAATATGACCATCTTCTAAGTTATTTAGGCCAACGAGAAGACATTAACGATTATTCAGGAATCATGAGAAGATCCCAAATACAAACTCTCAATGAATTTTCCCTCTCAGACATTGTTAACTAAGGTCCTTGAATGAAGTGATAACCCAAAACATCTACCACCTGAAGATAGCTTTTCTTCGAAGATATCCATATATGGTAGGAAATTTGGCATTGCTTTATCTCCATTCACAAACAAAGAAAATAAGAAAATATCATTTGTTGTCCCCTTTTGAGCCTGATAGTTTTCTTTTGATTCAAACCAAACCAAGGATCACCTTCATATTGGAGGTAAAAAGGATGTGAATTTGTTTACAAGTGAAATATGTTTGGTTTCAATCATGCTATGATAATTATGCCTTATGAATTTGGGGCAAGAAACAAAAAGTGGATGTTTTGAGTAAAAGAGCAAGAAAGGCAAATTGAACGAAGACAAGTATTTGAAATCGAAAAAAGAAAAAGAGAAAAAAGAAAGAAAGGAAAAAAGAAAGGAAAAGAAAGAGAAAAGAAGAAAAAGAAAAAGTGGGAAGTTTGTGTTCAAAAAGTCAACTGAATTGAGTTGAAAATTGTTGACATGAAAGTTGAAATAATTGAAAGAGACATCACTTAATGGAAAAAGTGCAAGGAAAGCATTGGACATATGTGAGATCTTCCATTCCAATGAATCTTTATCTGAATGAGTCAAGAAGGATTGATCATCCTTATACTCGAGGAAGAGAAATGAACTTTAGGGTGAAAACCCATAAGTGGGGAGTCTAGAGGGATCTAAAAGAGAAAGAAAATAAAAAAAGAAGAAAAGAATATTTCATCTGAGCATATTCAGATCAAAGAGTGTGAAAATATAATTTCACTTGGAAAGTAATGATCCTTGGTTTTATCACCCTTAAACATTATTTTGAGCCTATATATCCTTTCTTTCATAGTTGTGAGCCTTAGCCCCATTACAAGCCTCAAAAGACCATTTTGATCATATACGAGTATTGGAGTAAGGGAAGTTTGTCTTCAGAATACATCTCGCTTAACAGGGTTAACCTTTCTTCAAGGATTTCTAGACTTCTAGTGCCTGATTGAGATCAGAAAAGAGGGAAGGGTTGGGTTGGTGAGTTAGTGAGGCAAAGAGAGTCACCTAAATGAGTTGGTGAGTTAGCGAGCCATTTTGTTTCAAGGGCTCTATTGCATTTGGTATTCAATGGCCTAATTTTGGTTTTGTTTTCCCATGTTTGCCATGACTTATCAAATTGTTCCATATTCTCAAATTTATTAAAATAATATTTCGAGCCTTTCACTTATCATTTCAACAAGCATCTTGCATATAAATCGATTAGATGCAAGAAAAGCAAAGGATTTCATGGTATTATTATGATGTACTAATCCTTTAAGTACAGGTAGAATAGGAGGTGGCCTTGGTACTTGGTTAATATGAGAAGTATGACGAGGAAAAGAGACACAACTCTGAATGTCAAAAATATCTTACCAAAGCCGCAAGTAAATGATACAACAAACTTTGGGGCAAATAGAGAATATGAATCATCTTCTGGGCATTGCAAGATAAAAAACCTTATGATTGTGAAAGTGAGCAAAGATGACAGTTGAATTCAAGAGCGGGGCAATACTATAAAGAACATTACAGAAGAATGTGTTATGTTCCAAAGGTAATGGTCTCTTTTGGGAATCATGACTCATGGATAGTAAAGAAGAGAGTATAAAGTGAAGATAGTGTTGAATCCCATGCCAACAAGTACACAAAAATGGGTTTCCATACAATGTGCAACCTGGAACTGATATTGACAAAAAAGGCTGCCACCTGAAGAATAATGATTTTTTTATCTCTGTGCTCATGCTAGTATGATTGGATCCACAAGGCCAACACATTATCATGTACTCTTGGATCAGGTTGGGTTTTCAGCAAATAGCTTGCAGGAACTTGTCCATTCTTCATCTCATGTGTATCAAAGAAGCATCGTTGTTGTCTCTGTCGTTGCTTCTATTTGCTATGCTTACCTTGCAGTATCTCAGTTGGGACAGTTTATGAAGATGCTTTCGAGACATTGTCGAACCGTGGTGGTATTATTACACCTGGAGCCCTTGCCGTCCTTCAACCTTCAAGATTGAATGAAAATATTCGCAGCTCCATATTCTTCTATTGAGAAAGAAAATTTGATTTATTATTTTGAAGAGGCTTTTGGACTTGGCAAAACTTTAATGCTAATTAAGAGTAGGCTTGTTTCGGACCTCTTTATCAAGTTTTTTAGGTGGTTTCAATGCTATGTAAACATGAATAGTTGTTGACCCATTAAGGTGCACTTCTCTAGTGACGTGGACGGCCTGGACAAGGAAAAAAAGAAAAAATGAAAAAGAAAAAAAGGAAAAGGAAAAGGAAAAGGAAAAAGGAAAAAGAAAGAAGGAAAGGAAAAAGAAAGAAGAAAAAAGAAAAGAAAAAGGGACAAAGAAAAAAGAAAAAGGGAAAAAGAAAAAAGAAAAAAGAAAAAGAAAGGAAAAGCTGAGGTGAAAACTTGAAAGGGTGCCTTGAGAAAAAAAACAAAAAACCAAAGTGAAAACCCGAAAGGGAGCTTTGAGAAAAACAATCTAAAGTAAAAACCTGAAAATGCGCTTTAGAGCAAAAGATGCAGAGATCCTGAAGATTGAACCTGAGTATGAGATGGGTTACCTTGTCAGCAAAATGAGTGTTTGAAAAATGGAGTAAAGAAATGTTGAGCTTCCTTAAAGATGAAATCTTACCCAAGTGGTCCTCAATTGACATTTTTCATGCATCATACATAGTTAGGCATCCATAAGATAGGAGCATGCTAACTCATACAATCAGAGTTTTTGCATATTTTAGCAGAAATTAGCAGAGTCAACAAGAAATGAGAATAGATCGCAGCTTACAACTTCAAAATTAGAGGAATAGACCCAGTCACATGTGTTCCAAGCAAAAAGAGGGACAAGCATGCGTATAATTCAGGAACTTAAAGCAAGCTTTTATGAAAGAGTTTTGGTTGTTCTTCGGAACCAGAAAATGAACTTGATAAAAGTTCAAGGATTTGAAGAAAGTTTAGGGACTTGAGGCATTTGCTCATCCTAGATGATGAAAGAGGGGCAAATTTTACATGTTGGAACCATAAACTAGGAGATTAGTGGGGCATCATTGTGCATAAAAGCGCAGATCAGAATAAAAAAGGAAGAATGCAAAGTCTAAAAAGAATTTGATTATTGAAAAAATCAGGATTTTTTCAAGAGAAATAAGAGTTCAACAACAAGATTTCAGGCAAAATTTGCTAGGGCAGAGTTTCAGACCAAACTCAAGAAGATCAAGCAAAGCAAGATTTGATAAGAATAATCTAAAGAGATGAGGTACTATTGCAACAAAAGTAGAAGGCTTAATGAAGAAGCAGCGAAGATCAAAGCCAATTCAAGTGAAATTTACAAGAATTGCAAATATATCTCAAGATATTCTGTTTATAGAGGCGGATTTCTTCTAATGTTCTGTTTACAGAGGAAAATACATTTTGTTTACAGAAGCAGATCTCAAGACATTCCGTTTACAGAGGCAGATCTCAAGACATTCCGTTTACAGAGGTGGATTTCTTCAAACATTTCGTTTACAGAGGCAGATCCCAAGATATTTCTTTTACAGTGGTAGATTTCTTCAAACATTATGTTTACAGAGGCAGATCTCAAATTATTTCGTTTGTAAAGGCGGTTTTCAACAAATATTTTTTCATAGAGACGGACTTTAAAAATGAATTTCAACAGTTGCATACATTCCAAGTACAAAATTGATCAACAAAGAAACAAAAGAGATGAGATTCTCTATGAGTTTCAGATTGAAAGATCAGGACATTTTAGGAAGAAGAATAGCAATACTAAAAATCTTGGTGCTTCAAGTTTATATGTTCCATATAAGAGAGGTGAATTTGCCTTCATAGTAAAAATTTAGGGTTCTTAATAAGAAGAACTCACTGAGAGAGTGAGGAATGAAGAATTTCATAATAAGAAGAACAACTTCAAACCTCAGAAAATGAAATATTTCAAGGAGCAATACTATACTTTAGAAGATGAAGAATTTCATAATAAGAAAAATAGATTCAGACTCTATGGTTTAGTAGAAGATTGGAGGATTACGTAATCAGAAGAACAACTTCAAGCCTTGAGTGTTTAGAGGTGGTCCAACACATCCAAGAAGAATGGATGATGTTCATAATAAGAAGAACTAGTCTAGACTTGAAGGATAGCTTATGTTGAAAGATTGTCAAGTTCATAATAAGAAGAGCTTGTTCAAGATTCAAAGGAGGCAAAAAGTTTCATCGTCGCTTGTTGGAGGAGCTTTCAAAGTTTTATTCATATATTTTTCCTTATGATTAATACTGAAAGATTAATGATAGTTTCAACTTTTGCAGGTCATATTAACATTCTTAAGAAGAACGAGGGGTTCCTAATGAGAAGAAGTTTGTTTGTTCAACACCTTTGCAGTAAGGTGGATCAATATTTCAAGAAGAATGAAGAACTTCTAATGTGAAGAGTTCATCCCTAGCAAAGAAAAAACTCCTAATGTGAAGAGTTCATCCAACGAAGATAGAATTCTTAATGAGGAGAGTTCATCTAGCGAAGAAAGAACTCCTAATGTGAAGAGTTCATCCATAGGGAAGAAAGAACTTCTAATGAAAATAGTTCGCCTAGTGAAGATAGAATTCTTAATGAGAAGAGCTAGTTCAGACCCCACGGTTACCTTTAGCAGGAGGATTGGGAGGTTCCAAATGAGAAGAACTTATTCAAGCTTCTACAGGGGAAGAAAGAAAGAAAGTTCACGAGAATAAGACCTTACAGCTCAGAGCAATATCTGACAAGTTCGGACAAAATTAGAGTGTAACACCCCCTACCCCGGGTTAGTAGCAAACCGGCTCGGAAGCGTTACTAATGCAAGGACAAGACAATACAATACAAGAACAAGGCAAGGATTTATAAACTCATCCCTATTAAATGAGTGACTTAACTAGCAAGAAACCAAGCATACTTACTTAACAATCAAGTAATCTCACATTTTGTTTTCAAGACATCAAGGGCATTCGAAAAGGCCACTAAAAGGTTTCATTTCATGCTAACATTATAGGTTACTACTTTCATGAATCATTTATCATATTCAATCCTTAATAACATACCACATTCGAATGACCTAAGTGTACAACATGCTTCTTTTTATTTCATTGATCCTGGATGCATACATGTAACATCTCATACCGAAATTACTAACATGATTATGATAACATACAATTTCATGTAACTAGTTTTCAAACATCTAGACCATTTGGCAATCATTATACAACTCACAAAACACTTATATCATGATATGTACACACACACAAGTGACCATATAGTTCCCAAGGCAATCGAATGCTTCAATGTACACTAGATCAAACACTTGATCATACCATTTGTATATTCATATGCGCAGCAAAACATCATTCCATTACATGTAATTATTTTCAATACAAACTTGCCCATAAGTTCATAACATAGTAGGCCCATACAAGGACAATATATACAAGTGCTCAACTTCTAAAATGCATGATCAAGATAAACTATATACATTATAGTTCCACCAATATAGGAGATATACAAAACAAGTATGAAACCATACTTTAACTTTGCTTGTGTCTTGCTTCTAGCTCAAGAAATTAGGCTTCAAGATAAAGCAACACTCGAATCCTTTATCCTGTAGGTTGGGAAGAATGAAACAAGAGTGATAAGTAAAAGAATGTACTTAGTGAGGTAGTAACTAGTTCTAACCATTTGTTATATCAAGTTAAGTGTCAATTAAACAAGAATGATCCTAGCTAAGAATTTCAAGCATTAGAATAATCCTAGCTAAGGATTTCAAGCATTCGCCTAGTATAGGATACAAGAAACAATGAATCATAATTCAAGCTTTCATATCAAGAATCAAGCAAATCATGCTTACATGACAAGTAACATACAAATCATGGCTTTCATGTCAAGTAACATACAATTCATGGCTTTAATGTCAAGTAACATACAATTCAAGGCTTTCATGCCAAGTAACATGCAATTCAAGGCTTTCATGTCAAGTAACATTCATTATATAACTTTCAAGACAAGTAACATATGCTATAGGATTGTTGTTTCATTTGTTATCTATTAAACAACCCCCTTGGTACTTAGTTTGAATAGGTAATCGAGTCTCCAACCAACTATCACCACAAGATGCACCGTAGTGCTGGTCAACCCTCCTACTGTCGCCAAAGATTATATACGTACCCTCTGTCTGCCGCCAAATAGGGGCCTTAACCCTGGACCGTAGTCCACCCTGACACAATGAGCTCTATACTCTAAGGCATGCCCTTCTACCTAGTCCAACTAGCTACCAAGGTTGTTCGATTTAAGCTATTTATACAAGTATTTCAAGTTCAAGATCATGTCAAGCAAGTTCATTTCATACTAGGCCCTTAGGCCAATTGAGCCATAGCTCACATATCATGTAATTCTCATGTGTTCATTTCATCAAGTTGAGATAATATTTCAAGCAAGTTCTTTAAGGATTCGATCACATGCCATACGACACATACAAACACCAATGTTACCACTTAAGCATGCTTAGCAATCGAATCAAACGTGAATTCAAGGATGTGATCAAGTTTCATGCATTACTTTAACTATTATTCCCTTATAGATCAAGATCATATTAAGTCAATTAACAATTCAAGAATTTAGACATGCTTGCTATAGTTAGGACCTAGTCCTAACTCTCAAGTAAACTACACTCACAATACTCCAAGCTTAGCTAGTCTTGGATCCACACTCCTTTGTTCTTAGCTTTAGGATGTTCCACCCTTTCCTCATCCGCCAAGTTCACTCCTGGTTCTAACACACTACACAAGTATATACATTTTAAAACAAGTTCACATAATTTTCAATCAAGGCAATGTTACAAGTACACAACATATACAAATCCGACAGCATGTTCATATATATTATTTACTATACATAACTACACTTGTCTATATTTTAATTCATGTAGAACATGGAAGAAATCAATGTCCTAAAACTGTTTACAAAATAGTTTACAAACTGCCACAAAATAGTGTACAATTACCTAAACTGTTGTTACTAGGCAGCATGTACTCTGTTCACTTAATGATGCATAACTTTCATTCCGCACATCAGAATTTCAATTGGTTTACACCATTGGAAAGCTAACTTAACTGTCTTTCTAACCAGATAGGCTTTGCATTTTATTTATTTTCCAATTAATATAGTTTTAACTTAAAGACAGGGCAATTTACAACATTGGACAATTTGCACCATCCCTAGTGTTTCTTCTCTACAATTCATTATACAATCCAGAATTCAGTTCTGTTTTCTCCTAATGAATTTAGACATGTTAAAGCATTGTCCATAAAATTTTTAGCCTTAAATTCCTTTTATAAAATTTATGGTGATTTTTCAAAGTTACTTCCCAGAACAGAGTATTCTGGGCATATTACACTAGGTTGAGTTTCTAGCTTCATAACTCATCTAAACAAGGTTCTAACATGGCAATTCAACTTATTTTCATGTTCTTACATGTATAGGTCAGTCTAATTCACCTAGCAATGTGCTTAAAATAGGGCATTATCATGTTAAATTCAAGTTGATCTATTTGATCAACATTATACTTCTAATTCAGCATTTGAGCAGTCCATTACCTAGTTTTAACTAATCCAATTAGGTGAGTTCATTTTCCAGCAAGTTATCTACTCTATTCAACCCTCAATTCATCTAGAAATGTGACCAAATCAAGGCATTACATTCAATTAGCATGCTTAAACATTTTTACCTATCAAAACAGTCCTTATTCAAAACTGTTTTCAACCATATACACTCTCATTAGCAATTTAGCTACTAGCATTCACAATCTCAATTACTAATAGAAGCTAACATGATCCTAACATACATAACAATCATCCTAATCAATTTAGGCAACAAGAACATCAAAATCTCAAGATTCAAACATCCTATAACATGTAGGAATCAAACAATATACCTTCTCCAAGCTAATTTGATCAAGCTAAATCAAGAAACTTGAATTGAAGGTGATTTATGAAGCTTTCTCTCCCTACCTTTCTCTCTTAACACTCGGCTATGGTGATAATTTTGGGAGGAAGAAGATGAAATTTTTGTTCATTATTCCCCTCCTAGTGTCGTAAGTCACCAACTCAATAGGCACATGTTCTCATCAAATGAGAACATGTGTCAAGGCCTTTAATTTTCATTCAATTTGCATGCCAACTCTAGAGTTTTGCATGATCACAATTTCATCCTTCCATTTATGCCTTCTAGTTTTTAATTTCAATTCAATTTGGTTCTAATTTCACTTATTTGATCTTAAGGATGGCTAATGTTCTTTCTTCTTTAATTTGATGAGCTCATATATTCAATTAGCCTATAGTTTAGATTGTGGTAACTTTAATAGGCCAAGTTTAGGGTGTTACATAGAGTCTTTTCAATCTTTGCCCTATTCTGTTCCACAGTAATGAGCAAAGAGGGGCAGCTGTAATACCAAAATATAAATAAATAAATAGTATGATATAACCCAATAATAAATAAACAACCCATAAGTCTCAAAAAATCCATTTGAAGTGTCCATTTACAAAACCAAAACCCATTTACATATCAAGCACAAATTCTTATATCCAATTATTCCAAACAAGCACAAACAAATCTGATAAGCCCCTATTCCCGCCCAAATTTGATTCCCAAGCGCTATGTGGTGTTATCTCATTGGAACCGAGGACATCAGATGGATTTGTGTTTTCTGGCCCGTGACATCATCATGATGACGTCATCCTTGGCGTTATTTTTGGTCAGCCTATAAATACCCCATGAGAGAGAAATATCATATCATTAACTAGCATAATTAATGATAATCATAGAATAATAATAGAATATAATATAAAAAGAGAGAGAATATTACCTCTTCTTGGGAGTCAAACCCACCCGAAACCGAAGGGCCATTGCTGGTGAAGTTGATCAGTTGTCAGAAGAGAGGCCAAAGAAGGCGAATAAGGTCGAAAACTCACCTGATCACCATAGCCGTCACCACAGAGGTATATTGATTTTGTCCCTTTGTTCCTGTATTTAGAACGTCGAAATAGTTAGATTAAAAGGAAAAAATAAGAGAAAAATAGCATTGAAACATGAATATTTCTCTTGCGGTGGCCAGAGTTCTTGAACGAACGGTGGAGTTGAAAAGGAGAGCGAGTTAAGGGTAGATCTAGGTTTAGATCGAGAAATATTGGATGTTTCTGAAGAAACTGGTTATATCTAGGGTTAGATCTATGAAAATCGAGTTTTGGGGGTAATTTTAGGTTCGAACAGCGTTGGAGTACGGTGACAGGTGCGGTTGCCGAGAATCGCATTTGGCCACCGACGGTCGCCTACGGCGGGCGGATAACAGCGGAACTTGGTCAGTGAGGGGTGGTCACAGATTAAATGATGAGATTTGGATGAACATTCGATGAACTTGGGAGAAAATGAGGTTTTGATCCATTTGGGTTTAAAAAATCTGGGTTTAAATTTTTTATGTTCAGAGAGTTTTGAGAGAGGGAGAATATGGAGAGAGAAGGGCTCAATTAAAAATGGATGAGTCAGCCCGAGTTGGGCCATTTATACTCGGCCCTAAAAGGTGTCGTTTTGGCACCGGGTTTGGGCGAGTTCGTGCGGGCCGAGTCAGGTTAGGGAGAGATCCACGCCCTTCTTCTTTTTTCCCCACATTTTTGGCTTTTCTTTTGGCCTTGCTTTCAATTTGGTCTTTTTTGCTTTGTAATTTGGCACCGAATTTTAATAAAAGATCAATTTAGTTCGTGTTGTTAATCGTTTAATTTAATTTAATGCCTTAATTTATATGTTTGATGCATGCTTTTGAAATTATCATATTGAATTATTTGTTAGCTAACTTAATCACTTAGATTAGTAATTAATTAGAGCCTTAATGCTTAGGTTCTTTAATTAATTTGAATAATTTAAATAGGTGAGATCATTGTAGAAAATAAATGATTATTAAAGGGAAACTTTAATGTTCTAAGTTGATTAGTGTCTCATTGTAATGAGATGTTAATCAATGGGGCATTTTAGTGAAGCATTTAATATTTCATTTAAACTTAAAACATTGTAATCATATAGTTAATTAAAATTAGATTAAGAATATGGTTTAAATAGTTAGAATCATTAAATTTTAAGGAATATTATTAATTTAGGGCTTAATATGGATAGTGCCCAATTATTTGGGTGTTATCACATAAACCCCCTAAATTTGATAATATTTATAGATTCTTTAATTAATTCAATCAATTTACGCCCTAATTAGGTTTGAACTTAAAATTGACAAGAAAATGATTGGACATGCAATTAAAACATTTTTTATTGAAATACATTTTTGAATATGAATTGAAATATCCTATAGTAACTAGATGTTTCAAAACTTATATTTGCTAAAAATGTATTTTCTTACAAAAGGATACTTCCATTTGAAATAAAATTCAGATAACAATTAAGAATTTAATTAAATTAAAATTATTTTTCGAAATGTCAAAATGCCACGTGAAATTAATAAAGTACCAATAATTGGCGTTTGTGGGGTGCTAATCCTTCCCCATACGTAACCGACTCTTGAACCCTAATTTTCAAGAAAAAGAATCTTTGGTTGTTTCATGGTGTCCGGTATTCCAAAGTGACCAATGGAGACTCCAAATTGTTTTTTAAATAAAGGAAAATTGAATTTAATGTGAGAAACCCTAATTTCCAAGATTAAACAAATAAAAGGCAAAATCCCTATTTCAAAACCCTAATTGTTAGGCTATTTTCACATTTCGGTTTTAAAAATGGTCGCGATAGATTTCACCAACCTTAACAAAGCACGCCCCAAGAACAACTTCCCACTCCTATCACTGGATAGACCGGTAGATGCTTCTACTAGCCACAAATTTCTAAGTTTCATGGACGCGTTCTCTGGGTACAATCAGATCGCAATGGAAAATGAGGACACGGAAAAATGGCCTTCATCATAGAGGATTGTCTTTATTTCTATAGGTAATGCCCTTTGGGTTGAAGAACACGGGGGTAACTTATTAGAGGTTAGTCAACAAGATCTTTCTTCATCATATCAGACGCAATCTGGAGGTCTATGTGGATGATATGCTAGCTAAAAGTACTTCATTTGAACAACATCTGGTTGACTTATAAGAGGTCTTCGACATCCTTCATCTTTATAAAATTCGTCTGAACCCCGAGAAGTATGCTTTTGCTGTAAGGGCATGAATTTTTTTAGGGTTCCTTATTTCAAAACGGGGAATAGAGGTGAAACCAGAGAATATAAAAGCCATAACCGATATGAGTCCCCCCCATGAACACTAAAAAAGTATAGAGGTTGAATGGGAAATTGGTAGCGTTAAAGCGATTTGTTTCTCGGTTGTCGAATAAGTGCCTTCCTTTATTCAAAGCCTTAATGGTTCATTTCAATTGGATAGATGAATACCAAGAAGTCTTCCTGAAACTCAAACTATATTTGGTCAGCCCCTATTGCTCGCAGTACCTAAAGAGAGGCAAGTCTTGTGCATATACTTAGCAGCCACCGATGAAATAATTACGGCAGTTCTAGTTCAACAAGAAGAAGCAATTCAACGACCAATATACTACATCATTAGGGTCCTCCAACTGAAAGAACTGAGGTACACTAAAGTAGAAAAGTTAGTGTACGCTTTGGTCATGTTAGCTAGAAAGCTTTGCGGCTATTTTCAGGCGCGCCGGGTGGTCATTTCAACATACCAGCCTTTCAAAGTTATACTAGGAAAAGTGGATTTAAAAGGACAAATATTGAAATGGGGCATTGATCTTAGTGAATTTGGAATCGAATACTAACCAAGAAGAGTTTTTAAGGCACAAGTTCTGGCTAATTTTGTAATAGAGAGTACATTCAAAGGGACCGCAATGAGTTCACCTATGAATTGCACAGTAGTAAGCGCTGACAACCAACAGTCTCAGTAAGAACCTCCCAAACCATAGACAAGCAGGTTCAGGGCCCACAATCCTAGACTCTCAATGTAGATGGTTTAGTAGCTATTAACGAAGTAGGAGCGAGTGTACTACTAAGTGGACCAGGCACTAAAGAAGAATGACAATACATGCTCAGTTTCACATTCACTCTTTCCAACAATGTAGTAGAATATGAGGCCTTAGTGGCAGGATTAGAACTTACAGTCAGACTCAAGGCGGATGAATTACATATATTCACAGACTCCCAATTAGTGACAAAGCAACTATTCGTAGAGTATGAGGTCCATGATGAAATAATACTCAAATACCATCAGAGAGTGAAATTATTGTTAGCCAAGTTCACTCGATATTCCATAATGTAGATTCCCATAAGGGACAACACTAGGGCAGATGCCTTAGTAAGACTAGAAACGTCACTCAAAATACAGAGGTGAGGAAGATTCTTAATGGAATATTGAGAAAACCCCCATGTTTGCGGAGGAGCATCAGGTATGTCATCTTGATGTAGGGGACACCTGGATGACATCGATAGCTACATATATCAAAACAAGGGTATTACCAAAAGACAAGGCCCAACGATTCAAGAAAATGTGGAGAGTAGCCCAGTATACCCTCATTGATGATATCCTCTACAAGAGAGGCTTTACACAACCCTTATTGTAGTGTTTGGGAACCAAGGAAGATAACTATGTATTAAGGGAAATCCACGACTGGCATTACTAATGTTCTGGCTCATGCTAAAGATTCTAATTTCATCATCGGTCAGAGTGTACTAGTACAAATCCTAACTATGCTAGCAGTTATGTTCATCAGATCAATCAAGCCTTGGCAAAAAAAAATTACGATTTGGTATGCATGATCTATATAGTCTAATCTACATGGCAACAGAATCATAAAAATGAATGCATGGTAATAAAGGCGAGGCAACACACCCCCCAAAACCTAAGGTATGCATTATCCTCAATGCATGAAAACACATAGAAAAAATGAAATACATGAAAACACATATATACATATGCAATGCATGCTAAAACTAAAGAAAATGAATGGAAGGAGTTAAGGGGATGAGGACTCCTCTGAGGAATGGTTTTGGCGCTCCACTAGTATAGTGGTATTAGATTGCTGGGCTAGAGTATGATCAAGCTGAAGGCTGGCTAATATTCCTTCTATTTCATGGAGCTCGATTGGGAACTCCGAATATGGTGGCAAAGGATTGGCGGATATTGCTTCAAGAGTTGTCCACAGGGCACGATCTTTATCCCCAATATACTGCCAAAGTATCAGGTTTTGCTCCTCGGCCTTTTGGAACTTCTAAAGGAGAAGTTCTTGGTGTTGATAGATCTGAGAGAGTAATGCCACAACATTAGCTGGCAATTGAGTGGTTGATTCAGCCTTGGGTGTCTTGGCACCAAAACTCGGCATGGTCTCTTAGCATAATTTCCTGTGCTAAAAACCAAAGAAATCTTTCAAAATAGAAAAAAATAAAAAAAATAAATATCAAAATTGAGATATACTAAGTATTGAAAAGAAAATCACTCTCCTAAACCTATTTACATTGATTAGACTGGGTTGGCAAAAATTTACTGAATGTCTGTAAGGAGAATGGTCTCCTTGGCTTTTATCTAACTTCCTTCCCAGTAGTGCTTTAGTCTTTGGCCCTTGGTTGGTGGACTGAGGGTTATGGCAATCTTTTGTTTGAATAACCAACATAAAAAGTCAAAAGATTGTTTTCCTTTGAGTATTCCAAACTCCCAATTGCACAATGAAAGAGAATATTTTGTCATGGTGGCCTTGAACAACCACCTTACAAAACTGAAGTATCTAATTGTTGTAGGTCTCGAGGACCTTTGATCGAACTCATCACTCCAATAGTGCTTAGGCTTTGCTGCTCATTTCTCATTTGATGTTGAGGCATATACATCCTTATCATGTTCTAGAATTGTTATATTAATCTTCATTAAATCTTCAATTTCTAGCCGCATCATCTTTGGCATTTTTATTGCGGCGAAATTTTCTACTTCAGCTCAGTTAGTTCTTCGAATCCTTCTCCCATCACGACGTCAAAATCTTGCTCCAAGGCATTAGCTTCTGTTCCCTGGCATATATGGGCTTTGTTTTCATCAAAAATGGACTTCATTAGCTCAACAGCTAGGCATTCCTCAGGATCATCTGCACACTTAAGAGCTTTGAAAACGTTAAATGTAACCCACTGGTCATTCATACGCATAGTTAGCTCACCTTTTTGAACATCAACTAAGGTCCTATCCGTGGCAAGAAATGATCTTCTCAAAATTATTGGGACATTAGCATCAGCCTCACATTCTAAAATAAAGAAATCATCAGGAATTATGAATTTATCAACCCTTACCAACACATCCTTAATCTTACCCTTGGGATGTGTAAAGGATCGATCGGCTAGCTGAAGTGTTACCATGGTAGGTATTGCTTCAATGCCAAGTGTCCTAAAAACTGACAATGACATCAAATTGATGTTGGCTCCCAAGTAGCACAGTGCCTTGCCCATGAATCTATTGCCTATCGTACATGGAATAGTGAAACTCCCAAGATCCTTCAATTTTGGTGGTAATTTATTTGTTATCATTGCACTGCATCCTTTAGTAAGAGAGACGGTCTCGAATTCACCAAGATTTCTGTTTTAGGACAAAATGTCTTTCGTGAATTTGACATAGTTGGGCATTTGCTCGAGAGCTTCAACCAATGGTATGTTGATCTGAAGTTGTTTAAGGACTTCCAAGAATCCCTTAAACTGCTGATCTTGCTTGTGTTTCTCGAGCCTCTATAGAAAAGGTGGTGGTAGGTAGGAAAATAATGGCTCTACTGGTTTTATCGAGGTGGTGTTGGCACCAGATCGAGTTCTAGAATTACTAGTGCTTGCCTCCCCTTTCTCAGTTTCCTTGGATTCGTCTGCTGGCACTGATTTCTGTTTTTTGGAAAACAACAGGTTGCTTGGTTAGCAGTTCATTCTTGATTTGTTTTCCACTTCTAAGGGTGATTACTTTGCATGGTTCTCTCCCTTTTACCAGTATCCTTTGTATCACTTGGAAGAGTCCCTGGAGGTCTGGCATTAAGTGCTCTGACAATCTGTCCTATCTGAACTTCCAAATTCCTCATGGATGCAGCTAGACTCTAGAAAGTTGCATCGTTATGCTCCATATAATCCTTCAAGGTGTTCTCATCGGAAGATCTTTTCACTTGAAGTATATTATTTTGCGCTCTTTGTGTCATCACATTCTAGTTGAAACCTATTGATGCATTGTTATTATTCTGGCATTGGCATAAAATTGATTACATTTCTTTACCTCTCGGACTTTAGCAAGCTTTTGCATTGTCTTCAATATGTTACTGAGGTTGGCAATTTGAGCTTTGATTGATGAAAGTGCATCAAGCTCCAACTTTCCAGATGCTCTCATCATGGCTCCCAATCTAGTGGTAGGGTATTGAAGATCATTGGTGGCAATCCTTTCAAGGATTTCATATGCCCCCGTGTATTTCTTTTCTAGTAACGAACTGTTTACCGAAGCATCAACAACAGTCCTAGCATGAGCATTGATTCCATCATAAAATGTCTCAATTTGGTTCCAAGTAGGGAATCCATGCATGGGGCACCTCCTCAAAAGGTCATTGAAACGCTTTCAGGCATCATACAGAGACTCATCATCAGCCTGCCTAAAATTAATGATTTCACTCTGCAGCTTGGCATTAAGTTTGGGTGGTTGGAATCTCAAAGGAACTTCTGGCATAATTCCGCCCATGAAGTAACTAAACCAGATAGCAATAAACTTAATCACAATTTAGCTCTATCTCGTAAGGAAAATGAGAATAGCCTCAACTTTATTGTTTCTTCATTCACACCAGGTTGTTAAAATAGTTGGAAAACCTCCATGAGTTGCTTCAAATGCTGCCTTGGGTCTCCAGTAGGTGATCCATCAAATTGTCCTACATTCAATAGCATTTGAATCATTAACAATTTAAGCTTAAAGTTAGCCATATTTACCTCTGGACTGATCGGTCCTGGCATCAAATCATCTATGGTGGGTGCTAGGTGTTCTTTGATGGGTTGGTTATCTCCTAACTCCACATTCCCATTTTGTGTCATCTCTTGACGTTCTCTCCTTAGCCAGCGTAGGGTTCTCTCAATTTCAAGATCGTGCTTCAAGTTCTTCCCTTGTAGTGTTGCTTCTATTTAAAAGCTAAATAAAATTAATAAAAATAATTAAAAATAAAAACAAGTAAAAATCAAAATAATCAATTCCATTGCAATCCCCGATAACGGCGCCAAAAACTTGTTGACTTTGCTAACACTTGGCAAATAAATGATGAGTCAGTGAAAAATTCCAATAAAACAATGCCAAGAGTGAGTCTATTGCGTGCAAGTATACAAGTAATACAGTAGTAAGTTGAGTATCGTATCCACAAGGATTGACAAAAAATTTAATTGCTCAATGGTTTATTTGTTTAAATGAATTAAGAATGTTTGGATTGATTTGAATTTTTTGTTTTAGATAAAAGCTAAAGGAATAAAATGAAAATAAAAATAGTTTGGAAAGAAGAAGTATTCAAATGGTGATGAGCATTGGCAAGGGATACCTAGATTTTACACTAGCTATGCTATCTATTAATAATGTCCTACCTTGGATTTATTGTCGAGCGAATTTTAAGAGTGACATTGCCTCTGTCGATGGCAATACCCTAATTTAACCATGTTAAAACCCACATATATCTATGGTGAAGTTTTTCATTAATTAACTTGATCAGGTTTCAATCTATACTCCTAAGGTTTGATTCACTTTTGAAGTAAGCTCATCTACTTGAAAATCTTCTGCCGAAGCTTCTATCCTCAGTACCAGGCAACTGATCATTACCCATTAAGTTTGTTAAGATATTAAGGCGTAATAAACAAACAATGCCAACTATCATATGGCAAAGAATTTAAGGAAATGAAATGCTAGCCATATAGAAAACAATGCCAAGGCATTTAAATTATTAAAAATCAAACATAAATTGAGCGTTAATCACAAACATCCCCAACAAAATGTAAAATCTTAGTTTATGGTTGGGGGTTCAATCAACAAAATATCATCGTATCTCAACATCATTCTTGAAATAAAAATAAAACTAAGAGAATGAGAAAGAAGGAGATCCGTCGATGCAACCTTTCAATGGATACAAAGCTCTCGATCTTAGCCTGCTCGAACCACAAGTCACCTTCTTCCTTCACCATGGTTGTTCTTGTTGCTTGATCAATCACTTCCTTAAATAAGAGCATTATCTTATTATTCCCTCTTTGAATTCAAGCTTATATGATTTTGGCTAGGGCTGATGTCATCGGCCTTCTATATTTTGCCAAAGAGCTTGGCATTCTTCTTTTGCCAACCAAGCTTGGCATTCTACTTTTGCCAACCTAGCTTAGCATTCTGCTCTTCATGCTTTGCTCAGCCAAACCTGCGCTGCCAATCCTGCTTCTGACCTACCTCAACAAGGAAATACACCTTTACGCTGGCAAAGGAAACGTTCTTTTACTCCTTAATGCAAATACACGATTTTACTAACTAATTGCATTAATATGTACTCAAATTTAAGCAAAAGCATGGTAAAATATATATGAAAATTAGTACTTTTGAGGAGTTAACACCGATCAAGTTTTGGCGCTGTTGTCAGGGAAGACGTTCATTTGATGTTTATTTTTGTTTGTGCACTTTGTCTATATTTTAGATTATTTATTATTTTTTACTATCTTTTCTTTGCTTGTATAGTTGTTTTATTTTTAGAATGCATTTCATGTGTTCTCTTACCCGAAGTAATCTAAAGTTTCTAGCTAACTTTGATTTAGAAATTGAAAAAACCTCTAGGACGAGATTGCAAGAACAAAGGGATGTGGTTTTACCAAAAAACAATATGGTCATACCTACGATGTAGCCAAAAAATCCTAATGACTCGTCGTTGCATCCAGATGTCAATCACACAACAAGACTACCTGAGAGGCTTTGGCACTAGTTTTGGATGATTTACAACCAACGATTGTTAAACCCAAAATTCTTACTGAAAGTTTTTAACTCAAGCCAATAATGTTTCAAATGCTGGATTTTTATGGGAAATATGTTGGATTGCCTCATGAAGACGCAAAAGAACATATACAATCTTTCATGTTTATTTTCTTATCATTTATCCAACAAGGATTTCCTAATGACGTTCTAAAACTACAATTATCTCCTTATTCTTTGCAGGGACGAGCTCATACTAGGTTTCTTAGTCTACCTGTCAGATCTTTCATGTATTGGGATTTATTGATAACACAATTTGTTTCGAGATTTAACTCGTCGAAAATGAAGACTCTTCTGAAAATTGAGATTACATCTTATTATCAGTTGGATGGTGAGAATCTTAATACAACATGTGAACGTTATAAATCTTTTCTGCAATGTTCCCCATGCACGACATTCAACAAAGAGGTGCAAATTGAGATTTTCTATAATGGGCTGAATGCGCAAACTAGGAATCTTCTCGACTGATCAGCCAATGGACTGTTGTTGTATTGCACTTACAATGATGAAGTTGGTATTTTGGAGAAATATGCTCAGAATGATTATCAATATCCTATTTCAAGAGCTTCCCAAGAAATATATGCATCGAGAGTTATAGAGTTGGATGTAATTTCTACTCTTACAACTCAAATTTTTTCTTTGGAAAACAAGATCATGAATATGGAGGGTACTAGTAAAGCTGCACATATTCCAATTGATCAACCAGTTGACGTCTCTTCATTCTACTACGAGATTTTCGGTGACAACCATAGTTAGAGAGATTGCCCACGGCATACGGTGAATATGTGTGCAGAACACAACAATCAAACTCAAGAACAATACACTCAGCAAGTTTAGTTACAGTCATAGTAGAACACAATGCAACCATAATTTTGTCCTTGAAAAAATCAACAACCACAATATAGTTCACAGTTTTCAATGCAGCCACAATCCTGTCAGCAACAATATGCTTCAACATCTACATCTAATCCATTTGTTATTTTTGAAGCATTGCTACAAGAGCACAATTCTCGAATTAAAGCATTAGTGCAAGGCAATACTCATTCAATTCATGCTTTAAAACCTCAATTTGGACAATTAACATATACTATGAACTCTTGACAACTAGGCACACTCCCTAAGGACACTAAAACTCTAGTTATCAAATGGACAAAACATTGTAATGTTATCATTCTAAGGAGTGGTAAACAAACATGTGAGCCAGTTAAGAAAAGAGTTACATTTGCTCAAGATCAAGTTGAGTCATTTAAAAATAATCAAATCACTAAGGATGGGGTAGATGAAAGCATAAAGGATGTTACTCCTCTGTTATTACTCCTTTACGCTCAGTTCTGAAATATAAGTTATAGATGCAACACCAATTTTCGACAAATCTTAAGAAATGTTATTCTATCCACATACGAGATGATTTAACCTAGAAGAAATCTCATAAATGTGAGTGGTTCATTTTGGGGAATGCGGCCAAAACCAACGCATTGTTTTGTAAAAAAGTAGATGTGTTAAAGGATGTCGCTACAATTGAGCCAATATGTAAAAAATATGAGTTTGAGCAAGATAGAAACAGGTTGATGGAAATTATGAACGCAATGGTAGAAGCAACAATCAGGCCATGGACGTTGTTGAAACATTCAAAGTGTTTTCTTCTGAATCAAAGGAAGCTGATGTTGTCTAGCCGAAACCAGAAGAGGAAAATGAGGATCATTCAACGTCGGAAGCATTGCAAAGACTTTACTTATAAAATCTAATGTTGCACAATAGAATTTTTTTTATTCTGGTTTTTTGCGTAATTTGTTTTTTTTCTTTTTATGAAGAATAAAAAGTTTCAAATTCGTATCTCTTATAAGAAGAAATCGATACCGTTGCAGCTAATTATGTTGCATCCAAGGTTATGGATGCAATGACAACAACTGAAGGACTCCACTTGGAACCAGATGCAGCGAGATCGGCGGAAGTTGTCATCACAATGAAGGAAAAATAGGTAAACCCTCTCGCTATGGTGGTTTAGACACATCCACTCTAGTTTCTATTTCCTCTTGTCAAGACAGCCGATGATGGCGAGGTGGAGCTAGAACTACAAGAACAATCAGAGGTGGCTCCTAAAATAAAAGAGACAAAGAGAAGAAGATCCAAACCTAAGGATATGCAACAAAAAAAAAGATGAGAGGAAGAAGAAAAGGAAGATGTAACACCCTGGTTTTGGGCCTAGTGGTTTTTAGGTGGAGTAGATGGTCCAGTAGACCGGATTAGAGATTCGAGTCGGATTAGATTAAAATTGGATTAAATATTTTTGAGTGAGAAAATATTTGGGAAAATATCTAAAAATCAATATTTAATATATAGATATTTTTGGTGAATTCAATTTTGGAAAATGGAATTCGTAAATTGGACATTTTGGGCTAGTGACCAAAATGTGAAGATTGAAAACTATTTTTAGTGATTGTTTTGAAAAAGGATCAAAACATTGAATCTTTAAGAAGCTAATTTACCAATTTGTATAATCTGAGTTTTCTCTCACTTAGGATTATTTTAAATAGGTTTTAATTAAGGAAATTAAAGGGGATTTAATTAAGGAAGGTAGTTATTTCCTAAAATCACTTTTGACGTAACTTTCTTTTCTCAAACTTTTCTCTCAACTTCTCTTCAGATGAACACTTTATTTCTCATCAAAGAGTTTACTTGATGTTCTTGATTTCTTAAACCTATGACTCCTAATGGATTCTTCAATCTTGTTTTATAAAATCTTATTGTTTTTCTTTGTTTTTCAATAGAAAACATCCAATTGAGAGGAAACTCACTCATTACAAGTAAGGTTTGTTTTTCTCCTCTAATGAATGGTTCTTTATTGAAATTACAAAGTTATTGATCATTTATAAATGTTTTATATTGAGTTAAATGATTTAATTATGGAAATTGGTTAAATCAAGGTTTAATTGATGAGGTTTGGTGATTTTTGATTTGGATCTATTTTGCTGGGTTCTTGATTGGTTTTAATCATGATTTCGATGTTAGATAGTGTTATTAAGTTGGTTTTAAAATTGGAATCACGAAACTATGTAAATCTCCAATTTTCTAGTTTGCTAGTGTTGTGTTTTGGTTGATTAATGAATGCTGGAAGTCAAAGGATGGTAGTAGGTTGTTTTTGGATGTAAATTGAAGTTAATTAATTAATCAAACCTTTAGGTTTTGGCTATGTTAAGTTTGGAAGATGTTTGATATTGATTTCGGTAGTTTTGGAAAGGTTTCGGCTAGAGTTTTTAGAGGATTGATGTTGTTGGGTTTGTAAATGTATTGTTATGCATTGGATCCTCTATTTTTGTTTGTTAGAATCAGATGGGTTGATACTCGAGCTTGAAGCGTCGCTTCGAAAGCATTGAAAGGGTGTTTCGCATCGGTAAATGAGGCTTTGCATTGTCGGTGAGTGAGAACGTGGATTTCAACTTTGGAATGGTTTAAAGGTTATAACTGAGGGTTTAAACTTAGCTTGAAATGCCGGTTTAAACTCGAAAATAAGTATGGCAATAATTCTCTCTCGGTCGTGCTTTAATGAAAATGGTTTTATGCACTTGGTTTGAATGACATGGTACCTACTGTTTAAGTATGATTTAAAGTATGTTTTGTACTGTTTTTGATCATATAATGATGATGGATGCATTTGGTAAATGATCATGTAAGTATGTGGAATACTTGTTTAAAGCATAGTTTGTTGTTTTGGAAATGGTTTTGAATTGATAACATAAAAACAGTGAGGTACGTGGTTAATAATTTGTTATATTGGCAAATGTTGTGGTTTAAAATGCTATCGGATATAGTTTGATAGGATTGATAGTGCACTATAAATAAGTCAGCTCGGGTGTTGATGGGTTTATGCGTACCGAATACTCCACCATGTGTACCCTAATGGTCGAGGGGTTATATGGTATTGGAAAGTCCTGTTAGTGGATTATGCATCTAACCAATGAGAAGGGTTGTGAAAGTACCCAATTGTAAGCGTACTATAATTCCGGTTGAGATGGCATGAAGTGTTGAGAGGACGCTTGTTGAATTTGTGTATCTGATGAACTATTTTGTGAAAGTGGAACTTGGTTTATGATCACTTGAAAGCCAATATAATTGTTAATGTATCATGTTGTTGGATGTTGAAGTATCTTGTTGGTTTATACATGTTTACTCTTTAAGCTTTGCATATGGATTGTTATGTATGGGAAGGCTTAAATTGAGGGTTAGCAAATGGGATTTGTTGTTGATCCATGATACATGTTGCATATGGTTTAATATGTTGGTTTTTGAAAGTGTTAAGTTCATGGTTTTCAAGGCATTATATTTTTTAAGATGATTGAAATGGAGATTTCAATATAGTTTTGGGAAATGGTTTTAAAATGCATGATGGTGTGTTGTTTGGCACTCCTCTCTAAGCCTAGTGTGCTTGCACTCTCTTTGTCCATTAATACAGAGAATTAAAGGTTTGGAGGCAGCAAGCAAGCGAAGGGAATCCAAGGGCTTCGGCTATTTGAGAGTATGGTTTTAAACTAGACTAGTAGTAAAAAAGGCAACGGGGTTTCATTATTTTTTGGGGAGGGTTTTCACTAACCTCCCTACTTGAGCAAATTTGCTATGCGGTTTTGGAGTTGTAATCGGCCTCAACTTTTGGTTGTTGCTTCAAATTTATGCTTCATACGGTGGTTGGTTTTTTCTAGGAAGCATGCCTCTAGATTTCCTTTTGAAGTATGATTCCATGATTTGATCATGTCTCTACGATGTTTTAACATGGTTTTATCTTTAGAATTGTTGTGTATATGTTTGGGGTTTGATAAAAACATGTTTGGAACCTTGATTGCATGAAAAACCAGCAAAATTGGACAATTTATGTACATGCATATCGGTACAGGTAAAGGTGTATCGATACGAGTATGTATATTTTTGGCTTGAGTATCGGTACGAGTAGAGGTGTATCGATATGGTATTAAGCTACTAGAATTTTGGGAAAATGATTTGTAACCCGTATATTAATACGCTTAGGGACCGTATCAATACGCCCCCTACGTATCTGTACACTTTGAGACTGTATTTGTACGTCTGGTCGTTATGTTTGTTGTTATGGATATTAAAGGTTTTAGATTCTTCTGTTTTGATCCCGAATTGTTATGCATGCAATTAAATGAGTTCAAATAGTCGTTTTAAGGCTAAAATTTAACATGTGAGCATGAAACTTGCCTAATTAAGGATTGGTAACTTCAAAATGGATTAATTTCCTGTAATTTTCTAGAATTGCAATTTAGTCCATAAACTGGAATTGCGTGCAATAGGATATCGATTCGGTGTAATTACTATAGTTTGAAATGTTTTATTTAGAAAGGAAGTCTTGGATCCTTGCTTGAAGCTGGCCTGACTATTTTTTATTTGGTGTAATTATCATGCCTTAGATATAATTATTTTGTTATGACCGAGGAGAGAGTTAAGGTTTAGCGTGAATGTTGTTGTCGTTGGGCAAAGGAACGAGGAGAATGTTATGTCTTCTACGGGTTTGCCACCCTAGAACAATTACCACATGTGCTAGCTGGGCTAGTGTTAGGTGTTGTGATGCTTTTGATATAGGCGATGATCAGAGCTTTTCAAGCTATTGTTGCTAGAGTGCAAGTGTCTACACCAATTGTTGTGCAAATAGGGTTGTCATTGGAACGCTTGCGTAGGTGGGGAGCCGTTGAGTTCAGAGGGTTGGCACCTGAGGCATCCGAGGGAAGGATGGCCTGTACGGATCATATTTTGGTACAAATGAGGTGTAACGATGCTCGTAAGCTGGGATGTGTTGTATCTCATTTGCAAGGAGATGCGTACAATTGGTGGAAAACTATGACTGCAGGGCATAGAACCCAGTGATGTAACCTGGGAGTCCTTTCGAACTATTTTTTAGGAAGAAGTATCTGGGAGTTAGATACTTGGATAAGAAGAAACGAGAGTTCATAGTTTGATTTAGGGTAGTATGTCCTTGGCAGAATATGAGGTTTGGTTTGTTCGATTGAGCCAGTATGCTCCTGAATTGGTACCGTATGAGAGGCATCACTATGACCGATTCTGTTACAGATTGGTACAGGATGTTAAGACATACATGTTGGCTACTAACTACACCGATTTTGACGTATTGGTTACACAGGCGACGGAAATTGAGCAGAACTTGGGTTTAACATCTCGTGTGGGAGTTTTAAATTGTGTAAAAGAGTTGTAGACTCTAGTTTCGGTGGTGGTCAATTTAAGAAGCATCGTGATAAAAGGTTAGGGTACCCAGGCTAGAGCGGTGCATAATACATGTTGGATTTATGGATCGTGTGATCAAATAAGGCGGACTATTCACGTTTGGCTCGTGAGGGACAAGCTCTTATGCCTGTTGTTGCTAATTCTTGTTGGAGTTGGGGATTGAGCAATCAGTTGAGATGGTTGTTACGATAAAGTTGTTTAGGAGATGTCTTTTGACTAATCGAGGTGATGTGTTTGCGGCTAATTTGATAGAGTTTCTGTTTCACGATTTAGATGTAATCCTGAGTATGGATTGGTGGTCTGAGAATGGAGTTTGGAGGTGCTTCTGTGTTTTCTAAGATTGATTTATGGTTTGGGTATTATCAGTTGAAGGCAAAGGATGTGGGTGTGCCTAAGGCGGTCTTTCATTTGAGGTACAAATATTATGAGTTTTTAGTGATATCATTTGGTTTAATCAATATGTCAGTTGCGTTTATTTGTATGTTGAATCAAGTATTCCATGAGTATTTGGATCAGTTTGTTGTTGTGTTTATGGGTGATATTCTCGTGTACGAAGGTATCGAGAAGGATCTTGATCGACAAGTATGAATGGTTTAGCAGGTTTTTGTGGAGGAGTGAATGTTTGTTCCTTATTTGGGTAAGTGCAAGTTTTGGCATGTTGGAATGAATATTGGTTCTGAGAACGTTATTAGTAAGTGTGAACAGTTAAACATGCATAGTGCAAAAACACTTATATGTATATATATATGCCAGTCCATACATGCATTTGGGCATGACATTAGAGATTTGCATACATAGATATAGACATCTATGAGGGCAATAAGTAATCATGCATATATATGTTCACACTTACGGATGACTTTTTGAGGGCTGATGAAGTGATGATATAAGCAAGGTAGCTTATGTAAGTAGCTTTAGTAATGTGGTTCTTTGGAGTTCTCAAGGTGTGTAGACGATGTTAGAGATCAGTTCTTGGAAGGTTGAAGTGTGCTAGTTTTGAAGCGGCGATAGGCTGGAAGTCACCTAATTCTGTATCGGAGGTTCACAGTTTTCTTGGTTTAGCAGGTTATTACCATCGATTTTTGGATGGTTTTTCGTTGATTGCTGCTCCATTGACCAAGTTGTTACAAAATAATGTCCATTTTGAGTGGATGAAGGAGAGACATTGAGCCTTTGAAAGGTTGAAAGATGCTCCGACACAAGCTCTAATCTTGATTCAGCTTGAATTGGGTGAAAGGTTTGTTGTTATAGCGATGCGTTATATGTGGGTTTTGGGTTGTGTGTTGATGCTAGAGGGTAAAGTTGTGGCTTATGCATCTAGATAGTTGAAGGTGAACGAGTGCAATTGTCCTACGCATGATCCTAAGCTTGTCGCGGTTGTGGTTGCTTTGAAGATTTGGAGACATTATCTCTACGGTGAGAACTGCATTGTGTATACACGGATCACAAGAGTTTAGAATATTTGATGACTCAAAAAGATTTGAATCTTAAGCAATGTAGATGGTTGGAGTTGTTTAAGGATTACGATTTGTCGATTGAGTATCATCCGGGGAAGGCAAATGTTGTAGCTGATGCTCTGAGTAGGGAAGTTGTGATGGAGTTGAGGACGATGTTTGCGCGGTTAAGTGTGATGCGGGATGGAGGCTTGTTGGCGGAGTTGCATGTAAGTCATCCTTATCATGGTTGATTAAGGAAAAGTAATCGTATGATGATGCGTTGGTACCGCATATTATGGATATTATGGATGGAAATCCTACGAATTTTCACTTTAATGAAAATAGGGTGTTGTGTTTTAAAGATTGGATAGTGGTGCCTAATGATGGTAAGTTGAGGCGTACTATTTTGATCAAGGCACATACTAGTCCTTGTGTTATGCATCCCAATAGTACTAGATGTGTCGAGGGTTGAAGGAAAAGTACTATTGAGTTGGTTTAAAGGAAGATTGTAGCGATGTCTCTTTTTGTTATCGCTAAAATAAAAACGTGGGTTTTCGAAGTATTTTTGAAAGGTGTTTGTGACTCTTTTGGATATAAAATATTTATTCCGTGGGGTTTTAAAAGAAACCGCATTTAAAAAAATGGAGTCGCCACCGGCCACTTAGGTAGGCCGGACACCATAAAACCAGAGATTCAAAAAATGTTGGGTTCGGGAGTCGGTTACGGATGGGGAAGGATTAGCACCCCCACACCGCCCAAAATTGGTACTTTAATAATTACCGCTTTATTAATATTGGATTTTCCGGGTTAAAGTGACGATTATTTTAAAATTCGGTTATAATTGCGAATTAATTTTAAGGGCCCCGTTATCCGAAGGTAAACGCCCAACCACTATCACTACGCCTGATACTGGCCCCGTTTACGCTCGGATAAAAGGGCACCGCATTGACAATTTATATCTCGATATGCAATCTTAGTGGGCAAAATATAAAACATGGCAAATAATTTAAATGCAATAAATAAATATTAACATAACAAAATACTAATCTAATAAAATATTAATCTGAAACATACATACATGAATATTAATCTAACTCATAAATAAAAACATATCTAGCATAAATAAAATACTAACATTCATAAATATTAATCTAACACATAAATAAAAACAAACTCAACATAAATAAAATACTATTCTAAAACATACATAAATAAATATTAATCTAACTCATAAAAACATATTTAACATAAATAAAATATTAATATAAAACACAAATTTAAAACATAGTAAATATTAACCTAAAACATAAACATACAAAATAAAAAATAAGACTACAATTTTAAGATAACTAATACTTCATTAAATTATAAAAATTACAACACTAATAAAAAAGGGAAGAAAATATACCTAACTAGGAGCTCGAACGACGAACCCCGCCGAGATCTACCGCGACCCCTCCAAAAATTTAACTAGATCGGACCTAAAATAAGACCCCGATCGAATGTTGGATTGAACCAACCCCGGCCAGCCTTGCGGCCGGCCATGCCCCTATGAATTGATGGCAATTCAATTGCCAATTTCTCTTCAATTTTGGGCGTGAATTCCCCTGCCCCCATGCCTTGTATTTATAGGCATGGGGTGGGTAATTGGGGTGA
This sequence comes from Hibiscus mutabilis, assembly GCA_019671005.1. Taxonomy (NCBI): domain Eukaryota; kingdom Viridiplantae; phylum Streptophyta; class Magnoliopsida; order Malvales; family Malvaceae; genus Hibiscus; species Hibiscus mutabilis. The sequence continues at coordinate 26,674,382 of CM033727.1, forward strand.
CGTGGCCTTTGCAGAGCCACCCAAATTTCTTTTTTTTTTGATTTTTTTATATTAATTATTATTATTTTTTGATTTTTTTGCCTTTTTTATATATATAATTTTACTATTATAATAACACTAATAACACTAAAACCCGGTCAAAAATGAGTGATTACAGTTGCCCCTCTTTGCTTGTTCTTGTGAAACGAGGACAAAGCAAAGATCAAAAGCACTCATTTTTGACCTACTTTCTCGTCTTTGGCTTCGAAATCACGTGTTCTTCTGGAACTATCCGCTCTTCCTTAGCTGAATCTTTAGGCTCGTAAGTTCTTCCTATATATAGCTTCGTCACCTTCCGATCTTGGAGTTATAGGCTCTTTCTACCTAGAACCCTTCACTCTGAAGCCTCGAGTTATGAATCCCTCCTATATAGAACCTTTCATTCTGAGACGGTGCAGCTTGGAGTCCTTCCTATATAGAACTCTTCGCCTTCAACGCTGGTTTCTCCTATATAAAACCTTATGCGTCACTGATGGATTCTTCCGACTGGGAGTTCCTCCTATATAGAACTGCTAGTCTTCAAACCCTGGAGTTGTCAGTCCTTCCTATATAGAACTTTTCATTTTGAGACGGTGCAGCTTGGAGTCCTTCCTATATAGAACTCTTCGCCTTCAACGCTGGTTTCTCCTATATAAAACCTTATGCGTCACTGATGGATTCTTCCGATCGGGAGTTCCTCCTATATAGAAACTGCTAGTCTTCAAACCCTGGAGTTGTCAGTCCTTCCTATATAGAACTTTTCATTTTGAGACGGTGCAGCTTGGAGTCCTTCCTATATAGAACTCTTCACCTTCAGCGCTGGTTTCTCCTATATAAAACCTTCTGCGTCGCTGATGGATTCTTCCGACTGGGAGTTCCTCCTATATAGAACTGCTAGTCTTCAAACCCTGGAGCCGCCAGTCCTTCCTATATAGAACTTTTGGCGTCTGAAATCTCAGAGCTATAGGTTCTTCCTATATAGAACCTTCCACCCTAAGACATTGAAGCTCGGAGCCCTTCTTATATAGAACTCTTCGCTTTCGGCACAACAGGATTTCCAATATAATCTTGTGTGTCATGGGTGAATTCCTTCGACTGGGAGTTCTTCCTATATAGAACTGCGAGTCTTCACCTTGGAGCCGTCGGTCCTTCCTATATAGAACTTTTGGCGTCTGAAATCTTGGAGTTACAGATTCTTCCTATATAGAATCTTTCACTCTAAGACATTGATGCTCGGAGCCCTTCCTATATAGAACTTTTCGCTTTCGACACAGCAGGATTTCCTATATAATCTTGCATGTCATGGGTGAATTCCTTCGACTGGGAGTCCTTCCTATATAGAACTGCTAGTCTTCACCCTGGAGCTGTCAGTCCTTCCTATATAGAACTTTTTCAGCACGAAGCCTCGGAGCGGAGGATTCTTCCTATATAGAACCTCTCTCTGGAGCTTGGAAACATATACCTTTTGTATATGAAAACATTGTCTTCTCATTTGGGATTCACACCACGATGGCCATCGATGTCTCTTCAGATTCGGGGATTCACGCCGAAAATGGCTACCAATCTTCCAATTTTAGGGACTCACGAAGGTGGCTGCTAAACTGCTTCAAATTTAGGGACTTGCGAAAATGGCCGCTAAAACTTCTTCAAATTTAGGGACTCATACGAAAATGGCGCCAAAACTTCTTCAAATTTAGGGACTCGCGCCGAAAATGGCCACCAAAACTTCTTCAAATTTAGGGACTCGCACCGAAAATGGCCGCCAAAACTTCTTCAAATTTAGGGACTAATGCCGAAAATGGCCGCCGAAACTTTCTTCAATCTTTAGGGACTCACGCCGAAAATGGCTGCCAAAACTTCTTCAAAATTAGGGACTCGCGCCGAAAATGGCCGCCAAAACTTTTTCAGATTTAGGGACTCACGCCGAAAATGGCCGCCCGAACTTCTTCAGATTTTAGGGACTCACGCCGAAGGTGGCTGCCAAACTTCTTCAATGAAATCCACTTCTTAATGTTCTTTGCCAAACTTTCTTCAATGAAATCCACTTCTTAATGTTCTTTGATAATTCTTGTGTTTTTGTCCAAAATAAGCAAAAATTGACATGCCCCTATCTATATGATGCATGCAACGTAATGGTTTCTTTCTTTTCTTATTCTTTTTTTCTCTTCTCATTTTCTTTTTCTTTTAGCCTTTTTGTTCTAAAGTCTTACACCCTGAAAGGTCGTTCCTCAAATCTCTTCATCTCTTTACTGCTTTCTGTATGCTCTTAAATCCTCATTTGAACATGCTTTTAAACCTTTTTGTGCGAAAGGCTTTCTTGTCTTTAGAGTTATCACCCGCCTTCATAAATGATCTTATGGTTCTTATATTATTCTTATAAGAACCCTTGTCATCTTCTTGGCTTGGCGTTGCCCCATTCAACCACGGGCTCCGCTGCTTTGAATTTTCTGGCCTATCATATAGAGCCTTGATCTATTTCTAGTCACCAGGGTGAGCCAAAATGCTTCAATCCCTTGAGCTCTTCCTTGATCTTCTCGCAGCATTTCGATGGGAACTAACTTTCAGTCCCTATGCTTTAAATCTCATCATCATTCATTTTTAAAGTAAAGTAAAAGGTAATTTACTTGTGTATATTTCAAAAAAATAATGATTGTTTGAAAAGATAACAATCATTTCGAAAATCACAACTTGGACATTTTGAAAACATTGTTTGGAACAAATGGTAAACATCATAACTTTGGGAGAAAATGTCAAACCTTTTAAAACATGTTTGCCCCCGAAATATCAAACACCATAGCGCATCTGTTTCAAGTTGCCAGAGACCAACTCTAATGAAGCGCATATTTAGAAGATCTTGACCATTGTGGAGATATATGCCAATGTATAGTTTCTTCTGGTCTAATAGGCTTTTGAGAGGAACAACCCTACCTAGTTTCTACCCGTTTAAGGTGGCTCTCTTAATCTCACTATCTCACCATGCCCCATCCTTCCCTCATTTGGGTGTCGATCAAGCACTTCAAGTTTGCGTTCCTTGAAGAAAAGTTAACCCTTATAGGCGGAATGAAATCAAGACATTCTCATTCAACTTGGATATTTATGGATGACCGGAATGGTCTTTGGGGCTTGTAATGTAGGCCTTTGGTTTATGGTTAAGTGAAACAGATTTTTGTACTTGTGTAACTTGGATATGCCCATTATTCCTTCTCTTTTTTGGATCACTCTAGACCGCCCGTTTTGAGTTTTCACCCTAGAGTTCATTTCTTTTTTTTACTGTAGGTTGCCTTGCATTTCGGCTATATACTGATGTTCGTTTTTATTCAATAATGTTTGATCCTCCAAAACTCCTCAAACCGAGATTTCTTGAATGAAGGACTATGAATACATTTCTGGGAATTCTTGTGATTGGCCCGCCCAGATGAAATATTATTCTTTCTTTTTTCTTTTTTCTTTTTTCTTTTCTCTTTTTTCTTTTCTTCTTTTTCACTTTTTCTCTTGGATCACTCTAGACTGCCCATTTTTGGGTTTTCACCCTAGAGGTCACTTCCTTCTTTTGTACCTTCGGATCAATGTATTTTGGCTAGATATCGATGCCAGCATGCTCAGGCAGACTACTCTTTTTCTTCATTTTCAGGATCACTCTAGACTGCCCATTTTTGGTTTTTCACCTAGAGGTCATTTCCTTTTTCAAAATTGGAAATCTTCGGGCCGACTTGTCTTGACTTGGCTTCAATTCGAGCTTCTATACTAATTTTCAAAACTGATGTTTACTTGAAATGTGGATTCCTTCTGTCTCTTGCTCATAGTTGAAGTCTCGTTCTTGTATTGTTTGATCTGTGTGTGAAACATAGACTGTATTCTTTCTTTCTTTTTTTTTTTTTTTTTTTTTTTAGACTATTTTATTACGGGTTTTTAGCATTGAATCTCTTTCTTCTTATTCGAGTCTATGAATGTATCCTTGAATCAACACGAATCTATACTGGGTATTGATGCGATCTTCCGCTCGGAGTTAATTGCCTCTCTGCAGCTCTTCTGATATTTACTCGATCTGGATTGCTTCAGCCTTTTGATTACCATTTATCTTCTTTTTGGTTTTTCATTTGGACATATCCATGTTTTCAACCACTTTCTTCTGATGATTTTCTGATCTTCGTACCCAATCTGTATGGTCTCATCCGTGTCTTACGGTAAAGTAAAAGAACACCATTCGTTGACATATTCACAAATGTCCCGAGAATGCCTTCGGGGGTAGAGGTTTAGGGTCAACTTTCATTTAAAGGATCTTAAACGACAAGTGCACGAGAAGATAAATTCTTAAATAGAAGGCGCCCCTTGTCTAAACACTCGTTTTGTTCCCTGTTGACCTAAGTAAACTAGAGATACTCACATTTACAGTATCACCACAACATTCAACCTCTTCTAAATATATGCAACTTAGAGTTGATCTTTGGGTTTGAAGCAAATGTCTTTATTGCATTCAAAATTCGAGGACACAGTATAGAAAAGATATATACATATGTCCATTCAAAATGTGTGTATATGCATATGGGAAAACTACCCCATAAAAATGAAATGTTAAAGAATCAAGGATGTAAAAATGATTTTCTAAATGGAAATGTGATTTTTTAATTCTAATAAACAATGATTTTTTTTGTTGAGAATTTCTTTGTGAAATGATGAGAAAACCGTAGGGACCTTTGGATTATCTCCAGGGTGCTAACTCATTCTGCCCCTTCCAAGGTAGTGTAGGCTTGCCTCTTCTCTTGTTTTTCCACCGCTGGATCAACTCTCTCGTCATGACTCCCTCGTCAACCAGCTTCTTAATTTTTCTATTAACGACCCCAAATTTCTTAGTGTCATGCCCCAGCACCTCAATGTTTTGAAAGTGGTACCATTTATCTCTCTGTTTCCTTCTGCTCCTAGGTAGTTCTGGTCTTTAAACTTAGGTCCCGGAGTGCATATTCGATTCTTTCTCTGACTGTCATGAAGTCCTCAAAGCTGGCTTTCATTTTCCCGAGCATCTTATTAAAGAAGAAATAAGAAAGATGGCATGGAATTCACTTTCCTCTTCATCTACGGGAGGCTGCACTTGGGTCGCTAAACACATGCACCTCAAAGCACATTCCTTGAAGCTTTCATCAGGTTTCATCTTCGTACCCTGGAGATACTGACGACTTGCTGCTGGGTCCAAAGCATATCATATCACGGTAGGTCCTGCTAGACTGTCGGGTAAGTAGTGGATCGGTAATTTTTCAATGTAGCCCTCCATTTTTTTTTTGCAGAATATGGTCACACGAATCTTGGGGCATCTTGTTCCGTTATTATGTAGAAATCTTTGGAATCCGGAGGAACGACCAAATCGGGGCTCAAACAGAGTTTTCTTGTATTAAAGGCATCAAACTACTTTTTCTCTCTTTTTCTCTCGAGTCCACTTTTAACTGCTCGAATCTTGATTTTTGAGTGTGTTCAATTCTTTTATTCACGATAAAACTCTAATTGTTCTTTGGATTACCCCTCAAAAATTTTATGCAAGGTGTAAAATATGTCATGATTGTACAATGTAATGCAATGCAATGCATTAATGCAAATGCGGTGTTGATTCTCCAACAGTCCTTAAAAGACTTTCAATCAATAGAAAAATGTCTGGTTGCAAGAAACTAATAATGAATTACAGGTGACAGTTAGCTTCCTTCTGGAGATCTTGACTTCGGGAAGCAAAACCTGTGCTCCACGTCTCGACGTCGTCTTCAGGATGATGGATGACTTTGTCTTCTCTTCTTATTCTATGGACTCGTGACGTTATGATTTTTATTTTCGTGTCTTCTAAAAATGACATCAACAAGTGCAGGCATAATGCAGATAAGATCTTTTTTGGGTGCAAACGAATAATACGTCTAAACAGGGATGGATTCTATCGGTCCTAAGGGAGTACTTTAAAAAATTTTAGGGTTTAAATTAAAATTCTCAAAGATCATTTGGTTTAAAAATTTCCCCATTTTTATTATCAAAAATTTTAACTTACTTAAAAATGAAACTTTTAGGTTTCTTTTTGTTATTATTATTATTCTGAAAGTTTTATGAGAGAAGAAATTTTAAAGCAAAATAATAATATTTTCAATTTTTTTTAATGAGTTAAATTAAAATCTGAGAATTTTAAAATGGTCAAATGTGAAGATTTAAAATTGGGGTTCTCGCGCCCTGATTGAATCTTCTGCGTCCCACGTGCCTTATTGTCGCTACCGTCTTCTTTTCGCGATTGGTCTTTGCTCGGCCTAACTTGATCTTTGTAATATTATCGTTCCGCAAAGCAGACTTTTCTATTTTGAAAGCCTTTTAATGAACTGTTCTTGAATCAACACCATGTCATGATATGCAACATGAATGCAAATAAAGGCGTTGATTCATTTAGTAATCACCCTTTTGAACGACTTTCATGGGAATTAAAGGGTCCAGATTACAAAAAGATCCATATTACAAAATGAGTCCCTATTACAAAAAGAGTCTATTATAAAGTCTTAATTACAAAATAAAGTTCTACACATAATCCCTAGCTCTACCTCCTAGCTCCTCGGTGACTCTCGAGCAACTTGATAAACCTTGGTGCTTCTTCCATGTCCGGGGTTACGAAAGGTCGGAGAGTCGTGGCTTTGTAGCTAAGTCATTCACACACCTTGTAGCTCGTTGTATGTCCACCATTAGGGTCTCGTGTGTATACTTTGGCACTACACGCTTGTTTGGCAAATTGTTACGTCGGATCTCATTGATTAATCTTTGATCGATGTCACACAATCTGGATCGATGTCATCCTTCCTAAGACACCTTTTTCCATGATGAAAGATTTTCTAATCGGGCAAACCACTTGAATCAACGCCTCTATGTAATGTGGATGCAATGATAATGCAACAAAAATATGTGTAAAAATAAAATAAAACACAAAAAGAAATGAGTTAGTACCGGATAAAAATAATAAATACATAAATAAAAGGACAAATTAAATAAGGTAAATAAACAAAACGACCCTATTTATCTAGTCCAAAACACCTAAGGTTATCCGCATGGCTCTAACAGGGTGGGTTTCTATGTTCTCTACATGCAGTGTTGGTGCTAGGAGGTACCCGAATTGTCCTTGCTGTCCTCTACTAAGAGTAGCAAGGCCCCCGATCATCACCCATTATAGGCTCCTTTCAACCGGGTTCAATTCAGGGGGACCTATTCGCTTATGCCCTTACGAAGGAACGATATCCTTACGAAAGCATAAGGTACTCGAGCCCCGAAGGTACTTGCTAGGCCCATACGGGAGAACGATATCTCCACGAAAGCATTAGCGTTTTCCCCCACTTAAAAAACGGGTTTGTATGCCATATTTTAAATACGTTAAAATAAACGTGCAATTATAACCGAATGTTAATTTAATAGTCACTTTTAATCCGGAACTTCCAATATTAGTAAAGCGGTAATTATTTTAAAAGCTTGACTCTCATTTGTTATAAAAAAAAACAAAAATTGTCCCCAGCGGAGTCGCCATCTGTAGCGATGTCTCATTCTGTTATCGTTAAAATAAAAACGTGGGTTTTCGAAGTATTTTTGAAAGGTGTTTGTGACTCTTTTGGATATAAAATATTTATTCCGTGGGGTTTTAAAAGAAACCGCATTTAAAAAAATGGAGTCGCCACCGGCCACTTAGGTAGGCCGGACACCATAAAACCAGAGATTCAAAAAATGTTGGGTTCGGGAGTCGATTTACGAATGGGGAAGGATTAGCACCCCACACCGCCCAAAATTGGTACTTTAATAATTACCGCTTTATTAATATTGGATTTTCCGGGTTAAAGTGAGCGATTATTTTAAAATTTGGTTATAATTGCGAATTAATTTTAAGGGCCCGTTATCCGAAGGTAAACGCCCAACCACTATCACTACGCACGATCATCGGCCCGTTTACGCTCGGATAAAAGGGCACCGCATTGACAATTTATATCTCGATATGCAATCTTAGTGGGCAAAATATAAAACATGGCAAATAATTTAAATGCAATAAATAAATATTAACATAATAAAATACTAATCTAATAAAATATTAATCTAAAACATACATACATGAATATTAATCTAACTCATAAATAAAAACATATCTAGCATAAATAAAATACTAACATTCATAAATATTAATCTAACACATAAATAAAAACAAACTCAACATAAATAAAATACTATTCTAAAACATACATAAATAAATATTAATCTAACTCATAAAAACATATTTAACATAAATAAAATATTAATATAAAACACAAATTTAAAACATATTAAATATTAACCTAAAACATAAACATACAAAATAAAAAATAAGACTACAATTTTAAGATAACTAATACTTCATTAAATTATAAAAATTACAACACTAATAAAAAGGGAAGAAAATATACCTAACTAGGAGCTCGAACGCACGAACCCCGCCGAGATCTACCGACCCCTCCAAAATTTAACTAGATCGGACCTAAAATAAGACCCGATCGAATGTTGTTGGTTGAACCAACCCGCCAGCCTTGCGGCCGCGGCCATGCCCCTATGAATTGATGGCAATTCAATTGCCAATTTCTCTTCAATTTTGGGCGTGAATTCCTGCCCCCATGCCTTGTATTTATAGGCATGGGGTGGGTATCAGTGACGTGGCCTTTTGCAAGAGCCACCCAAATTTCTTTTTTTTTTTTTTTTTTTTTTTTAATTATTATTATTTTTATTTTTTGATTTTTTTGCCTTTTTATATATATAATTTTACTATTATAATAACACTAATAACACTAAAACCCGGTCAAAAATGAGTGATTACATTTGCCCCTCTTTGCTTGTTCTTGTGAAACGAGGACAAAGCAAAGATCAAAAGCACTCATTTTTGACCTACTTTAAATCTTTGGCTTCAAATCACGTGTTCTTCCGGAACTATCCGCTCTTCCTTAGCTGAATCTTTAGGCTCGTAAGTTCTTCCTATATATAGCTTCGTCACCTTCCGATCTTGGAGTTATAGGCTCTTTCTACCTAGAACCCTTCACTCTGAAGCCTCGAGTTATGAATCCCTCCTATATAGAACCTTTCATTCTGAGACGGTGCAGCTTGGAGTCCTTCCTATATAGAACTCTTCGCCTTCAACGCTGGTTTCTCCTATATAAAACCTTATGCGTCATCGATGGATTCTTCCGATCGGGAGTTCCTCCTATATAGAATGCTAGTCTTCAAACCTCGGAGTTGTCGGTTCTTCCTTCCTATATAGAACTTTTCATTTTGAGACGGTGCAGCTTGGAGTCCTTCCTATATAGAACTCTTCGCCTTCAACGCTGGTTTCTCCTATATAAAACCTTATGCGTCACCGATGGATTCTTCCGATCGGGAGTTCCTCCTATATAGAATCGCTAGTCTTCAAACCCGGAGTTGTCGGCCCTTCCTATATAGAACTTTTCATTTTGAGACGGTGTGCAGCTTGGAGTCCTTCCTATATAGAACTCTTCACCTTCAGCGCTGGTTTCTCCTATATAAAACCTTCTCGTCGCTGATGGATTCTTCCGACCGGGAGTTCCTCCTATATAGAATCTGCTAGTCTTCAAACCTCGAGCCGCCAAATCCTTCCTATATAGAACTTTTGGCGTCTCAAATCTCGAGCTATAGGTTCTTCCTATATAGAACCTTCCACCCTAAGACATTGAAGCTCGGAGCCCTTCTTATATAGAACTCTTCGCTTTCACACAACAGATTTCCAATATAATCTTGTGTGTCATGGGTGAATTCTTCGATCGGGAGTTCTTCCTATATAGAATCATGAGTCTTCACCTTGGAGCCGTCGGTCCTTCCTATATAGAACTTTTGGCGTCTGAAATCTTGGAGTTACAGATTCTTCCTATATAGAATCTTTCACTCTAAGACATTGATGCTCGGAGCCCTTCCTATATAGAACTTTTCGCTTTCGACACAGCAGGATTTCCTATATAATCTTGCATGTCATGGGTGAATTCCTTCGACTGGGAGTCCTTCCTATATAGAACTGCTAGTCTTCACCCTGGAGCTGTCAGTCCTTCCTATATAGAACTTTCAGCTTCTGAAGCCTCGGAGCGGAGGATTCTTCCTATATAGAACCTCTCTCTGGAGCTTGGAAACATATACCTTTTGTATATGAAAACATTGTCTTCTCATTTGGGATTCACACCACGATGGCCATCGATGTCTCTTCAGATTCGGGGATTCACGCCGAAAATGGCTACCAATCTTCCAATTTTAGGGACTCACGCCGAAGGTGGCTGCCGAAACTGCTTCAAATTTAGGGACTTGCGCCGAAAATGGCCGCCAAAACTTCTTCAAATTTAGGGACTCGCGCCGAAAATGGCCGCCAAAACTTCTTCAAATTTAGGGACTCGCGCCGAAAATGGCCACCAAAACTTCTTCAAATTTAGGGACTCGCACCGAAAATGGCCGCCAAAACTTCTTCAAATTTAGGGACTAATGCCGAAAATGGCCGCCGAAACTTTCTTCAATCTTTAGGGACTCACGCCGAAAATGGCTGCCAAAACTTCTTCAAAATTAGGGACTCGCGCCGAAAATGGCCGCCAAAACTTTTTCAGATTTAGGGACTCACGCCGAAAATGGCCGCCCGAACTTCTTCAGATTTTAGGGACTCACGCCGAAGGTGGCTGCCAAACTTCTTCAATGAAATCCACTTCTTAATGTTCTTTGCCAAACTTTCTTCAATGAAATCCACTTCTTAATGTTCTTTGATAATTCTTCAGGTACCTGTCCAAAATAAGCAAAAATTGACATGCCCCTATCTATATGATGCATGCAACGTAATGGTTTCTTTCTTTTCTTATTCTTTTTTTCTCTTCTCATTTTCTTTTTCTTTTAGCCTTTTTGTTCTAAAGTCTTACACCCTGAAAGGTCGTTCCTCAAATCTCTTCATCTCTTTACTGCTTTCTGTATGCTCTTAAATCCTCATTTGAACATGCTTTTAAACCTTTTTGTGCGAAAGGCTTTCTTGTCTTTAGAGTTATCACCCGCCTTCATAAATGATCTTATGGTTCTTATATTATTCTTATAAGAACCCTTGTCATCTTCTTGGCTTGGCGTTGCCCCATTCAACCACGGGCTCACTGCTTTGAATTTTTTCCGCCTATCATATAGAGCCTTGATCTATTTCTAGTCACTGGGGTGAGCCAAAATGCTTCAATCCCTTGAGCTCTTCCTTGATCTTCTCGCAGCATTTCGATGGGAACTAACTTTCAGTCCCTATGCTTTAAATCTCATCATCATTCATTTTTAAAGTAAAGTAAAAGGTAATTTACTTGTGTATATTTCAAAAAATAATGATTGTTTGAAAAGATAACAGTCATTTCGAAAATCACAACTTGGACATTTTGAAAACATTGTTTGGAACAAATGGTAAACATCATAACTTTGGGAGAAAATGTCAAACCTTTTAAAACATGTTTGCCCCGAAATATCAAACACCATAGCGATCTGTTTCAAGTTGCCAGAGACCAACTCTAATGAAGCGCATATTTAGAAGATCTTGACCATTGTGGAGATATATGCCAATGTATAGTTTCTTCTGGTCTAATAGGCTTTTGAGAGGAACAACCCTACCTAGTTTCTACCCCGTTTAAGGTGGCTCTCTTAATCTCACTATCTCACCATGCCCCATCCTTCCCTCATTTGGGTGTCGATCAAGCACTTCGAAGTTTGACGTTCCTTGAAGAAAAGTTAACCCTTATAGGCGGAATGAAATCTGAAGACATTCTCATTCAACTTGGATATTTATGGATGACCGGAATGGTCTTTGGGGCTTGTAATGTAGGCCTTTGGTTTATGGTTAAGTGAAACAAAGATTTGCATTTGTGTAACTTGGATATGCCCATTATTCCTTCTTTTTTTGGATCACTCTAGACCGCCTGTTTTGAAGTTTTCACCCTAGAGTTCATTTCCTTTCTTTTTTTTTGTAGGTTGCCTTGCATTCTCGGCTATATACTGATGTTCGTTTTTTATTCAATAATGTTTGATCCTCCAAAACTCCCTAAACCGAGATTTCTTGAATGAAGGACTATGAATACATTTCGGGAATTCTTGTGATTGGCCCGCCTGAGATGAAATATTATTCTTTCTTTTTCTTTTTTTTTTTTTTTTTTTTTTTTTTTCTTTTTTTCACTTTTTCTCTTGGATCACTCTAGACTGCCCATTTTTGGGTTTTCACCCTAGAGGTCACTTCCTTCTTTTGTACCTTCGGATCAATGTATTTTGGCTAGATATCGATGCCAGCATGCTCAGGCAGACTACTCTTTTTCTTCATTTTCAGGATCACTCTAGACTGCCCATTTTTGGGTTTTCACCCTAGAGGTCATTTCCTTTTTCAAAATTGGAAATCTTCGGGCCGACTTGTCTTGACTTGGCTTCACCCGAGCTTCTATACTAATTTTCAAAACTGATGTTTACTTGAAATGTGGATTCCTTCTGTCTCTTGCTCATAGTTGAAGTCTCGTTCTTGTATTGTTTGATCTGTGTGTGAAACATAGACTGTATTCTTTCTTTCTTTCTTTTTCTTTTTTCTCTTTTTTTTAGACTGTTTATTCTGGGTTTTTAGCATTGAATCTCTTTCTTCTTATTCGAGTCTATGAATGTATCCTTGAATCAACACGAATCTATACTGGGTATTGATGCGATCTTCCGCTCGGAGTTAATTGCCTCTCTGCAGCTCTTCTGATATTTACTCGATCTGGATTGCTTCAGCCTTTTGATTACCATTTATCTTCTTTTTGGTTTTTCATTTGGACATATCCATGTTTTCAACCACTTTCTTTCGATGATTTTTCGATCTTCGCACCTAACTGTATGGTCTCATCTGTGTCTTCTGGTAAAGTAAAAGAACACCATTCGTTGACATATTCACAAATGTCCTGAGAATGCCTTCAGGGGGTAGAGGTTTAGGGTCAACTTTCATTTAAAGGATCTTAAACGACAAGTGCCTGAGAAGATAAATTCTTAAAATAGGAACTGCCCCTTGTCTAAACACTCGTTTTGTTCCCCTGTTGACCTAAGTAAACTAGCAGATACTCACATTTACAGTATCACCACAACATTCAACCTCTTCTAAATATATGCAACTTAGAGTTGATCTTTGGGTTTGAAGCAAATGTACTGTTGCATTCAAAATTCGAGGACCTGGTATAGAAAAGATATATACATATGTCCATTCAAAAATGTGTGTATATGCATATGGGAAAACTACCCCATAAAAATGAAATGTTAAAGAATCAAGGATGTAAAAATGATTTTCTAAATGGAAATGTGATTTTTTAATTCTAATAAACAATGATTTTTTTGTTGAGAATTTCTTTGTGAAATGATGAGAAAACCGTAGGGACCTTTGGATTATCTCCAGGGTGCTAACTCATTCTGCCCCTTCCAAGGTAGTGTAGGCTTGCCTCTTCTCTTGTTTTTCCACCGCTGGATCAACTCTCTCGTCATGACTCCCTCGTCAACCAGCTTCTTAATTTTTCTATTAACGACCCCAAATTTCTTAGTGTCATGCCCCAGCACCTCAATGTTTTGAAAGTGGTACCATTTATCTCTCTGTTTCCTTCTGCTCCTAGGTAGTTCTGGTCTTTAAACTTAGGTCCCGGAGTGCATATTCGATTCTTTCTCTGACTGTCATGAAGTCCTCAAAGCTGGCTTTCATTTTCCCGAGCATCTTATTAAAGAAGAAATAAGAAAGATGGCATGGAATTCACTTTCCTCTTCATCTACGGGAGGCTGCACTTGGGTCGCTAAACACATGCACCTCAAAGCACATTCCTTGAAGCTTTCATCAGGTTTCATCTTCGTACCCTCGAGATACACGACGACTTGCTGCTGGGTCCAAAGCATATCATATCACGGTAGGTCCTGCTAGACTGTCGGGTAAGTAGTGGATCGGTAATTTTTCAATGTAGCCCTCCATTTTTTTTTTGCAGAATATGGTCACACGAATCTTGGGGCATCTTGTTCCGTTATTATGTAGAAATCTTTGGAAACCGGAGGAACGACCAAATCGGGCTCAAACAGAGTTTTCTTGTATTAAAGGCATCAAACTACTTTTTTCTCTCTTTTTCTCTCGAGTCCACTTTTAATCTGCTCGAATCTTGATTTTTGAGTGTGTTCAATTCTTTTATTCACGATAAAACTCTAATTGTTCTTTGATTACCCCTCAAAAAATTTTATGCAAGGTGTAAAATATGTCATGATTGTACAATGTAATGCAATGCAATGCATTAATGCAAATGCGGTGTTGATTCTCCAACAGTCCTTAAAAAGACTTTCAATCAATAGAAAAATGTCAGGTTGCAAGAAACTAATAATGAATTACGGGTGATGTTAGCTTCCTTCCGAGATCTTGACTTGGGAAGCAAAAACCGTGCTCCACGTCTCGACGTCGTCTTGAGGATGATGGATGACTTTGTCTTCTCTTCTTATTCTATGGACTCGTGACGTTATGATTTTTATTTTCGTGTCTTCTAAAAATGACATCAACAAGTGCGGGCATAATGCGAGATAAGATCTTTTTGGGTGCAAACGAATAATACGTCTAAACAGGATGGATTCTATCGGTCCTAAGGGAGTACTTTAAAAATTTTAGGGTTTAAATTAAAATTCTCAAAGATCATTTGGTTTAAAAATTTCCCCATTTTTATTATCAAAAATTTTAACTTACTTAAAAATGAAACTTTTAGGTTTTTTTTTTATTATTATTATTATTCGAAAGTTTTATGAGAGAAGAAATTTTAAAGCAAAATAATAATATTTTCAATTTTTTTTAATGAGTTAAATTAAAATCTGAGAATTTTAAAAATGGTCAAATGTGAAGATTTAAAATTGGGGTTCTCGCGGCCCCCGATGAATCTTCGCGGCCCCACGTGCCTTATTGTCGCACCGTCTTCTTTCGCGATTGGTCTTTGCTCGGCCTAACTTGATATTTGTAATATTATCGTTCCCGCAAAATGCAGACTTTTTCTATTTTGAAAGCCTTTTAATGAACTGTTCTTGAATCAACACCATGTCATGATATGCAACATGAATGCAAATAAAGGCGTTGATTCCGCTGGTAATCACCCTTTCGAACGACTTTCATGGGAATTAAAGGGTCCAGATTACAAAAAGATCCATATTACAAAATGAGTCCCTATTACAAAAAGAGTCTATTATAAAGTCTTAATTACAAAATAAAGTTCTACACATAATCCCTAGCTCTACCTCCTAGCTCCTCGACAGCTCTGAGCAACTTGATAAACCTTGGTGCTTCTTCCATGTCCGGGGTTACGAAAGGTCGGAGAGTCGTGGCTTCGGTAGCTAAGTCATTCACACACCTTGTAGCTCGTTGTATGTCCACCATTAGGGTCTCGTGTGTATACTTTGGCACTACACGCTTGTTTGGCAAATTGTTACGTCGGATCTGTTGATTAATCTTTGATCGATGTCACACAACTGGATCGATGTCATCCTTCCTAAGACACCTTTTTTCCATGATGAAAGATTTTCTAATCGGGCAAACCACTTGAATCAACGCCTCTATGTAATGTGGATGCAATGATAATGCAACAAAAATATGTGTAAAAATAAAATAAAACACAAAAAGAAATGAGTTAGTACCGGATAAAAATAATAAATACATAAATAAAAGGACAAATTAAATAAGGTAAATAAACAAAACGACCCTATTTATCTAGTCCAAAACACCTAAGGTTATCCGCATGGCTCTAACAGGGTGGGTTTCTATGTTCTCTACATGCAGTGTTGGTGCTAGGAGGTACCCGAATTGTCCTTGCTGTCCTCTACTAAGAGTAGCAAGGCCCCCGATCATCACCCATTATAGGCTCCTTTCAACCGGTTCAATTCAGGGGGACCTATTCGCTTATGCCCTTACGAAGGAACGATATCCTTACGAAAGCATAAGGTACTCGAGCCCGAAAGGTACTTGCTAGGCCCATACGGGAGAACGATATCTCCACGAAAGCATTAGCGTTTTCCCCACTTAAAAACGGGTTTGTATGCCATATTTTAAATACGTTAAAATAAACGTGCAATTATAACCGAATGTTAATTTAATAGTCACTTTTAATCCGGAACTTCCAATATTAGTAAAGCGGTAATTATTTTAAAAGCTTGACTCTCATTTGTTATAAAAAAAAACAAAAATTGTCCCCAGCGGAGTCGCCATCTGTAGCGATGTCTCATTCTGTTATCGTTAAAATAAAAACGTGGGTTTTCGAAGTATTTTTGAAAGGTGTTTGTGACTCTTTTGGATATAAAATATTTATTCCGTGGGGTTTTAAAAGAAACCGCATTTAAAAAAATGGAGTCGCCACCGGCCACTTAGGTAGGCCGGACACCATAAAACCAGAGATTCAAAAAATGTTGGGTTCGGGAGTCGGTTACGAATGGGGAAGGATTAGCACCCCCACACCGCCCAAAATTGGTACTTTAATAATTACCGCTTTATTAATATTGGATTTTCCGGGTTAAAGTGACGATTATTTTAAAATTTGGTTATAATTGCGAATTAATTTTAAGGGCCCCGTTATCCGAAGGTAAACGCCCAACCACTATCACTACGCCTGATACTGGCCCCGTTTACGCTCGGATAAAAGGGCACCGCATTGACAATTTATATCTCGATATGCAATCTTAGTGGGCAAAATATAAAACATGGCAAATAATTTAAATGCAATAAATAAATATTAACATAATAAAATACTAATCTAATAAAATATTAATCTAAAACATACATACATGAATATTAATCTAACTCATAAATAAAAACATATCTAGCATAAATAAAATACTAACATTCATAAATATTAATCTAACACATAAATAAAAACAAACTCAACATAAATAAAATACTATTCTAAAACATACATAAATAAATATTAATCTAACTCATAAAAACATATTTAACATAAATAAAATATTAATATAAAACACAAATTTAAAACATATTAAATATTAACCTAAAACATAAACATACAAAATAAAAAATAAGACTACAATTTTAAGATAACTAATACTTCATTAAATTATAAAAATTACAACACTAATAAAAAAGGGAAGAAAATATACCTAACTAGGAGGTCGAACGACGAACCCCGCCGAGATCTACCGCGACCCCTCCAAAAATTTAACTAGATCGGACCTAAAATAAGACCCCGATCGAATGTTGGATTGAACCAACTGGGGTTGAGGGCACTGCCCCCAACCCCGGCCAGCCTTGCGGCCGGCCATGCCCCTATGAATTGATGGCAATTCAATTGCCAATTTCTCTTCAATTTTGGGCGTGAATTCCCCTGCCCCCATGCCTTGTATTTATAGGCATGGGGTGGGTAATTGGGGTGACGTGGCCTTTGCAGAGCCACCCAAATTTCTTTTTTTTTGATTTTTTTATATTAATTATTATTATTTTTTATTTTTTTGATTTTTTTGCCTTTTTTATATATATAATTTTACTATTATAATAACACTAATAACACTAAAACCCGGCCAAAAATGAGTGATTACAAAGATATGGTTGATTTTGTTACTTGATGTGTGGTGTGTTAGCATGTTAAAACTGAGCATCATTTTCCTTTCAGGTTTTTGCAACCGTTGAGGATGCTGGAATGGAAGTGGGACAGAATCACCATAGATTTTGTGTCTAGGTTGCCGTTGATGCCCACAAAGTGTGCACATTTTGTGCCAATGCATACGATGTGTACCTTGGATAAGTTGGTGGATTTGTATATTGTTGAGATTGTGCGTTTTCACGGAGTGCCTAAGTCTATAGTTTCGGATAGATATTCGTGGTTTACAACGAGGTTTTGGGAGTGTTTGCATCGGGCTTTGGGTACACGGTTGAATTTCAGTACTTCGTATCATCCTCAGATGGATGGTCGGTTTGAACGTGTGATCCAGGTCTCAGAGGATATGTTGAGGTGTTGTATCATTGAGTTCCAAGGAACCTGGGAGAAACAGTTGCCTTTGGTGGAGTTAGCCTATAACAGTAGTTATCAGGCTAGTGTACAAATTGCACCGATCAGGCCATGTATAGTAGGAAGTGTCGTATGCCCTAGTGTTGGGCTGAGGTTAAGGAAACACATGTTTCTTTTTCCGGATGTGTTAAAATATACAAATGAGAAGGTGAAGCTCATTTGTGATCATTTGAAAGTGGCTCCGAATCGCCACAAATAAGAAGGTGATGTGTTTTAGACATAAGGGTAAGCTTCGTCCGAGGTTCATTGGGTCATATGATTTTGTGGAGTGTGTTGGTCCTATGGCTTATCGTTTGAGGTTACCTCCTGAGTTAGAGAAGAACCATGATGTGTTTTATGTGTCGATGTTGTGAAAGTATCGGTCAAATCCATCGCATGTTATGCCGATAAAGGACATTAAATTGTGACCGAATTTGTCGTATGATGAAGAACCTATTGAGATCCTTGATTCTAGTAGTAAAGTTCTTCATGGAAAAATGATCGAGCTTGTGAAGGTGTTGTGGCGACACCTTGGAGTTAAGGAGGCCACGTGGGAAAGTAAAGTGGACATTATGAAATAGTTTTTGCAATTGTATCCTTCGGGTAAAATTTCAAGGATGAAATTTCTTAAGTGGGGAGAGTTGTAACGCCCCGGTTTTGGGCCTAGTGGTTTTTAGGCTGAGTAGACGGTCTAGTGGACCGGAATAGAGATTCGAGTAAGATTCGAGATTAAAATCGGATTAAATATTTTTGAGTGAGAAAATATTTGGAAAAATATCTAAAAATAATTATTTCATATATAGATATTTTTGGTGAAGTCAATTTTGGAAAATGGAATTTAGAAATTGGACATTTTGGGCTAGTGACCAAAATGTAAAGATCGAAAACTATTTTTAGTGACTGTTTTGAAAAAGGATCAAGACTTTGAATCTTTAAGGAGCTAATTTACCAATTGGTCTAATCTGAGTTTTCTCTTAATTAGGATTATTTAATTGGTTTTAATTAAGGAAATTAAAGGGGATTTAATTAGCGAAGGTAGTTATTTCCTAAAAACACTTTTGACGTAACTTTCTTTTCTCAAAATTTTCTCTCAACTTCTATTTAGCCAAACACTTTCTTTTTCATCAAAGAATTGAGGCAATGTTCTTGATTTCTTAAACCTATGATTCCTAATGGATTCTTCAATCTTATTTTGCAAAATCTTATTGTATTTATTTGTTTTTTCAATAGAAAACATCCAATTGAAAGGAAACTCACTCATTACAGGTAAGGTTCATTTTTCTCCTAATGAATGGTTCTTTATTGAAATTCCCAAGTTTTTTATTCTTTTAAATGTTTTCTATTGATTTTAAATGTTTTAATTATGGAAATCTATTAAAATTAATGTTTAATTGATGAGATTTGGTAATTTTCGATTTGGATCTATTTTTTTGGGTTCTTGATTGATTTTAATCATGATTTTGATGTTAGATAGTGTTATTAAGTTGGTTTTAACATTGGAATCCTGAAACTATGTGAATCTCTAATTTCCTGGGTTGCTAGTGTAGTGTTTTTGGCAAGTTTTGGTTGATTAATGAATGTTGGAAGTCTAATGATGGTAATAGGTTTTTTTTGGATGTAAATTGAATTTAATTAATGGATCAAACCTTTATGTTTTTGCTAGGATAAGTTTGGAAGATGTTTGATGTTGATTTCAGAAGTTTTGGAAAGGTTTCAGCTAGAGTTTTTAGAGGATTGTTGTGGATTGATGTTGATGGGTTTGTGAATGCATTCTGATGCATTGGATCCTCTATTTTTGTTTGGTAGAATCAAGGGAGGTTGATCCTTAAGCTTGAAGCGTCGCTTCAGAAGCTTTGGAGGGGTGTTTCGCATCGGCGAATGAGGTTTTGCGTTGTCGGTGAGTGAGAACGTGGATTTCAGCTTTGAAATGGTTTATAGTTTATAGTTGAGGGTTTAAACTTAGCTTGAAACGATGGTTTAAACTCGGAAGTAAGTATGGAAATAGTTTTCTCTCGGACGTGCTTTAATGAAAGTGGTTTTATGCACTTGTTTTGAATGACATGGTACCTACTGTTTAAGCACAATTTAAAGTATGTTGTATACTGTTTTTGATCATATAATGATGATGGATGCATTTGGTAAATGATTCATGTAAGTATGTGGAATACTTGTTTAAAGCATGGCTTGTTACTTTGGAAATGTTTTTGAATTGATTCATATAAAAATAGTGAGGTACAAGGTTAATAATGAATTATATTGGCAAGTGATATGGTTTAAAATGTTATCGGATATAGTTGGCCGACCATAGGATTGATAGTGCATTATAAAAATGTCGCCTCGGGTGTTGAGGGGTTTATCCGTACTGAATACTCCACCAAAAGTAACCTAATGGTCGAGGGGTATATGGTACCAAAAACTCCCGTTAGTGGATTATGCGTCTAACTGATGAGAATGGTTGTAAAAGTACCCAGTTGTAAGGTTACCATAATTTCGGTTGAGATGGCATGAAGTGTTGAGAGGACACTTGTTGAATCTGTGTATCTAATGAACTATTTTGTGAAAGTGGAACTTGGTTTATGATCACTTGAAAGCCAATATAATTGTTAATGTATCATCTTGATGAATGTTGATGTATAATGTTGTTTTATACATGTTTACTCTTTAAGCTTTTTATATGGATTATTATGCATGAGAAGGCTTAAATTGAAGGTTAGCAAATTGGATTTGCTGTTGATCCATGATACATATTGTATAATATGCTGGTTTTTGAAAGTGTTAACTGCATGGTTTTCAAGGCATGATATTTTATAAGATGATTGAAATGGCAATTTCAATAAGGTTTTGGAAAATGGTTTTAAAATGCATTGATGGCGTGTTGTTTGAGCACTCCTCACTAAGCCTAGTATGTTTACGCTCTTTTTTTCCATCAATACAGAGAATTAAAGGTTTGAAGGCAGCAAGCAAGTGAAGGAAATCTAAGGTCTTCGACTATTCGAGAGTATGGTTTCAAAGTAGACTAGTAGTAATAAAGGCAATGGGGTTTCATTGTTGTTTTGGGAGGGTTTTTGCTAAACTCCCTACTTGAGCAAGTTTGCTATGATGTTTTGGAGTTGTAATTGGGCTCATACGTTTGGTTGTTGCTTCGAATTTATGCTTCATATTGTGGTTGTTTTTTTTCTAGGTAGCATGCCTCTAGATTTTAGTTTTAAGTATGATGTCATGATTTGATCATGTTTCTACGATATTTTAATATGGTTTGATCTTTAGAGTTGTTGTGTATATGTTTGAGGTTTGATAAAGCGTGTTTAGAAGCTTGATTGTACGAAAAACTAGCAAAATTGGACATTTTAGGTCCAGACATATCAGTACAGGTAGAGGTGTATCGATACTGGTATGTGTATTTTTAGCCTGAGTATCGGTACGGGTAGAGGTGTATCGATGCGGATTGAGCTACTAGAATTGTGGGAAAATGATTTGTAACCCATGTATCGGTACGCCTAAAGGTTGTATCGATATGCCTCCGCGTATCTGTATACTTTGAGACCGTATCTATACGTCTGGTCATTATGTTTGTTGTTATGGATATTAAAGGTTTTAGATTCTTCCACTTTGGTATCTTATTTCATGCATGCAATTAAATGAGTTCGAATGGTCGTTTTAAGCTGAAATTTGACATGTGAGCATGGAACTTGATTAATTAGGGATTGGTAACTTCAAAATAGATTAATTCCATGTAATTTTCCATAATTGCAATTTAGTCCCTAAAATGCAATTGAGTGCAATTGGATGTCGATTTGACGCCTGATTGAGTTGAAATTTCACCCACTGCCAGTATGCACACCATAGGTTATAATATTGCATCTAGATAATATAAAAGAAAACAATGGACATGTTTCAATTTAAATCTTTCCGGATTTGTTTCGGCAAGCCCAATATAGCTCGCTCGATTCGGTCTTGCGTCTAGACCGGGTCAAGGGGTTATAGTAGAAGCATCATGCTACCTAATATACTCTAGAGCATAAATGAGTTAGTGCTTCGATTTTTGTGGGCATGGATATTGTATAATGTAATTTCATTTTGTCAAAGTTTATTGGCATGACATCTGCATTGTCACTGTAATTGCATTTAGCTTTAATTTCATTGCTTTTATCATTGTAACTACATTATGTCATTGCAATCTGTTTTTGCATTGGGGAGAATGCATTCTGTTTTTTGCACTGGGGACTATGAAATCTTTAAGTTTGGGAGTATACACCTAGGAGCTGAAATGCACCCCATTTCAAAAAAAGCAAAAACAAGGTTCTTTTGTGTTGAAAATCTTTTGATTACATTCGATGTTTAAATCTTGAATCATTCTAATTACTGATGAGTTGATTGGATATATGATGGATGATTTCATTTTAACTTTGCATGAATACATTTACTTGCTTGAGTAAAGGATATCTAGCATCATCTCTTTGATTTTGGGTGAATTATGTCTTTTTTAGCTTGTGTTATATATATTAATAGTACTTATTATGTGTAAATAAATGGAATTACAATGTGATTGCAATAAGATAGTAGATTAAGGGGAACACTCCAATGCATGCGTTAGAAAAATGAATCTGGCCAAAGGTTATCTCTACATGAGTGTGTGTTGATGCAATGGATTACTTCTTGGGGGTTCGTTGCACAACATCTTACTTCTCAGGGTTTAGGATGCATTCATTGTTCGATATTCTTCACTACAAATAAAATAAAATAAAATAAAAAGAAAAGAAAGAAAGAAAAAAAATATTTATGTATATTTTATTTGTTTGTGTTAAATAAATGTTGTGAGGTAGAATGATTCTAATTTGATAGACATGATGCGATGTATTGTTGAAATTCTAGTTCATGTATTTATGCTTGAGTTTTTAATGCAGTCCTCTATCATGTCGGTGCAATTGATTCATTGATTTGTTGGAATGATTCAAGTAGTAGAATATCCTTAAACTTTTGGTAGACCTTGCTACTTATTATTTTTTACTTGAGGACAAGAAAATACTCAAGCTTGAGGGTGTGATGGTACTCGGAAGAGCACGTATTTTCCCCTATTTATCAATTAATTTGTCCCCATATTGGTATCTTATGCGTGCATTCTTGCATTTTTAGTTTACTATTTGCATATTTTCTAACTCATTTTACTTTACTTGAATTCTCCTTAGTTCTATTATTTTTTGTTGTTTTGTCACTACACTACTAATGTCTCTATAAAAGCATCTTATTATTGTAGCTAGGATTATCGTTGTATTATGATGTCGCTACGTAAGTGTTTCTTAGATTGCATCCAGTCATTGTCGCCACATTGAAAGTTGTCAACATATTTTGGAAGATCATTTTTCTCCTTCTTGGGAAGCTTCATCCATGGCGGCTTGAGCTTATTTCTGGTGAACCAAGGTGAAGACGAGTTAGATCTCTTAGTGACAAAGAGGATCCAAGTGCTGAAGCAAGCAGAAACGTGTAGATTCTTTCCGAATAAAGTTAGGAATAAAGGTTTCTGGTTTTTTACATGTTCTTATATAATTTAATGGAGGATGATTTATTATTTTCTTTCCTTAAGAACGAGAGTTATTTTGGATTGTGAACTTCAACTTATTTTATGAAGCTTTCTTTCTTGTTTCAACTTTTGGGTTTGAATGCTATTTTGCACGAAAGTGTTTATTGCAACCACTGACAACGAGAGATGCAGTGACAGATCAACTTAATGAGCATCACAACGAAAGTTGGGTGGGGACGCAACATAAATTGGTCCATTCATTCGAGGACACATAATATCTCCCAGCAAAAAACATTGTTGTAGATTTGTTTGTTTAAGTCATTAGCTGAGAGTTGAATGACAGTTAGTAGGATAGGTTTGATTTATGTTTCTTTATAATCATCTCATGCTTTAACCTTGCAGCATTTGGTAATCTACCGAGTTACACCGAGAGAATCTAGTTTTTTTTTATAGAATATCATTCTTCTTTACTATTTTGTTGTTATTGGACCCACGTCACTTTTTGAAATCTTTTGCATTTATATTTCTTTGCACCCAGAACTTCACTCAAATTTCCTTTTACTTTTAGAAATTTTACACTGACATCAATAGGCAGAAAATCGTTTTTCTCGTGGGATCGATATTCAATAGATTTACATCTGTCTACTATACTTGAATCGACCGTGTACGCTTGCACTATTGTTATGACGTTCATAGCCGATTAGAAGTCTCTACAGGTTCAGCCCTGATCTAGCTGGTAATTCCTTATGGACCAAGGTATCCATTGGGGTAGATTTCGATGCTTTAGCTCGAGTAATTTCTTATATACCTAAGGCAGGCCCTTAGGCTGGCTCCTACGCCCATTAGGCTTAGGGTAAGTCCTTGTGGATGCAGTTTTGGGGAATTGTATATCAGTGTACGGTTGGATGGTAGTTAAGTGTAAAAAAAAAAAACTATGGCTATCTCTTTAAAATACTTTTGATTGAAGTGATATACACATGTCTGAAAATTCGTAAATGTTTTATCATGCACTTATTGGAACACATTGAGCTTACTAGCTCACACCCCTAAACTTTCTCTTTTAAATTTTGGATAGGATACCCTTGGACTTGGCACTTAGAGGATCGACACATTCATACTCGCATTTTATTGTATGTTTCTATCCGCCATACTATCTTTATTTGGGTGACATGTCACTATTTTGCTCGGTGTGGATTTGTAACCAAATTCTTATATGGTTTTAGACTGGGTATCTGATATTATATTTATGGTTTATAATTATTATTTATTTTGAAATTTAATCTATAAATATTTTCGTGTGAAGTTTTGGGTATGAGTTGTGACCTCTTAAAATTAGATGTAGCGCATAGGCAGTTTTAGGGGTTACACAAATACGATTATAGATAGTGAATTTATATGCTGATAATAGCGCACGGTAAAATTATAAAGTGATTCTGAATATAGTAAGATTTAAATCAAAATAAAATTGAATTAAAAATTCAATATCATATCCACGTATAGTAAGACATAAAAAATCGTTTAATCATGACGGAGTTCAATTCTTACTAATAGGAATGGAGCATATTTCATGGCCAGCCATTTACCTCTTAGTGAGAGCACCTGCAGCGAGGGAATTAGTCACTGCTATCGGTTGTGAATACCTTGGTTTAAACCAAAAAATAAGACATAAAAATTCAAGATTTTAATGAAAATCTACATAATAAACTGACAAATTAGTTTGCCTAGTGGTGTGAGACACTATATACATTAAACAAGCAAGGTCAGAACTCAAATTGTGGTGTTGTGAATGGACAAAAATAAGTTGAGCGAGTCGCCGCATAATAGTCTTTACAGTTTCCGATCTAAAATTAGTTAGTCAATGAATTAAATATTAATAATTATGTCAAAAAAATATCTACATAATTACATTTTTACTACATAAATCAATCAATGAGTTCTACTTTTTATTTTATTTTTAAATAATATGTTTTAATAAGTTAGTATACATGCCGAATTGCAGGACACTTTAAATTTTGTATCCAAGCAAATATGAAAAAGAAAAGGAAAATCCCACGAACATTCTGACCAAAAAAACACGAATTTGCTACTAACAATGTAATATATTCTCACAGGCTTACTATATTATTAGTAATTAAAAAAACTTCGTAACTCATTTTAACATGAAATTAACTTTTTATATTACTAGTTAATCAAAATATTTATCGTTCCTTGATATGATTATTCTTGTAATATGTTTGGAATGCGTAAGCCTGAGGATGCCTAAACATGCAACATCCTCCTATCTATGTAGGGATGGCAATGTGCGGGGCGGGCAGATTTTTGGTCGACTCGAACCCGACTCGAAAATTTAAAGTTTTACATACTCGTTTTGATCTGATTTTAATATATTTTTATCTTCAGACGGACCCGATATAATAAAAATATAACTGACTCCGACCTAACCCTAAAATTAGTAAAAACATTTTCACTTTAGTCACTAAATATTAATTTGTTTTCATTATTAGCATTAAACTTTTAATTTACTTTCATTACGGTTACTGTCATTAAAAAATGCTAACGTGACACGTTAAAGTCTTCTTTTCAAAAGAAACCCTGATTTCTAAATTTACAACCACCAACAAGGCTAAAATTCTGATGAACTGGGTGATAGTTGGTCAATCCCAACAATAGGAAGGATACGTTTAGCAATAAAATTAATATAAGTTGGTTTCAAGCTGATCTGACGGTTAACAATGACGAATTGAAAATTATTAATTTTTAGTTTCAATTCAAATTTTTAGTTCTGATTCAACGTTATTAACCGCACCTCATTAATTTGATATTAATTTAACTAGTATTAGATATTCGCACACTCACAATGTAAATGAATGAAAATATTTTATGTAAAAATATTTATAAAACATATTTCAACAAATAATTATTGATTCAGTGGAAAAAGAAATTCATTCTCATTCATTACTCTCGTGTTCGATTTTTAAATAGTGTTCTTAAATTTTATATGCAAAGATTGTAATGACTAAATCTGAAATATTGATGAACAAGTTTTTTCTTGGTCAGTTTTGTGCTCAATATTTCGATTGAATATGCGAAAAATATTGGGGTTTAAATCTGATTTTTAAGTAATAATAAAATAAAATAATAATGAAGACATATTAAAAAGCATGAAATATTGACCTTTTCTCTGTTTTTGTAATACATTTTTCTCTATTCTTATGGCACGTTCTTTAAGACTTTAGTACATTTTTTGCATACATTTGCGGTTGTTTGCCGATATAATTAGATCATCTCTTTGGTAAAAAGTTGTTTGCCGATATAATCAAAATTATGTAGCGAATTAGCATGCTAGATAGTTTGGTTCACTCACCACTCTTTTATCACTTCGTTAAGTGTTCATTCAATAAAGACAGAGTTTTTATGACGGTTATTAGGTTCTTTTAATGTTGGACGTCATTCTCAAGAGAAAGTTTCATTTTTCTTCATATATTTGAGTTTAATATATTTTTTTTGTTTTCTGGAGCTTTTTGGTGACTACTGTCCCCATTTTTTCTTTATGCTTGGGTGTGTTGTAAGTCTGATTTCTTTCATTGTTTTCATTAATAAAATTCAGTTATCATTGTTTAAAAGAAACGTTGATCTTGAAATTAATAACAAATGATGAATGATTCTCTCTTTTTTTTTTTTTGAATTACAACGATTAGAAAACTAAGAGGAGTTATGTTTGCAATACGGGGGACCATGGAGATCTCGATCGAACACATCATGAATATCCGTTGGCGGTTTCAGGAGTGTAGTCAGAGTTAGAGAACTCGGATCGACAGATTTAGCAAGATTCTCGGCCGGCCAGTTGGCATTTCTTGGGATCAAAATAATATTCGGCATCCATGCTTTTCCCCGAAGTCGAGCTATCGCGCGAACAAGAGGAAGCAACAATGGTGGTCACGAGTTCCACAACTCTCTTGCAATCAGATTGGACTTCTAGCGATTCAAAACCATTCGTCCAACAAAGTTCTATCCCAATAAGCATCGCCCAAAGCTCTGTGTGAAGGATGTCGGCAGATCCAATAGTCTTGGTGAATCCGAGAATCTAACGTCCCTCGCCATCGCGAAAAAGATCACCAATGGAGCTATAGCCTAAAGAAGATGAAATTTCTCCATCAACATTTGAACATACACGCCCGAGATTGAGGCCTTTCCATTGAATTGCAGTTGACGATGAAGTCGCTTAAGGGGTAGTAAGGAGTGCGACTCATAATAACATTTAGCCCAAGAAATAGTCACTCTCAAGATTGATTGTGAAGACATGTACGCATGATTGAAAACCAAATCATTCTGACTCTTCCAAACTTGCCAAAGAATTGGAGCAAATAATACATTCCAAGGGAGATCCTATTTGTGATGAACAAGATCCGAGGAGAGGTTATCGGACAGCCATATATTTTCATCGGATGTGAAGAATGAAGGGCAAACAAAATCCGGAATGATGGAATTCCATAGCTCTCAAGTATGAAGGCAGTCTCACAAAGTATGAAGGTGGTCTTAGAAACGTGGAAGCATGACTTGCAAGAAGGGTCATCTGTGAGTAACCGACGATGGGAATAATCGAAAAGGCATTGCAGTATAGGAAAGTGCTAAATTGATTTCCATATATGCAGTGGATGGTCCCAAGTGAAATCCCTTAGCCGAGTATAAGCAACCTTTAGCTCAAAGGTGTGCTTAGGTCCCCAACGCCAAATGCAATCGTCATCACTATACATGGGATTAGGGCATTTGGTGCCGAGAATGTGAGGGAGAACATGGTCAGGAAAGATCTAGAGGAAAAGATCAACATTCCATTCGCCATTGTCATCAACAAAATCAGCAAGGGTGAGATTTGTAAGAGTTGATGGGGGAAATTAGTGTATAATCTC
The DNA here is from genome assembly GCA_019671005.1 of Hibiscus mutabilis. NCBI lineage: Eukaryota > Viridiplantae > Streptophyta > Magnoliopsida > Malvales > Malvaceae > Hibiscus > Hibiscus mutabilis. Next base: position 26,702,833 of record CM033727.1, read on the forward strand.
GTAAAGTTCCAAGAGAGGGGATCCATATATCATCCAAAGGTTTGATGTTGGACCCATTCCTAGCAGTCCAGGAAACACCCGATCAAATCATCTCCCATTGGTTCGATAGGGCCCTCCAAAGTGGCATGCACCTAGTCCTTCTAATAATGGTTAGGGGAAGGTCCTCAACCTTATATTTTTCACGCAAGAGTTTGACCCACAAAGCATTCGGCTTGGTTAAGAGTAGGAAGCCAATTTTATGAACAAAAGCCACATTGTATGCATACATATTCCAAAATCCGAGACCACCATTCTCAAGTGGTTGGCAAAGCACCTCCCAATTTACTAAAGAACGTTCCTAAGTAGAGGGAGAAGATCCCCATATGAATCGTCTTGATAATGGCTTCAATTTCCGAGCACACACCTTTGGGCAAAAGGGTTGAATGCATGAAGTACATTAGAATTGCCGAAATGACCGACTTTGCCAATGTTATACGACTTGCCATTGATAGAGATTGAGCAGCCTAACCGCTCAAACGAGCTCGCATTTTATCAAGAATAAAGCAAGCAACCCTTTTGTGAATTATCGGCACACCCAAATATTTCCCAAGCAAATCGGTGACACCGAAGCCAAGACGATAACTAATAGCCATCTTCATCGAATCAGCAATATATGGTAAGAAAAATATTTGAGTTTTTTTTGCTAAATTTATGTCCCGAGTAGGCACCAAACTCATTTAATATATGATCAATAGTGTCGGCATTTTGGATATCCTCTTGGGTATACAAGATGTGGTCATCCTCAAAGAACAAATGAGATAACGGATGACCATGCCGTTGGAATCGGAAAGGAGACCAAGAGCCATCGAAAAACAACCTTGTTGATGCGGTGCCCCGAACATTCCATAGCGAGAACGAATAAGTATGGGGAGAGGGGATCCCTTGTCAGATCCCACATTCAAGCATAAAAAGGTTCTAAGAGGTTACCATTCCATTGGACTTGTAAGAGAGGAGGAAGTAATGCAATCCATGATTATGCGTCGGATGTTTGGAGGAAAGCTCACATCAAGGAGAGAATCGATAATAAAATCCCAGCTTATCCTATCAATGGCTTTCTCAAGGTCTACCTTTATGGCGATCCACTTTATTTACTCATCGTGGAACGCATTGAGTGAATCACCTCATGGTTAACAACACTGTTCTCCATTATCGATCTTCCAGCAAAATAACTTGATTGGTTTTCTTGAATGATAATTAGGAAAAGAGGCTTGAATCTTCGAACGATCACCTTAGTGAGACGTTTGTAGAGTACCGTGCATAGACTTATATTCTCATAAAGTCTATGGATTGTCCTTCTTATGAATGAGAATAAGCACCATATTGTTTAGCATATGATCAATAGAGACATCCATAAAAATGTCCTGAATAAGTTTGCAAACCAAAGGGCAAACAATTTCCCATTGGGATTGGAAAAAAATTAGCGTGCAAACCATCCCAACTTGGGGCTTTTAGGGGCGCCATGTAACACCCCATTCTCGGTCTGGTAGAGATCCGGGTCAGATAGTGTTATCGGAAGACTAATCAGAGGTTCAGAATAGGGTTCAGAGTTCAAAACCTAATCTAAGTATCATGTTGATTATTCTTAAGACTTATCCACTTTGTTGGTTACTAAACTTAATCGGAGTTTGGGCCAATTTTAAACTTTTCTTAACCTTAGGGACTAAATTGTAAATTTTTACCAATTATTGATTTTAATCCGATTTCGTATTACCAATTGAAATTAAACTCTCCAATTATTGATCTAAGGGTTTCGTTATTAGAACCTATCGATTTACTAAGCCAATTAAACCAATTTGAGACTTTTTACGAAAATCAATTTTGTGACTTAACTAAATTTACCAAATTTCACCAGTACACTTATAAACCATGTTTCTTATTGGTATGTCAAATTTTAGGGCATTCGGAATCCATTTACTAAGTTTTTACCCTGGCTCATTTAGGAACTTTTTAACCATTTTAACCTATCCAAATCTAGTCATTCTAAGCATACAATAAAACCATAATACCAAGTCATCATACAATCCTAGAAAGGTTATACAAAACAAGTTGGTCCATATGCCACTTCACTAGGAGTTTATAGCAAAAGATAACATACATATATGGCAGGGACGTGACTTGCAACCACAACAACACGATCAAAGCCCGTAATTGTTCAAGGTCCTGAAAATGCATGTGACACACATGTTAGGCTTACATAGCCTAGTGAGGTAGTTATAACAATTACAATGGATGATCAATATTATGAAATGCATGAAAGTCAAATATACAAGTAGTCATGTTATGCTATGCATATTTCATGCTTATTACACGTATTCTCATGCTTTCATATTCACATATTACATGCCACATAGTCATATCATAATCATATTGTCATAGCACAATTCATAGACACATATCACATTAGGTACCATTGGATACACGGATTCCCCTGTACACCGACACATATAACGGAGAGTGGGCCATAGCCCTTGAGCTGTAGCTCCTGAGATATATCCCTTACACAGCCGACCTTATTTCCCCCACATATAGGCCGTAGCCCTGGACCATAGTCCACCCTTACTTAACCGAGATCAATAATCCTATGGCATGCTAATTGTATCCACTATCCATAATTACACAAATTCACATAGTCCATATTTTTCAATTCATATCATATCAAATATCAAAATGAGCCTTAGCTCCATATCATGTCACATTTCATATTGATTTCATATATCACATACACGCAGCATATCATAGTCATATTTGTGCATATCAAAGCAATGCAGGTACTTACTGGATTTGCCAATCGAATCCAACATAATTGCTCTACGGGAGCCCTTAACAAATACAAACATAACCACAAAATAATGCAATGGGATGGCACCGAGCCTATCCCTTGACACAACTACACTCACCTCGACAACCCGTTGTTTTTAAGGTTCTCAGATAACAACACATTTCTTTATCTTGGCTTTCGGAAGAGATGACGGTTGTTCTTTAACAACCTTTCAATCGATAGCAAGGAATCAAATTTATTAAACTGAAAACTCGAGCTTACGACCTTATCACTGAATCAATTTTGTTCGTTCCTTATTTTCCTATCTTTCTTGCGCATACCCCCTCTTTTATACTCAATTTGGCCGGCCCCCAAATTGATTCCCCAAGTTTCGCATATGTTGGAACCGTGGCAATTTAAAGGGACATAAAGCCCTTTTGCTTAGCCATATGGTGGGCATTTGATGCCACCTTGTGCCATGTTTCCCCAACGTGGGGAATTCATGGCAATTCCCTTCAATTAGAAGGAATTATTACGGGTCCCCCACTTACACCACTTTTTCTTTTTTTAATATAATAATAATAATAAACTGTTATAGTTAGCCTGAATAACCTTCATTGCTTCAAATTTGGTACAAGATCGAGCTAATTATATAAACGGTACAGAATATTTGATCACTAAAACCTAACCTTGACTAGACCAGTTTTTAGGGTGTGACAACTCTCCCCCTTAAGAAAATTTGTCCTCAAATTTTCATTTCAGGCGAACAAATGAGGATATTGTTTCTGCATAGTCTCCTCGGGTTCCTATGTTGCCTCTTCAATGAAATAACTTCGCCATAAAACTTTTACTAAGGGCACAGACTTGTTACGAAGCCTCTTGGTCTCTCGTGCGAGGATCTGAACAAGTTATTGCTCGTATGTCAGATTAGATTGGATTTCCACAGATTCTGGTTCAATCACATGTGAAGGATCTGACCGGTACTTGTGTAGCATAGATACATGGAAGACGTTATGAATCTGACTTAACACTTCGGGGAGGGCTAATCGGTAAGCAATGGGTCTAAATCTTTCGGTCACTTCGAACGGGCCAATGAAATGGGGACTTAACTTTCCTTCAAAAACGAAGAATCTTCTTCCACAGAGATACCTTGAGAAAGGCCTTTTCACCAACATTGTACTGAATATCTCTCCTGCCCAAGTCAACATAGGACTTGTGTCGGTCAAAGGAAGCTTTAAGCCAATCACGGATAATGGTAGTCCTTTCTTCGATTTCTCAAAGTAAGTCAGGATCTAGTATCTTGCCTTCACCGAGTTCAGTCCAACAAAGAGGAGTTCTACACCTCCTTCCATAAAGAGCCTCATACGGAGCCATTTGAATTGAAGCATGGTAATTGTTGTTGTATGCAAACTCAACCATGGGTAGGGATTTCTCCTATGTATTCTTGAAGTCGATGACACAGGCTCAGAGCATAACTTCCAGAATCTGAATAACTCTTTTAGATTGGCCTTCAGTTTGAGGATGGCAAGCAGTGCTAAGATTCACTCGCGTTCCCAAGGCCTCGTGTAAGGTCCTCCAAAACTGAGACGTAAATCGGGGGTCACGGTCGGAGATGATAGATACTAGAATTCTGTGTAAACGAATGACTTCATGGATGTATAACTCCGCGAGCTTAGGCAAGCTAAAATCCATTCTTACTGGAAGGAAGCGAGCATACTTGGTGAATCGGTCCACAATAACCCAAATGGTATCATTTTTCTTCGGATTCAAAGGTAGACCACTTACGAAGTCCATTGTGATACTCTCACATTTCTATTGCGGAAGTTCAATGGGTTGTAGAAGACCCGTAGGTACCTTGTGCTCGGCTTTGACCCGTTGGCAAGTCAAACACCTAGCTACGTAGTCTGTGATTTCATTTTTCATACCAGACCACCAATAGATCTCCTTCAGATCTTTGTACATTTTGATAGCTCCAGGGTGAACAGAGAAAGGGCTAGAATGAGCTTCACTTAGGATTTGGTTTCGAAGATCATCATCATCGGGAACACAAATGTGATTGCGGAAACACAGTAATCCTTCATAATTCAAAGCAAAGTTAGAATCTGAGCTATCCTTGACCTTAGCAATAAAGGGTTGCAACTCCTTAACAGTTTCGTGGAGTGCCTTAATTCGAGATACAATGTTGGAATGAACTCTCAGCTCAACTAATAATTTTCCATGTTTTCTGAGTCGAAAGTAAGCATTCAAGCATCTCAAAGAAGAAGTGGGCTTTCGGCTAAGGGCGCCAGCCACCATATTGGCTTTACCAGGATGGTAGTCAATGAATAAATCATAATCTTTCAACAATTCAATCCATCGGCGCTGACGAAGATTTAACTCTTTCTGAGTTAGGAGATATTTCAAGCTTTTGTGATCAGTGTAAAGATAACACTTCTCACCATAAAGATAATGCCGCCAAACCTTCAAAGCAAATACAACTGCGGCAAGTTCCAGATCATGAGTCGGGTAATTTAGCTCATGAGGCTTGAGTTGATGTAAGGCATAAGCTATGAATTTGCCTTCTTGCATCAGAACACAGCCTAATCTTAGGTGGAATGCATCACTGTACACTATGAAGTCTTTACCTGACTCGGGTTACACCAAGACATGAGCATAAGTAAGGACTTGCTTGAGCTGATCGAAACTCCTTTGCTGATCAACAGTCTACACAAAAGAAGTATCCTTGCATAGAAGCTTTACTAAGGGTGCTGCAAATGATGAGAATCCCTTAACGAATCTACGGTAAAAGCCTGCAAGGCGCAGAAAACTACGAACTTCTCCAATATTCTTCGTAGGAGTCCAATCAAGGATTGCTTGAATCTTCTCTGGGTCTACCTGGATTCCCGCAGAAGAAATCACATGGCCAAGGAAGGATACTTTGAATAACCAAAATTCACATTTACTGAACTTGGCGTAGAACCGTTTCTCCCGAAGGGTCTGAAGCATGATCCGAAGATGTTCTTCATGAGAAGCAGAGTCTTTAAAATAGATCAGAATGTCGTCTATAAAGACAATCCCAAACTTATCGAGATAGGGCCGAAATACATGATTCATCAGATCCATACAGGCTGCGGGTGCATTTGTGAGCCCAAAAGGCATCACCAAAAATTTATAGTGACCATATCTGGTTCGAAAGGAAGTCTTTGGAACATCAGACTCCTTCACCAACATTTGGTAGTATCCGGACTGAAGATCTATCTTAGAAAAGATAGAAGCATCCTTCAATTGATCAAAGAGGTAATCTATCCTCGAAAGTGGGTACTTGTTCTTGATCGTCACTTTATTCAATTGACGATAGTCAATGCATAGACGCATTGATTCATCATTTTTCTTGACAAACAAAGCTAGCGCTCACCAGGGTGAGGAACTTGGTCGGATGAATCCCTTATCTTGAAGATCTTGGATTTGAACTTTTAGTTCTTTTAACTTTACTAGAGCCATTCTATATGGAGTAATAGTGACCGGAGTAGTTCCAGATTGCACTTCTTTCCCAAATTTTACTTCACGGGTGGGAGGGAGTCCCAAAAGTTCATGGGGAAACACATCAGGCAATTCTTTCACCATGGATACATCTTCGATTTTCAAATCTTTCTTAGACTCCATGGCATACATGAGACTCTTTTTAGGATCGGATTCGCAATTCATCAAGGTTATGCTCTCCTTTGCCGAGTCTACAGAGGTACAGTTTCTTCTTTGAACAATCTACCCAGGCTTGATGCTCGGCTAGCCAATCAAGGCCTAGGATAAGATTAAACTCATGGAAAGATTAAACAAAAATATCTCAATTAAAGCAATTAAACCTCAATTAAATCATCTTTGCATAATAATACCATCAAAACCTATTAGAAAACAACCATAAAATATCAAGAACTTGGGAATTTCAATAATGAACCTTTCATTAGAGGAGAAGAACGAAACCTTATCTCTAAATCAAAGGAAATCAATAAGAAATCTTTTGATGCTAAAATAATGAACTAAATCAAAGGTTTACCTTAAATCTTTGAAGAAAATCTGATGTTTGGCTGGAGAGAAATTGAGAGGAAAATAGTTGAGAGAAAACTTAGTTATGTGAAATATGTTTTTAAGAAATAATGACAAATTAATTATCTCCAATTTGTTTTGTTTATTAAACTAATTTTAAAATAGTCAATTAAGGTGGAAAAGTCTGAATGAGACTCTTGGTCAAAGCTCCCTCAAGATTCTAAGTCCTGATCTTTTACAAATTAGTCACTAAAAATAGTTTTGCACATTTTATATTTTGGTCACTAGTTCCAAAATGTCAAACCTTCAAATTACAATTTTCAAAATTGATTCCACCAAAATCACTTATATATTAAATAAGGATTTTAAAACATTTTTCCATAATTTATTTCATTCAAAAACCATTTAAACCGCATTATTCCTAAAACTAGTCTGAATTGTCGAAACGGTTCGAACGGACCATCTAGCCTAACCCGGCTAACTCCTAGGCCCCAAATCGAGGCGTTACAACTCTCTCACACTTAAGAAAATTCATCCTCAAAATTTTACCTGATGGGAAAAGATAAGGAAACTGCTTCTTCATGTCATCCTTTATTTCCCAGGTTGTTTCCTCGACACCTCGGTGTCTCCACAACACTTTAACCAGCTCAATGACCTTCCCATTAAGCACTTTACTGTCCACATCCAAGACTTTGACCATTTCCTCATCATAGGTCAAATCTGGATTCAACTCAACTTCCTCAATAGGCATAACATGCGACGGATCCGACCGATATCTCCGAAGCATGCATACATGGAAAACGTCATGTATCTTTTCTAACTCAGGTGGCAACTCAACCTATAAGCAACAGGACCAGCACGTTCTAGCACCTCATATGGTCCAATAAACCTCGGACTCAACTTGCCTTTCCGAACAAATCTCATCATCTTCTTACATCGTGAAACCTTCAAAACACTTTATTGCCCACTCCATATTCAACTTCCTTACGCTTCAAATCCGCGTAAAACTTTTGTCGATCCGAAGCCTCTCTCAAACGATCACAAATGATCTTTACCTTCTCTGTTGTTCCCTTAAGCAAATCCGGAAAAGAAACCAACTTTTGCCTCGCTTCCGCCCAACACAAAGGTGTTCTACACTTCTTTCCATACAAAGCTTCATAAGGTGCCATCTGTATACTAGCCTGATAACTGTTATTATAAGAAAACTCCACCAAAGGCAACTATTTCTCCCAATAACCTTGGAACTCGATAACACAACAATGCAACATATCTTCTAACACTTGGATAACTTGCTCATATTATCAATCCGTCTGAGGATGATAAGATGTACTAAAACTCAACTACATACCCAAGGCTCGATGCAAAAAATCCCAAAACCTCGCCATAAACCTCGTATCCCTATCCGACACAATGGACTTAGGCACACCATGCAAACGCACAATCTCAGCGATATACAAATCCACCAACATATCCAAGTTATACGTCGTATGCACCGGCACAAAATGTAAACACTTCGTCAAACGGTCCACAATCACGCAATTAGAGTTCTTCCTTGACGGGGTCAAAGGCAAACCGGACACAAAATCCATGGTGATTCTCTCCCATTTCCACTCATGTATCCTCAATGGTTGCAACAACCTGGATGGAAACTGATGCTCAGCTTTTACCCTTTGACAAACCATACACTTACTCACAAACTCCGCAACATCCCTTTTTAACCCAACCCAATAGTACTCACCTTTCAACCCACATACATCTTGGTACTACAGGATGCATAGTAAAAGGACTACTATGCACTTCTGTCAAAATAGTGCGCCTCAACTCAACATCTTTCGGTACAACTATTTGACCCTTAAAGCATAAAACACCATCATTATTAAAGAAAAACTATGTTGGATTACCTTTTGCAATGTCCGTAACATGCGGTACCAACGAATCATCAAGAAACTATTTCTTCTTAATCAACTAGATCAAGGAATGCTTCATTTGCAACTCAGCCACCAACCCGCCATCTCGCGGTACATCCAATCACATGAACATGGCCTTCAACTCTACAGCCACTTTCATACTCAAAGCATCGGCCACCACATTAGCCTTACCCAGATGATACTCGATCGATAGATCATAATCCTTAAGCAACTCCAACCACCTTCGTTGCCTAAGATTCAACTCCTTCTGTGACATTAAATATTCCAAGATTTTATGGTCCTTATACACCACACGCTTCTCACCATAAAGGTAATGTCTCCAAATCCTTAGTGCAACACCACGTAGCCAAATCAATGTCATGTGTAGGATAATTGTGCTCCTGCACCTTCAATTGTCTCGATGCATAAGCTACCACTCTACCATCCTACATCAACACACCCTAACCCCACATAGGATGCATCTCTATAAATCACAAACTATTTTCTTGACTCAGGTTGAATTAAGATTGGAGCTCATGTCAAAGCTTCCTTCAACCTCTCGAAAGCTTGTTGCCTCGCCTCTGACCACTCAAACTTAACATAATTTCGCAAAAACTTTGTTAATGGGGCAGAAACTTTAGAGAAACAATCCACAAAATGAAGATAATATCCAGCTAAACCCAAGAAACTACGTACTTTTGTCACCAACTTAGGTTGCTTACAAATCACAACCGCTTCAATTTTCTGAGGATCCACACGAATCCCTTTAGCTGAAACAAAATGACCAAGGAACACCACTTCCTTAATCCAAAACTCACATTTACTTAGCTTACCATAAAGCTAATTGTTCAATAAGGTCTGCAAAATAATCTACAAATGCCTATCGTGATCCTCTTTGGTACGAGAGTACACAAGGATGTCATCAATAAACACCACCACAAATTGAGCTAGGAATTCAGATCTAGGAATTCATGGAACACGTTATTCATCATATCCATGAAAGTTGCAGGTGCATTCTTCAACCCGAAAGGTATCACCAAGAATTCATAATGCCCGTAGCGGGTGCGAAATGTTATCTTCGACACATCTTTATCCTTCACTTTCAACTGTTAATATCCCGATCTCAAATCTATTTTGGAAAACACCTTAACACCTTAGCAAGGGATACTTGTTCTTTATCATCAACTTGTTCAGTTACCGATAATCGATGCACATTCTCACCGTGCCATCTTTCTTCTTCAAAAACAATATCGGACCTCCCTAAGGCGACACACTAGGCCGAATGAATCCACAGTCTAGCAACTCCTAAAGTTGTGTCTTCAACTCCTTTAACTCATTGGGCGCCATGCGATACGGAGTAATGGACACCGGAGCCGTATCCGCATATGTCTCAATACAGAACTCTACATTCCTATTCGGTAGCAAATCAGGCAACTCTTCAGGAAACACCCTCAGAAAATCACAAACTATCCGGATATACTGGGGACGTGTCTTCTTCATATTTAGATTCATAACATATACCAAATATGCATGACATCCTCCTTTCATCAACTTTTGCGCTTCCATTGCCGAAACAACATTGGACAAGAACTTTACATTTTCGCCCACCACCACAACTTCATAATCATCGGCCAGCTTCAACAATACACGTTTGGTCTTACAATCTACGACAACCCTATTCTCAGTCAACCAATCCATCCCAAGAATAACACCAAAACCATATAAAGGAAACTCCATCATGTCCACAGCAAACACATGTCCTTGAACCATCAACGGACACCTCCTATACAACTACCTAACCATAATTGTCTCGCCAAAAGAACTCGTCACTTGCATACCCACATCTAGATACTAAACCGATATATCAAGCAATTGTGCATGCTCGTGCAAGATGTATGAATACGTGGAACCAGAATCAATCAAAGAAAGTAATAACAAGGATTGCAAAGTAAAGGTACCTACGATCACATCTGTGTTATTCTTTCCCTCGCGGTGTGCATACACCCTAGCTGATCCACCTCTCCCAGGTTAAACTGCCACAACATGAGCCACATTCCTCTAACCATCCTCCTTACGCTGGAAAATACCTCGGTCGCGCCCATAGCCCCTCTAAGGCTCGATAGCACGCACGGGTACCTATCTAGCTAACGAAGGACAATCATGCCTCATGTGGCCTTATGAACCAAAACCCCAACAACCATCCTAATTACCCAGTACTCTCCAGAATGTCATCGCCCACAATAGCCACACTCAGGTACACGAACCACTACAATCTGGCCCTGCTGTCTCCAGCCCATACTACCACCACGCCTCTGATCCGGATAGAACCTCCTATCTCGTTGCCTCTTACTACGATCTCTACCGCCATCAAACTCAGCAACTCTCTTACTGGAACTAGAATTCCCTGGGTGAAAGGACAAACCCAAGCTTTGCTCAATGTCCTTGGCACGAGTGAACAAGACATCGAAATTTGTATACTCGGCGGCCAACATATATGTCTTCACTTCCTTCACCAAACCATAACGGAAACGATCGCACCACTTCTGCTCATCGAGAACCAGTTCAGGTGCATACTGGCTCAACCTGACGAACTGAACCTCATACTCCGAAATAGCCATGTTACCTTACACCAAAGCCATGAACTCTCGTTTTTTCTCATCATGATAACGAGCACCCAGATATTTCCTTCGGAAAGCAGCTCCAAATAACTCACATGTTACCTCCTCAGGTTTCTTCCCCGCGATAGTGTTAGTCCACCACGAATAAGCATCACCTTGAAGAAAAGATACTATACAACCCAGCTTACACACATCTGTGCACCCTATTTGTCCAAGAATCCTCTGAGTATTCTCAAACCATGCCTCGGAACCCTCCAAAGATAAACCTCGAAACTTGGTACCTCCTAGGCTACGTAAGTGCTCTAAAGGCAAACCAGGATTAGCCGCAGGTTATGGCACAACTACAAGCATATCGGCCACTACAGCCTGAAATGCTCCTATAATAGCCTGAATCAAGGGTGTCATGTCACACATAGTATGACCCTGGACTCCCAGAGGTCCAACACCTCCCGCACCAACTCCAGCTCCAACTCTATCACCACCCGGAGGAGGAGGGGACAGTATATCCTTATTATGCTGTTCTTCAACCACATTACGTATATTCACCATTTGCTCTCGTCTCGGTCCCATTAAGAAAATAGAATGAATCTCTAACATATAAAATGCAACAATGGAAATAGTTAGGCTAACAAGAAGCAAGGTTCCAAGGCGCTCAATTCTTTAAAAACAAATCTCTTTACATTAATAGTAATAATGGCAATGGGTACCCCAATATCTATCCCCAAATCATCACATAACATAATAGACAACATGCTATCAAACACCGTACATATCAAACATCAAGAAATCAACCATTTTATCTTCCAATTTTTCATAAACCTAGCTCAGATACAAACAAATGTAACCCCCTCGACCTAGTCTAGTCACAAGACTGAACCGAACGAGTCACACGGGGAATATTGGAATAAATCAGGACCTTTTATATTTTTTTTCTTTTTATCTTTTCTAGATGCTTAATTATTATCCTACATGTACATGTTGGAAGCATGTGAAATTACGACTCGATCAAGCATCGATTTGACATCCAATCGTCCCGTTATAAGTTTAGGGACCAATTTGCAAAACCAACATTTTATAGGGACTAATTACCAAATTAAAGTTACCAATATTCAATTAAATAGTTTCCATGCTGACATGTCAAATTTCAACTTGATTTGATCACCCAAACTCATTTAATTGCGTTTACAACATTCAGGGACCAAAACGTAAGGGAACAGAACATTAGAAGATTCCAAATAACCAATTTACCTAACACCGTATCGGTACACCTACTCTCCATATCGGTACACGACTTGGCAGATTCAAAGACAACACAAGACTGTATCGATACGGCCCCGTGTACCGATACGCCCAGCCATTTTTCTCTAAGACCTTATCGATATGGGTCTATCCGTACTGATACGCTAAGCCTGATTTGGCCTACCCGTACCGATACGGTACCCCACATACCGATATGCCTGGGCCTGAAATGTCTCAAATTGTTGTTTAAACACACCATAAAGATAGCCAAACCATTCTAACATGTTTCCTAGGAAACCACAACATATTCAAGGATCAAGCCACTATTACACAAGCATCAAAAACATCATCAAGCAGGTTCACATTCTAAAAAGGAAATCTATAGGCATGCACCATTTTGCCAAATAAAGTTAAACATCAAAAACCATATCAAATTTCAAACCAACTTTAAAGGCCATTTACACAACCATTTAGGCACTACAAACTTGTGCCAAAACGAGGGAGTTCACAACATACACTCCCAAATCATTAAGGTATCTACCCATTGCCAAACTTATTACTTTTGGAGGGATAAAATCATACTTGAGCTTGAGCTACTCTTGAACCTCTTCACTTGCTTTCTTGCAGCCCGAACAATCTACTTTTCTACATTGTTAAGAAAAGAGAGCACAAGCAATATGCTTAGTGAGGGATGCTCAACACAAACCATTAACAATGCCTTTAAAAACATTTTTCCTCAAAAAACCATTTCTCATCATGCTCAACATAAGCTCATCCTTTAAAACTCACTAAAGCAAATCATTTAGCTTTTAACACATGCATCATTAAGTCCCATGCATTAAACCAATGCAAATCTCAAGCTAGCTTTTCAAATCATGAGAATTTGCTACCATGTTCAAAAATAGAATCTCATGTATAGAGCTCATATTACAAAGACCATTTAAATCAAAGATACATGTAATCTTTTACATTGGCACTCAAGTGGCTCGGGATGGCTACGTCCCAATCAAACACATAGGAGGGCTACGTCCCAAACAACACGTGGAAGGGCTACCTCCCAATACATCGGATATGTGGATACATCCCATGGTGTGGCTGCACACCATAAGAATGGCAGAACACATGGTGTTGCTTCGCACCAAGGTTCACAAGGTGTTACTTCGTACCTTAAATGCCCGTAAGGTGTTGGTTTGCACCTTATGATGACTCACGTGATGTTGCTGCGTAACATCGAGGTGGCTCACGCACGCACGATTTTGCTACATATTATAGTGCACTCTCATCCTATTGGTCACCAACTACACCTCGCTTGCCTTGTCGAGGCGAAATCAAGCTTTCGAATCAACCACAACTCCTTCCGAAGCTATCAGATCATCATCCCCTGCTTCTAACCAAAGCAAAATAGAGGATTAATGCATTTCTTTGCATCAAAATCCCTAGCAACACACTACAACACTTTCCTCCCACAACAACCAAGCTTCCGCCTAACAAAAACAATCGAAATCAACTGCGAAACCTTACTAACTATTCTCCAGCTATTGCCAAGCGAGATTAACACTAAAACAACATTAATTTACACCCAAAACATCTCTTCAACACCAAAGAACCACCAGCAACCAATTAACCCCATAAACAAGCCCAAACCCAAATATATCAACATCAAAACCTAGCAATTCACCTAGTTTCTAGATTCTATTGTTAAAATCACGTAAATTAACATATCAACACATCATAATCATAGTATTAACTCATTATAAACCTAGCAAATCAGATCCAAAACAAAGACCCGTCAATTAAAGCAATTAAATCATCTTTCCATAATTATACCATCAAAACCCATTACAAAACATCCATAAAAGATCAAGAACTTGGGAATTTCTGTAAAGAATAGAGGAGAAGAACGAAAAATTACCTCTAATGATGCTTTTTCCCCCAATTGCAATGATTTTTCATGAGAAAATGAAGATAAAATCATAAGGCTTTAAAAGGAAATCAATAATAAATCTTTTGATGTTAAAAGAATGAACTAAATCAAAGTTTTACTTAAATCTTTGAATAAGATCTGATGTTTGGCTGGAGAGAAATTGAGAGGAAAAAGTTGAGAGAAAAGTTAGTTACGTTAAATATGTTTTAAGAAATAATGACCAATTAATTCTCTCCAACTTGTTTTGTTTATTAAACTAATTTAAAAATACTCAATTAAGGGGAAGAAGTCTGAATGAGACTCTTGTTCAAAGCTCCCTAATGATTCTCAGTCCTAATCTTTTACAAATTAGTCACTAAATATAGTTTTGCACAGTTTATATTTTGGTCACTAGTTCCAAAATGTCAAACCTCCAAATTACATTTTCCAAAATTGATTCCACCAAAATCAAGTATATATTAAATAAGGATTTTAAAACATTTTTCCATAATTTATTTCATTCAAAAATGATTTAAATCGCCTTATTCCTGAAACTAGTCTGAATTGTCGAAACGGTTCAAACGGACCATCTAGCCTAACCCGGCTAGCTCCTAGGCCCAAAATTGGGGCGTTACATGGACCAAGATGAGCATAGGACTTATCAAGAAGTAGTGGAGAGCCCAGACTCCGGGAAATGGCTAGAAGCAATGAAATCCGAGACGGAATCCATGTTAGAAAACCAAGTATGGACTTTGGTTGACCCACCCAAAGGAATTATGCCCATAGGGTGCAAATGGGTTTTCAAAAAGAAAACTGGCATGGATGGAAATATACAAACATACAAAGAGTGATTGGTCGCTAAGGGATTTCGTCAAATTCATGGTATAGACTATGATGAAACTTTTTTCCCCTGTTGCTATGTTTAAATCTATCTGAATGTTGCTTGCAATAGCTGCATATTATGATTATTAAATCTGTCAAATGGATGTCAAAACTGCTTTCCTTAATGTAAAATTGGATGAGGATGTGTACATGACATAACTTGAGGGTTTTGTCAATCCAAAAGATGCCCAAAAAGTATGCAAGCTACAAAGATCCATTTATGGATTGAAGCGAGCTTCTCGAAGTTGGAATCTTCGTTTTAATGAGGCAATCAAAGAATTTGGTTTTATTCAAAATGAAGATGAGTCATGTGTTTTCAAGGAAACTAGTGGGAGCACTGTCACATTCTTGGTATTGTATGTGGATGACATACTAATAATAGGAAATGACATACCTACCTTACAGTCTGTAAAGACTTGGTTAGGAAAATGTTTTTCTATGAAAGACTTGGGTGAAGCAACCTATATATTAGGAGTCACGATTTATAGAGATAGATCAAGACGACTCCTAGGACTAAGTCAAAATACATATATAGGAAAAGTACTGAAAAGATTGAATACGAAAGAATCTAAAAGAGAATTCTTACCTATGAGACATGGCTTTTCGCTCTCGAAAGAAATGTGCCCTTCAACGCCTCATGAGAGACAATGCATGAGTAAGATATCATATGCTTTGTCCATTAGATCTATCATGTATGTCATGCTATGTACACGTCCAAATGTATTATATGCACTAAGTATGACAAGTCAATACCAAGTAGATCCCGATGAAGGTCAGTAGGTTGCAGTCAAAAACATCCTTAAGTACTTAAGAATAACTAAGGATACATTCCTTATGTATGGAGGTGAGGAAGAGCTAAGTATAAAAGGTTACACTGACACAAGCTTTCAAAGTGATAAGGATAATTCTCGATTGTAATTGGGTTTTGTATTTTTGCCTTAATACAGGTGTTGTAAGCTGGAAAAGTTCAAAGCAAGATACAGTAGCAGATTGTACGACAAAAGTCGAGTATATTGCAGCAAGAGATGCTACAAAAGAGGTTGTTTGGATCAAAAAGATCATATATGAACTAGGGGTCGTGCCTAGCATTTCAAATGCTATAGACCTACGTTGTGACAACAACGAAGCTATCGCACAAGCAAAAGAACTCAGATCTCACCAATGATCTAAACATATACTCAGGCGTTACCATCTCATTCATGAAATTATTAATCGAGGGGATGTAGAAATATGAAAAGTACCAATGGATGACAATATCGCTGATCCACTGACAAAGCCTCTGACACAGCAGAAGCATGAGCATCACACTAAGTCTCTTGGTATTAGATACATGAGTAATTTGTCTTGGTTCTAGTGGAAGATTGTTGGAGTATACCCAAAGACCAATTATGATATGGTTGTAAAAGACATACTTATTTTATCTTGTTTATCAATAAGAATCCATTATTATTATTATTTCAGTCTTATTCTGTGTATCTATAAATAAACTGAATTATAATAAAGTCCTTAGAATAATATAGTTATTCTTGAATGTCCTTAGTCGATAATTATTGTGGGCTTGGAAAACAATAATGTATTAAGACTAATATGTAGTTGATTGGTGACAAAGTGTTGTCATTGACATGGAGATGTCAAAATCAATACATAAGTATGTGTAAGGGAACGACATATTGGACTAACCCGCTATGAGCATGTTTCTTGGATTATTATGTGACAGTCACAACATTGCTCATGGTGATAACTACATGTATGATCCTCAGACTTGAGATCATCATTATTTCAACATCGTGAGTGACATATTTTGATACGACTAAACGTGTATTGTAATTGACTACACTATAAAGATTGATATTGGATATGTCACAATCCATGTAACAAAATATTGTTGATCAAGATAGGATTTGTTCCTCTCACATAATAGGAGTAATATCATAGGCCATTTGATTGAGTGAAACTAGAAAATGCATGGCCATGCTCGAATAAATTGATATGGGATATCATAGTTATTCATTTATAATAGTCTACTCAAGAGATCAATAAACATTAGATGGACTATACAAGTGTGACTAATCCATGACTTGTGTCTGATCTAGATGTAAGGACAAAAGGATGAAATACATAAAAGAAGTTAATCACAAAAAAAGGTTAAATCGAACCACGATTTCATGTAACTTAGGTAGCAATGATGTATTCCTAGATGCCACTCATTGCTTGTAATATTATAATTGTCCTGGATATTACTACTAATGTTACATGAACCTACAAGAGTCACACCCTATGATTGAAACGAACAAATATCGACTAGATAGAATGTGTACAAACTTGTTGTACATGTAATTAGTGAGAAACTGAAATTGTTATAATTATTGTAATTATGGATAATTTTGTTTTTATATATATGTTAATATTTGATAAGTTATTATAATTATCAAATACTATTAAATATATATCTCTAAAAGAAACCTAATTAAAGTATAATCAAATTCTACATATTTAATTATATTCGGTTAAATATATTATATATTTAAAAAATCCGAATTTAATTAGAATTAGGTTTTTAAATACTATATAAAGGCATAAGGTCTAGCAGCCAACATGTGTTTTTCGAAAATCCTCTCTAACAATTAGAGAAGAGAAAATTGTTCATTTTATTCGGGTGGATTGCGTAGAGGTTAGAACGCTGCTATGACGACTTAGATTTGATTTGGATTCTCCTATACTCGCTGCGGAATTCCAGATTACTTGAGGTAATGTTTTCATCCTTTATCACCCCAAATTCGTCCCTTGTACATGGATCACTAGTGGATTACGCCGGATAATTTTTCTGTTGCACCATGAGGTGTACCAGCATTACCCAACAGAGCCTTCTTCAACACGCTGCCTCTTATCATAGATTCTTACTTTTATCCACACTTCTATGCAGGAATTCTTACTTTTATCCTAGATTCGACACAATCAATGGAAGCCTTCTTCAACGGGTTGCCTCTTATCATATGGTAATCAGAGCCTAAGTTGGATTAAAGTAAGAAAACATCTTTTGTAAGTGCAAAAATAGAAGAAGAAAAAAAGAGAAATTCAAAAATTTTAAAAAAATAAAATTCAAAAAAAATAAAAAAAATAGTTTTGAAATTTCAACAAAAAGAAAGAAGAAAACACTTCCAGAATTGAGAAATATGAAAGAAATTGCAATGCCAATGCACACTACATCAGCAAGCTTTACAACATCAACCAGGCGTGAAGAAATTTTGATTGTTCGGTGAAGGGAAGTTGTAAGCATTTTTTTGTAGTAAGTAACACATTTCCTTCTTTTCTTTCCAATTCTATGTCTACCTTTACTTTATTTTCCTTTTATTTACTAACCATTGTTTTTAGCCGATACACTTGAACGGGTTTTGTAAAGTCTTACGTTAGTTCCTTAAAGAACTGAAACGCGAGAGAAAAAGTGGAGAAAGGCATATTAAGCGTGTGAGAACAACAAGGAAAAGAAAAAAAAGCCATATTATTATTTTCCGAGCGAAAACACGAGCGTGGAGTGGAGTGCCATATCTACTTTCCTTGGAGAGACTTGTAAGGCCTTTGTGAGTGTGCAAGTAAGGTTTTTATTTCATTTTACTAACAATGACAGGTACTAGTGATGTAAATCAAGATGGAGGACAACTGAATCTTCAAACACAAGCCATGACTCAAGAAATGCAAATAATGTTAAAAGCTGAACTTGAACCATTGCATGGAAGATTGGACAGACTTGAAGGGTCCAAAATAAACACACATGATGAAAACAACGATAAAGATGAAGTGGACCAATCACCAAGGTAGAATGCCCCGAGAAACTGATAAGTTTAATATTTGCATATTTTCACATATATATACCTATATTTTAGTGTTCTAATCCAACTATAAATCTATGTTTTAACAAGTGTTTGATTTTTGTAGGGATTTTGAAAACTAAAGGATAATACATGCTTAAAAGAGAAGTTTCAGTTGGACTTGGATTTTAAGGAGCACTTAACATAAGAAGAGAAATTCTACTTCAAGTTGAACTTTTATATTTTACAATATATTTGGAGTATGATAGAGTTTTAAAATAAATCTTATTGTAAGTCCTTCTCCTAGTTGATATAAATGACCTTTATTATAAATAAGGTCATGAGGAGAAGAGAAATTAGTCATCCCTTAATTCTCATTCTTCTCTTCTTTGTTTCCCTTCTCCATGAGTTGTTAAACTCTTTTTCTAGTTAAGGTTTAGGTTCAAGGTTGTTAATAAAAGTTTTTAGTGAGATTTATTGTTCTTCATCTATTTCAAGTATTTTTAAATCTTTTGGGCTTATTCAACACGTATATATTCGATTATATATATAAGACAACCGATCGAGGCATCCTTGATATAAGTGGTAAGTAACCAAGCAACGAGTTAGAAGGTATGAATTCATATTCTTGATAAGTTAATGAATTAGTGTTTTGATAGTTTATGCGCATTGGGTCTCTTAATTCAGTAAAGCTATTTGATAGGTTTTAATTCTAAGTGGATTATCTAAGGATTTTAATCTTGATAATAAGAGTTAGTCATTTATGGATTATTAAGTGATTATCTACTAAAGTAAGAGAGATTGGGTTTAATTGTGGATTATCTCAACTAGCCTATAACCAAGCTATTTGAGATTGATGCAGTTTTATCTTTTGTGAAGTTCGATAATCTAAAACTTGGATTAATACACCGAGATCTACCTTAACTAGAGTCCTTTTAATATAGAATTCTCATTTACTTTAAATTGTTTTCTTCAATTCTACTTAAATTCAAACCCCCCCTTTTACTTTAATTGCTTGTGAACTTAATCTCTTAACCGATCTTTGTGGGATTGACCCTACTTGCCGCTACTACAAATCCAAAGAACAGGTAGGTATTATTTTTTGACGAATTCGACACCCATCAAAAATTGGCACTGTTGCCAGGGAGTGTTGTCAAGAAGCTAAGTTCACATTTTATTTAGTTTAGTTTATTTTTTGAGTTTTTTTTTTCTTTTCTACTTTTATGCTTCGCTCTTCTCTTGAAGATAAGAATTTTTTTTGATCCCGATATCGACAAAACCGAAAAGCGAACAATCAACAACATTATGATCGCGAACTCTCAACAATTTAATTCAACACATGACATCGTCTCTCGACGTGTGAATGAGGCATGTGGGATTTGCATAAGTCAAGAGCATGTAACTAATATGTGCCCCACACTCCAAGTAGAAAGTACCAAGGACGCCAATGCCATTGGAGGACCTTACGGCCAAAAGAAGCACAATCCATATGCACATACATACAATTTGTTATGGAAGGACTATTCACACTTGCATTATGGGCAAGGACATCCGCAAGAAGTCTACCAAAAAGCCCAATCATATGCACAACATGCCTTCCGCGAACAAAGTGTTTTTTGGAAACCTCAACCATCAACGGAGCCTTCTTTAGAGGAATTTATGAATAAAATCGAGAGCAATTTAGAGTAGTTCCAACAAGAGAGAAAAATTTTCCGTGAAACACACGAACCGTGTAGGCCCACTATGAAGACAGCAAAGGAAGAAAAGAGTGCAAACTCACCATGCCCCATACCCTTGGCGAATGGAGAACATGAATATGCGAATGAGAGTTTGTCTAACTAATAAATTGAAGGGAAGGCAAACGAGCCTTATGCGAACAAGGATGATACGGGCGCTAAACAAGATGCGAATACAAGCTAGCTTGATGTGGATGGTGAGAAAATAAAGGATAATAAGCTTTTCATGAACGATGCATAAGAGAATTCAAAGGAGAATCTTCCAAATGAGCAAGACAAACATGAAGGTGCAAAGGCCAACAAACCTTCCAATTTTTGGCTCGCACCTTTTTCCTGAAAATGATGGCAATCCCAAAAATCTGAAGCCTACGAAAGACGAAGCTGGTGCAAAGAGTCTTGTGCCACCAATTGTGGTTCAACCATCTTTACCTCAAAGGTTCTCACAGACCAAAGAGGATGAGCAGGAACGAAAAAATCTTGAAACAGTTCACAAGGTTGAGCTAATCATCAAGAAACCTGGGGAACAAGATATCAGATCAGGACAACTCCTTGCGTACAAAGACATCATACCATAGTATGCAGATATAGCATACAATTTTTTGAAAAAGACATTTTCAACATGTACATCGCAGGTTGAGAAAGACAAGATCAAATGCGACGCGAAGCCATACCTATGGGATGACCCACACCAATGGAAGATAGGAGCTGATCCAGCCATGGTGGAAAACATCAACTGGGATCCAGGGATCCATCCAATCAATGTCGAACCTCCCTATAAACTTGCAATAAAACTACCATGGCAAAAGAAAGTTTTCAAATCAATCAAGGACAAACCTCCTGATGAACACATTCTCGCCGTAACGTCAAAAAGAGAGTTATGTCTAGACAAAGACGTTAAAGAAAAGCGTTTCTTGGGAGGCAAACCATGCTTTAATTCTTACTTTATTTTAGCTTATTTCGTTTTATTTCATCAATAATTTTTTTATGAATTTTTATGTTTTCTTTAAATTTTAGGTACAGAGGATAGAAGCACTCTAGAAATAAGGCGTGCACAAGCTGCAAAAATTCCATGAAATTTTTTGGAGGGAAACTTTCCCACCAGAGGGAAAGCAAAATAATTGGTGAAATTTTTTTTGGCACTTCCCCCTACTAAATAGGTGCCAAAATTTTGGGAAGACGGAGGGATGGAGGACAATACCACGAACAGTCACCGCCTCCACCGCCAGTTCGCGCCTCCTCCTCTCACACTCTCAACCGCATCCACGTGTAGAGCCCTCCAATCAATGTTGCCCAAGTTGCCTTATGAAACCACGGAAGAAGCCTTCTCTTCGCAATCCATCACCACCGAGCAACGCCTAGCTCGCTTGGAATATCGAATGCAACGAGTAGAGGCAAATCAAAGGGCATTCAACCCTCCACACCCTACACCCTCTAAATCAATGCATGCCGTATGAGGGAGCACTTTTCTCCCTTAACTTTTTATTTGCCTTCTTTTATTTTCTGCATGTAGGTTAGGGAACATTGAGGACAATGTTAGGTTTAAGCGGCGGGGGTTAACTTTGGTGTGCTCAATTTGTTCTAAAACTATGGGATATAGCTGTGTGAAATTGCATGCTTCTTGATGACTTTGAATATTACTTTCACATAAAAAAAAATTTAAACTTAACATGTTTAGATTTTTAAGAAAATTGGATCCCTAGGTAAAGATGAGATTGATATGGGAAGTAAAATAGGATTGATTAGATCTTATTAGACTTGCAAATCATTTCTCATATTAATTGATTCGATAGTCGGATGGATAAAAAATTGGACACAACAAACCACTTTGTGAGACTTGAGCCTTAACAAGCATATATCTTGTGCTTTATATTTTTCTTCATTGAGTGATTTCAAGCATGATTAGATTACTTCTAGTACTTGCAATGTTATACATGTTGAGACCACATCGGATCAAATTACTTGAGATGATTAAGGCACCTAGGTATGAACCTTGAGCCAAAAAGCCTACCTTGGTAAATATGACCATTAGATAACCACTTTTGAGCCTAAGCCTCTTATTTGGAAATTAACCACATTACAAGCCTAATTCCCTTTTGCTGATTTCCCCAATTTGCACCCGAAATTGAAGAACTACATACTTCCCTTATTTGAAAAAAAAGAAAAAGAAAAGGGAGAATATCTTGAAAACAAACAAGGAAAATAAAAGAATCAAAGAGAAAATTGTCTTGTTTGTTCAAAAGGAAAATTCAAAGAAAAGACAAAAAAGTATGAAAAAAGAATGAAACCTTGTTTCTCCCAAAATTAAATTTGTGCAAAAGCTTGATACAAAGGAGAAAAGGGAATGTGAAGTTCTTCGATTCAAAGAGCCTAAAAGTCTTTCTCATCATACCTTGTCCTAAGCCCCATTACAACCAAATTCAAAGACCTTTTGATCTCATAATTCGGCCCAACTAGTGGTGGAGATGTGATGTATTTGCAAGCCTATGGTAAGATTCTTTTACATGCTTTGACTTGAGTGTTGTTGTCCCTTAAACACCTTGAGCGAAT
The DNA here is from genome assembly GCA_019671005.1 of Hibiscus mutabilis. Classification (NCBI taxonomy): domain Eukaryota; kingdom Viridiplantae; phylum Streptophyta; class Magnoliopsida; order Malvales; family Malvaceae; genus Hibiscus; species Hibiscus mutabilis. Next base: position 26,726,288 of record CM033727.1, read on the forward strand.
TGAATGAATCCTTTGTGAGTGTGTTTAATATTATTACTTCTTTGACTTCATGATAATTAATTGGCTGATTATTAGCTTGTGCTAAATTGCAATCATTGACTTATTACTTCTCTTATCCTTTCTATTTACCAAAAGAACCCTAGGTTTTGACTTATCCTTTCTATTAGCTTGTGCTAAATTGCAATCATTGACTTATTACTTCTCTTATCCTTTCTATTTACCAAAAAAACCCTAGGTTTTGAGTTTCAATATGCTTGCGGGCAAGCATAATCTAAGTGTGAGGGTATATGATAAGTTTAATATTTGCATATTTTTCACATATATATACCTATATTTTAGTGTTCTAATCCAACTTTAAATCTATGTTTTAACAAGTGTTTGATTTTTGTAGGGATTTTGACAACTAAAGGATAATACATGCTTAAAAGAGAAGTTTCAGTTAGATTTGGATTTTAAGGAGCACTTAACATAAGAAGAGGAATTCCACTTCAAGTTGAACTTTTATGTTTTATTTATATTTGGAGTATAATAGAGTTTTAAATTAAATCTTATTGTAATTATTTCTCTTAGTTGATGTAAATGACCTCAACTATAAATAGGTCATGAGAAGAAGAGAAATCAATCATCCCATAATTCTCATTCTTCTCTTTTTTGTTTCCTTTCTCCATGAGTAGCTAAACTCTTTTTCTAGTTAAGGTTTAGGTTCGAGGTTATTAATAAAAGTTTTGAGTGAGATTTATTGTTCTTCATCTTCTTCATCTATTTCAAGTATTTTTATATCTTTTAGGCTTATTCAACACGTATATATTCAATTATATATATATATACGACAACCAATCGAGGCATCCTTGATACAAGTGGTAAGTAACCAAGCAACGAATTAGAAGGTATGAATTCATATTCTTGATAAGTTAACGGATTAGTGTTTTGATAGTTTATGTGCATTGGGTCTCTCAATTCAGTAAAGCTATTTGATAGGTTTTAATTCTAAGTGGATTATATAAGGATTTTAATCTTGATAATAAGAGTTAGTCATTTATGGATTATTAAGTGATTATCTACTAAAGTAAGAGAGATTGGGTTTATTTGTGGATTATCAATTAACCTATAACCAAGCTATTTGAGATTGATGCATATTTTTCTTTTGTGAAGTTTGATGATCTAAAATTTGGATTAATACACCGAGATCTACCTTAACTAGAGTTTCTTTAATAAAGAATTCTCATTTACTTTAAATTGCTTTCTTCAATTCTACTCAAATTCAAAAATCCCCATTTTACTTTAATTGCTTGTGAACTTAATCTCTTAACCGCTCTCTGTGGGATCAACCCTACTTGCCGCTACTACAAATCCAAAGAACAAGTATGTATTATTTTTTGACAGAATCGACACCCATCAGAAACCATGGAGGGCGTGCACAACCAGATGACAATTTGAACAATATTCAATTTGCCATACCCCCATTTTAAGGAAAAACAGATCTGGATGCATATCTTGCACGGGAAAGCAAAGTAGAACATGTGTTCGATTGTTACAACTATTCTGAACAAAAAAAGGTGTGATTGGCAGCAATGGAGTTTGTGGACTACGCATTAATCTGATGGGATTAATTAATCAGTACACAAAGAATAACATGCGAAGGGCCAATCGCAACTTGGCTCAAAATGAAAAGAATCATGCATAGGAGATTTATACCGTCTCATTACCATCGAGACTTGTTCTAGAAGTTGCAAACTTTAAAACAAGGCAATAGGAGCGTTGAAGACTATTTTAAAGAAACGGAGATGGCCATGATTCGTGCTAACATTGAGGAGGACAGAGAAGCAACCATGGTGTGTTTCTTAGCCGGTCTTAACCAGGAGATTGCCAATGTTGTAGAATTACAACATTACGTTGAATTAGACGAGATGGTGCATATGGCGATCAAAGTTGAACGTCAGCAAAGGAAGAAATCTACTTCCTGAGGTAATAATACTTTTAATATTTTTTCTAACCCTCATTTCAATCAAAACAATTTCAGGAAGTCAGAACCTATTCAAATTAAAGAGAAGGCAGAATCGAGCAAAACGAAGCCACCAATTGTAGACGCTGGAAGAGGGAACCAAGTGATCACTCATGAGCATACGAGAGACGTTCAATGTTTTGAGTCCTTGGAAGAAGACACATAGAAAGCCAATATCCAAACCAGAACAATGCTTCTATTAGATAATGGTGACATCAAATCTGATCATGGAGAAAATGAAGTGGAAATTCCTAAGGAAGAAGAAGAGGAGATCAAATTGGCAGCAGATGGTGAGATTCTCATAGTCAAACGAAGCTTAAATGTCCAAATGCCACAAGAAGAGCAGCAATGTGAAAACATCTTTCACACGAGATGTCATGTGAATCATAAGGTATGTATTGTGATAATTGTTGGAGGAAGTTGTACTAATGTTGCAAGTACTCTTATGGTTAACAGGTAAGGTTTGAAAATGACGAAGCATCCAAATCCTTACAAATTACAGTGGCTAAATGATGAAGACGAATTGAATGTTACCAAGCAAGTAATTGTTCTATTCTCCATTGAAAAATACCAGGATGAGGTTCTTTGTGATGTGGTGTCCACGGATGTAAGCCATTTGTTACTTGGACGACCGTGGCAGTTCGATAAGCGAGCAATACATGATGGATATGCCAACCGGTATTCATTCTCGCATAGAGGTAAAAAGATCACTTTGGCACCTTTGACACCAAGCCAAGTGAATGAAGATCAAGTTTGTTTGAAAAAGAGTATAGAGCAATGAAGGAGAAGAAAAAGATGAACATTTTTGCAAGTAAAAAAGAAATCAGGAAGCATATTTCATCTCAGCAAACTTTACTTATTTTAATGTATAAAGAGAATTTTTTATTGACTAACCTTCCTGGAGACTTACATGTTTCTATTTCAACTCTTTTGCAGGAATTTGAGGATGTCTTTTCAGAAGAAACACTAAGTGAATTACCACCGATTCGTGGCATTGAACATCATATTGACTTTATTGCATGAGCCATCATTTCGAATCAACCAACCTATAGAAGTAACCTAAAGAGACGAAGGAACTTCAAAAGTAAATCAGTGAGCTGATGGAAAAGGGTTACATACGAGAAAGGTTAAGTCCCTGTGTCGTGCCAATCTTGTTGGTGCCAAAAAAGGATGGAACTTAGAGAATGTTTGTGGATTGTCTAGTAGTGAATCAGATCATTATCAAGTATCGGCATCCCATTCCTCGCCTCAATGACATGTTGGATGAGTTATGTAATGCGAGTATTTTCTCTAAGATTGACTTAAAGAGCGGTTATCATTAGATCCGTATGAAGGAAGGAGACGAGTGGAAGACAACATTCAAAACTAAACAAGGTTTCTACGAATGGTTAGTAATGTCTTTTGGCTTAACCAATGCTCCTAGTACATTCATGACGTTGATGAATCATATGCTCTGACCCTACATCGGTAAGTATTGTGTGGTTTATTTTGATGATATTTTAATTTACAGCAAGATGTTGGAAGAACATGAACAACATCTGAGAAATGTTCTCAACACTCTGAGAAGGGAATGACTTTTCAGAAATCTTTTGAAATGTGTTTTTTGTACTAACAAGCTTACTTTCTTAGGCTTTATTGTTAGTTCACAGGGTGTGAAAGTTGATCTTAAGAAGATAAAGGCAATTCAAGAATGGCCAAGACCGAAATCAGTAAGTCAAGTGAGAAGTTTCCATGGGCTTGCAAGTTTCTATCGATGGTTTATGCCAAATTTCAGTTCCATAACTGCCCCCTTAATCGGGATTATTAAGAATAATTCCATCTTCAATTGGGGTAAGGAACAAGAAGATGTGTTTCTCGCGATTAAGGAATGTTTGATCAAAGCATCGGTGTAGCCTTGCCAAATTTTGACAAGATGTTCAAGATTGAGTGTGATGCATCGGGTATTAGAATTGGAGTTTTCTTAACACAAGAAAAGCGATCAATTGCATACTTCAGTGAAAAGTTAAGTGGAGCTACATTAAATTACCCGACATACGAAAAAGAAATGTATGCAGTGATTCGAGCTCTTGAGACATGGCAGCACTACCTCTTGCCGAAAGAATTTGTCATCCACACTGACCATGAAGCATTGAAGCACATCACCGGTCAACACAAGTTGAATAGACGACATGCCAAGTGGGTAGAATTTCTGGAATCCTTTCCTTATGCAATCCGTTACAAGAAAGGCAAGAATAATGTTGTGGCAGATTCTTTGTCCCGAAAGTATGTACTTCTTAATTCTTTGAATTCTCATTTAATTGGGTTTCTTTTATTAAAGACCTTTATGCAACTAACCTTGACTTCGGAGAAAAGTTTAGTTTGTGTGAAAAAGGTGCAGATGAAAAGTACTACTGACATGATAGATACCTTTTCAAGGAAGGACGAATCTGTATTCCTCGAGGACCTATCCAGTGAATTCTAGTTAGAGAGGCACACGAAGGTGGACTTATGGGACATTTTGGAGTCACCAAGACCTTGCATATTCTGAAGGAACATCTCTTTTGGCCTAAGATAAGAAGAGACGTTGAAGGATATGTGAGCGTTGTGTCACGCGCAAGAAAGCTAAGTCCAAAGTTATGCCGCATGGTATGTATATGCCTTTGCCTATTCCAAGTTCACATTGGGTAGATATTTTTATGGATTTTGTGCTAGGTCTCCCGCGGACGAAAATAAGACGAGATAGCATATTTGTTGTTGTGGATAGATTTTCCAAGATGGCACATTTCATAGCTTGCCACAAGACATATGATGCAACAAATGTGGCTAATTTGTTTTTCAAAAAAGTGGTTCGACTACATGGAGTTCCGAAGATGATTGTTTCCGATCGAGATGTGAAGTTTCTAAGCCACTTTTGAAGGATACTTTGGGGCAAGATAGGAACGAAGCTGATGATTTCTACAACTTGCCACCCTTAGACTGATGGTCAAACAGAGGTTGTGAACCGTGTTTTGTCCACATTACTGAGATCCATTATCCGCAAGAACATCAAGACTTGGGAAGAATGCTTACCTCACGTCGAGTTTGCCTACAATCATTATATTCATTCGGCAACAAAGCATTCAGCGTTTGAAGTGGTATATGAATTTAATCCATTGGCTCTTATTGATCTTTTGCCTTTGCCTCTTGAACAGGTTATGAATAAAGACGGCAAAAGCAAGGCTAAATTTGTGAAGAGACTTCATCAGCAAGTCAAGGAGAACATCGAGTGAAGAACCCAGCAATATGAAAAGGAAACCAATAAGGGACACAAACGCGTTACCTTTGACATTGGAGATTGGGTTTGGGACGCAACGGAAGTCGAAGTTGTTACCACGAGGAGATGGTCCATTTCAAGTGTTGGAGAAAGTGAACTACAACACTTACAAGTTGAATTTACCGGGTGAATATAATGTAAATGCTATATTTGATGTTTATGATCTGTCCCAATTGAAGATAGTGCCGATTTGAGGACAAATCTCTTAAAAGAAGGGGGATGATGTGAGCACATCTACGAGCACATCTACTTCTGATCAGGAGATCATGCCAACAGGACCAATCACCCGTTCTAAGGCTAAGTTATTTAGGGAAGTCATTTCACTTACATGCATTCAAGTTTCCCATTTGTTCCATAACATTTCAGCCTTAGATAATAAGATATACAATGTGCTACATGCTAATATGTGACATAATATGTATTTATACTTAGTTTATATATATATTCATATTATTTGCTAAGTAAAGTGTGTTTATGTGTGTTTCTTTTTGTTTTTCCAGCAGCATAATAAATCTTGGCAGCTAAGGACTTTTCCAACTAGTTCGATTGAAGCTCAACAACAAATGAGCAGCTCAAAACCAGCTCAAAGCAGCTCAACACCTTGTTTTCAGCTCAATTCAACTCCAACACACTAAATCAGCTCAATTTTAGCTCATTCAACTTACTTCAGCTCCAGTAGCTCAACTCTGGCTCACGAGTCCAAAGGTAGCTCAAATGTGGAGGGACATGTACCTACACTTGGGAGAGTGTCCAACAGCATGTGTGTATCAAGCTAAAGCTCAAGCAAGCTCCAGCATAGGTGGCGTCCGGCAAGGATGATATATGGCTGATTAGACACATGCGTGTATGCATGCATGGCAAGATGGCAGATTTGATTTTCCCTCATATACATGGGCGACATTTCAAGGATAAGGCCAAAAGGCTTCTCATTTGAATTTGAACAATTACCATGTGCAAATTGTTCAAAATTCAAATTTTCCCTTTTCATCTAGGCGCCATTTGCATGGCTGATCAGATTGTGTTTTTAAATGCAACCCTTAGATCACTTTGAATTTTAACTCCCCATGCTGCCACCCTTAGATCATCCTAGGTATTTTTTTCTTTTGAATTTGAATCAAATCTGATTCCATCTTGTATTTAGTCTTATAAATAGCCTTTAAACTTTGTAATGTCGAGGATACATGAAATCTGATTTTATTGTGAGAACTTTCTCTCAACTTTGGTTTTTCATTGAACTTTCAGACTTTCAAGCATTGTGCTTGTGTTGTCTACACCAGATACATCAGATTCTTGATTTGCTAATCAATGGGTCCAAATCCTTCGAGCAATGAGCATATAAGGTTCGGATCTATGCTCTTCATAGTATAAGTTCTTCCTTGTTCTTTGTCTTGTTTTTTATTTCATTTTCCAGCAACCCTTTACACCATCTTTTCACCAATTTTTAGCCACCATTGTCATCTTCTTTAAACCTTCATTTTTCAACCAGATTTCCAGCCACCATTTTAATCCTACATCACAACACCAATTTCCAGCCCCTTAAACACTATGAATTCTACCATAAACATCTTCTTTTGCAGCCACACTTCTATGCAGGAATTCTTACTTGTATTATAAATTCGACACAATCAATGGAAGCCTTCTTCAACGGGCAGCCTCATATCAGATAGGGTAAGAGGCTTATGAATGAGAACAACCTTATGGGGTTTTGTTACGGATGATAATCTCCCTTTGAATTTTGGTTCAACTTTATTGTGGGTACGGAGCTTGGGAGCATATTTAGGGACCTCTCTTATGTGAGGGAGAGCACTCACAAGGGCCTCAAAGATAACAACTTTCATAGGGTCATAGATCGGATTAACCTCGAACTAGATGCAGCAATGTCAATGGCGACTTCTTGTTTCCTAGGAGCACGAAAGGATTTTTTACCATCATCCAAGGGCAGAACAAGGAGGTGTCTAAGGCTGCTGATTCTAGAGTTTGGGGAGGCATCAGATTATCCTACGATTGATGGCTTTCATTGTAGGACAAATGTCTTGAGAATGACCAAAGGTGCCTCAAGTAAAGCAAATAGAAGGAAAAGACTCATGTTCCACTAACCACATATTGCCATTGATCATCAACCAAGGAATGAGATGCTTTCTCATATCGATAATAACAACCATTCTGGTAAAACGGCCTCTTCTACCATTCTCAGTTTGGTAGTCAAGCTTTCACATCGGCCTTATACACTCTCTAATAGCAGTGATGAGATTTCGCTTGTACCAAGGTTTCCAGCAATTCTGGCAGACGAATCCAGGCGATCGTCTTTTAGGGTATGGCTGGGATGAATCAAATTCAATTGTCCATGGCTACACAGTCAAATAGTGACCAAAACTGATCCAAGGGTCATCAGCGAGAGCGGTAAGGAAATCGGAGCGAGAACGAAATGTTACCGGAAGTAATTGTTATCGATATCCATTAACTTCAAAGGTTGGGATGGCTTCCATAGATCGTCAAGCTATGGACGTAGCGTGCTATATCTGATGTGGTATCCCAATAGTTTAATAACTACTATTTGATCGAGGCTTTTCGCCGCTAACGTCTGGATTTGCTTGGAGAATTCAATGGAAATCAAACCATCAGTCATTGATCACACAACATCATCTTCATTAATCTCAATTTCATCGTCATCAAAAGAACTCTCATCATTCATGGAGGCGGGTAATCTATCACTCATAAGCGAATCTTTATAGGAGACTGGTTTTCGGGCAGCAATAGGGGAGGATGGACATGCAAGAGGGATATTAGTGGAGTCAGGCGCAGCATTGGAACCTCTTTAGGGTTAGGGTCGTGTCAGGAACGAAACCTGCAATCAGTTCTCAATCAATCTGCAGAATTAAGAATAGTGGGAGAAGAATAAATTTAAGAGAATATAGGAAGGAAAAGATAGTTGTTTTATAACAATTGTATAAACCTTACATCCCAAATGTATTTGTTTATATAAGCTTATAACAGACAATCAGTTACGCGTACACTCGCGCACTACTCTGCGGATTTTTCGGTCCTTGATCTATTGGTTAATACTTGGTACTTTTTCCACTAGCTTTACACTTATCAATCATTTTGTCCGATTCATAACATTACCGCCCCGTGGGAAAAGAACATTGTCCTCAAGGTTCAACCGAGAAAATTTTTCCAACAATTCAACATCATTTTCCCATGTTTGCTTGTTACCATTGACCTTATCCATTTGTATCAAAGCCTGCTTAATTTCTTGATCATTTTGTTGACTGATTCGGTGCTCCAAAATAGCTTTTGGATGTCTTGTAGAAATTGTAGTATCCAACAAGAAGGGTAAAAGTGATACCTGTTGAGTGAAGTGTCCTCGGCAAGATGCATTTGGTAAACACACACTAACATAACAAAGTCGCATCAATTTATCAATATCATGGAAGATTTCACAATTTACTAATCTCCCATGTTCACATAACTTCACAAATTCATATGCAAACATAGGTATTGCTTCATTCCCTAAGTTTGCAGCATATATTGGCTGCACCTTAGTCCATAAAGACATGAAAAAAATGACCGAGTTAACATCAAGAAGTGGGGGATAATTGTCATCTACAGTGTCTATCCAACTAATTACCATGTTGTGGTAACCATATGGCTTGCCTGACATGCTCTGAACATACTCCCAAACTGCACTGGAGTTGAACCTTGCACATATATCAAACATTTCAGCTAACATGAAAAATGCAAAGATTTCACACTGCTTCATGTACCCTAACACAACAAGTGCTTCCCAAGAATTTAACTTCAACGTGTTCTCTCTAGAAGACAAATAGTAGTCCCAAGTAACACTATAAGGTGTTGCAAAGGCATAAAGATCCATACAAGTCCAGTTGTGTGCTTCAGATGTTTTGAGATGAGTTACTCCACTGATCAATTTTGAATCGACACAGTCTATATATTTTAAGCTCCAACAGCTCATGACCATAGTCACTTCCCTTGGTACTTTGATTAACATATGCATGAAATATAAATCCAACCAATAATGAAATCAAAAGGATGTCAATTGAAGTGGTTGTTGCTAAACATGGCCATGGTTCCAAATCCACATGACAAAAATTAACAAGTAAATCTTTTTTGGTAGTCATTTTAATCAGCAAAACAAGATTTAGAGACTTCATACTATCAATCTTGGTAAGCAGCTGATTCATAATGTTGTCATGAACTCCAATACATTTCTTCACAAATTCTAACTCAACTCTAAGCGATGTAAAGTGAAAATCTGGAAGAGAAATAAATCTACTCACCGATACATTGTCACCATTAGAAACTTTTGCAATTAAGCTTCCCCTTGGATCAAAATTCATGACAACCCAACGGTGATGATACTCGTCGGTCCAGTCACCATCAATTATACCAAACAAATCTGATTTGCAATTATACGTTCCTTTCATTGGTTGAACACCATGACCACCCACAGAAGTAATTTTCACAAATTCGGTAATTTCTCTCTGTTTTTGAAGTTTGACCATGACAATGACCAAGAATGGAGGCCTCTCCTCCAATCGATCATGTCTCCTTGCTTCATTCGTTTGAGGTTTGACAATTGATATGCGTCGAGAGGAAACCTGAGTTTTAACGCTCTGCACCTCATGTTTCATATAATTGAACATCAAAATTTTGGCAGTGGGCAACAACGGAACCATCTCCTCAAAACGATCCTGAATTGTTGCATTACGATTATGAAAAATCATCTTTGTTATTGTATGAGTCGGTTGATCAACAATTTCCATAACAGTTGGTGTTGACATTTTATCGAACACTTGATGGGCCACTATGTTTGTATTTTCTTGCTTAGCCAAAACTTCACGTGATCCACCGATCTCACCATTGCCCATATTGATCTGAGCCACATGAGCAGACAACAGATTTACCTGCTTAAGTATATCTTGGAGCATCTTTAGATTCTCCTCATTTGTTTTCCTCAAACTTTTCGGAATTGACTCTACTGATTCAATGGTCACCATGGTTTCTACTACCAACGAAAGCACCAATGTCAGGAACGGAGCCTGCAATCAGTTCTCAATCAATCTGCATAATTAAGAATAGAGGGAGAAGAAGAAATTTAAGAGAAGATAGGATGGAAAAGATAATTGTTTTATAACAATTGCATAAACCTTACATCCCAAATGTATTTGTTTATATAAGCTTATAACAGACAAAATCAGTTACGCGTACACTCGTGCACTACTTTGCGAATTTTCCGGTCCTTGATCTGGTTGGTTACCACTTGGTACATTTTTCATTAGCTTTACACGTGTCAATCCTTTTGTCCGACTCATAACAGGTCGCGGAGGCTTCTACGAAAGTAGCAGTGCGAACCATTATGGTTACTTAATTGACCTTTTTAAACTATGAATGATTCTTTATTTACTCATATGGCGTGTTGTACTATTTAATATATTTATATTACGAATGAACAACTAAATAATTAATTTTTGTGTGAACAATTCTAGAGAACAAATTCTTCGAAAACTTGTCGATCGAGGAAGATCCAACTTCATTTAGCAAAAGCACATTAATTTTGTTCTTTTTAAATGAAACTACGAATAATCTTGTACGCTTACTTTGTCCATATCTGATCTAGACAACAAATGAATACCAGAACGAATAATATTTATGAGTGAAATAAAGTTTCACAATTCCTTAACTGAGTCTTGATCTATATTTAGCTAAACTTTAATTTAGAAAAACATAGTGGAAAAAAAGAAATATTTTAAAAATAAAAGGAAAATGATAAAGAAAAAAAACTTAATCCGAACTTATATTGCCATCATTTAAATAAGTAATGAAATTCAAAATTGTATTTCTGCACGGGGCATTAATATTTTATTCAAATTTTAATGAAATACTAGTGTTACGTGGAAAAGAATTCCAAAAAGTAAATGTTCAAAAAAAAAGAATTCCAAAAAGTAAGCTAAAACTCTTTAGGTAGATAGAAAAGTTGAAGATTTAGAATTCAAAATATGTGGTCCTTTTTAACATTTTTGAAGTAATAGCAAAAATACTCCAAAAAGTCTTCAAATTAATTGCAAAAATACTGGGCGAGAAGTTTTGGGTAAACAACAAGTGCCAATAATTACTTTTCAGGCCAATCTGAAACTTTTTAAGGCAGGCATTGATTGCATCATGAGCATGCATGGCTTCCATCATGTCCTCCATAAATTAGCATTGATGAAACTTTCACACGAAAATGAAATAAAATGTTGGCAAGCCTTTTGATATTAGCCCATAGGAGCCACATCTAGTCCTAGATACACACTACACTTATGTGTGTTTCATTTTTTTTCGTAGGTCTAAAGGGAGATTCAAACTCTCGTATTTGTTCAAATGAATTATTATTCACTTGTTGAAAATATTATTGTATTCAATGTTACCTAGATTCAAAACGAGTATTGAGTATAAGTATGTGTTGTCAGTTACTGTATCTAATGGTAGTTAGATTCAAACGGGTATTGCATATAAATATGTGTTGTCAACTGAGACTTAATTTAGTTGATACCTTTAACAAATCGTAGGTTCAAATGTGCTTAAGCACAATTGCCTCCGATTTAGGGGTTTGGAATGATTATAAATAGTTTAGGTTTTACATGGCCATAAAGTCAAAAATAACCCCGACGTTTAGGGTAAGAATTTAGGGTTTGTATGTTAAACCTTAAATCCATAAAGCATCTTAGGTTTAGGGTGTATGGATCTAGTTTAGAGTTTAGGTTCAAAGGTAAAAAGATTTAGAGTTTTTGCTAGAATTTAGGGTTTACAAGTTAAACCCCAAATCCCTAACTACATTACTCAACCTAAATCCTAATTCTAATTATAAACCTTAAATTAGATTCCTAAACTAAAATACTTATAAAAAAATTATTTTCACTACAGTAAATGAAATATTTTCTCGTATATTAATTGAATTAAAACTTGGTCAAAAGAGAAAATGAAAGTTTAAACTAGTATAACTCTTACCATTTTCGTGCCTATCACTTTAAGAGGGTTTCATAAAATAAAATAATAGAATTTTCCAATGGTGCTTACATATTTGAAAATGATACAAAAGAAAATAAAAAGAAAAGTCATTGTATGTAGTATTGGAAAGTATATGATACCAACTACCAAAAATAAAAGACAAGGAATTGGATAAGACTGCACAAAATAATTAAAGAGAGTAAACAGCCGAATTTTTAATTAAATTTTCATAAACATTAATTTTTTAATCACCGATATTTAATTCATTGGTTGATTAATCCGAATCGAATGTATAAAAACTCAATACGGAGAGGACTCTTCCAAGTCCCAACCCAATTTCTTTCATTCACAACGATATGATTTAAACTATGACCCTAATTAAAGAACAACTCCTCATCCTTTAGACTAATTGATTGTTGGTCACTAAAATTAAATACTAATATAATTACAGCTTCAATGTTGTATTAATTATTTCCGAACAATAACTGTCAAATATATAATAGCATTTTCAATAACCATTTTTGGAACTTATTGTCCTGTACGAGACTGGTCACTCTAAATGCTAAGGATCCGAATAAAGAAGTGGTCCTAAATCGTGGTGAAATTCAGGATCAGATTTTCACCTTTTACTGTTGGTCCTAATCTGTTCATATGAATGCACTACAATATCCCTTGAGTGCATATCTAAAAGCCTTGTTAGTAAAATGGAGTTAGTAATCCAAGAATAATAATAAAATAGTAAAAATAAATTCTGATAATATTATTAGATCGAACAGAGTAAAATTAATTATAAATAAATCTGAAATTAAAATTGGAAAATCGAATAAAACTATGCATTCAAATCATCTATTTCGCTACGGCTATACTTGAATCTATTTGTACGGCTTCTCCCACATGATCTACTAAATACCAACTCGCAGCTTCTCCCATATTTCCTTTGTTGCAAGTAATAACAAATTACCAAGGGAATTAAAAATAATGGAATTGAGTGAAAGAAACGAATAAATAAACTGTAATTTCTTAGAATAGAAACGAGTTGAGGCATGTGCAAGCACAGTTTCCTTAAGACATATTTTCAGCCTCTCTTATGGTGCTTGAGATACGTTGGTCGTCTGTCTCCCAAGATACAACAACTAGATGCTCAACTATAGTAACACATCTGCGGAGATCACGAACTGTAACCTTGCTTTCCTCTATCACCGAACACACTTTAGAAAATCACAGAGTAAAAATAGTAAAAAATCTATGTGTTTTTGCAATTGTTAAAAAATTATTAAACCTAGTAGGTTTGCATGCTATTTATAAGGTTAGAAGTTTCATTGGAAATAAAACTTGTGAATTATTTAAATTTTATTTAAAATAAAATTCATTTATCAAATAGCATTATCACAATAATATCTGAATTAAAAGATAATATCTTATCATATATCTATCATTTTAATTCTAGAATATTCAAAAATACTATCCAAATTTAAGGATAATCTCTGATTATTTATCCTTTTATTTGAGATATTAAAAATGCTACATTTAAAGAAAATTATCTCGTAATAGGTTAAATAATCTCTAACCGGACATTCACGTTACTCATATCATATCAGCTTAAGTTATTCAATAACCACCAAGTAGAGTCTTGTATATAAACATATCACACGTTTGGTAACCTATTAATATGGGATATAAGCTTTTCTCTTTTCCTTAACTCAATTCACAAGCTCACTTTTAGCATTAATTTCTCATTCATCACATTTTTTTTCCAAAAATCCCCCACATGAATAAAATTGATTTAAATCAAAACATTTTGACTCGATGTGGTGATATATTCTACGATCTATAGTTGCATAGGATAGGTAGGTGTTCAACCTTGAACCTTCCATTGTGAAAGTATATTTACTTTACTAGCTGACCAGTAGACGTGATGCCTTTGAACTGTTCTGTCGTTTGCGCAAACGATGATATACTTCACATAATTATTTCCATGGCAAGAATATTAGTTCTTATGGGTATGCCCGTATAGTCATGGACATTGCCTGGTTCTGCGAGAGTTTGAGATAACTATGCACAATAGTTTCCTTGAAGCGGCCCTACTTCACTCTCACATAGGTGACTTATGTTGTTCGGCTCACCGAAACACACAATGGTCATTAAAAACATTGCTTAGCCTATTCCATTTCGATCAATGTTTACATCATAGGAACAGACTTAGGAGAAAACCCCCGTAGTGACCGCACAAGGTCTATACAAGTAGGTTGTCCCTTTGAACCTAGATTTTGGAATCTCCTGTCAACTAGGTACGATTTTCCTTCACATAGCTCATTAAATTTTCCTGGGCTTTAGTCACATTCCTTTCGATGTTTTCTCAACCTGATCTCGATTTAACCCTTTTGGTTATTGGATCCGCAATGTTATCCTTTGATCTTACAAAATCAATAGAGATAACTCTATTTGACATCAATTATCTAACAGTATTATGTCGATGACGCATATGTCTCGACGCATAAGTCAACTAAGTATGATTTTCCTTCACATAAGTCACATTTCTTTTAATGTTTTCTCAACCTGATCTCGATTTAACCCTTTTGGTTAGTGAATCCACAACATTATCCTTTGATCTTACAAAATTAATAGAGATAACTCCATTTGAGATCAATTATCTAACAGTATTATGTCGATGACGCATATGTCTCGACTTAGCATTATACATAAGCTTTGTGCTCTACCAATTTTCGCTTGCTCATCACAATATATGCATATTGTGGGCACATACTTTGGCCATTCATGAATATCTGTTAAGAAATTTCGAAGCCATTTGGATTCTCATGTCATTGCTTTGGTGATGAGGTTGTTACCTTTGCAAGACACCCCCACATTTTTAAGTAGTTGTATGAAAAGTTTATTCCCTTTCATAACTCATATGGTTTCTTATCTCTTTAATTTTGAGGTACCTTATTTAAAAATGTAATTAACTGATAAAACATCTTCCTTCATATGTTAAGCACATTTTTAAAGTTGTAGTTCTTTTCAAATTTAGAAGTCATCTTTAAAATTATAGTACCAACACTACTCATATAGAGCTTCTCCTCATCTTATGACAATTGAAGCATTTCCCATAAAATTTGCTTATTGAACACACTGTCTAATACACAGTTTATTTTCTTGAGGTCTTTTCTGACTTCTAGTACGTTTGTCATGGTAATATTTGTCTTATCAATATTTACTTTAGTAACATTGAAGGTGGTAACAATATTTACCTTTTCCTATTTAAATAATAAGAGGATCATCCTTCAGAACTTTGATCAAGTTTATCATGGTCAAATATGCAACATCTATTGTTGCCACTTTTTGAAATTCTTTCCAATGAATTTCACTTTTTCCATTGTATCACATAGTCACAAACCAAAACCAAAATATTATGAATCTGTTGAACGCCATGAATTTAGCCAAAGACTAAAAACCCCCAAAACAATAATTCACACGGTCTTAATAGAAAGAACAATAATAAACAATGCACCAAGTAAGCAACTTATGAAAGAGAGGTTGTGCACTAGGCACGCTTAAATACCAAGTCTTTCGAAAAACCAATCCTAGACATGTACTTTCTTATTGTTTTTCAATCATCGTTTATGAGTTCCATTCTCTTATACTTAAGGAAGTTCTTGTAGTCATTCCAAAAAGGGTTAGTTTTTCAAATGACTAATGTAAGAACGGATTCACTTCCAACCATTCCTTTTGTAAGAATACCATGAGTGATCAATTATAGTCACTGCCTTTAATTCACAATAATTTGAGATTAATCATCACAAATTAAGAATTTGGTAACTAAAAATTTTCTTAGCACTGGTATCTTCCATTTTATATTTATGGTCCAATGACCCTTACAATTCTCTAGCCATTTTTTAAACATTGTATACTCCATAACGTGCATCAGATAAAGGGTTAGGTTCTTCTAAATAGAATCAGTAATCAAGTTTACTGTCACACCCCGAAAACTGGTCTAGTCAGGGTTAGGTTTCGGTGATCAAATATTCTGTACCGATTATATAATTAGCTCGATCTTGTACCAAATTTGGAGCAATAAAGGTTATTCGGGTTAACTGTATCAGTTTATTATTAAAAAAATAAAATAAATGTCGTGAGTGGGGGGGCACGGCTAATTCCTTCAATTGAAGGAATCGGCCATGAGCTCCCTAGGTTGGGAAGAAACATGGCGCAAGATGGCATCAATTGCCCCCATGTAGGCAAGCCAAAGGGAATTATTTCCCAAAATCATACCACGGCTCCCATGTTCATGGAACATGGGGAAATCCATTGAGGTCGGCCATGTAGATTATAAATTGGGGGAAATATTGCGAAAGGGATATAGAGAAAGTGAGAAACAGAGAATGTTCCAGTGATAGGGTTGGTAAGCTCGAGTTTTTGATTTAATAAATTTGAGTCCTTACTATCGATCGGGTAAACTCAACTCTTTGGTTAATATTTACGTATTGATTCGATGTCGTTTTGTCAATTCTAACCAATTCCTATTGGATAACCTAGCTCAAGAGGTTGATAAAGAACAACTGACATCCCTTCCGAAAGCCAAGGATAAAGGCGCTGCTATCCGAGAGTCTTAAAATCATCGGGTTGTCGAGGTGAGTGTAGTTGTGTCGGGGGATAGGTTCGGTGTCATCCCTTTGCATTATTTTGTTGTTATGTTTTTATTTGTATAAGGGCTCATGTAGAGCAACTATGTCGAATTCGATTGGCAAATCGGTAAGTGCCTTGCATTGCTTTGATATGTGCAAATATGACTATGATATGCTACACGTATGTGATAAATGAAAATAATATGAAATGTGACATAATATAGAGCTAAGGCTCATTTTGATATTTGATATGATATAGCTAAAATATATATATATGGACTATGTGAATTTGTGTAATTATGGACATTGGATACAATTGGCATGCCATAGGATTATTGAGCTCTGTTAAGTAAGGGAATACTACGGTCCAGGACTATGGCCTATATGTGGGGGAAATAAGGTCAGTTATGTAAGGGATATATCTCAGGAGCTACGGCTCAAGGGATACAACCCACTTTCTGTTATATGTGTTGGTATACAGGGGAATCCGTGTATCCAATGGTACCTAACATGATATGTGCCTATGAATTATGCTACGAAATTATGATTTATGAATCATGCTATGACATTATGATTTATGCTAGACATTATGATTTATTAATTATGCTATGACATTATGATTTATGAATTATGCTATGACATTATGATTATGATATGAATATGTGAAATGTATATGTGAATATGAAAGCATGAAAATAAGTAAAATAAAGCATGAATTATGTGTAGTGTAATATGACTACTTGTATAATTAATCATCATGTCATTCATATTATTGATCATTTATTGTAATTGTTATAACTATCTCACTAGGCTATGTAAACCTAACATGTGTGTTTCATGCATTTTCAGGACCTCAATCAATTCCGAGCCTTGATCGTGTTGTTGTGGTTGCAAGTCACGTGTCTGCCATATATGTATGTTATCTTTTGTTATAACTCCTAGTAGAGTGGCATATGGACCAACTTGTTTTGTATAAGCCTTTCTAGGATTGTACGACGACTTGGTAATATGATTTTGTTATATGCTTAGAATTACTAGATTTGAATAGGTTAAAAAAATGCCTAAAATGAGCCTAAGGTGAAAACTTGGTAAATGGATTCCGAATGCCCTAAAATTTGACATACCAATAGAAACATGGTTTATAAGTGTACTAGTGAAATTTGGTAAATTTATTTAAGTCATAAAACTGATTTTTGTAAAAAGTCTCAAATTGGTTTAATTGGCTTAGTAATTCGATAGGTTCTAATAATGAAACCCTTAGATCAATAATTAGAGAGTTTAATATCAATTGGTAATACGAAATCGGATTAAAATCAATAACTGGTAAAAAATTACAATTTAGTCCCTAAGGTTAAGAAAAGTTTAAAATTGACCCCAACTCCGATTAAGTTTAGTAACAAACAAGTGGACAAGTCTTAAGAATAATCAATATGATACTTAGATTAGGTTTTGAACTCTGAAACTTTTTCTGAACCTTTGATTAGTCTTCCGATAACACTATTCGACTAGGATCTCTACCAAACTGGGAAGGAGGTGTTACAATTGTGGTATTATAGCCTAGGTTTAGTCGATTGTAGGACTAACCAGACATCTGTTATGAGTCTGTGTCTGCATATGCCACTTAAGAGTTATTTGAATATGTATTATGTGAATTGCAACTTACACGATTTAATCCTTCCGTGTAATTATATCTAAAATGTCTGGTCCTATCGATAAAAAGGTAGTGAACGAACCTCATCCGGGCTCCTCCTTAACTTAGGGGACAACTTGGGACCTAAAATCCAACCTGAGCGTGTGGGGAAAAATGACCCACCTCACCCTCCACCAATGCCACCCACTCAGTAGGCGTATCTAATGTCCATAGTGGTCATGATTAAGCAAGTGGTGGTGTCCCTCCGTCAGGAACCACATCCTTCGCCTACTGAAACCTCTTTGCCTGCTTCGAGAGCCTCTGTTGACAAAATCAAGCAATATCATGTGTATACATTCACCGGCCAGGACCTGAATAACCCCAAGATCGCGGAATACTGGCTGGAAACACTCTAAAAGTGATGAATAAGTAAATGAAGTGTCCTGAGGAGCGTAAACTTGAATGTGCCCTGGCCTTGATAGCTGAAGAAACCCAAAGCTGGTGGGATACGGTGACCCTCACTATACCTGAACATCGTGTCACGTAGGACTTCTTTCTTCAGGAGTTCTGTAAGAAGTACATTAGCGAGCACTACATTGCAGAAAGACGCAAGAAATTCCTCCATCTGAGGCAAGGGGGAAGACTAGTGGAGCAGTACATCCACGATTTCTGTAAATATCGAAGATATGGTGCCGAAATCATCCATACCGAGAAGGAAAAATGTAGAATGTTTATAGATGACCTTTGTGATGAACTTTGTCCTCTCTTCGTTGCTTTGGAGATCAAGGACTTCTAGACCCTTGTCAATCAGGCCATCACAACCGAAGCTTCATAGAGAGCCCCTGAGAGGAGAAAGGGGAACTAGACTTGACCTGATAAGAGGTTCTGAAATGATTCCAAGTCACCACGTCCCAGAAGAAAGGAAGACAATAAGACCAAAAGTCTGCTACCTACCAACAGTTGCATCGATCTGGGTATGTACCTCAGTTTCAGACTTCTAAAACAACTGTTACCCGTATAGCTTCAGTGGATAGCATGGGAGGTTCAACAAAGGGTTCCCAGATTCCTTTTTGTAACTTCTTCCAAAAAAGGCACTTAAGGAAGTACCGTAGGCAATCCGATTCTTGTTACCTTTGTAGAAAGTCTGGCCACTTCATCCACCAGTGCCCACAGAACCCTCAGGCACCTACATCTATAGCTTCTCAGAACAATCCTAATAAGGGGAGAGGAGCAAAGCCAGTACCATCCGGATCTGCAGGCAGACCCCGCAACAACAATACTCATTCAGCTGGCCATGACCCGCAGACTTCAGCTCAAATGTACCACGATCGAGGTCGCGAGCAAGAAGATGATCTCGATGTGATTGCAGGTATGGTAGAGTTATGTTCTGAATTTGTTTATGCTTTGATAGATCCTAGCTCCACCCACTCTTTTATTAGTGAACCCTTGATTGAAAAGTATGCTCTAGAATGTGATCTTGTTGCTTTCGAGATACTTGTCTCAAATCCGTTAGGAGATAGTGTGGCTATTCGAATAATCTGTAGAGCTTGTCCCCTAAGGATCCAAGGGATCCCATTTCTGGCCAACTTGGTGGCTTTACCCTTCTATAAGCTCTCATTCTAGACCTCGATTGGCTAGCTGAACATCAAGCGTAAGTGGATTGTTCAAAGAAGAAATTATATCTTTGTGGACTCGGTAAGGAAAACATAACCTTGATGAAGTCCAAACCCGAGCCTAAAAAGAGTCTCATGTATGCCATGGAGTCTAAAAAAGATTTGAAAATTGAAGACGTACTCGTCGTAAAAGAATTTCCCAATGTGTTTCCAGATGAACTTTCAGGACTCTCTCCCACCCGTGAAGTTGAGTTCGGGATAAAAGTACAACCTGAAACTACTCCAGTCTCCACTACTCCGTATAGAATGGCTCTGGTGGAGTTGAAAGAGTTAAAAGCTCAAATTCAAGACCTTCAAGATAAGGGATTCATCCGACCGAGTTCCTCACCCTAGGGAGCACCGATTTTGTTTGTTAAAAAGAAAAATGGATCGATGCATTGACTATCGTCAATTGAATAAAGTGACGATCAAGAACAAGTACCCACTTCCGAGGATAGATGACCTTTTTGATCAGTTAAAGGATGCTTCTGTCTTTTCCAAGATAGATCTTCGATTCAGATACTACCAAATGTTGGTAAAGGAGTCTGACGTTCCAAAGACTATCTTTCGGACCATATATGGTCATTATGAATTTTTGGTGATACTTTTTGGGCTCACAAATGCAGCCTTTATGGACCTGATGAATCGTGTATTCCAACCCTATCTCAATAAGTTTGTGGTTGTCTTTATAGACGACATTTTGATCTACTCTAAAGACTCAGCTTCCCATGAAGAACATCTCAGGATTGTGCTTCAAACCCTCCGGGAAAAACAACTCTATGCCAAGTGCAGTAAATGTGAATTCTAGTTATCTGAAGTATTCTTTCTTGGCTATGTGATTTCTTCTGCGGAAATCCAGGTAGGCCCAAAGAAGATTCAAGCAATCCTTGATTGGACTCCTCCGAATAATGTGAGAGAATTTTGTAGTTTTCTGGGCCTTGTAGGCTATTATTGTAGTTTCGTTAAAGGATTCTCATTGCTTCCAGCACTCTTAACGAAGCTTCTCTGTAAGGATACTCCTTTTGTATGGACTTTTGATCAGCAAAGGAGTTTCGACCAGCTCAAGCAAGTCCTTACTCATGCCCATGTGTTAATGCATCCCGAGTCGGGCAAAGACTTCACTGTGTACAGTGATTCATCCCACCTGGGATTAGGCTATGTCCTGATGCAAGAAGGCAAAGTCATAGCTTATGCCTCACGTCAACTTAAGCCTCATGAGCTAAATTAACCAACTCATGATCTGGAACTTGCCGTAGTTGTGTTTGCTTTGAAGATTTGGCAGTATTATCTTTATGGTGAAAAGTGTTATCTCTACACTGATCACAAAATCTTAAAATATATCATAACTTAAAAAGAGTTAAACCTTCGTCAACGCTGATGGATGAAGCTATTGAAAGATTATGATTTAGTCATTGACTACTATTCCGGTAAAGCCAATGTGGTGGATGATGCTCTTAGTCGGAAGCCCACTTCTTCTCCGAGATGCTTGAATGCTCACTTCCGACTCAGAAAACATGGTTAATTGTTAGCTAAGCTGAGAGTTCACTCCATCATTGTATCTTGAATTAAGGCACTCACACTCCATCATTGTATCTTGAATTAAGGCACTCCAAGAAATTGATGAGGAGTTGCAACCCCTTATTGCTAAGGTCAATGATAGCTCAGATCCTGACTTTTCTTTGAATTTTGAAGGGTTACTGTGTTTTCGCAACTGCATTTGTGTTCCCAATAATGATGATCTTCGGAACCAAATTCTAAGTGAAGCTTATTTTAGCCCTTCCTCTGTTCACCCTAGAGCTATCAAAATATACAAAAATCTGAAGGAGATCTATTGGTGGTCCGATATGAATAATGAAATCACAGACTACGTAGCTAGGTGTTTGACTTACCAATGGGTCAAGGCTGAGCACAAGGTACCTACGGGTCTTCTGCAGCCCATTGAACTTTCGCAATGGAAATAAGAGCATATCATGATGGACTTCGTAAGTGGTCTACCTTTGACTCTGAAGAAAAATGATGCCATTTGGGTCATTGTGGACCGATTCACCAAGTCTGCTCACCTCCTTCTAGTAAGAATGGATTTCAGCTTGCCTAAGCTCGTGGAGTTGTATATCCATGAAGTTATTCATTTACACGGAATTCTAGTATCTATCATCTTTGACCGTGACCCACGATTTACGTCTTGGTTTTGGAGGACCTTATACGAAGCCTTGGGAACGCGAGTGCATCTTAGCACTACTTTTCATCCTTAAACTGACGACTAATCTGAAAGAGTTATTCAGGTAACTCTAAACCCTTCTCTAAGTTATGTGAATAAGTGTTTGTACCAATCATGATTCTTCCTTGTAGATCTTGGAAGATATGCTCCGAGCCTGTGTCATTGACTTTGGGAATACGTGGGAGAAATCCCTACCCTTGGTCGAGTTGCTTACAACAACAGTTACCAGGCTTCAATTCAAATGGCTCCGTATAAAGCTCTCTACAGAAGGAGGTATAGAACTCCTTTTTGTTGGACTGAACTTGGTGAAGGTAAGGTGCTAGGTCCTGACTTATTTCAGGAAACCGAAGAAAGAACTACCATTGTCCGTGATCGGCTTAAGGTTGCCTTCGACCGACACAAGTTCTATGTCGATCTGGGCAAAAGAGATATTCAGTACGAGGTTGGTGAAAAGGTCTTCCTCAAAGTATCTCCGTGGAAGAAGATTTTTCGTTTCAGAAAGAAAGAAAAGCTAAGTCCCCGCTTCATTGGTCCATTCGAGGTGATTGAAAAGATTGGACCTGTTACCTACCGATTAGCTCTTCCCGAGGAGTTAAGTCAGATTCATAACGCCTTCTATGTATCTATGCTACAGAAGTACCGAATAGACCCTTCTCATGTGATCGAGCCAGAGTTTGTGGAAATCCAATCTAATTTGACATACGAGGAAGAACCTGCTCAGATCCTCACACGAGAGACCAAGAGGCTTCGTAACAAGACTGTGCCCTTAGTGAAAGTTTTGTGGCGAAGTCATTCCGTTGAAGAGGCAACATGGGAACCCGAAGAGACTATGCAGAAACAGTATCCTCATCTGTTCGCCTAAAATGAAAATTCGAGGACGAATTTTCTTAAGGGGGAGAGTTGTCACACCCTAAAAACCGGTCTAGCCGAGGTTAGGTTATGGTGATCAAATATTCTATACTGGTTATATAATTAGCTTGATCTTGTACCAAATTTGGAGCAATGAAGGTTATTCGGGCTAGCTGTATTAGTTTATTATTAAAAATAAAATAAAATAAATGCCATGAGTGGGGGGCCTACGTCTAATTCCTTCAATCGAAGGAATCGACCATGAGCTCCCCACGTTGGGAAGAAACATGATGCAAGGTTGCATCAATTGCCCCCACGTGGGCAAGCCAAAGGGAATTATTTCCCAAAATCATGCTACGGCTCCCATGTTCGTAGAACATGGGGAAAGCCATTGAGGCTGGTCGTGTAGATTATAAATAGGGGAAATATTGCGAAAGGGATATATAGAAAGTGAGAAACAGAGAACGATCCAGTGATAGGGTTTGTAAGCTCAAGTTTTCGGTTTAATAAATTCGAGTCCTTGCTATCGATTGGGTAAGCTCAACTCCTTGGTTAATATTTTGTATTGGTTCGATGTCATTTTGTCGATTCTAACCAATTCCTATTGGATAACCTAGCTCAAAAGGTTGATAAAGAACAATCGTCATCCCTTCCGAAAGCCAAGGATAAAGGCCATGCTATCCAAGAGTCTTAAAAACATCGTCATTCCTATTGTAATTGTTATAACTATCTCACTAGGCTATGTAAGCCTAACATGTGTGTCTCATGCATTTTCAGGACCTTGACCAATTACGAGCCTTGATCGTGTTGTTGCGGTTGCAAGTCACGTCCTGTCATATATGTATGTTATCTTTTGCTATAAACTCCTAGTGAAGTGACATATGGACCAACTTGTTTTGTATAGGCCTTTCTAGGATTGTACGAGGACTTGGTAATATGGTTTTGTTATATGCTTAGAATGACTAGATTTGAATATGTTAAAAAAAGTGCCTAAAATGAACCTAAGGTGAAAACTTGGTAAATAAATTCCGAATGCCCTAAAATTTGACATACCAATAGAAACATGGTTTTTAAGTGTACTGGTGAAATTTGGTAAATTTAGTTAAGTAACAAAACTGATTTTTGTAAAAAGTCTCAAATTGGTTTAATTGGCTTAGTAATTCGATAGGTTCTAATAATGAAACCCTTAGATCAATAATTGGAGAGTTTAATTTCAATTGGTAATACGAAATCGGATTAAAATAAATAACCGGTAAAATTTTACAATTTAGTCCCCAAGCTTAAGAAAAGTTTAAAATTGACCCCAACTCCGATTAAGTTTAGTAACAAACAAGTGGAAAAGTCTTAAGAATAATCAATATGATACTTAGATTAGGTTTTGAACTCTAAAACTTTTTCCGAACCTTCGATTAGTCTTCCGATAACACTATCCGACCCAGATCTCTACCAGATTGGGAAAGGGGTGTTACGGTTACTTTCAATGGAAATTTCTATTAAAATAGATTTGTCCATAGAAAATCTGAATAAAATGAATTTATTCAGATTATCTCTTATTTGAAAAAGAGATCAAGTAAGTCGGTTGAAACGACAAGGATTAAATTCCTTAAAACAAATTTATTTACAAGATTCCAATTTTACAAACTGATCAAGATTCCCAAGAAATAAATTCTACAATTTATTTCCTTTTACAAAATAGAATCATACTTGATTCCCAACAAATAAATTTAATGATTTATTTTTCCCGCAACGTTAGAATCATACAAGAAAATAAATTCAATAATTTATTTTCTTTTCTAAAAATTAGAATCAACGCAAGATTCTAATGAAGAAATAAGTTTAGTGATTTATTTTTCTTATATCTTCTGTTAAACAACGGAATTAGTGACACTAAAACCCGAAACAGAGATATCAACGCAATTCAATTCTGTTTAACAAACAAAAATAAAAAAATCCTTTGATTTTAATCTCGATGATTCTTGTTTGGAAAGGAAGATCATGTAAACATGTTAAAATGGCAAGAATTAAATCCTGAAATGAATTGTTTACGAGATCTTAGTTTCGAAACATATCAAAATTTCGTCTGAGTATCCTGTTCGTCACTATAAATTTCTCAAAGAAATTATTAGTACGAGAAAAATAATCAATAATATTTCCAAATATACAAGTAATAATTATTATAACTTGTAAGGTAATAGCACCATGAATATTACCATAATTTAAAGATTTTAATAATACCATAATTTAAGGTATTTCCAATCATGCGTCTACTATTTTCAGGTTTCCTTCAAAGTTACGTTGGGGAAGTATGTAAAGAAGTGCGATTGCAGCAAATCAATGCTAAACGCACGTGGGCTAATTTAAATCCAAAAAAGGACCCATACTAGTTTCATTTTTTCTTGCTCATCGATTTCCATTTGCACCGAAGTTTCACCCGTATAGCCAACAAGAATATGCTCGACCCATCAATGAAATCTCAAAAGGAAATAAAACAACGGTAAATCCCATCGTGGTATGAAAGATTAGATTAGAATGGTAATTTATTCGTCTTCAATTAAAACAAAAAATTTATTTTACGATTATTAGAAAAATGGTATTAGTAATCTAATAATAATAATAAAACAGTAAAAATAAATATTGATAATATTATTAGATCGAACAAAACAAAATTAATTACAAATAAATATGAAATTAAAATTAAAAAATCGAATAAAACCATGCATTCTAATCATCTCTTCTGTTACGGCTATACTTGAATCTATTTGTACAGCTTCTCCCACATGATATACTAAATACCAACACGCAACTTCTCCCTTATTTCATTTGTCGCAAGTAATAACAAATTACCAAAGAAATTAAAAATAATGGAATTGAATGAAAGAAACGAATAAATAAACCGTAATTTCTTAGAGTAGAAACGAGTTGAGGCATGTGCAAGCACAATTTCTTTAAGAAAGATTTTCGGCCTCTCCTATGGTGCTTGAGATTCGTTGGTCGCCTGTCTCCCAAGATACATCTCTTATGGTGCTTGAGATTCGTTCGTCGTCTGTCTCCCAAGATACAACAACTAGATGATCAACTATAGTAGCACGTCTGCAGAGATCATGAATTGTAACCTTGCCTTCCACTATCACCGAAAACACTTTGAAAAATCACAGAGTAAAAATAGTAGAAAATCTTTGTGTTTTTGCAGTTGTTAAAAAGTTATTAAACCTAGTAGGTTTACATGCTATTTATAGGGGTAGAAGTTTTATTAGAAATAAAATTTGTGAATTATCTAAATTTTATTTAAAATAAAATTCATTTATCAAATAACATTATCACAATAATATATAAACTAAAAGATAATATCTTATCATATATCTATCATTTTAATTCTAGAATATTCAAAAATACTATCCAAATTTAAAGATAATCTCTTATCATTTATTTGAGATATTAAAAATGTTACATTTAAGAAAAATTATCTCGTAATGAGTTAAAATATCTACAAGCTGACAGATGGCCCGACCAGTCTAGACATTCACGTTACCCATATCAGCTTAAGTTATTTAATAACCACTAAGTAGAGTCTTGTATATAAACATATCTCACGTTTGGTAACTCATCAATATGAGATATAAGCTTTTTCGTTTTCCTTAACTCAATTCACAAGTTCATTTTCAACGTCAAATTTTCATTCAGGACATTTTTTTCTAACAAGCCTAAAAGCTCAATCAACTTTTGTGGAGTTTGAGATGCTCAAATATCACCATAGTAATTGGAGAGAAGGATTTTAGCATATTATTTTATGTGTTATCATTGATATATATATATATATATATATATATATATATATATATATATATATATATAGTGATACACAAGCTGTGTAAATAAAATTTATACATCTCTTCACATTTAAGCTATAAAATCTAAAACCTAAATTCCAAGCTCTAACACCCTAAAACCTAAACCTTAAACCCTAAACCATAAACTCTAAATTCTAATTAAAAACCTTAAATTCCACACCCTACAACCTAAGCCCTAAACCACAACCTAAATCTTTAAACCCTAAAATTGAAAGGCTTGTGTAAACTTCGTATCAAAGTATTTTCTATACATATAGAGAGAGATAGGTTCCTCTTACACTATGTAGAACTTAAAAATTTTACATCTTTTTTGGACCGTTGGATGAAGGTAAATGGATGGATGAGATTAACAATAGAAAATAGGAAGATTATCGCTTGGAAAAAAAAGATAAAGGGAGTAATCTTAGCCATTTATTACCATCATCCAACGGTCCAAAAAATGTGTAAAAATAATTGAGTTTTACACAATGTAAGTGGATCTTAACCCATATATATAATGATAATAAATGTCTTTTTTAGTTTCAATTAAGGATTTATGTATATAAGGTGATTACAAGGTAGTATCTGTTTATAGATATTCTTAATGCGCATACACCTTGTAGACAAAGCGACTTGAACCCAGGTCTCCTAGAATGAACATCATCCACTTTTTATTGAGACAATTTGTTGAATTTAGTATGATCTCATGATATTATATGTTCATTTTTTTAGTATTTTGATAACACACTTGATAAACAAATTGCTAGAACCTGGTTTTAAACATTTTTCACATTTAAAAACATTATTCATATAACTTGTGGAGTGCCAATTTCAACAACAATAAATCAGCTAATATATATATATATATATATATATATATATGATATTAATGGGGAGTTTTTCTTAAACTCCATAAATAAAATTAAAATAAATGTTATGTGTTACATTTATTTATAATCTATAAGGTTTGAAATATAATCTTTTCATTGAATTAATTTATAGTTTCATGATATTTTAAGAGATTGAAGGATAATTTTTCTCTCCTTAAAGAGAGTAGGTTCTTTTGGTCTAATTGATAATATATTAATTATACTATATGTAATTTTTTTTACATATAGTAGATATAAATTTTATTTACATTTTATCTATGAGGAGTAAATTCGAAAAGTACATATGAAATTTGAATTGTTTACATAAGCCTTTTTACCCTTGAAATAGTTGTAGTATTTCAAAATATCAGCTACTTGACTTCATCCTCACATGAAAAAAAGAGTAAACGAGACTATGAAAGAACCCATAAACAAATGTTCAACATAAAGAAAAAAAAAAAGAATTTTCAAATGTTGGTTGCGCCTACAGGCATGGGTCCCCTTACCTCCAAAGAACACCATAAAGAAAAAGTTTAAATAAAAAACAACCCCTAAATCATGTTATTTTCCTTTTTAATCTTTAAATTATTATTTTATCAAAATAAATATTTAAATTATTATTTTTGATTATTTTAAACTCAATTGTTATCAAAATTAATTTTTCCAGCCAATTAAATGTTAACACCTTATAAAAATTTAAATATATATATATTTTGTTTAAAAATAATTTAAAGATTAAAAATAAGCTGACATAATTTAAGAATTGATTTTTATATAACCTTAGACAAAAAAGTCAAAATTCTCCAAATGTGTAGTGTATGCATATTGTCCCGCTTGAGAAGTTTATTAATCTCACACTGAATTAAGATATATAAGCGGTAGCGCTATATATCCTATCAGACATGTCTTTTAGAAAGAGTGTAATAGTTCGGTGACAAATGGTATCAGAATATGAGTGAGATAGGCAAGATGAACAACCGTAATATGGTTGACTCGTAATAAAGACGTCGTTAACGCTGCACATCTTATCAGATATATTTTTTTTTGAGAAAAAATAATAGCCGAGTGACAATATTATACACATGTATGCGCGTTTGACGTTGCGTTTGCAAAGAAACACATGACCACCATTTGATGGAAAACAATTCTCCAATTTTTTCTCATTCGTTTTCCAGTATTTGGTTTTAAACCCGTAAGTTTCGCTGCTCCTTTGGCACTTTGTCTTTTCTTGTTTTCTTTGGTTTTTGTTTTTCGTTTTATTTATTTCGTTGTTTTTAGCACAGTCCAGATTTTATTGTGGCCTTTTAATCTTGTCTTAAGATACTAAGCTTGGAAATCTCAACTGGGTATTTTTTTTCTCCTTCTCTTTGGGTTTGTTCTTTTTTGGTTGTCTTTCTTTCGATTGGTAATGCTTGAAACTTGAAAAAGTTATGTGCTCTTCTTTTGTTCCGTTGTTGATTATGTATAGATTAATCCAAATGCGGAAGTTGGTTTTCGGACAAACTTTGTTGGAATTTGACATTGGGTGCGGGAGGGTTGTTTTCTTTCACTTTTGCCTGTCTCATTTTCTGGCTGCTTTAGAAGATATAAAATTTGAAGATTTTGATTTTCCTTGGTGGGCAAAATCCAATTCAAAATTGTGGGTTTGATTGTACTTGGAGCAACTTTTGTTCTTTATGCTATTCTTGTCTCGTATATTGGTTGCTTTTGATGTTCATTTTGCATAAAAAAAGGTAAAGATAGTTCTTACCTGCATTGCTCAGCTTTATATGTGATTGAAATTGACAGTATTTTCATTAAAAATCTGGGAATGTTTCTTGCTTTCTTAGACGATTGTGTTATGAGGTAAGGTAGCGTTTAGCAAACCTGGGTTCGATTTGATCTGTGGCCCTTCCTTTTGTTTGCTTAAAGATAACATATACTGTTATAATAGCATTCCTCGAATGAATTAGCAAATTGTGCTATAAGAGCATTAATTGAAGGAATTCGATTTCAATGCATGTATGTTGTTGTGTGGCGTCTGAATTGTTTGTTTGGTGGAAGAATGATCAATTTTATTATGCATTTGATTTCTTCATGTTTTTCTGCTGGGTGAAAATGTCCAACATGGAAAACATTTAATCTTATTTTCCTAGAACATACTTCTCCATGTTGGAATTCTGATCTGGAAAGATTGAAAACTTAGGATGTTGCTTTTCACCGGCAATGATTGTATATATATTAGTTTCACTGACCATAGTTTTGGAAGAATTAAAACTTTTTGTTTTCATCTTTAGGAAATCTGAAAAAAAAGAGATAATAAATACTCTCTCTGTCCCACCAATTTTGTCCAGTATTGACTTTTAAAAAGTCAAAATTTTTTAACTTTGACCACAATTATTTTAAATATTTGAATTAATTAAATTTTATAAAAAATATATTTTTAAACTACTTGGTATAAGGTTTTTAAAACATATTTTTTCATATTTTTATCAATAATACATTTAAAGTAATAAATAGTCAAAGTTTAAAAAGTTTGACTTAAAAAAAGTCAATACCGGACATTTTCAGTGGGACGGAGGTAGTAGGAAGAATGCTTCTTACATGAACAATTAGGTGTTCTAGGTGGAAAATTTACATACAATCATTTCCATGGATATTGAGTTGCCCTGGCGGGATGTGATAAGATTGTAATTTGTATCTTTAGTTTTGCTGTAGCTAGATTCTTTCATTAAAAAGGTGAGTACATTTGTAAATGCTACCTGATAATTTTTTTGGCTTTTATTGCAATACGATGAACAATGTTAGGAACTCTTCATGAAGTTTAGCCACCAATAAAAGAATCTGGTTTTAATCTTGTTCGATCTTGTTATCAAAATATTTCCTGTTTTATGCCTTGCTTGTCTTATTTTCTGCTGGATGTTCTACTGCTTATGATTGAGTAATATGCTTTCTGAGTGGTTTGTTTAAAACATGTTCTTCCTATTGACATCCAACTTTTATCCTGTATTACAGGGAAATAGATAGCGAAGCCTCTTAAAAGTAGAGAATATAAAATAATTGCAGTAGTTGACATTTTGATTAGCAATGACTCCTGGAGGCAGTGCTTGCAAAGAAGTTGTTGAATCTCATTCCCCTGTTGAAGATTATGATATTGCTTCAACAAAATCTGAGAGTATTCCTACAAAGATGAAAAATGCTGTTAGCTTTGTTGGAAAAAATGGAGTTCATTCAAACAATGATGTTTATGAGCTCCTTGAGTGTCCTGTATGTACAAATTTGATGTATCCACCAATTCATCAGGTTTGTTCTCCATGCATACACTTATTTCATCACTTTCATAATGATATAGTTTTGTTTTCTCCCTTTTTCATTGTGTTTCATATTAATGAATTTTCTTAATTATTTCATTGCATGAAATCTATATGTGTGCCTTCATATGCATGTTTGGAACTAAGTGATGATACCTGTATTCTAGGGGTGGAAATGGTGATGAAGAACTGGTTACAATGCCTTATCTAGTTAGGTGTTTGTTTATGTACTGTGTGAAGTGTAGGGAATCAGGTGCAAATCAGTGACGACTGTGGACATAGGGTCGTAGGGAAGAAGGGTTATCTACGTCTATCGAAGACAGTAGCTTATCATCTTAAAGCTTGCAGTGGAGAGTTATCCTAGCGATGGTAGATTGAAAAGTAACCATTGTAATTAGAAAGTGATTTGAAAGGATTTGGCTATTTTTGTTGAGACTTAGCTCTTTTGGTGTTTAGTTTTATACTTTTATTACAGTTCTTCCTTTACTAAAGTTATATGGGAATTTTGACTGTGGTATTGAAAATATGTTCTTCGCTGATTTCCTTTTCTTTTTTTCCGTGAAAGTTACTCGGTTACTCAAAATTTTGATATGTTGCATTCAATCTTCTATTTCAGTGCCCAAATGGACACACTTTATGCTCCAACTGCAAGATTAGAGTGCACAACTGTTGCCCCACATGCCGCTATGATCTTGGAAATATAAGGTGCTTAGCTTTGGAGAAAGTTGCAGAATCCTTGGAACTCCCTTGTAAATACCAGAATCTAGGTTGCCAAGATATCTTCCCGTATTACAGAAAGCTTAAGCATGAGCAACACTGTCGGTTCCGTCCCTACAATTGCCCTTATGCTGGGTCTGAGTGCTCCGTCACTGGTGACATACCTACCCTCGTGGCTCATCTCAAGGATGATCACAAGGTTGACATGCATGATGGATGTACCTTCAACCATCGATATGTCAAATCAAATCCGCACGAAGTTGAAAATGCCACATGGATGCTTACTGTAAGTTCATTTTATGCTAACAGCACGTAAAAATCAAGTGTTCCATGCTTCATTGATAGCATTTTTTGTGTGGATTATGATAAACTTTACAACCATAATGTTTAAGTGACTTGAAACTTCAAACATTGTGCTTATGAAGGGATTTCTTTGATTATTTTTTAATTCCGACATTTTGTTCAGGTTTTTAATTGTTTTGGAAGACAGTTCTGCTTGCATTTCGAGGCTTTCCAGCTAGGGATGGCACCTGTGTATATGGTGTTTTTACGTTTTATGGGCGATGATAATGAAGCAAAAAAGTTCAGTTATAGTCTGGAAGTTGGTGCCAACGGGCGTAAGCTAATATGGCAGGGGATTCCCAGGAGCATCCGCGACAGTCACAGGAAAGTTCGTGACAGTCAGGATGGACTGGTGATCCAAAGGAACCTAGCTCTATACTTTTCAGGCGGGGATAGGCAAGAGCTGAAGTTGAGGGTAACCGGCCGTATATGGGAAGAAGAATGAGGTTAAAAGACCATGGGGGGGGGGGGTGTACAGTTTGAGAAGATTTGAGTCTGATTGGGTAGGGAATGAAAGCTTCCGTTTTAATGGGTGCTTGGCTTTGTTTTGTACTTACGTGATGTGTTGTATTTGTTACTGGGATATGCCCAGTCTAAGTCTAATCCCTGTGCTGAATGTTTAGTGTAGGAAATGATTTATGAGTTACTTGGATTTTGAATTGTTATAACTCCATTTCCATGCAATCTCCCTTGGCTTCCTGTATGAAACCAAAACCTGTTCATTATTATCAACCTCTCTTCTGCTCATTTTCTCTCAAATCTTTTTAAAAAATGTTATCATTAACAAAACATTTCAATTTCAAATTTAGATTTAGTGTAGTCTGACTCGCTCTAAGATGAATTTAGATTTATAGATAGATTTGTTTAAGGATTAGACTATCCATCCAAGCTCAAAAGTTTAGTCCAAAATTTAAGAAATTTGGATAAAAGTGTTTGAAAAATAAAACAGGCTTAACAAAAAAGTAGACTCGTTTGAAATATAAGGAAGACAGAAACTATTAAATATTAAATAAAAACCTTAAACTATTAACAAAACTATGAAAGTTCGCAGCAAAATTAAAGAGATAAGGAATACAATAGGAGAGAATGTAAACTTTCTATTGCTTATATATGAGTTTTTTTTTTCGAACATACTTGTATATAAGCTTTACAATGCCACTTGATAGGATTAGAATCACAAGAATAATGGGCTAAATATAAAGATAAAAGACTTAAGGGATGATGGAGATGAAATGTCAAATGACATCCACAATACTATTCATAACACTTTTCTTTGAATGTCCTCAAATATTTGTCTCATTAAAATCTTGTTAAAAAAAATTGAAGGGATAAAAATAAAATAAAAGAAAGTATATCATATTTAATACAACTGATATGTTACTGTCGGTTATGCTAACGCTTAGCAAAAAGTAGAAAATGCAATGAAAATATATAAAAATAATGTCAAGTATGAGTATTTTGAATGCAAGTATACACGATCAACAAGTAATACAACAGTAAACTGAGTATCGAATCCACAAGGATTGACCAGGAATTTGATTGCTTTGATTGTTACTTGTCAAAGGAAAAATGTTGGAATGATTTGAAGTTTGTTTAAGAAATGACTTAAAGAAATGCAATGAAAGTAAAACAGTATTGGTAAGAAGAGGTTTCAAATGAGTGATGAGCGTTGGCAAGTGATGTCTGGTTTTCACGCTATTCATGCCAGCCTTTAATAACATCATGCCTTGAAATTATTGTCGAGCAGATTCAAAGATGACATTACCTCTATTGATGACAATGCCCGAAATTAACCGTGTTAAAACCCCTATATGTCTATAGTGAAGTTTTTCATTAATTAATTTGATTAAGTTCCAATGTATACTCCTAAGGGGTAGATTCACTTCAGAAGTAAGCTCATCTACCTGAACATCTTTCGAAGCTTCTCTCTTTAGTATCTGACAACTAATCATTACCCTCAAGTCTGTTAAGATATTAAGGTGTAATAAGAAAACAATGCCAGCGGTCGCATGACAAAGAATTTAGAAAACTGCAGTACATGCCAGATAAAAAAAACAATGCCAAGGCATTTGTATTATTAAAAACTAAACATAAAACCAGCGTTAAACGCAAACATCCCCCAACCAACTGTAAAAGTTTAGTTCATGGTTGGGGGTCCATCCAAAAAATATTATCGTTTCTCCACATCATCATTTAAATAAATAAAAATTAAGAGAATGGGCACGAAGAAGGTCCGTCGATGGAACCCTTCAATGGCTCCAAGCTCTTCGTCTTTAGTTAGTCAAACCACGTCATCTCTCGATTCACCACAGTGCAGCCTCTTCTCTCTGATCTCTCTTCTCTCAATTGTTTTCTCGATCTCTTTAAATAAGCTTGCGTGGAATCCCTAGGATAAGCCTTTGAGTTTGAAATTTGAATGTGCAAGGGATAAGAGGCACAATCATCTTATCCAAATTTGAATCCTAGGGCTGACGTGTACAAGGTCCAACAACTAATTGATCGGGCATTAAACTTCACTTCTATGCCAGGCGAGCTTGGCAATATCTGGTCTAACTTTACCAACTACAACTCGGCATTCTCTTCAGCATTCCCTACTTTTGCTCTTGCGTTGTACTGCCAAGCATGTCTTGCTCTGCCAACGAAGCAACCCTTCACACTGACAAAGCACAAAATTTCCTTGTCTCTCTAACTCCTTATGCAAATGCATAAATTTAACAATTAAATACTGTAGCGAGGTTTTTTGAAAAACCTTTAGAAAAATTATAAGTTCGGCGCTATGGGTTATCCCAAAAATCCTTTCTTTGTAATCTTGGTTTAAAGGGATTTCTTTTGAAATTTTTTTTTTCTTTGGAAAACTGATTGAAAACTGGGAGTCGCCACCGGCCACTTGGATAAGGTAGGCCGGACACCACAAAATCAGAGATTCATTTTGAAAGGGTTTGGGAGTTGGTTACGTGTGGGGAAGGATTAGCACCTCCATCACGCCTGGAAATCGGTACCAAAATATTTGTTGCTTTTAATCGAAGGAAATTGTCAGAATTTGAAAAGAATTTAATTCAGTGACCTTAATTGAACGGGCTTTATCAAATTGGTGGGTTCAAATTAATTGTACATTTAACTAATAAGGTTGACGATACATCGCACCATAGATTAAACCGACATCGAATAAGCCTGACTGCCTTGTTAATTTATGGTTCGACTGCCATACGTCACCTTTATGCATAGTGCAAGCAGTTAAGATACGATGTAATGATTTTATTAATTTTTAACTTTACCTTGGGACGATTAGAATTAATTAAATATTTGGTCAACATCCTTTAAGCTTAGACTGTTACGATGCAAATATCAGAATTAATAAATATCTCCCTTCAAGTAATAAACAATCGAAGTGGTTAAAGTCATATGAATGACAAATAGGGGATGGCAAACAAAGGCATAAAAGAAAAGCACACAAGATCCAACCCAAAACCTAACTAAAAAATTCAAATCATGGAAAGCCCAAATAATGATCTAATTATTAATTAGATGATTCTAGTATTTAATCCTAGGTTAATTATCCTAAAAGACTAAAACATTAATAAATTATGATAATTAATATGAAATTTAACGTCGATCTAGGTTTAAAATTTATTTTATCATAAGAATCATTAAGAAACGTTCAACTAATTTAATGAATTTTACATTTACTCTAATGAGGCGAGAGCAAATTAAAATTCATTGAATTAATCCGAACCCTAATCTAGCTAAGGCTCAAAAAAACCAAATCTAGAATTAACTTAATTAATTTAGGAATCACGCCCCTATAAGACGAGCACACGATTTAAATTAATTGAATTAATCCATTTAACCTAATCTAAAGCCCCCCCAAAAAAAGCTAGGCCTAAAACCTAAGGCCCAAAACCCCCTAAAAGCTAGTAGGCCCAAAAGGAGGCCCAAATTAAACTAATTAAACATATGCAAAAACCATATGTAACAACCATGACCATATATCACATACATTAAAAAATTAACTATTTATGCATATATTATAACAATTTATGGTATACACCTTATCTTATAAAACACATATTACATATGAACTAAACATTATACCATATCTTAGAAAACTATATACACCATATTGTGAAACATACATTATAATCACCATGTAAATTCTATGTATTAAAACAATCATGAACATTCCACATGAACATTTTAACCGATAAAAAATAGATTCAAATATGAAAAAAAGGCAATAATATATGAACAAGGTAAACTATAAATAAAATGCATGAAGAGGAAAATTAAATACTGGAAACAGGACTAAATTGAAAAGAAATAAAATTTTAGGGCTCAATTAAAAGGATAACAAGGACAAGATTACAAGAAAACGGAAAGTTACGAGGACCCGGATGGTAATTATAAAAGGTGGAATGGCATCGGTGTAATTTTAAGAACACGGGGGGACTAATTGAGGTATTTAGACTTGCGGAAGGACCTGGATCAGTGATTATAATGGGGCGGAGGTCCTTATTATGATATTTCCCCCTTTTAAAATAGAAAGGTTTATAAAATCCCTTTTATTTCATTTTATTTCCTTTTTCGGAAAAACAGAATCCCCCTCCTGTTATAACACCTTCATCGGTGTTCATCTAGGTTCTTGATGAACCCAGATTCTAGCGGTTCCTCCACTGGGAAACCCAAAAAATGGCCATCGAGCTATCATATCATATGACCACCGACGACGGGGCCAAACCCCCCAAAAAACCCTAAAAAACATATCTAACCCTTCCCCATTTTCAAAATCAGAAAACCAGACACCAAATCAAAACCCAAAAGACTACTTTGCCATTCCCGTTCTTCCGTTTCATAGTACATGACCTAAGGAGATCGTAAGGCTTGTCAATGGTGACAAGAGATAGATCGATGCGAGAGTATGGGGGAACTATGAGGGTAAGCACTACAGAAACCCTAAAACTATCATTTACTTTTATGCAAATGCTTGAAATGAAAAAGGAAAATGCTATAACTCTATAAATGTGAGGTTTTGCTGCCTCTTTTCTATTCCTTTCTGAATATCCAGTATCCTTACAATTGATTTAGGGCATTGTCTTTATATACCCCGAATTACATAGAATTTTTTAATTGAAATGCATGCGAAAATTCCTTATTGGTTCTGATTTTTTCTGAATGAAATGGTGCATCCTCTGTATTGTCGATTTGTCCCCCAATTCCATTACTCTCTGACATTTACATTGTTTTCTGCCTTTGATCTATTTTTTGTGCGCCTTATTGCATGTGAGCAACCGGTGGAAAGGGGACCAGTAAAAGAAGATACCAACGTGGAGCGAACGTGGAGCACAATAGAGGCGTGGCACCAGGACATTGGATCTCCTTGCCAATGTGAAGATATGGTGTCGGCGCGTGGAAGCATACAAACAGACATCACGCTCGGATGAGAAAGTGAAAGGGCAACCAATACTGTACACGCGCGAGTGTGGGAATGATGGGTCACGTGTGCGGCGCGTGACGATCTGAGGGGTCTCCTCTTGCTTTATCTTGGACCATCAGATCTGGCAAGATCTGACGGTGGGAAATGGGTTGCGCAAACAAGAAGTGGGGAATTAGGGTTTTTGTTATCAGATTATTATGAAAGGGTTTTGGTTTTAATTCGGTTGGGTCCTATTGGGCCGGATATGTATATAAACTATAAATGGGTTTTTTCCTTAAAATAAATAGGCTTGTTTAATTATTATAACATTTATCCATATTATTTTTTGGGCAGCTTATATATATACAAAAAACTTGGGCTTCCTATTTGTAATACTTTTTTTTACATTTCTCTAGTTTAATAAAAAAACAAAATATATAACTATAGTAATACTTATAATAGAATGTAGTAATATATAAATAGGAATATAACAATGATGGTAATTATAATACTGGTATATAGATATAATGATGGTAATTAAGAGGTGATGGTATCATTTTAATAATATACTATAGTATTTAAGGGTCTTATTTTAATTGAATAATATGATATCAAATAACAAAGCATGGATATATAGTTAATTAAAATAGTATTAACAAATAACTAATTTTTTGGTTTTTAGCAAAGCCCATAGCATTGTTTAGAAAGTAATAACATATATAAGCCCGTAACTAAAGAAAGGGAAATAAAAGGTTATCTCGGACAAAATTAGTGTCTACATATGCAACTAAATATACTTAAAGGGCTAGCAAAAGCTTTGTAAAATAAGCATAAAAATAGTACTTTTGAGGAGTTAACACACCCCCAAACTGAGCTCATTGCTTGTACTCAAGTAATGCAACTAAAATATAAAAGAAAGAAAAGTACCTCGGCAAAAATTTGGTTGGAATGCCAACAAGTGCTGACAAGCATAATCCGGTCCTAGTTCTGTCCTCAGATATCCTAGTGCAGTAATGCCAAGCAGATAAGCAAATTCAAGTGCAGCAATATAACTCTAGTCTAAGGTCATGAAAAGTGCATGCAATATGCATCAAGTTTCTTTTTACTCCCTTAGTCAAATTTACTACCTAAACTCAAAATTTATTTATTTTTCTCTTATTCTTGCCAAGGGTTTCTGCTAGCAATTTTTTAAGCTTGCTTTGTAATACTATTTGGCGTGATAAATAAGAGGGAGTATACCACGAATCCCCACGTTAATCTAGACATTACTAGACTTGTACTCTTCAACTCATACCCTAAAGTTTTTGACTTGAGAACTAAGAGGGAGTAAACTACGAAGCCCCAAGTTACTTATTATCCTTAAGGTAAATGAGAGTTCTACATTTTTTCTTGCCTTGGCAAAACATTGTTGCCTTATTATTTTTTACTTTTACCCTGTCACTATTTTTATTTTTTTTTATTTTTCTGAGTTTAGATTCAAGAATTCTAAGTTTGCTTGGGAACTAGATGCATACTATGTATTAAGTGAAAGTTCAATTACCTAAACTAGAGATCAATTACCAAGCAATCCTGACATTATTACTCTACTGCATAGACAAACTTGAAGATTTCAAATTTCATCATTGGACAAAATCTTCTAGAACAAACAATACTAAACTAGCAAAATGTTAGCATTCTTTCAAAATTTGATCGAGGCAAAAAGAAATTTTTTTAGTGGTTTGGTATGCATGGCTTAACCCTAATCTACATGGCATGGCAACAAAATGCAGACAAAAATATAGTCATGAATGCATGACATGACAACAGATGTGAGGATACACACCCGCAAACCAAAGGCGTGCATTATCCTCAATGCATGAAAACAACAAATATATACAAATGAAAATAGGAAAATGCATGAACATGTGAATGCAATGGAATGAAATGTAAAGGAGTTTAGGAAGTAGTGGACTCCCCTTCAGAGGGTTCTGGCCGTGATGCACGGGTCTTTCGTTTGACAAAGCTTCCTCTATCATGAGCCATGTGTTTCTTTCGCTTAAGACATGGCTTTGAGGCTGTTGTGGAAGCTCCAAGGTCACAGAAAACTTCCCTAACAACCTACACCGGCTCTAAGGTGGCAGGAGCATCGGTGGTGGAAAACAAAGCTGGTGCAGCTGGCATGCCAGTAGCTTTAACATGGCTCTGGATTCCTTCATCTTCAAATTCAGGTGGTGCATCAGTTCTGGCAGATTCAACTTGTACTGGCGAGATTGGGATGGTAGCATTAGACTGGGTCGGAGTATGTACAGAGTGGGGACTAGTTGGCATGGCATTGTTGGCAAATATATCAGTGGGGAACTCGAGGAAGGCTGGAAAAACGCTCAAGGATATTTCTTCAAGAGTCTTCTTGATGACATTGTTCCTGGCATAAGTATAATGCCAGAGCTTGTGATTTTTCTCCTTAGCCTTCTTTAATTTTTGGAGAATGATCTCATGGCGCTAGTAGATCTAGGAAAGCATTGCCACTAAACTAGCTGGCATATGAGTGTTAGGCTCTACCTTCGGCACCTTAGGCTTAGACGTAGGCTCTTTTGCTATTCCCTTGCCTTTGTCTTTTGACTCGATGTCAATGAGTTGCCTCCATAGGGCAGCCGTGATTGTTGTTCCCTTAGCTTCTAAGACCTTGTCCGAATCGATCGTTGGCACACCATTCTTCATACAAATGTTAGAAATCAACAAGGGGAAAAACAAACTACCGTTACTCCTATCAACACACTTATAAGTGTAACACCCCGGAAAATGGGCTAGAAGATTCGGGTGAATTATCGGAATCAGGTTAGAATTTTAGGTTAGGCTTTGGCTAATTAATTAATTCTGGAAAATAATTTGGGTACTTAAATTGATTTCTGATAAATTTTTCATGGCAAGTATTTGTAAAAAATATATTTAATGGGTTTAATAAAGGATAAAATTGAGTTTGAGTA
The DNA here is from genome assembly GCA_019671005.1 of Hibiscus mutabilis. NCBI lineage: Eukaryota > Viridiplantae > Streptophyta > Magnoliopsida > Malvales > Malvaceae > Hibiscus > Hibiscus mutabilis. The sequence goes on from CM033727.1 coordinate 26,766,979, forward strand.
ATTTTAAATGGGTTGTTTTAATATTAATTAAATGGAGACTATTTTACAAAAGGTTGTAAAATATTAATAATGACAATTTTGTAAAAAGAACTAAAGTGATGATTTTATGATATTGTTTGACACATTTATTAAATAAAGTTTTTATCACCTATTTCTAATTAGAATTTGATGATGGTTATTATTTTCTCAAGAAAAAAAAAGGTATGTTTAAACTTATCTCTCATTTTCTCTCAAGAATCTCCCAAACACCAATTTTGTTTTCTTAGATTTTCTTATCCAATTTCTATTCATTTTCTTCCTATACCATTTCTAATCGATAGCCACACAAGAGATTTTGATAATGGATTTTACGTTGGAAGATTGGAGGAGCAATCTTCATTTTCAATTTCCAATTTATTTGGGTAAGCTTTGATTTTCTAATGATCTCCTAATTATTTTGTGTTGATTTTTTTTATCAATTCTATTATCTTTTGATGTTAAAATGAATTTTAATGGATTAATTTAATTTTTTAATGTTAAAGAGTGAATTATGATTTGATATATGACATCTAAATGTTTTAATTGGATTATGAGTTATTCTTGTGGGTTAGATATAATTTAATCTCAATTTTATGAAATTGATTCCGGAATTAATTTAATTGGTTAATTTTAAATTTAGATTCTTAATTTGAGAGTTTGGTAGATGGTTGATTGCATTATTGGATCAAATATGAGGATGCACTATAGTTGTTCACTTAATTTCTTGTAAGGAATAAAAAAAAGAAATGAGAAGTGTCGAACAGGGGCTGTTCGAATCAGAGCAGCAGCGCCCCGCCCTTCGAAGGGTTGGTGATGTGCGATCGCTGCAGCTTGGGCGTAGGATCTGCGCAGGTGTGGAAATGAAATAATAAAGAATTAAAGGGGGATTAGGGAATTAGTTGGCTGCCTCTCAATTCATTTATGGATCGTTTGTTATAAAAAAAGAAAAAGAAAGAATTGTAGGGACGTGTTTCCAGTGTTTCCGATGGTTGAATTTAGGTGGGGATTTGTGAGTGAAAACAGGGCAGTGGCGTGTTGGGCAGTTGCTCTTGTTTTCAGGTTGTTTCGAATATAGTTGGTTTAATTTAGGGATGCTTTAATAAAGTGGTTATTTTAGTGTGGTTCAATTTACATTGACCCTTGCATTTTCTTGTGGAAGATGATAAGTATTCAGACGTTTTTTGGTTAGGCATCGAAACGTTGGCGTCGAGACAAAAGCAAGTTGGTGAGTGCAAATATAAGTTGGTTCTTCAAATAAAGTTTGAACTAAGGTTTGGGAGTTTGGTTATAGCCTAACAAGCTTAACCAAGCTCGGAAGTAAGTATAATGAAATTTATCCCTAAGTTGTGTTTTGGCGAATTTGATTTTATGCACTCGTTTTTGAATTACATGGTACCTACTGTTTATGCATGTTTTAAGTATGTCTATACTAGTTTTTGATCATATATTGATGATGGATGTATTGGGAAAATGATCCATATAAGTATGAGGAATACTTGTAAATTCATGGTTTAATGCATTGAAATTGGTTTTGGAATGTTGCATATATAAACAGTGAGGTACATGGTTAATAATGAATTATATTAGCAAGTGATGTGGTTTAAAATATTATCAGATATAGTTGGTCGACCATAGGATTGATAGTGCACTATAAAAAGTCGCCTCAGTGTTGAGGGGTTTATGTGTACTGAATACTCCACCACGAGTACTCTAACGGTTGAGGGGTTATATGGTACCAAAAACTCCCATTAGTGATTTATACATCTAATTAATGATAGAGGTTGTGATTGTACCAGTTGTGATGGTACCATAATTCTGGTTGAGATTGTATGAACTGTTGAGAGGACACTTGTTGAATCCATGTATCCAATGTAATATTTTGTAAAGTGGAAGGTTTATGATCACTTGAAAGCCAATATAATTGATAATGTATCATGTTGATGGATTATGTTGTGTAATGTTGGTTTATACATGTTTATTCTTTAAGACTTGCATATGGGTTGTTATGCATGGGAAAGCTTAAATTGGGGAATTGCGAATGGAATTTTGCTGTTGATCCATGATACATGTTGCATATGGTTTAATATGCATATTTTTTAGGAAATGTTAAGAACATGATTTGTTTTGGAAACAAATGAGAAATACTTTTATTTGATTAAGCATGAGACTTGTGAAAAAGTGTTTTGATGCATATGGTGGTTATGCATGTTATGCTTTCTAAATAAGTAAGCAAGTGCGTTGGTTTTACACACATACTATACTTTACAATGAATGCATGGTTTAAACCGAAATATATGATGCTTATGTTTTGATCAAACACGTTTTATTAAATGTTTTTGTGAATAAAAGGTTTGTTGTGAAAGAATGATACTTATGTATCAAATAAGCATGGTTTATTTAAACGTTTTGGAAATAGTGTGTTTGACTTGCTTTAATATGGTTTCTAATATCGGTTTTAGTTTTAAAACTGCATTGACGTTTTGCCCTTTTTGAGGGCACTCTCTAGGCATTATATGCTTACGCTCTCTTTTCTCCCGTGAATAAAGCAAGTGCGGGGTTGTGATTCAAAGCAAGGTGGATTCCAAGACAAATGTATTAAAGAAAATGTTTACGATATTAATATTATTTGTAATAAGGCAATGTGGGTAGAATACTGGGATGAATTGTTTTATCTAGGGAATGATAACTTAATTGTTTATATTACGTTAGATGATGGTTATATTTAATGATTAATATGTTGGTTTTATTTTAATGCTTTGTATACTTGATAGTTATGATCAAATGATGTTAATGGTTTAAATAATAATTAGATTGATTATTTGTGTTCAATGAGTACTTGTGGTCTTGACCATTTTGTGCGTAATGGATAATGATTTATCTTGTTAGGAAGCATGCCTCTAGGCTACTTGTATAAATATGAATTATGTTGGACAAATGGTATGTAATTAATTGAGCCCATTTGTTTAAGGATAGTAAATTATTAGAAGCATGTCATTGTTGTTCGTAAGTAATTGGAATAAGTTCGAGTTGGGATTCAAATTCCCAAAATGCATTTGAGTGCAGCCCATGTATCGGTATGACTGATGGTTAATTCGGTTAATGAATTTTACAAAGTTTGGATTCTTTGCATTTTGGTCACCGTATGTTGTTGCATCAATTGAATAGGTAAATGATGTCTGTTTGACTTGAGATTTTGTAAGCATGTTTTAAATATATCTAATTTCTGTAAGAAGCTATTACAAACGTGTTAGTCCCTGTATTTTGGCTATTTTATGATTTAGTCCTTAATTTTGTATTTAGCTAAATTGGATGCTTATTTGTTATCTGTTGAAGTTGAAATTTGACATGCTAGCATGAAATACGATTAATTAAAAATTGGTAACCTAAAAATTGTGTAATTCCCTGTATTTATTTCAGATTTACATTTTGGTCCCTAAAGTACTTGTTTTGCAATTAAAAGCCTTATCGATGTTCGAATCGAATGAAAATTGAGCCGCTGCTGGTATGCACACCTTAGGTCTTAATAATGCATCTAGAAAAGTTAAAAGAAAAATAGACCTCAATTCGAGTAAGATTGTTTGGGTTTACTTTGGCAAACCTAATGTGATCTTAGTTCGAGTCTAACGACTAGGACGGGTCAAGGGAGTTACAATAAGTTTCCTCGATGATGAGTCAGTTGACGTTGATCTTGCGGCCCCCATGGTTGAATGCACTAGTGCTAGCCTTTCTTCCGAGACAGTTTCCTTGAGGGTAGTTGGCATCAGGTTTGCCTTTAGAAAATGATTCCACCCCTTCGGCTGTGATTTTAATACTAGCCGCTTGACTGCCCAATGTCCTTTCGCCGACATAGTCGAGGTGGTGCCAGGCTCGCATTAATCCATCGAAAGCTTTTTCCTCTTGGCAGTATTCATTGAGTCAACAAACTCTAAATGTTCATCCTCGACACCATCCAACTCAAACATGGCATTAATATACCCTTCATTAAATCGCACACATATACCTCGTATCATCAGAAAGGGTGAATCTTTTGTTGTGAGATGGGCATAAAATTCTCGGACAATGTTGGAGTAAACTTCTCCTATGTGTTGGCAGAACAACTCCCACTTGTGCTTGGTCACCACCGCCATGAACTCTGCGGTGAATCCCAAGTTCAGTTCGTTGATCTCAAAATTTTTCTCATGGAAAAATGTCCTTACGGTAAAGTTTTCTTCATGTTTCTTGCGGATCTCTTCATTGAAAAATATCTTGAAGGGCGTTGACGATGATGCCATGAAAATAAGTTGGGGGCTTGAGAGATATTTTTAAAAAAGAAGAAAAGGTGATTCTTTGTTTTTGCTCGATAAAAAAATAGAAGAAAGAGTGCAAAGGTTTTAATTCTTGGAACGGTTAAGGTTTTAAGTAGATGGTAGGGTAAAAAGGTTGAGTGTTTACTTGGGTTTTAATGTGCCGGTTTAAGAGGGGATAACGATGGCTTTTGGCGTGTTTGGGGAAAATAAAAAGATAATATGATGAGGGTGTAAATGATAAGATGGGGCGAGAAAAAGGTGAAGTGAGAAGGTGATTAGGTTAAAATTTTATATTTCAACTTTCACCTTGGGCAGCTAGGGTAAATCTCAATACTTAGCAAATTCTCAATCTTCTCTTTGGTCCGAGCTCCATCAAGCCTTAGGCGGCTAGGGTAAATTACCTTCTTCACATCTCCACTCGCCCTATGCCAAGTCTGTGCCTTGGCATTCTGTCTGGCACACAAAACCTGCACTTACTCAAAGAAAAACCTTTCAATGTAGCAAAGGAAAAATCAAAATTAAAAGAAAATAATAAATAAATGGAAAATACTGAAAAAGAAAAACATCTAACTTACTATATACAGAAAATCAAACAATGATGATGATGATTATGAAACCTCTGCCATGAGGATAACCTCTTTGGCATTCTTTTGAGTGCCTTCCAAATAGTGTTTCAGTCTTTGGCTGTTTACCTTGAAGATTGTTCCCGTCTTCACATATTTAATATCTACTACTCCATGAACATATGGCTTCACAACTTCAAAGGGTCCCGACCATCTCGACTTGAGCTTCCCTGAAACAACTTTAGTCTTGAGTTAAATAACAATACGTGTTGGCCTACCTCAAATTGCCTTGGCAAAATCCTTTTGTCATTCTATCGTTTGGTCATTTCCTTGTAGAGTTTGGCATTCTCGTAAGCATGCGTTCTGAATTCCTCTAACTTATTAAAGTCTAATAACCTTTTTTTCTCCAACAGCCCTCCATATCATATCAAGCATTTTGATTTGCCCAATAGGCTCAGTGTTCCATCTCCACTGGTAAGTGGCATGTCTTCCCAAAAAATGAGCCTAAATGGGGAGGTTCCCAAAGGAGTTTTAAAAGTTGTCCTATAAGCCCACAAGGAGTCATCTAGTCTCAAGGACCAGTCTTTTCTTCTTGGATTCATAATCTTCTCTAAAATATTCTTCATCTCCTTGTTTGAAATCTCCGCTTGGCCATTCGTTTAAGGATGGTATGCCGTGGCAATCCTCTGCTGAATTCTATACCTGCACAAAGCCTTAGAAATTATATTAGATTTAAAATATGTACCATCATCATGAATAATAACTATGGGGACACCAAATCGAGTAAAAATATGCTTATGCAAGAACTTGGCAATGGCCTTGACATCGTTTGTTGGCAACACAACAACCTCAACCCATTTTAAAACTTAGTCAACAGCCACAAAGATATATAGGTTATTAAATGATGGGAGAAAGAGACCCATGAAGTCTATTCCTCGTACATCAAACAAATCCACTAGAATAGTGTTATGGAGTGGCAATTGGTGTTTTCTAGAGATGTTTCTTGTCCGCTGGCATTAATCACATGCCTTGGCAAAGTTATGGGCATCTTTGTATAGTGTGGGCCAAAAGAATCCTGATTGTAGCACTTTGACAGCAGTTTTCATCCCGACAAAGTGACCTCCATACGGTGCTGCATGGCATAATTATAGTATGTTGTGTTGTTCATCTTCTGGCACACACTGTCTTATCACTTGGTCGGCACACTATTTGAACAATATTGGCTCGTCCCAATAATATTGTTGAACATCTCACAGGAAACGTTTCTTGGCATTATATGACAAGTATGGTGGCAGGATATTGCTTACCAGGTAGTTGACTATATTAGCATACCATGGCATGACATTGACTGCAAATAAATACTTATATAGGAATTCATCTCTTATGGCAACGGTCTTACTATTTTCAATGTGATGCTCTAGGCGTAATAGGTGGTCAGCTACTAAGTGTTGGAGTATACCCAAAAACCAATCATAAGATGATTGTAAAAGACATACTTATTTTATCTTGTTTATTAATAGAAAGCCATTATTATTGTTTTAGTCTTATTCTGTGCATTTATAAATAAACTGAATTATAATAAAGTCCTTAGAATAATATAGTTATTCTTGAATGTCCTTAGTCGAGTATTATTGTGGGAATGGACAACAATAATATATTAAGGCTAATCTGTAGTTGATTGATGACAAAGTGTTGTCATTGACATAGAGATGTCAAAATCAATACATAAGTATGTGTTAAAGAATGACATACTGGAATGACCCGCTATGAACATGTTTCTTGGATTATTATGTAACAGTCACAATATTACTCATAGTGATAGCTACATGTATAATCCTCAGACTTGAGATCATCATTATTTCAATATTGTGAGTGACATATTTTGATACAGTCAAACATGTGTCTTAACTGACTACACTATAAAGACTGATATTGGATATGTCGCAATCTATGTAGCAGAATATGGTTGATCAAGATAGGATTTGTCTCTCCTACATAATAAGAGTAATATTATAGGCCACTTGATTGAGTGAGACTAGAAATGCATGACCATGCTCGAATAAATTGATATGAGATATCATAGTTATTCGTTTATAATAGTCTACTCAAGATATCAAGAAATATTAGATGGACTATACAAATGTGACTATTCCATGACTTGTGTCTGATCTAGATATAAGGACTATACAAGTGTGACTATTCCTGTAACTTAGGTAACAATAATGTATTGCTAGATGTCACTCATTGCTTGTAATGTTAGAATTGTTCTAAATATTACTGCTAACGTTACATGAACCTACAAGGGTCACACCCTATGATAGAAACGAACAAGCATCCACTAGATAGTATGTGTACAAACTTGTTGTACACAAAATAAGTAAAAACCAAAATTATTATAATTATTGTAATTATAGATAATTTCGTTTATATATTTTAATACTAGATAATTATTGTAATTATAAATTACTATTAAAATATATATTCCTAAAAAACCTAATTAAAATAGAATCAGATTCTACATATTTAATTATACTCGGTTAAATATATTGTATATTTAATGAATCTGAATTTAATTAGAATTAGGGCATTGAATTCTATATAAAGGCATAAGGTCTAGCATCCAAAGATATGCTTTTTGCGAAAAACCTCTCTAACAATTAGAGAAGTAAAATATTGTTCGATTCGTTCGGGTGGACTGCGTAGAGGTCGGAACGCTATTGTGACGACTTGGATTCGATATCGTGTTGGAAGAATTGGATTCTCTTACATCCCTACGGTTTTTCAAATTTAATTAAGGTAACATTTCATCCCTTTTCACCCCAGATTCGTTCCTCATACTTGGATCACTAGTGGAATACGTCAGATAATTTTTTTACTGCGCCATAGAGCGTACCTGCGTTTCCCTTCATAAGTTCCCACTACCCTTCTTACCTTGGATCTCGAGATCAAATTCTTGTAGTAGAAGCCTATCGAATCAGTCTGGGCTTGACATCTTTCTTTTCCAAGAGGTATTTCAATGTCGAGCGATCTGTATACACCACAACTTTGTTACCAACCAAATAAGATATGAATTTATCAAATGCAAATACAACCGCGAAAAATTCTTTCTCGATAGTGGTGTAATTCAGTTGTGCTTCATTCAATGTCTGACTGGTATAGTAAATGGTATGAAAAACTTTGCCACACTGTTGTCCCAACACTACTCCGACGATATAGTCGCTGGCATCGCACATGAGCTCAAATGGCTCATTCTAGTCTGGTGCCACGACTATAGAGGCATTAATCAACTTCCCCTTAAGTTCCTGAAATTTTCTTAAACAATAATCATCAAATGCAAAAGTGGCATTTTGTTCTAAAAGCAAGCATAAAGGTTTAGAAATTTTGGAAAAATCTTTAATGGAACGATGGTAGAAACATGCATGTCCCAAAAAACTTCTTTACGCTTGTAGGAGGCGGTAGTTGCTTGATTACCTCTACTTTTGCTTTGTCAACCTCTAATCCTCTCTTGGTCACCTTATGCTTGAGAACAATGCCCTCCTTCACCATGAAGTGGCATTTTTCCCAATTCAATACCAGGTTTGTCTCAATGTATCTCTTCAAAACTTGCTCCAAACTCTAAAGACATTCCTCAAATGTTCTACCAAACACTGAGAAATTGTCCATGAACACTTCCAAGTTATGTTCAATCATGTCGAAAAAATGGACATCATGCAACGTTGAAACTTTGTCGGGGCATTACACAACTCGAATGGCATTCTTCTAAAGGAAGATGTCCCATATGGAGACATGAACGTGGTTTCCCTTGATCTTCCGAAGCTATGGTAATCTGATTATATCCTAAATAACCACCTAGGAAGTAATAAAATACCTTACCTGCCAATCTGTCCAACATTTAATCAATGAAGGGAACAACTGTCCGGTGGCTCTGGCTGTCTGAAATAGTTTACCTCTTCTAATTTTTTTCCTTCATTTTCCTCACTTGCAATGTCTTATTCACTAGCATCATCATCTAAGTCTTGGCACAGCTGTGCCATGTCCACCTTAAAGATGGACTCCATCATTTCATCAGCTTGGCATTCCTCAGATTCATCTGTGTATTTAAGAGCTTGAAACACATTAAATGTAACATGTTGATCATTCATGCGTATAGTTAATTCACCTTTATGAACATCAATCAAAGCTCTACATGTGGCAAGGAATGATCTGCCCAATATAACTGGGACATTAACATCTGCCTCATAATCTAAAATAATAAAACCAGCTGGGAATATGAATTTGTTTACCTTTACCAACACATCCTCAGTATTACCCTTAGGATGTGCAAAATATCGGTCTACCAACTGAAGTGCTACCGTGGTGAGCCTTGCTTCAATGCCGAGCTTTCTGAAAATAGACATTGACATCAAATTGATGTTGGCTCCAAGTCACACAGTGCCTTACCTATGAGTCTGTTACCAATGGTACAGGGAATAGTAAAACTTCCCAGATCTTTCAGCTTTGGTAGCAACCGATTGAGTATCATTGCACTGCATCCTTCAGTGAGAGCTATAGTCTCGAAATCACCTAGTTTCCTCTTTTTGGACAAAATAGCTGTCATTAATTTAACATAATTAGGCATCTATTCAAGAGCTTCCACCAATGGTAGATTGATATGCAATTGTTTAAGGACTTCCAAGAAGCGTTTAAATTGTTGATCCTGCTTGTGCTTTTGTAGTCTTTGTGGAAATGGCGGAGATGGATAAGCATATAATAGCTCCGCTGACTTTGCCAAGTTTTGTCTAGCATCGCTTATGTCAGCTTTTTTCTTCTCTACTTCTTTTGGCTCATCTACTGGTCTTTTCTTATCCTCTTGGCAATTATTTGATTGCTTGACAGACGTCTTAGCCTCACATTGTTTGGCACTCCGAATAGTTACAACTTTGTATTGTTCATTACGGTTTTGCTTGGCAACCTCTGTATCACTTGGCAAAGCCCCCTGAGGTCTATTGGTAAGTGCACTAGCGATCTGTCCAATTTGTACCTCCAACTTTTGCATAGATGCTGCCAAACTCTGGACAGTTGCATCATTCCTTTTCATGTAATCTGTTAAAGTCCCATGGTTGTTCCTTTGCCATGCATAAAAATTATTTTAGGCTCTCTGTGGCATGGCATTCTAGTTGACCGCTTGCATGGCATTGTTGTGCTGCCTCTGGATATTGTTATTCTAACGTTGGACATTGTATTGATTACCTCCTTGATTTCCCCAAGCTAAATTTGGGTGTTCTCTCTATCCTGTATTGTAAGTATTGGAATTCGGATTATAATTACGATTAAAATTGCCAACAAAATTTACCGACTCATGGTTTATAGGGCAATCTTCCTTGTGATGATCCTCTCCACACATTGTACAAAATAGGTCTAATGCCTTAACTTCTTGGGCCTCATTACTCTTTTGTAAAATTCTCACCATACTAGTAAGATTAGAAATCTCAACGTGGATGGATGCAAGTCCATCTATCTATAATTTCCCACCAATTTTAGTTCTCTCCCAAGTCTAGCAGTACGATATTCAAAATCATTAATTGAAATTCTTTCAAGGATGCCAACTGCCTTTGTATAGTTTTTGTCAAGCAGTGAACCATTTCCTGAAGCATCAACAACCATTATGGCTTGTGCATTGAGTCTATTGTAGGTCTCCATCTGGTTCCATTTTGGGAATCCATGCATGGGACACCTTATAAAAAAGTCTTCACATCTCTCCCAGACATCATATAGGGTCTTATCTTTAGCCTGCCTAAACGTGATGATCTTACTCCTTAGCTTGGCAGTGAGTTTAGGTGGATGGAATCGTAACAAAAATTTATGGCATAGATCTCCCCATGAGGTGATAAAACCAGGTGGCAAAGAACTTAGCCACATTTTTGCTCTATCTCTCATGGAGAATGTAAACAATTTTAGCTGGTAGACCTCCATGAATTACTTCAAGTGTTGCCTCGGATCTCCAGTAGGTGCTCCATCAAATTGTCTTACATTCAAAAGCGTTTGTATTATTACCGGTTTGAGTTCAAAATTCAGTGTATTTACCTCGGGACCAATCAATCTTGGCATCAAATTGTTAATGTTTGGTGCCGAGTGCCCTCTAATAGGTCTCTCTTCCTCCACATTAACGGTTGGGGCAACATGAGCTAGTGGTGGATTCTCTTCATTGTTTAAGACATCATTTTCTCCATTGCCTTGCTGTGCCATCTCTCAAACTTTTTTCTTTAACCTTCGTAGGGTTCTTTTGATATCCGGATCCTATGGCCAATCTTCCACCACAAGGCGGTTTCTGGTCATACACCGGTTAAAACAAAGAAATAAAATAAAAAACAAAAATAGAAGAAAAAAAGTAAAAAAAAAACAATAAATTTCGTCATAATCCACGGCAATGGTGCCAAAAACTTGTCAATTATACTAATGCTTGACAAAATAGTAGAAAATGCAATGGAAATATATAAGAATAATGCCAAGTATGATTATTTTGTGTGCAAGTATACACGATCAACAAGTAATACAACATTAAGCTGAGTATCGAATCTACAAGGATTGACTAGGAATTTGACTGCTTTGATTGTTACTTATCAAAGAAAAAATGTTGGAATGATTTGAAGTTTGTTTAAGGAGTGACTTAAAGAAATGCAATGAAAGTAAAACAACGTTGGCAAGAAGAGGGTTCAAATGAGTGATGAGCGTTGCCAAGGGATGCCTGGTTTTCATGCTATTCATGCTAGCCTTTAGTAACATCATGCCTTGGAATTATTACCGAGCAGATTCAAGGATGGCATTACCTCTATCGATGGCAATGCCCGAAATTAACCATGTTAAAACCCTATATGTCTATAGTGCATTTTTCATTAATTAATTTGATTAAGTTCCAATCTATACTCCTAAGGGGTAGATTGACTTCAGAAGTAAGCTAATCTACTTGAACATCTTCTTTCAAAACTTTTCTCCTTAGTGTCTAGCAACTAATCGTTACCCTTCAAGTATGTTAAGATATTAAGGTGTAATAAACAAACAATGCCAGCGGTCGCGTGACAAAGAATATAGAGAACTGAAGTACATGCCAGATAAAAAAAATAAAGCCAAGGCATTTGTATTATTAAAAACTAAACATAAAACCAGCGTTAAATGCAAACATCCCCCAACCAACTATAAAAGTTTAGTTCATGGTTGTGGGGTCCATCCACAAAATATCATCATTTAAATAAATAAAAAAAACTAAGACAATGGGCATAAAGGAAGTCCATCGATACAACCCTTCAATGGATCCAAGCTCTCAGCCTTTAGCTGGTCGAACCACATCGCCTCTCGGTTCACCACAGTGCAACCTCTTCTCTCTGATCTATCTTCTCTCAAGTGCTTGCTCGATCTCTTTAAATAGGCTTGTGTTGGATCCCTAGGATAAGCCTGTGAGTTTGAAATTTGAATGCACAAGAGATAAGAGGCGTGATCATCTTATCCAAATTTGAATCCTAGGGATGAAGTGTACAAGGTCCAACAACTACTTAACCGGGCATCAGACTTCACTTCTATGCCAGTTGAGCTTGGCAATCTCTGATCCAACTTTACCAACTGCAACTCAGCATTATCTTTGGCATTCCCTGCTTTTGCTCCTGCGCTATACTGCCAAGCATGTCATGCTTTGCCAACAAAGCAACCCTTCACACTAGCAAAGCACAAAAATTCTCTATCTCCCTAACTCCTTATGCAAATGCATGAATTTAACAATTAAAAGCAAATAAATATGCTTAAAGGGTTAGCAAAGGCTTTGTAAAATAAGCATAAAAATAATACTTTTGAGGAGTTAACATTTACCTCATTAAAATTATTTCCTAGAAAATTCAGCGACACAATACATGAATAAGAGAAAAAAGTACAACACATAGTTACTCCCGTAATGCAAGCATCACTAAATATATTTGAAAATACATAATTTCATGTTGAAAATTAATTTCTCAAATGTTTCAAAAGGAAGAACTTTAACAAATAGATCTGTCAAATTTTCATTTGAACAAATTTGTTGAACAACAAAGTCTTCATTTTTTTATAGATCATGAGTGAAGAAATTTTTTGGAGAGATGTATTTATTTTATCACCCTTTTATGTGTCCTTTTTTAAGTTGCGCAATGCATGCAACATATAAGAATGTCAATGAAATATGAATCTTCTTAGATCTAGCATGTTATTATAGAACATTGGGTAAAATATTTTATATAATTACCATTCCAATATTCTAACTTTTCTGAAAATATGTGCACCATATTGGTTCGACAAACAACAACAAAGCTTCAACCAATTAAAATTCATTCTGACAAATGTTCATGTTTTGACTCAATGTAAATCTGACCAGGGTTACATTGTGTTTAGTAATGCTTCATTTAACGGATCGAATTGCTCATTGATTTAATAATGAAAGTTAGTGGCATACATTTTTCATCATCTTAAACCGCACGAGAAAAAATATCTGACTCACGACCTAGAGCTTGTAACGATTGGGTTTGCTCTAAAAATTTGGGAATACTATTTGATGGTGAGATGTGTCACGTGATCATCGATCACAAGAGTTTAAGTGTATTAATATATATGAAAGATTTTATGAATTCACGGTGTCTCAATATCCATCAACTTTGATCGACATCCTTAATATGTATCTAGATTTTGAATTTTTTTACAAGAATCTTTAGGAACTCAGTTAATCTAATTACATCATTCGACAATTCAAAAGAGTTATCTAGGTAACTTCCTTGTGAATTGAATAACTCGAATAAATTTTCAATTAAATATGATACTATTGATTCGATTGTAGACTGTGGAAGACATGCTTTTAGCTTATTTTATCGAGTTTGAACGAAGGAAGTAAGGTGAAATCCATACCCTAATCAAATTTGTGTAAAACAACAACTTTCAGTCCAATATACAAATGGCATTGTTTGAAGCTTTGTGTGACAAGAAGTCTCATACACCAATTTGTTGGTCTGAACTTGATGAAAATAAATTGTTTGGCCCCGAATTGATATGTGAAACTGAGGAGAAAGTCAAAGTTACTTGTGACCGATTAAAACTTGTCTTCAATAGGCAAAAAACATATGCATTATACATCAAGCGTAAGGATATTGAATATGGAATTGGTAAAAAAGTGTGTTTGGAAGTCTATTATTGGAAGAAAATTCTCTAATTTTGTAAGAAATGCAAGCTCAATCTCCGACTCATTAGACCATATAAAATTATAGAACGCATCGGCTCTATAGCTTACTAACTCTCTCTCCCACCTTAATGGAGTTGAGTTCACAATGTCTTTCATGTCAATGCTTTAAAGGTGCTGAATGGACCATTCTCATATCATTGGATCGAAATTCAACCAGATTTGAGCTACAAGGAAAAATCGATCAAACTCTAGCTCGTGAAGTGAAAGAGCTACGAAAAAAACACATTGTTATTGACAATTATTTGATATAATCATAATGTTGAAGACGCAAGCTGAGAACATGCTAATTGAATGAAAACTCGATATTTGTATATGTTTATTTTAAGTAAAATTTAATGATGAATTTTTTTAAGGTGTAGAATTGTAACATCTCTAATTTTGGTATACAAATTTGTCTAAAATCGGAAAATATAGAGAGTGTTACAAACATGGCCAAATAGCATTTGGCTATACATCATATCTCATTTTGAGCTTTTTAATAGCCTTCGCTTTCTTTATTTAAGTTTATTTGTTTTGTTTTTTTCGTATATTTTATTGCGCTTTCCTTTGTCTCTGTGACACATTTTCTATGTCTTTATGGCACGTCTTACGACTACCTTTGCAGGCATTTGGTGTTCGTTCGGTGTCCCTCACATGTTTATTTCTTATTTGTATTTGTCGGTGGTCTTGGATAGTTTGATCCCTTTTGGGTTGTTGCCCAATGTAATCAGAACTATGTAGCGGATCGTGACATTTGAGAATAGGCGTGAAAGGTGGTTGTTGATTTTGGGGATTTTATCTAGTTCGTGTGTTGACTACTCCTCAGTGACCCTTCCTACAACGGACTATATAAATTTTTTTAGTGCAAAGAGGAAGTGTAAGACTTGACCGATGCATCACTTATCTATTTTTTTAAATCTATCGTTTTTTCTGTCGTATTTTGATGTTTTAAAACTTTTAAGATGTTATGTTCTTGTTTTATCTTTTTGTTATCAATAAAGTTGTACGATTAATGTGTAAAAAAATGTGAATTTAACCTTATAATGAGTTTTATTCGGCAGATAAAGAGATTGAAATGAACAATGGTGGTGGTGAGTGCTAAGTTATTTGCATTGACTGAGGGGATATTTTTTTAAAAGGAAAATACAAAGTTTTGTTTATGAGAACATTTTCAAGTTCTGAGTACCATAAAGTTGAGTTAAAATGATGATTGTTTATTAAACATGGTTTGAAGGATATATAAAGAGATATATCCAATAAAATTACATTATCATCGTAATGAGTATAAAATGAAAAAGATAAACAAACAAAATTAAAATGGATAAATATTCAAAGTATGAATCAATACTAATGATATTAGTAAAAAACATGTTGAAAAGAAGGAACCCTTGACCCTTGTACCAAAAATATATACCGAAATTTAATCACAATTTTGTTGTTGTTAATTATATATTATATTTAATATTTAATTAATTTATATTGAGTTAATATTAAAAATATTATCAAACTAACTTATCTTGGGCTAAAATTCAACTTAATATGGCATTGCCCGGACTTGCAACAAAGGCTTTCAATGTATTAGACTAACATGATAACCAACTACACCACTAAACCTTTGACATCTTGGGCTAAAATTAAAAATTAAATAGGTGTGATATTCTGAGTAAAAACCTTTTGCCCTCTTTTTGTGCTTTATGTATGCCAACATTAAAAAGCTAAATCTTACTCTCTAAACCTTAAAAATTAAACTCTACATCCTAAATCCTATACTCTAAGTCTTAAACCTTAAACTTAATATTTTAATATTAGAATATAGACAGAGACACGGAAGATGTAATATCCCTTCATCGGGCTTATAAGGAAGTTATTATTTTTGGTCCTTAAAGAGGTTAGTTAATGTGATTAAAAGATGACAAAGTGGAGGAGTGTAGGACCAAAATGAAAAAGATAAAAGTCAAGACACTCTAAGTGCAAGGGACCAAATCGAATAGTTTGCTAACCTTAAATCTTGCATGCTAAACTTGAAATTCTCATGTGCTTGAACACATGTCGATTAATTGAGATGCAAAATGGATGATTTGGAGAGGGGTTTCAGTAATGGTAATGAGGGAAGAAAGATCATCTCCTTCCTTGGCTGAAAACCGAAGCCAAGAAGAATAGAAATAGAAAGAGAGAAAACTCCATGGATGCAAGTAGATTTAAGCATGGTTCGGTCTACTTTTGAAGCTTGTTGATCCAATGAGGAAGGTAAACACTCTTCCCTTCCACTTAAATAAGCTGAATCGTTAGGATAAATTGTGAGTAGACCAAATGGTTTTACAATTGTTTGAACGATAATGTTGGGGAAATTGGAATGTGATTTAGTTCGGTGGAATTGCATGGAATTAAATCTTTAGAGTAGTGGAGAGTTGGCTATTCGAATTGTTTCAAGCATGGATGAGTTACTTGAGTCCTTGAAGAATTGAATTTTGATATATGTGTTAGTCCAGAATAAGTTATACTTATATATATGACTGTCTAAACTGATTTTCAGTTATGGTTTCATGAAGCTTGGAATGTAAATGGGGTTCGGATAAGTTCTGTTAGAACAATTGGTGTTCGAATAAATCCTTTCTAATGAGGCATTAATGCTAGACTCAAGTTAAAGTATTCTTTCTATATATTAAGCAGACTAGAGCTGGTTTGGGTGTTCTAATCAGGGGATACAATATCTTATCAATTAGAGGGTTGTCCAAAAATTCAGAAGTGTTAAATGAATTGTTATGCTAATGCTAGGTGCCTTATAATCTTTATTGAGTTGTTAAAACAGGGAAATGTGTCTTAAAAGGGCTGCCCTGCACCTATGAAAACATTAAAGACAAAATGTGAATGCATACTTGTATGTCTAGGAAGTTAGGGACTGTTTTGAGGAAACCTTTGAAACTGTTTGGACTGTTTGGCACCTAAACTGTGATCATATGAGATCAAGGACAGCTTTGTCATCTCAGAATATATGGAATATGTATGTTTGCATACATGAAGAATAGAGTGATTTGTAAATAGTTTATTGATTGGAATGGTTCTAAAATACGACGTTATTCTTGATAAATTGTTAGATCAAGAAGGTGTGATTGAAGAAGGATCTAAGGTAAATCATTCAAAGGATAAAGGTGAAGGGTTGCGACTTGGAAGCAAACTAGCTTGGAGCATCGGTGAGTGTAGTTTAAAGTCTCGAGGTAAAATAGAATATCCCGAGCTTATTCATTATGACTTTACTGACTTTTGTGTGCTATTAAAGCTAAATTGTGTTACAATGGCTAAGCTTGGACACTTGGTAAGTGCCTTATTGAAAAGTACTTTAAATCTAAAATTGGTTGAAGGCTTACTTCAAGGCTAGATTTTATGGTTAAGAATGTATGTACATACATAAATGGATATTAGTATGTCTTGATAGATTTGTGACATGCCTGAATTAGGGGTGATCGCATATAGATGCTTGAGTTTGCCAAATATGATGTATTACAAACTTGTAAAATGTGTTAGTAAGTAGAAGAGACTATGATCGAATATTCTCAAATAAATACTTGCTAAACTTTAATCGATTTGATGAATGACGTGAATGTTTATTTGAAAGATTTTACCTATTAGTGCTCAAGCCAATATTAAAATAACACTTGGCTAAGTTCATGAAGAATAAATGATATTAGAAATTATTGTAAACTTAGCTAAGAGTGGTGGATTAGAAAAGAATAATGGGTCGAGAAGTGAAGGAAATTGTTTCTTGCTTGACTTGAAAGAATAATGCTAGATTTCTAAGTACTTATAAGTAAACTTAATAGACTGCTATGCGTTGCGTGTAATAAGTGCTACACAATTGTGCAAGTATACACGTCGCAAGTAATAAAGTTATATGAGTATCGAGTATCGTCTCCACAGGGATTGGTTTGGGCCACTTTGCTTAAGTTACTGCACTGTGAAAAGTAAAAACACAATTGATAATAGGAGTTCTAATTAACGAGTAAACTAAGAGCAATAAACTAAAAGAATAGATGAAATTAAAATAGAGTAAATAGGCCAGGTTATCGTGAGTTGAGGTGTGATAGCTGATTGGATCGTCTTGGTAAAAGAGTGCAAGGGCAACTTGCACAGCGGGGTTGCCTTGGCAACTAATTGATGGTTGCCTGGGCGACTAGCTTGGCAACTACTTGGGCATCTGGCCGCAACTTCAAGGTTCGACAAAGCGTTCTTTAATGGTTTCTTCTTATCCCTAAGTCGAAACTCTAGCTACTTGTGCATGCCTTGATAATACATCCCTGCGTGAATCAAGGGTGAACAACATCCAATCTTGCGCTCCTCTTAGCCGTTGAAATCCTTAACTTATTCCTAAGCCGGATTAATCTTCATCATCAATAGATTGAATAAAGACCATACTCATTCGTTTCTTGAATCTAACTCTCCCGATATTAGATAAATAGATGAAGTTACGAGATCCTCTCCCAATTCACTCGCAAACAAGAATAAAAGCCAAGAATGAGTAAACCTTGAATAGAAAAGTGCAAACTCTTATTACCTAAACAAAATCCAATTGTTTCTCACAACAACAAAACACAATAACCCCAACCAATCAAGTTAGTTCATGGTTGGGTTCAAAAGATATACAAAGAATAATCCCCAAACCATGAATCTAATGGAAGCAAAGAAGAAGAAGAAGAAATCAAACTCTCTCCCCCTTGCTTTCTTGTCGAAATCTCTTCCTTCTTGCCCTTTGGAGTTGTCGAAATTTTCCCTCTTCTTGCTCTCTTTGGATTGTCGAAATCTCCATCTTATTTATAGGGCTAGGCCAAAGTCCTTCTTTGAGGAGGAAGTTAAGTTGGAATTAAATTATCTTTAAAGAATATAATTCTTTATTATAATTGTATTCCTACTAGAACTTCTCCTATCTTCTTGGAATTTAATTCTTCTTTAATCTCTGCATGGAAATCAAATTCCTTTGGGTTTGGGCTTTGCTCCACGTTATCTTGGGCTTGTCTAGTCATCAATTTCGACTACCATATCACCTTTGCTCTTGTCGACAATTTCCATGGCAACTGGCTCGGCATCTCCTTCATGTATTGCCCTGGCAACTGGCTCGGCATATCCTTCATGCATTGCCCTGGCAACTAGCTCTAGCCTTGCTTTGGCAAGTGATCCTGCATATAGACACAAAACACACCAAAGCAGCATCTTTTCCCACAAAAACTACCAAGTTATGTAATCAAGCTCAACGATGGAAGGAATCATGAATTAATGCATGAATGACTAATTATGCAACTAATATGGGCCTAAGTCTAACAATAATATGAGTAAAAAGGGTAATAAAAATAGCACTTTTGAACACTTATCACACCCCCAAACTCGAACTATTACTTGTCCTCAAGCAATGCAAACTAATAATTACCTGCCAAGACTTTAATCATCAAAGACATGCTTCAAACTTGAATTCAAACCTCAGAACCGTGGCACAAAGTATGATCACCTTTTAATTTTTCGGATAGCACAAAAATTACCCGGAACCAAACTATAATGTTCGTGACAATGTGTGTGCGTAGTTGAGTACAAGTTGATTTTCAAGATTCTATGTGAACAATAGGCTTTTATCAATTTAATTATCGGGGCATTTATTTTTATTTTCACTAGAGCTAATTTCAGGCACCTCTAGCAAAGTAAGCAATTTCTCATTTTATTTTAGTCGACTAGAGCCAATTTCGGGCACCTCTAGCGATTCTTTAATGTGCATTAACTACTAGAGCCAGTTTCGGGCACCTCTAGCAAGAAAGAGCAATTACTACTAGAGCCAGTTTTGGTCACCTCTAGCAAGAAATTAACTTTTAATTTTCAATTTTAAATTTACCCTAATTTTAAGCAACCTAAGTTCACTAAGTTTCTTTCAATCAACAAGCCACAACCGTGTAAAAAAAAATTCAGCATCATAGTAAAATTCTAAGTTCTTTTCATGTAATCCTAAAATTAAAGGTTCTTTCAATTAAGTGCAGTGGCAAAAATTCATCATTGGATATTCAACAAGTCTTAAGCAATTAAATCAAATTAAAGGCATGGCAAGTAACATATGCAACCTATATGTGATTGCTAAAGATGAATGCAACTAAACATGAAACTAACTAGAAACCAACACCCCCCAAACTCGAGAGAAGCATTGTCCTCAATGCACGTAAAAGTGAAACAAAATTTAAAAGAAACTAAATGAAATGAGTTAGTCAGAGAGGTCGTCACCTCGAGTGATGAATTTTCTTCGTGCCGTTTGCTTGATTCAATTTTCGGTCAGTGGTTAAATGCTTGTGGATGGTACCGCGTGAATAGCATTGCCTTGATTTGATCCATGATTGCCGATGCAGGTTTACTTGCTTGTGCATCAGTAGTTGCCGAAGCCATTGTTGTTGCCTGGGCATCGCCAGTTTCTGTTGTGGTTGTTGTGGCAAGTAGTCGGCAGTAAATTTCCTTAGCATGGTGGTTGTGAGTCTTGTTGTGGAAAAAAAACCTGGAAACTAAAGATAATAAAGAAAAATAAAATATATCCTAAAAAATAAAGAGAAAAAAATAACCAAAAATAATAGAACAAAATAGTTCGAAAAATAAAAATAAAAATAAAAATAAAAATAAAAATAAAAATAAAAATAAAATATCAAAATGAGAGCATGCTCATGCATCTCCTAAGGTGTCAACTTCTTTGTTACGTTCTACATGGGCACCGTTGTAGTGCTTCAATCTTCGTCCGTTAACTTTGAATTCATGTTCGTCGGTAATGGACTTGATTATCACGACACCATGAGAGAATGATTTGACAACTTTGAATGGTCCCGACCATCTTGATTTCAGCTTTCTCAGGAAAAGATTTAGTCGAGAATTGAATAAGAGAACTAGTTGCCCTGGCAATAGTTTCTTGTCGTGCCATTGCTTTGTTTTCTCCTTGTAGATTTGTGTATTGTTATAGGCGAGTGCAAGGAATTCTTCTATCTCGTTGAGGTCCAACAGACGCTTTTGTCCGGCACTTTCCTAATCCATATTCACGGTCTTGATTGCCCATTGGTTTGTAGGTGATATTGCTCGTCCTTTGGCAACGATCAGATTGCTTGTAAAACTCTTGGGCATCTTTGTACAGTGTTGGCCAATACAAACCGGATTGAAAAACTTTGGCCGCAGTACGAGTTCCTCCAAAATGTCCTCCATAGGGTGAAGAATGGCATTGCCGGAGTACATTCTGTTACTCCTCTTCAGGGACACATCGGCTTATAACCTTATCTGCACATTGTTTAAACAAAAGAGGCTCGTCCCAAAAGTAATGCTTAGCATCATGGCAGAACCGCTTCTTCCCTTGGTGAGTAAGGCCATAAGGTAAAATACCACAAACAAGGAAATTAACTAAATTCGCGTACCAGGGTATTGCCGAGGCATGTGCTTCCGTGGCGACTACTCCCAAGGTTGCCAAGGCGTGTGCGTCTAGAGTTGCCGAGGTATACACATCCATGGTTGCCGAGGCGTGCGTATCAGTAGTTTCCGTGGCGTCGAGGGTTGCCGAGGCATGCACATCCATGGTTGCCGAGGCATCAGGGTTGCCGAGGCGTGCGCTTCCATGGTTGCCGAGGTGTGCGTATAAGGAGCTACTGCGGCGTCGAGGGTTGTCGAGGCGTCAAGGGTTGCCGAGGTAACTAAAATTTGTTCATCCAGGAGTGCATCGTATATCTCTAAATCCGCATCCTCCTCCTTGTGAGTTGGCCTTGGACTGTTCCTACCACGAAATCACTTGCATCACACATGAGCTCAAAATGTGGCGTCCAATCTGGTGGAACGACAATGGGTGCCGAGGCAACTGTCGAACTCATTACCAAAAATGGAAAAACCATCCATGAGGATCTCAAGGAGGTCTTCGACCATGTCTGAAAAGAGTGCCATCATGCATCTTCTAATGTTACTGCATATCTGAGTAAACTTGAGGAGAGTCGTTTCCGATACTTCTTATAGTACATCCGTACCCTCCATCGGGTGACAATATTGCCCAAAAAGAGTTGGGCCAATGTGCTCCCAGCTACTCCCTTTTGCATTACCATGGTGGATGTGTCTTTCTTTCGTGTTCCCTTGTAGTCCATGCATGCCCTCCACCTTGCTACTATTCTTGAAGGCACAAATATATTAATAGGAAAAATTATATCCATTCTCAACCATTCAATTACCTCATTCTTGTCGACTTCTATCATGATTGGATGTATCCTTTGTTGTCGTGATAATTGCTGCTCAAGCCAATTTCCGTGGTAATCAGTTGCCAAAATTTGCTGTAAGTCAAGGGAAGAACTAATTTTCTGAAAAGCTTTACGAATCCAAACACCGTTTTCTTTTGGCCTCTCAAACATCTCCATCAGTAGAGATTTCGATGGCTTCAAATCTACCAACCTCGGTTCCTCAAGATATACCTGTAATGGACGAGATGAGTTTTTAAAGAATTCAAAAGGTTCAACTATTACCTGCTCATATTCCATTGGCAAAGTATTATTATCTCGTTGATCTTGCATGTGGCCGTGTAATTGTCGTGGCAATTGTAGATGAGAGCAATCTACAGATTCCTGCTTGAGCATCAACGTTGTAACCTTCTGGGCATCAGGTTCCTCAGAATTTGCTGTAGTATTGTTGTTCTCAGCTTCACCAAGTGTTGTCGCGACATTGCTCTATTCAGGCTCCTCAATCATTGTCGAGGCAATTTGTTATTCAAGCTCATCATGTGTTGGGCAGTCTCTCTCATTGGCATCCTCTTGACTTTGAGGTTCTAGTTGTTCCTCACACATCGGAGAGATTTCTTTGCATTGCTTCTTATCCTCTTGCCTTGGGACGTCAGTATCCCTAGGAATGAATTGTTGGTGCATGTTATCCATGACATATGTGGATCTCCCCAATTGATCTTCTAAATCCCCTAAGGTTGCATCCTACTGAGCTATCCTCGTATCCATAGATTTTGATAGCTCTCGAATCTCTTCAATTGATCCGTCAAGTCTAGCAAATGAAGCTAGTAACGTTTCCTCCAAGGAATTGGAATGCTCTTGAAAAGGACTACATTGCCATGACATATTTGTTGCTGCGGCAAAATTGTTATGGTAAAATTTTTTTGAGCTTTTTGACCATACCATGAAGAATTTTGCTGTTGGTTCCCTCTATGGTCCTCCATGTAGTTATATGCACCGAAAATGTGAGGGCAATTTTTAAACACATGATGTTCTCCACACATAGCACAAGATTTTTCCACGGTATAAGTTCTTTGGGTTTTTCTTGGTTGGTATAGGTAATCATCAAAGGGTGTAAGAACTCTTGATTGGATTGATTCATATCTTCCAACATCATCTCTCGAATAGATCAGTTTTTATTTCCTGACATGTTGATGTTCCTTAACTTGTAGCGCACCTAATTTTTTTTTTGATAAAACAAACAAAAAGAAAAGTTAGTAAAACTAAGAGAAAAAATCCAATAACAAAAACAACTAACACCAATTGCCAATCCCCGGCAACGGCGCCAAAAACTTGTTGCGTGTAATAAGTGCTACGCAATTGTGCAAGTATACACGTCGCAAGTAATAAAGTGATATGAGTATCGAGTATCGTCTCCACAGGGATTGGTTTGGGCCACTTTGCTTAAGTTACTGCACTGTGAAAAGTAAAAACACAATTGATAATAGGAGTTCTAATTAACGAGTAAACTAAGAGCAATAAACTAAAAGAATAGATGAAATTAAAATAGAGTAAATAGGCCAGGTTATCGTGAGTTGAGGTGTGATAGCCGATTGGATCGTCTTGGTAAAAGAGTGCAAGGGCAACTCAGTTGCCGTGGCAACTTGCACAGCGGGGTTGCCTTGGCAACTAATTGATGGTTGCCTAGGCGACTAGCTGGGCAACTACTTGGGCGTCTGGCCGCAACTTCAAGGTTCGGCAGAGCGTTCTTCAATGGTTTCTTCTTATCCCTAAGTCGAAACTCTAGCTACTTGTGCATGCCTTGATAATACATCCCTGCGTGAATCAAGGGTGAACAACAATCAATCTTGCGCTCCTCTTAGCCGTTGAAATTCTTAACTTATTCCTAAGCTGGATTAATCTTCATCATCAATAGATTGAATAAAGACCATACTCATTCGTTTCTTGAATCTAACTCTCCCGATATTAGATAAATAGATGAAGTTACGAGATCATCTCCCAATTCACTCGCAAACAAGAATAAAAGCCAAGAATGAGTAAACCTTGAATAGAAAAGTGCAAACTCTTATTTTCTAAACAAAATCCAATTGTTTCTCACAACAACAAAACACAATAACCCCAACCAATCAAGTTAGTTCATGGTTGGGTTCAAAAGATATACAAAGAATAATCCCCAAACCATGAATCTAATGGAAGCAAAGAAGAAGAAGAAGAAATCGAACTCTCTCCCCTTGCTTTCTTGTCGAAATCTCTTCCTTCTTGCCCTTTGGAGTTGTCGAAATTTTCCCTCTTCTTGCTCTCTTTGGATTGTCGAAATCTCCATCTTATTTATAGGGCTAGGCCAAAGTCCTTTTTTGAGGAGGAAGTTAAGTTGGAATTAAATTATCTTTAAAGAATATAATTCTTTATTATAATTGTATTCCTACTAGAACTTCTCCTATCTTCTTGGAATTTAATTCTTCTTTAATCTCTGCATGGAAATCAAATTCCTTTGGGTTTGGGCTTTGCTCCACGTCATCTTGGGCTTGTCTAGTCATCAATTTCGACTACCATATCACCTTTGCTCTTGTCGACAATTGCCATGGCAACTGGCTCGGCGTCTCCTTCATGTATTGCCCTGGCAACTGGCTCATCATATCCTTCATGCATTGCCCTGGCAACTAGCTCTAGCCTTGCTTTGGCAAGTGATCCTACATATACACACAAAACACACCAAAGCAGCATCTTTTCCCACAAAAACTACCAAGTTATGTAATCAAGCTCAACGATGGAAGGAATCATGAATTAATGCATGAATGGGTAATTATGCAACTAATATGGGCCTAAGTCTAACAATAATATGAGTAAAAAGGGTAATAAAAATAGTACTTTTGAACACTTATCACTATGAACATGCCATAGTGGTGTGAAAGAAATTGGTGAAATAATGCTTATTTATGGTAGTAAATGTCATGTTTATGGCTTATTGCCACTCGAAATAATGAGTTAAAGATTGTATAAAATGCTTGATGAATAAAAAGCTTTGTAATAAATACATTGAATAAGATTTAGCAAAGATGCTACTTGAGCAAATGAGTTATGAATCTGGTAACCCATTTCGGAGCTATGCTCCCTTGAATATGAGAAAGACGAAATGTCTAAACATGAAAGCCTTGGTTAGTATTAGTCCTAGCTTGATTAGCATGCCAATAGATCCTGAGCTCAGTCGGTTACGGACTATGGTCCCTTGATGGTACTACGATACCCTTGCATATTCTTGATTTAATGTGAATTTCAATGGTAAATTCTACCATTGCCTGATGATTGCTTCAAAAAGAAGATTGATTATAGGCTAGTAACTAATCAAGGCTATTGATAACAACTAAGGTTGCTTGAAATCTTGTGGTTTGAGAATCTGAATCTCAAGGCTTTATTAAAAAGAAAAGATTGATTTTAAAATACAAAATAATAAGCCCTCATGATTTCCTTATGAGACAAATATTATATGATTGGAAAGTGATGCTTGAGGCTTTGTAAGACAAGGCCATAAAAATATGAATTTATAAGTGAAACATCAGTGAATAATGGTAACTTGTTTGATTAGTATTGAGATTGTAATGGAAGCTACACTTTACTCCAATTATTATATAATAGTTTGAATCTTTAAGACTAGAAATTATAAGACCTATAATGATTAAGAAGGGTATATGATCAGATACTTGATAATCAATAGAAAACCTATGGAATAGTAGTATATTTCTAAAGAGTTATTTATATATATATATGTAAGTATGTTATTTTCGAACAAGAACCATATGTTATCCTAATTAATCACTTGTAAACAAGAACTACTTTGTTTGTACTTATACTGAATAGATCGAAAAGGGGTAATACCTAAAGGCCTGGCTAAGTAAGGAAATTCATGTTTTGGCGTGTTAGGTTTGGTGCCTTAAGCTAATTAACTTGCTTGATCAAGAAGTTGAAAGATGGAATTGAGCTATTAAAATAGTTTTTAAGGCTAATGTGCTTGTAATTTGGATTTATGTTTCATTACATCTTTTGTATGATTAATTTCAAGGCTGTCTTGTTTGTAAATGAACTTGAAATTGGTTGTTTCAATTGTTCAGATCTGGAAACTGTTTTTGTGCACTAAATAATGACAGTTTTATGTGTTTTGATAGGTAGGAGACTATTTTAATCAGCAAACAAAATAGGGGAAGAAATTAACTTTTAATTGAGTATTGTTTTAATGGAAAATTGTGGTGTTTAGGACTGCCCTGTGTTTAAGGAAAATAATAGGGACCGTTTTAAGATCATAAACTATTTGAGCTTCATTGAATGTGTGTCTGTGAATTTATCACTATTTATGCATCGGTATGATATGGTTACTCGTGCTGCAAAGTGTAGAAAAGAGAGTTTGAATACTTTTCTTGTTATATCGATATACAAAAGAAGAAGTCTATTTATAGACTTTTACAGAGGAGTTTTACACAGAGTAGTTAACCTATTAGGATTGGACTCTTATCCTTTACAATGATAGAGACTCTTATCCTTTACAATGATAGAGTTAGATTATAACTAAACTACTTAGTTATGATAGAGTTAGACTTCCTATTATACACGTATTAACTCACACTCCCCCTCAAACTGGCGTGTATATGTTGTGTACACCCAGTTTGGATGAAAACTCATCAAAAGTCGCCCTAGGAAGTGTTTTGGTGAAGATATCAGCAAGTTGATTCTTGGTAGGAATATAATGAAGCTTTATTACTCCATTATTGACCTTTTTATAGATAAAATGTCTATCTATTTCAATATGTTTAGTCCGATCGTGTTGCACTAGATTCTTGGCAATGCTCATTGCTGATTGACTATCACTGTAAACCTTAAATTCTAATTTTCCATCCAACTCTAACTCAGTGAGGAGCTTTTTAATCCATATTCCCTCACATATTCCAAGAGCCATCGCTCTGAATTCCGCATCTGCACTGCTTCTAGATACCACAGCCTGCTTTTTACTTCTCCAAGTGACCAGATTTCCCCACACAAACGTACAATAGCCACTCACAGACCTTCTATCTATTAGTTCTCCTGCCCAGCTTGAGTCTGTGTAGACTTGCACAGTTCTATCTTGATGTTTTCTGAAAATAAGCCCAGACCCTGGTGTAAACTTCAGGTACCTCAGTATCCTATCGACTGCCTCCATGTGCTCTTCTCGAGGATCACTCATGTGTTGACTCACTATACTTACTGAGTATGCAATGTCAGGTCTGGTGAGTAGGAGGAAGATTAGTTTTCCTACCAGCCTTTGGTAGGACCTTTTATTCACTGGGTTCCCCATTCCATTTTTACTGAATTTCAAACCTGGTTCCATTGGAGATTCTGCTGGTCTACACCTGAGCATTTCGATTTTTGTAAGTAGATTTAGAATGTATTTTATTTGTTTGATAATTAACCCTTCTTTTGATCTTGCAACTTCCATTCCCAAGAAGTACCTAAGGCTTCCTAAGTCATTAGTTTCGAACTCCTTTGCTAGAATAGTTTTCAGCTTCTCTATTTCTTCTATGCCATCCCCAGTAATAATCATATCATCAACATAGACAATTAAGAGAGTTATCTTACCATCCAGTGCAGCTTTTCTAAATAATGTATGGTCTGCTTGACTTTGCTTGAAATCATTCTAAACCATAGCTCTAGCAAACCTGTCAAACCATGCTCTAGGGGATTGCTTCAAGCTGTAAAATGATCTATTCAGTTTGCACACTGTGTTTGTTGTGGTCTTCTCTTCTAAACTAGGTGGAACCTGCATGTACACTTCCTCCTCAAGTCTACCATTTAGAATTGCATTTTTGATGTCCAACTGATGCAACTTCCAATTCTTGTTAACTGCCACTAAAAGCAATACCCTGATGGTGTTTAACTTTGCTACAGGTGCAAAAGTTTCTTGATAGTCTACTCCATATGATTGAGTAAACCCTTTAGCCACCAACCTCGCCTTGTATCTCTCAACACTCCCATCTGAATGGCACTTGACTGTAAAGACCCATTTACACCCCACAACCTTTTTTTCCTTCTGGCAGATCTATCAAGCTCCCGGTATTGTTCTTTTGTAATGCCTTAATTTCCTCTTCAACTACTCTCCTCCATTCTAGACTGTCAAAGGCCTCTTCCACTGTCTCAGGAATTCTTATGCTGTCAATGCTAGCTGTAAAAGCTTTGAATCCAGGTGTTAATTTCCCATAGGCAATAAACCTGTTAATAGGATGAGCAGTACATTTCCTTACCCCCTTTCTAATAGCAATAGGAAACTCATCTAAGTTAACAGTAGTAGAATCCTGTGGAATAATATTACCTCATGTCTCCAAAGTAGCAGGACTCAAAGCTAGTTCTTGGCAAGTGTTAGGCTGACTAACTGCCTCGGTCAAGTTTCTTTTTCTTCTTGTATAGACACTGAGTTGTCTTTCTGGTGGTTGTAGAGTCATAGAGTTTGGTGATGTATGTGGTACAGTTTTAATCATTGGAGGAAGTGTTGTATAAGGGCTGGTAGTTTTAGATTGCGGAGAAGGTGTGTCTACAGGATTAAGAGCAACACTCACAATTTCATCAGAAGTAGGCTCGGAAGAAGTATTTTGTGGAGTAGTGGTACTTACATCAAGAATAGGCAAGGAAATAATGGGCTGTGGATCATGCAAAGACTGAGATTTCATGTATCTCTCCCCCTGAATTTCAGTTCCTGCAAAGTAAGGTTTATTTTCAAAGAAAGTAACATCAAAAGAGATGTAGGTTTTCTTGGTAATGGGGAAGTAACACTTGTAACCCTTCTGACTCGATGAATAACCTATAAACACACAACGTAGAGCCCTAGGATCAAGTTTACTCCTATTATTGCGATGCACATGAACAAAAGATGTGCATCCAAACACTCGAAGAGGAAGAACAGAGGATAATGGTTTAAAATATGGAAAATGTTGGAAAAGAGTTTCAGTGGGTACTTTGAATCCTAGTGTCTTGCTTTGCATCCTATTGATTAGGTAGGTGGCAGTAAGAAGAGCTTCCCCCCATAGATAATTAGGTGCATTGGCGGAAAATAATAGGGACCTAGTCACCTTTAGTAAATGTCTATTTTTCCTTTCGACCACTCTATTTTGTTGAGGGGTGTTGACACAAGAAGTAAGATGAAAGATGTCTTTTTCTTTGAAAAAATACCCAAGAGATTTGCTAAGATATTCACTCCATTATCATTCCTCACTATTTTAATTTGTTTCTCAAATTGAGTTTTGACCATGTGATAAAAACTTTTGAAAATTATTTCAACTTCAGATTTTTCTTTCATAAAAAAGGTCCAAGTTGTTCTAGAAAAATCATCAATAAACGACACAAACCATCTAGACCCAGAGATGTTTTTTACTTTAGAAGGGCCTCAAATGTCACTGTGTATAATAGAAAATGGTGAAGTAGGTTTATAGTGAGAAGGAACATATGGTTTTCTCGTATGTTTAGCCATTTGACATACTTCACAAGTAAAAGAAGAGGGATTTTTATTAATGAAGAAATTAGGAAACAACTTTGCAAGGTAGTAGAAACTTGGATGTCCTAATCGAAGATGCAAAAGCATAATATCATTCGAAGGTAAACTACTAGAAAAAACTAATGTTCTAAAGCAACTGGAAATAGAAGGATTCAGATAAGGTAGGCCATCAAGGATAGATAAGTTGTTACACAGCCTAGCACTGCCAATCACCGTCTTCGAGCCCTGTGCCTGAAAAACACAACCATCAACCCCAAAGTTAACCTCACATTTAACATCCTGAACCAATTTGCTAACAGATAATAAATTGCATGTGAGTTTGGGAACATAAAGAACATCAGACAATATTATCTTGCTACTCAATCGAACAGAACCACTCCCTTTTACTGTTGTAAGAGAACCATCGTCTATCTTGATGGAGGAAGGAGACTTGTGGTTACTACAATTGTGGAATAGAGTAGGATTTCTTGTCATATGATCAGAGGCACCAGAATTGACTATCCAATTAAATGCACTCATTTTTGCTAAGCAAGAAATACTACCTTTAGTAGCTGTTAAGGCATTAGGGACAGGCTTAGATGATAGGTGAGTAAAAATCTGTTGGAGTTCCTCGATCTGTTGTCTACTAAAGCTGCTGGAAGAATTTTCAGAAGATGTAAGATGGGCTTCTTTCTGGAATCTGGATTTAGGAGGCTTCCAATCTGCTGGTTTTCCATGCAGCCTCCAACATTGGTCCATCACATCCCCAACCTTTTTGCAGTGGTCACACCAAGGTCTCCCCCTCTTTTGCTTACTCCCAGAGTTGGAGTTTGTAAAAAGAGCATAAGCTTCTGTTTTCTGGACTGCTAGCACCATCAAGGAAAGTCTACTTTCTTCCCTTTGGATTTCTGAAAAAGCTTCTCGAACCAGTGGTAGTGGTTTAGTGGCTAAAATCCTAATACTGGCTCAATCAAATTCTCCATTCAGTCCGGAAAGAAACTGGAACACCCTCCTCTGATTTTTGAGCTTATTGTAAAAGCTAATGTCATCAGGAAACTTCCATTCATTAGCTTCATACAGATCTATTTGCTGCCAGCATTTGGTTAGGACTCCAAAATATTGTGCCACTGTTACCTCCCCTTGTTTGAGATCTTTGATCTTATTCTCAACTCAAGAGTTTTGGTGTGTTGTCAACACTGAAATACGTATCTCTGGCAGCATTCCAAATTTCTGCTGCAGTTTGATAAAGCATAAAATTTTCTCCAATTTCGGGTACCATGGAATTAATTAACCACGACATTATCATGGTGTTTTCACTCAACCAATTAGAGTAGGCTGGGTCAGACTCATATGGAACATGAGTTGAGTCTGAGAGATGGGAAGCTTTCCTTCTTCCTGTAATGTACACCCGCACTGATTGAGACCAAGGAAGGTAGTTGTTTCCATTTAGTTTATAGGATGTAATGGGAGAAAGAGAGGCATCTGAGAGTTGGAAATCAGATGGACGAGGGCTGTTTTGAGAGCTAATTTCTGATGTAGCAGAATTGGAATTAGTCATGGAGAGGTATAGATATGATCGAAAAGGGAAAAAAAAGATTTTGAGGAGATAGAATCGACCTAACCTGATACTATGTAGAAAAAAGAGAGTTTGAATACTCTTTTTGTTATATCGATATACAAGAGAAGAAGTCTATTTATAGACTTCTACAGAGGAGTTTTACATAGAGTAGTTAACCTATTAGGATTGGACTTTTATCCTTAACAATGATAGAGTTAGATTATAACTAAACTACTTAGTTATGATAGAGTTAGACTTCTTATTATACACGTATTAACTCACACAAAGGCCTAATTAATGATCAATCTAGTAGATTGCAAGTTGAAACCAGATATATATATATATATATATATGGTATACCTTGAAAGGTCGGAACGAAGAGTTCTATGATAAGCAATCTTAGAAGTATGAAGTTAAGTTATATTAACTTACTAATGAATTGGTGATGAATTGTACAATAAGGAATAATATGCATTGTTACATATAGTGTCTTGATGATTAATTAATACTTTCTTTAAGTACATGATGATGGTTCTATTCGCACTCTTCCAAATAGAAGGAAAGTTTAGTCAATTGATTGAGCTTCATCCTTACTAAGATGATTAACTAGTTGGATGAAAGGACTTGTACATCAGTTATGGTTAGTTTATTTAAACTACCTCACTAAGTAGACGTACTTACTCATCCTTCCATCTTCTTACAGGACGGGTTAATCTGATAACTCGGAGCTCGGACATGATCACAAAGACCTTAGTGTATGATGTAAATTCTTATACTCCTAGGTGGTGGCACATAAATTGATCCGTATGCATTAAGCATGTAGACTTCATTCTAGGCTTAATATATGTGTTTAAGCCTCATATGTGTCTTAAATTGTAAAGCCCTCTACATTATTATGTGTTTGATTTCATTGCTTTTGATTACCGTTGAATGTTCCTATAGGATGTTAGGAAGTAGATTGAATGAGATGTTTGTGGTATTTCCTTCTTAAATCGATAGCTTGAGTATTGAATAAAGAAGTTGGTAAGAAGCTTAGTTGATATCGGTAATGCTTATTCCGATTAAAGAGTGTTTTAAAACAAGTGTAGATATATATAGGCGCATGTGTAAAGAAGGATTTGGAAATAATCACGTTTGAAATCTGTTAGGCACATTTTTGTCTATGGGCCCTATAATGTTTTATAATCTGAGGTTATGTCTTGATAAATGCAGTTTTAGTTCATGGTTGTTTGTTATTCTTAACGAAATTAGGATTATATTTTGGCCACATAGTAATTTAATCTTAAGTCTTAAGATGGGGAGAGTGTAAAATATGATGGCTTGTAAGTAATTGCGTATATTATTAATTATCCAAGGTCTTTGAATTAGTCTATGTCTTGGAGTGCTTGGTATTGTTGGAAGCAAGTAATCTTTAAGTATGTTAATAGTCATAATCTTATGATTTGATCTATCGATTCTATAATAATCTTATAGAATATGCTTGACAACATGGTTATATATGAATGACTATATATGTTTCAATTTGAGTATCGATTGATAATTATCTGTTTGTCTTTGGATATTGGTTTCTTTGATTAACTAAAGATGAAAAAAGTTTTTAATTCAACCTCATCACCGAAAGCATGCTCCGTTGGTCAACCTAAATCTTGATATGAATGTTTGTATGTCTGTTAGTAACACGTTCTAAGCCGGTATATTTCTTAGACCGGGTTAGGGGTGTTACAAAAGAGATATGATTTCTATTAATATGATATCCTATCCTATTTTTTAGAAAAGAAAGTGTATGCGTTTGACTTAGGACCACGTCGGTTAAAGGGACTTTTGGTTACTCTTTCACTTCATCAACTCATCACCCTTCTTAACGTATCTATCTCTTTTCCTCTCAACTTCATGCAACTTGTACAAGTTTCACCTTCTTATTATATGCATCAAATTTCTTACAGTAACATCAGACGTTTGTCCTTGACACGACTTCCATATGTATGTATGTATGTATGTAGTTCTCCTTGCATTGAGACCTGTTCTCTCAGTTAACTTCACTTTCTTCTTGATTTGAATAACATATCTCTTTCTCGACAGCTAAAAACCATTTTAGGCAAATCTGACTCCGCCGAGGCCTCCGATCCAATAACTCAACCATTTTCTAGCGAAACCTCCCAAGAAATTACGCATCCATTCGTATGCTACCGTTGCCCTAGAAGGTTCACTTCAACCTATGCCTTAGGGAGTCACCAGAATGCACACAAGAAGGAAAGGAATGAAAAGCTTAGGCTCTATAACCAGCAACGCCTCGCATTATCGAGGTAGTCAACAGTTTTCGTAACTGATATTCCGTTGTCGACGCCTGATTCGATTGTTCTGCAGCTGCTGCCCATGGTTCCTGGCTTTATTTACCGCGCTCGTCCAAAATCACTAGTTTTCGTGCCTGCTGGGTTCGAATATGGTCCAGCAAGGGCTGGAGAGTTCCCATGTGAGGGCTCATATGAAGAAAATCAAAATTATCCTCGTTATAACAAGCCTCTCGATATGAAACCAAGGGCGTTGAAGTTGTTTTCGCATGAAGAAAGGGTTTTTTTGCCTAAAGTTGAAGAAGATGCAGGTCACAAGAGTTCAAAAGTTGATGATTTGGACTTGACTTTGAGGCTTTAACAAAAAGATGGAAAATACTATGAAAAAGGTCAAAATGTTTTAAGGCATCATAAATGAGAATCTGCCCAGCATACAAAAAACAAGAACAAATAAACTTGTGAGGGAAAAGAAAGAGTGGCCCTCATGGATATGTCCACATTTTCTTTCTAACTTGTCAGTTTAAGTTCTTAATTTCTACCATGATTCGTGGTTTAAGTTTAAACAGCTAGGGAGAAAGCAAAGCATGCAAGAAGGGGTGTACTCAAATGGGCCGGAAGGACAATCGTCCCCTAAAAATTTAAAATCTATATATGATTTAAAATTTTCCAATGTATTTTTTAAAAAAATTAATTTTTCGCCCCCTAAAATTTTATAAGTTTGCCCCTTAGAATTTTATAAGTTCGCTCCCTTAACATGAAATCTTGTGTTCGTCCCTTCATGCAAGTGGCTTATGACAGAACTTAACATAATCTATTGAGGGAACTTTTAAAAATGTTTAAATGTAGAGGGAACAACAATATAAATTATATTTTTTAGACGAGTAAAATATAATTTTACCATTATTTTATATTAAATTTTTCTAAATTAAATTTAATTTTTTGGTAGGGGTCGTGATCCTCGCGATTTCTTAGAGGTACTGCCCCTGCAATTGGCTAGGGTTATTTTTAAAATCATTTAATATATTAATTATATTATAAATATTTGTAAATTTTAGACTACAAATTTTATGCAAATATTTTTAATTTAATATCAAAATTTTAAAATATTTTTAATTTAATATTAAAAATTTAACATGTTAAAAATATATATGTTATAAGAAAAGTAGTTAAATTCCACTTCCAGTTAATTTTATATTTCTCCCCAAAATAATATAATCTTATATTCCTACTAAATAAATTAAATAAGATAATATCACATTCCCAATAATGCGTTTCATTCCATAAACAAAACGCCCACACAGTATAAGTAATACCCTTTCCATAAATAATGTATTCATTAACCTTAAAAAAACCAAATAAAACGAAACATAAAATGAAACATTGACAAAGGCCGAATAACCAATGAAACCTTCATGTAGTAGTCTAGGGCTCTAGGTCTTTGAACGTAAACCATGTATGAATCCTTTTAGGTTTACGACTCCAACTATATTCTAATTATCGGTCTAATTGTGCTTTATAACAATTAATTCCAATTATAGTCTATTCCAAGATTGTGAGATATAAAGCTCGTTTTGTCGTGCAATAATTCTCACAAAAACCTGAAATCGATCATGAAGAGACATGTCCTCTAATGGTGGATGCAACTACTTTTAGGTTTCTAATTAGTTTCACAATAAAAGAAGTTCTTAATTTTTGCCTAATGAATGTTGTTACAACCTTTTTGTATGGACCTCTTGAAAATAATATTTACATGAAACTTTCAGAAGAATTTAGCCTACCAAAAGCAATTAATTCAAGTTCTTAGGAATATTATTCAATTAAATTGAATAAATCCATTTATGGGTTAAAACAATCTGGGCGCATGTGGTATAATCATCTTAGTGAATACTTATTAGCGAAAAGTTATAAGAATGATTCAATTTCTCTGTGCATTTTATTAAGAGGTTTAGCTCTGGATTTGTTATTATTGTTATATATGTTAATGATTTGAATATCATTGAGACTCATGAAGAGATCTTTGTGACAATGAAATACTTAAAGAAAGAATTTGAAATGAAAGACCTTGGAAAAACAAGATTTTGTCTCGATTACACATTGAACACCTAAATGACAAAATCCTGGTGTATCAATTAACATACATAAAAAATGTAATGACCCGAAAATTGAGTTGGGTTCAGATATAATACGTGTTTGGTATTTTAAATTTAATGATTTAGTTTAAAGAGGAGTGATGATCATTTTTTAAAAGGATGAGAGATTGGGGGCTTAAGATGCAATTTTACCGTGATTTTACAGATGATATTTGAATTAAAGTGGTGAGAAAGGGAGGGGAAATCATATTTTTATATATGTTTCTCTCTCCCACTTTTCTATCTTTCTTTTCCTCTCATTTTCTCTCTTCCTCTTCAAACTTCTATCTTCGATCTACCGAGAT
Source organism: Hibiscus mutabilis (assembly GCA_019671005.1). Lineage (NCBI taxonomy): Eukaryota > Viridiplantae > Streptophyta > Magnoliopsida > Malvales > Malvaceae > Hibiscus > Hibiscus mutabilis. The sequence continues at coordinate 26,803,021 of CM033727.1, forward strand.
TCGGCCATCCGTTTTCAACACCTCCATCGTCATTATATTTATCTCATCGAGACGAGCTCACCAATACTAGTAACGTCGCCATCAGAGTTGCCATTAGAGGGGGTGAGAGAAAAGAAAATTTGGGTTGTTGAGTTGGGGTAGTTCAAGTGCTCGAATCAACAAACGGAGGCCACCATCGCGTTCACCAACTCGAGAACAGTCGACTGGTGAAGTTTGGTCATCGTCCCCTGCCGCACGCACTGGCGGCGGCTTTATTTAGGGCGATTGAAGCCATCCAAGCTGAGTCAAGTTAGAGCCGAGCTATCAATCCATCAAGCCGAACCGCCTTGACCTTTAGCCGAGTCGTTAATCAAGTTGACCGAGTTGTTAACTTTTTTTGGGGGGGGCTACCCTTGGGTTTCTCGATGTTCTGAGTTCGTTGGTGCAGTCTATTTCACCATATTCAAACTTGGTAAGCTATTTTTACGCATTTGACCTTGTGGTTTAGTTAGTGGATGAGGTTAATTAATATTGGTGATATTCGTATTTTTATGAGGGTTGTTTGGGTGCGAATATCGGATCAAATGGAGCGTTTGAAGAGCTCAAGTAAGAATTTATCGATAATCGCTTAAGGTTAGTACACCTCAAACTCTTATTTCTTCATGACCATCATAAATGTGATTGTTTTGGGTGTTAGTATCTACAAATTGGTAGATGAATATGCATGTTTGGAGATCGATAGTATGAGATTTGATATCTATGTGAGGCATGATGATATTGTGAATAATGAGACTTATAGAGGCTTTAGAGACCGTGTAGGGTCGTTTGAGATGCTTGTATAATTGCTTGATGATTGGTTGATTGATTGATAATTGTGACGCCTTATATATTTGTTCAAAATGAAGTAACATGATTCAATAGAAGTTATGCTTAAGGGATTACTCCATTAAAATGATTATGAAGCCGGTAATTAATAATAATTGAATGAATGCGTTAGTAAACAAATCTTAATGACTTTCATAAGCTTTAAGGGTCAAATAAAGTGTGGTAATACCGTAATTCAAGTTATTGTGTGAACTCGTGAATATGGTATCGGTATGTGCTTTAGAGGTATCGGTATGTGCTTTGGAAGTATCAGTACGCGATTGGGTCGACCTTTATCGGTACTTGTAGAAATATAGGATTTCTAGTAAGCTATTTTAGTATCGATACGTGTGTGAGTATCGATACCTAAGGGTGCTGTATCGATACTCATGTTCGAGTACCGGTACCCACTGAACGAAATAATCTATTATACGAATAAAAAGAAGGGCATTGACGTGGGATGTTAATGAGATGATATGAATTAATAGAGATAATTAATGAGGATGATTAATGTACACGTCCGTGATAATTAATAACTTGGTAAATGTTGGGTGACTTGATGATAATAGCAACCGTATGGATCCTTAGTGTATTGTGTAATATTGTGTGGTAGACGTGTCCTTGCTATGTGTTGATATGGACACCTAGATGGTTGAGTTGCCATTGTTTGGTGGGATCCGAATACCCAGAGAAAGAGTGTTGCAACACCATGGTTAGAGATTCTTGAATGTATGAACCCGAGGCTTAGTGGGACCAAGACTAATTTGAAGATGCTTGACGAGAGATTCTAAGCATGGGTGTATGTATCCTGATGTTTAGTGGTCGCGAGACTCATCCTATAGAGTGTATGTATCCCGATGCTTAGTGGTCGCGGGCCTCACTCCTATATTGTGGAATAATGCTTATATGCTATGTGAAACCTATGTGCTTGTTATTGATACATGGTAAGGCGGTTAGAGGTAGCGCCACATTTATATGATGTTATATTGCCATGTTACGAGTATGGTTGGGCCTTGTATGCCACATATGATGATTGCTATGATGAGAGCATGTGTTTAGGCGACTAGTGGTAGCGTCATGTGTTTATCTATCTCTCCTTATTGCTCGTACTAGCTTGCATGCTTATGTTTATGATTAGCATGTAGTATAGTAGATGTGTACCACTGAGCTTTGTAAGCTTAACGCTCGGAACCATTTTTTCCGTGCGTAGGTTGATCGTCGATTCGTGGGATCGTGAAGCACTATCAGTACATGACTTTCCAGCATGTGGTGTTTTTATTGTGTATTCATACGACCTTACATGATGGAGTTTGTAATCTTTATTTTTTTGAAATTATATTAATAAAATCGAATGTTCAATTGTTTTAAATTTAAATTTGAGCTCATTTGTACCGTTTTGTTTATTTATCTATATTTTCAACTATTGGCTTCAAATGTTTTTAAGAAATACCTTATTGGGCTAAACCCAATTTGAGAAAATTTATGGTTTTAGTTTGGTCTTGAGGCCCAAATGTGACATCCGGGTTGAGGGTGTTAGATTTAGTGGTATCATAGCTTAGGTTTAGCTGGTTCTAGGAAACCCTAGGGTGGTATAGGTGTTTTAGTAAGGTATCTAGTGAATACAAGCCCTTAAATTAAGTTCGTACTCTTTAAGACTAGAATCCTGATGGCCAAGAAGGGCTGAGTTAAATGTTGAGCTGCTCATGAGAGTGATTTTGGGGGGTGATGTCGCCCAGATTGTTGAGATGCGAGTTAGTTGAATGATGCCAGAGTCTAGGACGTGTCCTCCTCTTGCCACCTAAATGCTGTCTTCGTTGAGTGTTGTGGTCACTACTAAGCCTTCGTATATGTTATGTGGGTTTATGGTAAAGAATATTCATCATTATGCATGAATAACGTTTATGATGCAAGTACAGATAAACCGCTTTCAAAATCGATCAGTGGATACGCGTTGGTTGAATGACCATTTGTTCGCTTAAAAAGGGGTCTCGTTGATGTTTGGGAAGTATCGTCACCCATTTCAAAGGTATTTCTCAGAGATAGTGAATTCAGGATCCACTAGTTCGTTAGAGTGTGACCGAAGTCAGACGTTCTATAGGTTTGATAGAGCTATCTTCTAAAGCGTTGTTGCACCTTAGAAATTGCTTTGGTTATTCAAGCGCGATGCTTGACAGTAATGCCGAGAGTATGCTCGAGACTTTGAGATCTCGAGGGAACCAAACCTTTGGTAATGAGAGTGTTGAACTATTACACTTCTACCGTGATTTTTGTGGTGGTTGTTTAGAAAATGGCACAACAGGTTTTGGGACATGTTTAATTGTTTGGAAGATGGCAATATGTGTAGTTTAATGTTTGGGAGCTTTCAGGCTGTCAGAGTGTTTGTTTATGCTTCTTGGAGGAGGAGTAAGGACTTTCTCCATGTCAATAACATGAGTGGATGTTAAGGTAAGGCCGAGTTGAACATTGGTGCCTATCACCTTTGTCAGATGATACCAAACCAATTGAAAGAGTTAGAGATTCAGTTGCAAAGGCACAACTCGAACGAGGTTTCTTTTGTCTAAGTGTTTCAGCCATGGGGGAAGAAGTTGGTTCATTGAGGTGCTACTTAAACCGTGGATAGCTTGTTAAGTGGTAGTGAAAGACCGCTACCTGTCTCCTAGGGTGGATGACTCGTTTAACCAATTGTGAAGTAATCATGTGTTTTATCCAGGTTTGGTTCGAGGAGGAGATGCTTAAGCGTTGAGATAATCAATTGGTTGTGGAAGGCCAAGAGGCGGGTGAACTGGCAAATAAAAATTTTGGTGGAAGCAATATGAGAAATAGAAAAATTCGATACAGTAATTATAGTGGTTCAACCTTCTATCAAGGTCTATATCCATTACCTTAGCTTCCCACTAAGGATTTTCAACAAATTCACTAATGAATTTCGTCCCCTTTTCTAAGATTAGGAGGAAACCGTTACACGATCAAAGCTTTATACCAAAAGCTTGATCAAGTTCACTCTTTTACAAGAAGTTGTTTGCAAACAAAGAAATCCTCACAAAGGTATGTGTTTGCTCAATTACAAGTACAATCAACCCAAAACTTGAATCAAAAGATTACAATGATAACTCTCAAGTAGGTTACAAGGAATTTGACTCTAATAGGCTCAAGATTATTGGATTTGTGCTTGAATGCTTTCGACTTGTTGACTTGTTCTTGTTGGAGCTTTGGAGACTTGATTTTATACCCTTCATTGATTTCTAACCATTTGGGTAGTTGAGATATTGAATATAGCCATTGGGCTTGCATTTTTCCTGTATTAAATGCTATTTGGTAGGCTACTGTATCGGTACACGAGCTTCTATATCGGTATCTTCCATAAAAAGAAAGAGCTGTTTTACAAAGGGGTATCGATAAGCTTGAGGGTGTATTGAAACAAGTAGCGTATAAAAACAGAGGCGTATCAAAACGGCAAGACCATATCAGTATGGATTTTGCTCACTGGAATCTGAGGAAAAAGTCAAAGGAAAAATGCATCAGTGCGCCTAGAGGCGTATCGTTATGGTATAATCAATTTTCAAAGTTAGGTAATAGTAAAAAATTAAATACAAAGATTTTGAAAATCTTAACACCCTGTATCGGTACGTTGAGACCCGTACGGGCGTACCGATACTCGTAACCAAGAACACAATCCCATGTTGAAGGCCGTATTGAAACGGACACGCCCGTATCTGTATGTTTTTGTAATTAAATTTCTAGTAGAAAAAAGTCGTATCGGTACGCCTGGGAGATTTTGGTTATGTGAGTATCAAAACACTTAAAAAATATTTAGGGTTTAATTTTTTGACTCAAAACCATTTTAAGTTTGAATCCTTGTCATTTTTTGAGACTTTTTGAATGCTTAAAAATTTATTCAAGTTTACAAATTGGTCCTTAAACTCTTTGTTATATCAAAATCAAATATTAGTTTTACTATCTCCCCTTTTTGATATAACAAAACCAAAGTAAATTTTTAAGTAAGTTTTGAAAAATACTCCCCCTTTCTTTAAGGCTAAAAAATAGATTTTTTGAAAAACTTTATGAAATAATTAAGCTCTTTTATTTCACCTTTTTTTGTTAGATCAAAATCAATAGGATATAAAGCAATAAATAACTCCAAGCATTAAAGGAAACAACATAGATATCATTAAAAATTCAAAGCATAATATTCAAAGCGACAATAAAATCCAACATTAATCCTAAAAACATAAACCAAAGAAAATAAAACATAAAACATATGAGTTCATAAAATCAAAGATATAGGTGCATAAAACTTAAATCCTAATATAATATTATATGAGATGATATGCAAAAGCCTAAGGAGCATCTTCACCCTCTTCATCTTTATCCAAGGCATTGTTTCCAAGAGAATGTTGCCACTCTCCATGAAAAGCGGTGAGAGATATATCCCTTAGAGCTTGACGATTCTCAATCGAGGTAACTCTAGCCTCCAAGGATGTCAAACGAGTATCAAGAGTTGTGAAACCCAAGTTCATACTCATATCTAAAGAAGCAAACTTCCCATCAAGATAAACTATAAGTGCATCAAGGGAGGGTTCAGCAACCGGAGCTTCCTGAACAAGAGGAATCGCCACCGGGTCGGGTTGAGTATCTTAAGGGAGATCCGCAATATAGATCTATTCCATTATAGATGGTGGACTTAGATCGGCGAAAAGAACAATCATCAATAAGATCGGTGAGAGGTTCGGCAAGATCATAGGAGCAATCAACACCAATCTTGTGAAACAAGTAGCTCAAAGCGGTGCCATAGGTGAAGGATGAAACAAGAGTAGTATGGTGATTTTGCACAAGGAAGACAATCTCGACAAACATAATTTGAGCATGGTTAGGACGCTTACCCTCATGAAAGCAGCAAAGCCAAAATCATCGACTTGGTGGATCATGGAGAATTTACCACCGGATGGTCGAAACCACCAAGTGATAAGAAGGTGAAGGAACTAAACGAAAACATTAAACACAGTCACGGAGTCACTTTGAACATGTCCCAAAGAGTCCTTGTTGCCGTAATAAGTGCTCTGCAATTGTGCAAGTGTACACGTCGCAAGTTATAGTATAAAAGATATCGTCTCCACAAGGATTGGTGCCACTTCAAGAATTTAATCTCTTGCACTGTAAAAAGTAAAAGAAACACAAGTAGAAGATTATAGGAGTTTAACTAACAACTAAAATAGAAAGCAAATAAGTAAAAGAAGATGTAATTAAATGAGAGAGAATAGGCCAGGTTATCGTGAGTTGAGGAGTGATAGCCGATTGGATCGTCTTGGTAAAAGAGTGCAAGGGCAACTCAGTTGCCGCGGCAACTTGCACAGCGGGGTTACCTTGGCAACTAATCGATGGTTGCCTGAGCGACTAGTTGGGCAACTACTTGGGCGGCTGGGCAGCAACTTCAAGGTTCGACAGAGCGTTCTTCAATGGTTTCTTCTTATCCTTAAGTCGAAACTCTAGCTATTTGTGCATGCCTTGATAATACATCCCTGCGTGAATCAAGGGTGAACAACAACCCATCTTGCACTCCTCTTAGCCGTTGAAATCCTTAATTTATCCCTAAGCCGGATTAATCTTCACCATGAATAGATTGAATAACAACTATACTCATTCGTTTCTTGAATCTAACTATCCCGATATTAGATAAATAGATGAAGTTACGAGATCCTCTCCCAATTCACTTGCAAACAAGAATAAGAACCAAGAATGAGTAAACCTTGAATTGAAAGTGTAAACTCTTATTACCTAAACAAAATCCAATTGTTTCTCACAACCACAAAATACAATAACCTTAGCTAAATAGATTTAGTTTATGGCTAGGCTCCAAAGAAACACAAAACAAAGAATTCCTAGCATAAACCTAATGGAACAAGAAAGAAAAAGATGAAGAATGGTTCAAGCCTCTTTGTCGAAGTCTCCCCTTTGATCTTGTCGAAATTTCTCTCCTCTCCCCCCTTTTGCCCCTCTCACTTGTCGAAATCTCTCTTCTCTTGCCCTCTTGAGTTTGACGGCTTGGTCTCCTTTAAATAGGAGATAGCTAGGTCAAAATCCTTCTTGAGGAGGAAGTTAAGTTGGAATTAAATACTTTAAAAGAATATAATTCTTTATTATATTTAAATTCCTTCTAGATCTTCTCCTATCTTTTTGGGATTTAATTTCTCTTTGACCTTTTCATGGAAATCAAACTCCTTTGGGATTTAATTTTGCTCCACGTCATCTTGGGCTTATCTAGTCATCAATTTTGACTGCCATATCATCTTATCCCTTATCGACAATTGCCCTGGTAACTAGCTCGGCATCTCCTTCATGTATTGCCCTGGCAACTGCGTCGGTATCTCCTTCATGCACTACCCTAGCAACTGGTTCCAGCCTTGTTTGGGCAAGTGATTCTTCACACACACAAAAGCACACCAAAGCAGCATCTTTTTCCACAAAAATCACCAAGTTATGTAATCAAGCTCAACGGTGGAAAGAAACATGAATTAATGCATGAATGACTAATTATGCAACTAATATGAGCCTAAGTCAAACAATAATATGAATAAAAAGGGTAATAAAAATAGTACTTTTGAACACTCATCACACCTCAAACTCGAACTATTGTTTGTCCTCAAGCAATGCAAACTAACAATTACCTACCAAGACTTTAATCATCAAAGACATGCTTCAAACTTGAATTCAAACCTCGTGAATCGTGGCACAAAGTATGATCACCTTTTAATTTTTGAATAGCATAAAAATTACCCATAATCGAACTATAATGCTTGTGACAATGTGTGCGTAGTTGTGTACAAGTTGATTTTCAAGATTCTATGTGAACAATAGGCTTTTATCAATTTAATTATCGGGCATTTATTTTTATTTTCACTAGAGCCAATTTCGGGCACCTCTAGCAAAGTAAGCAACTTCTCATTTTATTTTAGTCGACTAGAGCCAATTTCAAGCACCTCTAGTGATTCTTTAATGTGCATTAACTACTAGAGCCAGTTTCGGGCACCTCTAGCAAGAAATTAACTTTTAATTTTCAATTTACCCAAATTTTAAGCAACCTAAGTTCACTAAGTTTCTTTCAATCAACAAGCCACAAACGTGTAAAAAATCAGCATCATCATAGTAAAATTCTAAGTTCTTTTCATGCAATCCTAAAATTAAAGGTTCTTTCAATTAAGTGCAGTGGCAAAAATTCATCATTGGATATTCAACAAGTAACATATGCAACCTATATGTGATTGCTAAAGATGAATGCAACTAAACATGAAACTAACTAGAAACCAACACCCCTAAACTCGAGAGAAGCATTGTCCTCAATGCATGTAAAAGTGAAACAAAATTTAAAAGAAACTAAATGAAATGAGTTAGTCGAGAGGTCGTAACCTCGAAGTGATAAGTTTTCTTTCGTGCCGTTTGCTTGATTCATATTCCGGTCGGTGGTTGAATGCTTGTGGATGGTACCGCATGAATAGCATTGCTTTGATTTGATCCATGTTTGCCGATGCAGGTTCACTTGCTCGGGCATCGTGAGTTGCCGAAGCCATTGTTGTTGCCTAGGCATCGCTAGTTTTCATTGCCGTGGCAATCGCTAAGGTAATTCTTGGGGCATCCCTCATTTGCGGTTGCCGTGGCAAGTAGTCAGCGGTGAATTTCCTTAGCATGGTGGTTTTGAGTCTTGTTGTGGAAAAGAAAAGAAAACCTGGAAACTAAAGATAATGAAGAAAAATAAAATATCTCCTAAAAATTCCAAAAATAAATAAAGAAAAAAAATAACTAAAAATAATAGAAAAAATAGTTCAAAAAAAAAGAAAAAGAAAAAGAAAATATCGAAAGGAGCGCATGCTCATGCATCTCCTAAGGTGACCACTTCTTTTTTACATTCCACATGGGCACCGTTGTAGTGCTTCAATCTTTGTCCATTAAATTTGAATTCCTGTTCGTCAGTGATAGACTTGATTATCACGGCACCATGGGAGAATGGTTTGACAACTTCGAATGGTCCCGACCATCTTGATTTCAGTTTTCCCGGGAAAAGTTTTAGCCGAGAATTGAATAAGAGAACTAGTTTCCCTGGCATGAATTGCCGCGGAAATAGTTTCTTGTCATGCCATTGCTTTGTTTTCTCCTTGTAGATTCATGCATTGTTATAGGCGAGTGCACGAAATTCTTCTATCTCGTTGAGGTTCAACAAATGCTTTTGTCCGGCACTTTCCCAATCCATATTCACGATCTTGATTGCCCAATATGCCTTGTGTTCGATTTCCACGGCATATGACATGTTTTGCCTTAGACAAGTCGGACGGGAGACATACCTAAGGGTGTTTTGAATGCAGTGCGATATGCCCAAAGTCGTCATCTAGTCTTCTTGACCAATCCTTCCTAGAGGGATTTACAACTTTCTCGAGTATACCCTTCAATTCCCGATTGGAAATTTTTGCTTGCCCATTCGTTTGTGGGTGATATGTCGTGGCAATTTTGTGTGATACACCAAAGCGTTGTAACATCTTGGCAATGAGTTTGTTGTCGAAGTGCTTGCCTTCATCATCGATAATTGCTCTCGGCATCCCAAACCGTGTAAATATATTTTTTGCAAGAATCTTTGCACGGTCTTGGAATCGTTGGTGGGAACTGCAGCTTCCTCAACCCATTTAGACACATAGTCAACGGCAAGTAGAATGTAGAGGTTGCCGAATAAAGATGGGAAAGGTCCCATAAAATCAATCCCCCATACATCGAACAATTCCACCTCGATGATGTTTTGGAGCGGCATCTCATGTCGTCTAGAGATATTGCCCGTCCTTTGGCATCGATCACATTGCTTGTAAAACTCTTGGGCATCTTTTTACGGTGTTGGCCAATACAAACCGGATTGCAAAACTTTGACAGAGGTACGTGTTCCTCCAAAATATCCTCCATAGGGTAAAGAATGGCATTGCGAGTATATTCTCTGCTCTTCTTCAAGGACACATCATCGCGTATAACCTGATCTGCATATTGTTTAAACAAAAGAGGCTCGTCCCAAAAGTAATGCTTATCATCATGGCGGAACCGCTTCTTCCCTTGGTGAGTAAGGCCATAAGGTAAAATACCACAAACAAGGAAATTAACTAAATCCACGTACCAGGGTATTGCCGAGGCATGTGCTGCCGTGGCGACTGCTTCCAAGATTGTCGAGGCGTGTGCGTTAGAGTTGTCGAGGCATACACGTCCATGGTTGCCGAGACGTGCGTATCAGTGGTTGCCGCGGCGTGCATATCTGGAGTTACCGAGGCGTGCGCGTCCATGGTTGCCGCGACGTACACGTTGAGAGTTGCTGAAGCATCGAGGGTTACCGAGGCATGTGCATCCATGGTTGTCGAGGCATCTGGGGTTGCCAAATAGTTGCTCATCTGGGAATGCATCACATATCTCTAAATCTGCATCCTCCTCCCTATTGCGTTCTAAGTGTGATAAGTGATCGACCACTTGATTTTATGTTCCTTTCCTGTCCTTAATTTCAATGTCAAACTCTTGTAAAAGCAATATCCAACGAATCAAACGAGGTTTGGTATCCTTTTTAGCAAATAGATACTTAATTGTTGAATGGTCCGTATGAACAATTACCTTTGTACCAATCAAATAGGATCGAAACTTGTCAAATGCGTAAACTACGGCTAGTGACTCTTTCTCCGTTGTTGTGTAATTCACTTGAGCACTATTAAGAGTTTTACTAGCGTAGTATATCACATGAAAGGTCTTACATGTGCATTGGCCTAGGACTGCTCTTACCGCGAAATCACTTGCATCACACATGAGCTCGAAAGGTAGCGTCCAATCTGGTGGAACGACAATGGGGGCCGAGGCAAGCTTTTCCTTTAGGGTTTTGAATGCTTGGGTGCAAGAATCATCAAAATTGAAGACTTTATCCTGTTCAAGCAAATTGCACAAGGGTTTAGTAATTTTAGAAAAATTATGAATGAACCTCATGTAAAAACCTCGCATGTCCAAGAAAGCTTTTGATTCCTTTAACCGAACTTGGTGGGGTAATCTCTCGATCACGTCCACCTTGGCTTTGTCTACTTCAATTCCCTTGGATGAAATCTTGTGGCCGAGCACTATTCCTTTATCTACCATAAAATGGAACTTCTCCCAATTAAGGACTAAATCGGTTTCTTCACATCTTGCCAACACCTTCTCTAAATTGCCAAGGCAACTGTCGAAGTCATTACCAAAAATGGACAAATCATCCATGGAGATCTCAAGGAAGTCTTCGACCGTGTCTAAAAAGATTGCCATCATGCATCTTTAGAAGGTTGTTGGGGCGTTACATAATCCGAACGACATCCTTCAGAAAGCATAAGTACCGTGTGGGCATGTGAATGTTGTCTTTTCTTGATCTTCTGGTGCTATGGCAATTTGATTGTAACCTAAATAACCATCAAGAAAACAATAAAAGGGTTTACCTGCAAGACAATCAAGCATTTGATCAATAAAGGGTAATGGGAAGTGATCTTTCCTAGTGGCTTTGTTTAGTTTTCGATAATCCATACAAACCCTCCAACCGGTCATAGTCTTGGTTGGAATGAGTTCATTGTTTTCATTACTTACCACAGTTATACCTCCCTTTTTTGGTACACATTGTACCAGACTTACCCATGTACTATCAGAGATAGGGTATATGATGTCGGCGTCAAGCCACTTGATGATTTCTTTCGTTACAATTGCTTTCATGGCATGATTCAGTCTCCTCTAGGCCTTAATCGAAGGTTTGTGATCATCTTCCAACAAAATCTTGTGCATGCACACTGCCGGTTAATTCCCTTCAAGTCGACAATTGTCTACCCTATTGCCTTCTTGTGTAGCATCAACATTTTGATCAGCCTTCTTTTCCCGCTCAGGCTGTAACTTAGAGGAAATAATTATGTGCAATGTTTTATCAGTTCCCAAGTAAGCATATTTTAGTTGCTCGCAACTATTTCAACTCAAGAATCGGTGGTTTTTCAATAGAGGACTTTTCGAGCTTACCTTCCTTACCTGAGTAATCCAGTGGTTCAAAGTATGTACTTGGTCGATTGAATAACCAATTTGCCTCTTCTTGTTGTTCCTCGTTGATCGGTTCTTCATACTTCTCAAGTTTCTCTTGATCGGTAATGTAGTTGCCGAGGCAACTAAATTCATCGTCCGGTTAAACTCTGCGTGGCATGGAGAAGTTGGCATTCTTCCGGATCATCGGCATGCCTTAGGGTTTGGAACACATTTAGTTTAACTTGCTGGTCATTCACCCTCATTGTGAGTTCTCCTTTTTCAACATCGATCAAGGTTCTCCCTGTTGCTAGGAAGGGTCTCCCGAGAATGATAGGTGCATGTTCATCTGCTTCACAATCCCAAAACAATAAAGTCAGCGGGAAAAATAAATTTATCAACTTTTACTAGTATGTCTTCGATTTTTCCCTCTAGATGCACACAGGATCTGTCGGCTAGCTGTAGCATAACTGTTGTAGGTCTTGCCTTCCTGATTCCTAGTTTCTAGAAAACCGATTTAGGCATCAAGTTTATGCTTGCTCCAAGGTCACATAATGCTTTCCCAACATAGTGGTTTCCAATGGAACAGGGTATTGTGAAACTTCTGGGATCCTTCAACTTAAGTGGCATGCGATTGTGCTACACGGCCATGCATCCTCTCACGCATGCAACTGTTTCAAACTCTCTTAGCCTTGTTCTCTTGGACACAATGCCTTTAAGAAACTTGGCATAGTTCGGCATTTGTTCAATTGCTTCAACCAATGGCAAGTTGATGTGGACTTGCTTTAGGATATCAAGAAACTTCTTGAATTGATATTCTTGCTTTTGTCGCTTCAACCTCTGTGGGAATGGTGGTGGAAGTCGGATATCTTCGATCATTTCATTGGTCTGGAACCTGATTGACGGCATTGCTGGGGCAACTGGAGTTGTCGAGGCATTGTCAACTGGGGTTGTCGTGGCGTGCCTATCGTTGGTTGCCGAGGCATCCTTGTCGCCGGTTGTCGAGGCATGCTTATCGCTGGTTGCCGCAGCAATTCCTGGTTCAACATCTGAGGCTTTGCCGCTGAGTTCATCTTGATCTTTTTGTGGAGTTTGTTTGATGAGCGAGCTTGAGCCTCTTTAAGTTGTTGGCCACTTCTAGTGGTGATTGCCTTACATTACTCATGGCCAGTTCCTCTTGCGACTTTAGTATCGCTAGGTAAACCTCTTTGTGGTCTAGTATTCAGGTTTTGAGCAAATTGTCCAACTTGATTTTCCAATGATTTGATTGCCACCTCTTGGTTTTGCAATCTCATCTCAGTCCTATTAATAAAAGCATCAATTCTTTTTATGAAGTTACTATTCTCAGCCATATAAGATTCAGTTTTCAACATAAAAGTATTGAGAGAATTTTCCAAAGAACTTGATGTTGTCGGTTGTTGTTGCGGCAGCTGTTGCCGTGGCATATTCTGATGGAATTATGATGCTTGTGCATTCTGATTGTTCTGGTTTAGAGCATTGTTGGGATTACTCCATGAGAAATTCGAGTGCTTCTTCCAAGATGGATTGTATGTATTGGACATCACATTGTTGTTCTGGTTGTAATTCCCCACATAAAAGCTGGATTTCGGATTCTGCATACATTCAGAATAATCATGGTTACCACCACATAGCTCACAAAAGGAATCCATTACCTTGACTTCCTGTGTGTTCTTTAGTTTTTGCATGTTCTGGACCATCTTAGTTAGGGTGGCCAATTGTGCCAAAATTGAGTCTGATGATCCCAGTTCATGTATTGTGGCTTGGCGTCTAACTCCTCATCTTCTAGCAGAGGGGAATTGATAATCATTCTTGGAAAGCCTATTTAAATTTGCATTGCTTCCTCCGACGACTTATCTAGGAGTATGCCGTTTGTCGAGGCATCTAGCATCATCCTTGTTGGTGTTTTCAAAGCGTTGTAAAACACTATTACTTGTGTCCACACTGGGAATCCGTGTAGAGGGCATTTGTGTAGAAGTTCTCGATATCGCTCCCAAGCCTCGTACATGGATTCATCATCTACCTACCGAAAATAAGTAATTTCGTTACGAAGCCTATCAGTCAAATTTGTAGGATTAAATCGAGCAAGGAAATCACGACAAAGATCGGTCCAAGATCCTATTGATCCGGCAAGAATACTATTCAACCATGTTTTCTCCCTATCCCTCAGTGAATAGGGGAATAATCTTAGTCGTAAAACATCGAGGGTGACTCCTTGTATTTCGAATGAATTGCAAATCTCGAGGAAAGATTTAAGATGTTGTTGTGCATCTTCAGTTGCTGAACCGCCAAATTGAGCAATTGTGTTGATCATATTAAACATCACCGGTTTCAACTCAAAATGGCCAGCTTCAATTTCAGGTGTGACAACTCCTGGATTAAGTCCTTCAAGATCTTCTTCAAGATAGTCTCGAATAGTTCTGTTTCGTGCAAGAATCACTCCTCCTCCTGCTGGAACATCTTGATTCATATTGCCGTCTTGATTAGCCATTGCTACTCTTAACCTTCGTCTAAGTCTTTGCAAGGTTCGTTCGATTTCTGGATCAAAGGGATATTCTGGTGTAATTGGTCTCGCCCTTGTCATATACCAATACAAAACCAAAGTTTGTTAACCCTTTGAATCTTAAACAAGAAAAATAAAAAGTGCAAGAAAATAAAAACAAAGTTGTTATTGCCAATCCCCGGCAACGGCGCCAAAAACTTGTTGCGCGTAATAAGTGCTCCGCAATTGTGCAAGTGTACACGTCGCAAGTTATAGTATAAAAGATATCGTATTCACAAGGATTGGTGCCACTTCAAGAATCTAATCTCTTGCACTGTAAAAAGTAAAAGAAACACAAGTAGAAGATTGTAGGAGTTTAACTAACAACTAAACTAGAAAGCAAATAAGTAAAAGAATATTAAATGAGAGAGAATAGGCCAGGTTATCGTGAGTTGAGGAGTGCTAGCCGATTGGATCGTCTTGGTAAAAGAGTGCAAGGGCAACTCAGTTGTCGTGGCAACTTGCACAGCGGGGTTACCTTGGCAACTAATCGATGGTTGCCTAGGCGACTAGCTGGGCAACTTCTTGGGCGGCGGGGCAGCAACTTCAAGGATCGGTGGAGCGTTCTTCAATGGTTTCTTCTTATCCCTAAGTCAAAACTCTAGCTATTTGTGCATGCATTGATAATACATCCCTGCATGAATCAAGGGTGAACAACAACTAATCTTGCACTCCTTTTAGCCGTTGAAATCCTTAACTTATCCCTAAGCTGGATTAATCTTCACCATCAATAGATTGAATAAAGACCATACTCATTCGTTTCTTTAATCTAACTCTCCCGATATTAGATAAATAGATGAAGTTACGAGATCCTCTTCCAATTCACTTGCAAACAAGAATAATAACCAAGAATGAGTAAACCTTGAATTGAAAGTGCAAACTCTTATTACCTAAACAAAATCCAATTGTTTCTCACAACCATAAGACACAATAACCTTAGCCAAATAGATTTAGTTTATGGCTAGGTTCCAAAGAAACACAAAACAAAGAATTCCTAGCATAAACCTAATGGAACAAAAAGAAAAAGATGAAGAATGGTTCAAGCCTCTTTGTCGAAGTCTCCCATTTGATCTTGTCAAAATTTCTCTCCTCTCCCCTTTGCCCCCTCTCACTTGTCGAAATCTCTCTTCTCTTGCCCTCTTGAGTTTTGGCTTGGTCTCCTTTAAATAGGAGATAGCTAGGTCAAAATCCTTCTTGAGGAGGAAGTTAAGTTGGAATTAAATACTTTAAAAGAATATAATTCTTTATTATATTTAAATTCCTTCTAGATCTTCTCCTATCTTTTTGGGATTTAATTTCTCTTTGACCTTTTCATGGAAATCAAACTCCTTTGGGATTTAATTTTGCTCCACGTCATCTTGGGCTTATCTAGTCATCAATTTTGACTGCCATATCATCTTATCCCTTATCGACAATTGCCCTGGTAACTAGCTCGGCATCTCCTTCATGTATTGCCCTGGCAACTGCGTCGGTATCTCCTTCATGCACTACCCTAGCAACTGGTTCCAGCCTTGTTTGGGCAAGTGATTCTTCACACACACAAAAGCACACCAAAGCAGCATCTTTTTCCACAAAAATCACCAAGTTATGTAATCAAGCTCAACGGTGGAAAGAAACATGAATTAATGCATGAATGACTAATTATGCAACTAATATGAGCCTAAGTCAAACAATAATATGAATAAAAAGGGTAATAAAAATAGTACTTTTGAACACTCATCACACCCTCAAACTCGAACTATTGTTTGTCCTCAAGCAATGCAAACTAACAATTACCTACCAAGACTTTAATCATCAAAGACATGCTTCAAACTTGAATTCAAACCTCGTAACCGTGGCACAAAGTATGATCACCTTTTAATTTTTCGAATAGCATAAAAATTACCCATAATCGAACTATAATGCTTGTGACAATGTGTGTGCGTAGTTGTGTACAAGTTGATTTTCAAGATTCTATGTGAACAATAGGCTTTTATCAATTTAATTATCGGGGCATTTATTTTTATTTTCACTAGAGCCAATTTCGGGCACCTCTAGCAAAGTAAGCAACTTCTCATTTTATTTTAGTCGACTAGAGCCAATTTCAAGCACCTCTAGTGATTCTTTAATGTGCATTAACTACTAGAGCCAGTTTCGGGCACCTCTAGCAAGAAATTAACTTTTAATTTTCAATTTACCCAAATTTTAAGCAACCTAAGTTCACTAAGTTTCTTTCAATCAACAAGCCACAACCGTGTAAAAAAATCAGCATCATAGTAAAATTCTAAGTTCTTTTCATGCAATCCTAAAATTAAAGGTTCTTTCAATTAAGTGCAGTGGCAAAAATTCATCATTGGATATTCAACAAGTAACATATGCAACCTATATGTGATTGCTAAAGATGAATGCAACTAAACATGAAACTAACTAGAAACCAACACCCCCCTAAACTCGAGAGAAGCATTGTCCTCAATGCATGTAAAAGTGAAACAAAATTTAAAAGAAACTAAATGAAATGAGTTAGTCAGAGAGGTCGTAACCTCGAGTGATAAGTTTTCTTCGTGCCGTTTGCTTGATTCATATTCCGGTCGGTGGTTGAATGCTTGTGGATGGTACCGCATGAATAGCATTGCTTTGATTTGATCCATGTTTGCCGATGCAGGTTCACTTGCCTGGGCATCAGTAGTTGCCGAAGCCATTGTTGTTGCCTAGGCATCGCTAGTTTCTGTTGCCGTGGCAACTGCTAAGGTAGTTGCAGGGGCATCCTCTGTTGCGGTTGCCGTGGCAAGTAGTCAGCGGTGAATTTCCTTAGCATGGTGGTTTTGAGTCTTGTTGTGGAAAAGAAAAGAAAACCTGGAAACTAAAGATAATGAAGAAAAATAAAATATCTCCTAAAAATTCCAAAAATAAATAAAGAAAAAAAATAACTAAAAATAATAGAAAAAATAGTTCAAAAAAAAAGAAAAAGAAAAAGAAAATATCGAAAGGAGCGCATGCTCATGCATCTCCTAAGGTGACCACTTCTTTTTTACATTCCACATGGGCACCGTTGTAGTGCTTCAATCTTTGTCCATTAAATTTGAATTCCTGTTCGTCAGTGATAGACTTGATTATCACGGCACCATGGGAGAATGGTTTGACAACTTCGAATGGTCCCGACCATCTTGATTTCAGTTTTCCCGGGAAAAGTTTTAGCCGAGAATTGAATAAGAGAACTAGTTTCCCTGGCATGAATTGCCGCGGAAATAGTTTCTTGTCATGCCATTGCTTTGTTTTCTCCTTGTAGATTCATGCATTGTTATAGGCGAGTGCACGAAATTCTTCTATCTCGTTGAGGTTCAACAAATGCTTTTGTCCGGCACTTTCCCAATCCATATTCACGATCTTGATTGCCCAATATGCCTTGTGTTCGATTTCCACCGGCATATGACATGTTTTGCCTTAGACAAGTCGGACGGGAGACATACCTAAGGGTGTTTTGAATGCAGTGCGATATGCCCAAAGTGCGTCATCTAGTCTTACTGACCAATCCTTCCTAGAGGGATTTACAACTTTCTCGAGTATACCCTTCAATTCCCGATTGGAAATTTTTGCTTGCCCATTCGTTTGTGGGTGATATGCCGTGGCAATTTTGTGTGATACACCAAAGCGTTGTAACATCTTGGCAATGAGTTTGTTGTCGAAGTGCTTGCCTTCATCACTGATAATTGCTCTCGGCATCCCAAACCGTGTAAATATATTTTTCTGCAAGAATCTTTGCACGGTCTTGGAATCGTTGGTGGGAACTGCAGCTTCCTCAACCCATTTAGACACATAGTCAACGGCAAGTAGAATGTAGAGGTTGCCGAATAAAGATGGGAAAGGTCCCATAAAATCAATCCCCCATACATCGAACAATTCCACCTCGATGATGTTTTGGAGCGGCATCTCATGTCGTCTAGAGATATTGCCCGTCCTTTGGCATCGATCACATTGCTTGTAAAACTCTTGGGCATCTTTTTACAGTGTTGGCCAATACAAACCGGATTGCAAAACTTTGACAGAGGTACGTGTTCCTCCAAAATATCCTCCATAGGGTAAAGAATGGCATTGCCAGAGTATATTCTGCTGCTCTTCTTCAAGGACACATCGGCGTATAACCTGATCTGCATATTGTTTAAACAAAAGAGGCTCGTCCCAAAAGTAATGCTTATCATCATGGCGGAACCGCTTCTTCCCTTGGTGAGTAAGGCCATAAGGTAAAATACCACAAACAAGGAAATTAACTAAATCCACGTACCAGGGTATTGCCGAGGCATGTGCTGCCGTGGCGACTGCTTCCAAGATTGTCGAGGCGTGTGCGTTAGAGTTGTCGAGGCATACACGTCCATGGTTGCCGAGACGTGCGTATCAGTGGTTGCCGCGGCGTGCATATCTGGAGTTACCGAGGCGTGCGCGTCCATGGTTGCCGCGACGTACACGTTGAGAGTTGCTGAAGCATCGAGGGTTACCGAGGCATGTGCATCCATGGTTGTCGAGGCATCTGGGGTTGCCAAATAGTTGCTCATCTGGGAATGCATCACATATCTCTAAATCTGCATCCTCCTCCCTATTGCGTTCTAAGTGTGATGATAAGTGATCGACCACTTGATTTTATGTTCCTTTCCGTCCTTAATTTCAATGTCAAACTCTTGTAAAAGCAATATCCAACGAATCAAACGAGGTTTGGTATCCTTTTTAGCAAATAGATACTTAATTGTTGAATGGTCCGTATGAACAATTACCTTTGTACCAATCAAATAGGATCGAAACTTGTCAAATGCGTAAACTACGGCTAGTGACTCTTTCTCCGTTGTTGTGTAATTCACTTGAGCACTATTAAGAGTTTTACTAGCGTAGTATATCACATGAAAGGTCTTACATGTGCATTGGCCTAGGACTGCTCTTACCGCGAAATCACTTGCATCACACATGAGCTCGAAAGGTAGCGTCCAATCTGGTGGAACGACAATGGGGGCCGAGGCAAGCTTTTCCTTTAGGGTTTTGAATGCTTGGGTGCAAGAATCATCAAAATTGAAGACTTTATCCTGTTCAAGCAAATTGCACAAGGGTTTAGTAATTTTAGAAAAATTATGAATGAACCTCATGTAAAAACCTGCATGTCCAAGAAAGCTTTGGATTCCTTTAACCGAACTTGGTGGGGGTAATCTCTCGATCACGTCCACCTTGGCTTTGTCTACTTCAATTCCCTTGGATGAAATCTTGTGGCCGAGCACTATTCCTTTATCTACCATAAAATGGAACTTCTCCCAATTAAGGACTAAATCGGTTTCTTCACATCTTGCCAACACCTTCTCTAAATTGCCAAGGCAACTGTCGAAGTCATTACCAAAAATGGACAAATCATCCATGGAGATCTCAAGGAAGTCTTCGACCGTGTCTAAAAAGATTGCCATCATGCATCTTTAGAAGGTTGTTGGGGCGTTACATAATCCGAACGACATCCTTCAGAAAGCATAAGTACCGTGTGGGCATGTGAATGTTGTCTTTTCTTGATCTTCTGGTGCTATGGCAATTTGATTGTAACCTAAATAACCATCAAGAAAACAATAAAAGGGTTTACCTGCAAGACAATCAAGCATTTGATCAATAAAGGGTAATGGGAAGTGATCTTTCCTAGTGGCTTTGTTTAGTTTTCGATAATCCATACAAACCCTCCAACCGGTCATAGTCTTGGTTGGAATGAGTTCATTGTTTTCATTACTTACCACAGTTATACCTCCCTTTTTTGGTACACATTGTACCAGACTTACCCATGTACTATCAGAGATAGGGTATATGATGTCGGCGTCAAGCCACTTGATGATTTCTTTCGTTACAATTGCTTTCATGGCATGATTCAGTCTCCTCTAGGCCTTAATCGAAGGTTTGTGATCATCTTCCAACAAAATCTTGTGCATGCACACTGCCGGGTTAATTCCCTTCAAGTCGACAATTGTCTACCCTATTGCCTTCTTGTGTAGCATCAACATTTTGATCAGCTTCTTTTCCTGCTCAGGCTGTAACTTAGAGGAAATAATTACAGGCAATGTTTTATCAGTTCCCAAGTAAGCATATTTTAGTTGCTCTGGCAACTATTTCAACTCAAGAATCGGTGGTTTTTCAATAGAGGACTTTTCGAGCTTACCTTCCTTACCTGAGTAATCCAGTGGTTCAAAGTATGTACTTGGTCGATTGAATAACCAATTTGCCTCTTCTTGTTGTTCCTCGTTGATCGGTTCTTCATACTTCTCAAGTTTCTCTTGATCGGTAATGTAGTTGCCGAGGCAACTAAATTCATCGTCGAAGTTAAACTCTGCCGTGGCATGGAGAAGTTGGCATTCTTCCGGATCATCGGCATGCCTTAGGGTTTGGAACACATTTAGTTTAACTTGCTGGTCATTCACCCTCATTGTGAGTTCTCCTTTTTCAACATCGATCAAGGTTCTCCCTGTTGCTAGGAAGGGTCTCCCGAGAATGATAGGTGCATGTTCATCTGCTTCACAATCCCAAAACAATAAAGTCAGCGGGAAAAATAAATTTATCAACTTTTACTAGTATGTCTTCGATTTTTCCCTCTAGATGCACACAGGATCTGTCGGCTAGCTGTAGCATAACTGTTGTAGGTCTTGCCTTCCTGATTCCTAGTTTCTAGAAAACCGATTTAGGCATCAAGTTTATGCTTGCTCCAAGGTCACATAATGCTTTCCCAACATAGTGGTTTCCAATGGAACAGGGTATTGTGAAACTTCTGGGATCCTTCAACTTAAGTGGCATGCGATTGTGCTACACGGCCATGCATCCCTCTGCTGCGGCAACTGTTTCAAACTCTCTTAGCCTTGTTCTCTTGGACACAATGCCTTTAAGAAACTTGGCATAGTTCGGCATTTGTTCAATTGCTTCAACCAATGGCAAGTTGATGTGGACTTGCTTTAGGATATCAAGAAACTTCTTGAATTGATATTCTTGCTTTTGTCGCTTCAACCTCTGTGGGAATGGTGGTGGAAGTCGGATATCTTCGATCATTTCATTGGTCTGGAACCTGATTGACGGCATTGCTGGGGCAACTGGAGTTGTCGAGGCATTGTCAACTGGGGTTGTCGTGGCGTGCCTATCGTTGGTTGCCGAGGCATCCTTGTCGCCGGTTGTCGAGGCATGCTTATCGCTGGTTGCCGCAGCAATTCCTGGTTCAACATCTGAGGCTTTGCCGCTGAGTTCATCTTGATCTTTTTGTGGAGTTTGTTTGATGAGCGAGCTTGAGCCTCTTTAAGTTGTTGGCCACTTCTAGTGGTGATTGCCTTACATTACTCATGGCGGTTCCTCTTGCGACTTTAGTATCGCTAGGTAAACCTCTTTGTGGTCTAGTATTCAGGTTTTGAGCAAATTGTCCAACTTGATTTTCCAATGATTTGATTGCCACCTCTTGGTTTTGCAATCTCATCTCAGTCCTATTAATAAAAGCATCAATTCTTTTTATGAAGTTACTATTCTCAGCCATATAAGATTGAGTTTTCAACATAAAAGTATTGAGAGAATTTTCCAAAGAACTTGATGTTGTCGGTTGTTGTTGCGGCAGCTGTTGCCGTGGCATATTCTGATGGAATTATGATGCTTGTGCATTCTGATTGTTCTGGTTTAGAGCATTGTTGGGATTACTCCATGAGAAATTGAGTGCTTCTTCCAAGATGGATTGTATGTATTGGACATCACATTGTTGTTTCGTTGTAATTCCCCACATAAAAGTTTGGATTTTGGATTTCGCATACATTCAGAATAATCATGGTTACCACCACATAGCTCACAAAAGGAATCCATTACCTTGACTTCCTGTGTGTTCTTTAGTTTTTGCATGTTCTGGACCATCTTAGTTAGGGTGGCCAATTGTGCCAAAATTGAGTCTGATGATCCCAGTTCATGTATTGTGGCTTGGCGTCTAACTCCTCATCTTCTAGCAGAGGGGAATTGATAATCATTCTTGGAAAGCCTATTTAAATTTGCATTGCTTCCTCCGACGACTTATCTAGGAGTATGCCGTTTGTCGAGGCATCTAGCATCATCCTTGTTGGTGTTTTCAAAGCGTTGTAAAACACTATTACTTGTGTCCACACTGGGAATCCGTGTAGAGGGCATTTGTGTAGAAGTTCTCGATATCGCTCCCAAGCCTCGTACATGGATTCATCATCTACCTACCGAAAATAAGTAATTTCGTTACGAAGCCTATCAGTCAAATTTGTAGGATTAAATCGAGCAAGGAAATCACGACAAAGATCGGTCCAAGATCCTATTGATCCGGCAAGAATACTATTCAACCATGTTTTCTCCCTATCCCTCAGTGAATAGGGAATAATCTTAGTCGTAAAACATCGAGGGTGACTCCTTGTATTTTGAATGAATTGCAAATCTCGAGGAAAGATTTAAGATGTTGTTGTGCATCTTGATTCTTGAACCGCCAAATTGAGCAATTGTGTTGATCATATTAAACATCACCGGTTTCAACTCAAAATGGCCAGCTTCAATTTTGGTGTGACAACTCCTGGATTAAGTCCTTCAAGATCTTCTTCAAGATAGTCTCGAATAGTTCTGTTTCGTGCAAGAATCACTCCTCCTCCTGCTGGAACATCTTGATTCATATTGCCGTCTTGATTAGCCATTGCTACTCTTAACCTTCGTCTAAGTCTTTGCAAGGTTCGTTCGATTTCTGGATCAAAGGGATATTCTGGTGTAATTGGTCTCGCCCTTGTCATATACCAATACAAAACCAAAGTTTGTTAACCCTTTGAATCTTAAACAAGAAAAATAAAAAGTGCAAGAAAATAAAAACAAAGTTGTTATTGCCAATCCCCGGCAACGGCGCCAAAAACTTGTTGCGCGTAATAAGTGCTCCGCAATTGTGCAAGTGTACACGTCGCAAGTTATAGTATAAAAGATATCGTATTCACAAGGATTGGTGCCACTTCAAGAATCTAATCTCTTGCACTGTAAAAAGTAAAAGAAACACAAGTAGAAGATTGTAGGAGTTTAACTAACAACTAAACTAGAAAGCAAATAAGTAAAAGAATATTAAATGAGAGAGAATAGGCCAGGTTATCGTGAGTTGAGGAGTGCTAGCCGATTGGATCGTCTTGGTAAAAGAGTGCAAGGGCAACTCAGTTGTCGTGGCAACTTGCACAGCGGGGTTACCTTGGCAACTAATCGATGGTTGCCTAGGCGACTAGCTGGGCAACTTCTTGGGCGGCGGGGCAGCAACTTCAAGGTTCGGCGGAGCGTTCTTCAATGGTTTCTTCTTATCCCTAAGTCGAAACTCTAGCTATTTGTGCATGCCTTGATAATACATCCCTGCGTGAATCAAGGGTGAACAATAACCAATCTTGCACTCCTTTTAGCCGTTGAAATCCTTAACTTATCCCTAAGCCGTATTAATCTTCACCATCAATAGATTGAATAAAAACCATACTCATTCGTTTCTTTAATCTAACTCTCCCGATATTAGATAAATAGATGAAGTTACGAGATCCTCTCCCAATTCACTCGCAAACAAGAATAAGAACCAAGAATGAGTAAACCTTGAATTGAAAGTGCAAACTCTTATTACCTAAACAAAATCCAATTGTTTCTCACAACCACAAAACATAATAACCTTAGCCAAATAGATTTAGTTCATGGATAGGTTCCAAAGAAACACAAAACAAAGAATTCCTAGCATAAACCTAATGGAACAAAAAAGAAAAGGATGAAGAATGGTTGAAGCCTCTTTGTCGGAGTCTCCCATTTGATCTTGTCAAAATTTCTCTCCTCTCTCCCCCTTTGCCCCTCTCACTTATCGAAATCTCTCTTCTTTTGCCCTCTTGAGTTTGACGGCCTGGTCTCATTTAAATAGGAGATGGCTAGGTCAAAATCCTTCTTGAGGTGGAAGTTAAGTTGGAATTAAATACTTTAAAAGAATATAATTCTTTATTATATTTAAATTCCTTCTAGATCTTCTCCTATCTTTTTGGGATTTAATTTCTCTTTGACCTTTTCATGGAAATCAAACTCCTTTGGGATTTAATTTTGCTCCACGTCATCTTGGGCTTATCTAGTCATCAATTTCAACTGCCAAATCATCTTATCCCTTATCGAAAATTGCCCTGGAAACTAGCTCGGTATCTCCTTCCTGCATTGCCCTGGTAACTGCGTCGGCATCTCCTTCATGCACTGCCCTGGTAACTGGTTCCAGCCTTGTTTGGGCAAGTGATTCTGCACATACACAAAAGCACACAAAAGCAGCATCTTTTTCCACAAAAATCACCAAGTTATGTAATCAAGCTCAACGGTGGAAAGAAACATGAATTAATGCATGAATGGCTAATTATGCAACTAATATGAGCCTAAGTCTAACAATAATATGAATAAAAAGGGTAATAAAAATAGTGCTTTTGAACTTTTATCAGTCCTCATCATCTATTCCCACATCCTCAAAACCCAAAAATTTGCTAAAACAGATGAATCAATTTGAAATTTCTTTCCCATAAGATAAGATGCAATAGCAATAACTTCGGATTTTACTTGGTTATAAATACACCGGGCATTTGAGTAAAAAACAAGGACAAGATTTCGGTATAAAATGTTGGGTATGTTTAAAAAGCCATGAACTTCCATTGATTCATTAAATCAAGTATCTGAAATTAAATTGTTCGGAAGTCATGAAAGGGATAGAAACCACATGCTCACGACGAATTTTAAAATTTTGATAATGTTTAAAATTATCAATGACATTAGGATATCATGGTTCATTAAAACAGTTTTGAAAAATATGGCTAAGTTGAGTTTAGTACCAATGTTTTTGGGATTGAGATTAGGAGCATTGGAAGATTGTCCCAATTCTTTTCTTTGTTTTTTCTTAGGACCCATGATAAAAACCTGAAATCAAAATCAAACCACAAAAACAATGTATGCATAAACATCACATTCAATCCAATAAACAATCCAATGATCAAGGTATTGTAAAAAACATATATCGTATAGTTAAAAATCATATACAAGTATAAAAGGACTTTTTGGTAAAATAAAAACTGAAAACAATGTTGAAAAATATATGAGTATAATTATATATTTGAACAAAAAAAATTAGTTTTGAAAGAATTTTTGTAAAATCTTTGAAAACTATGTTATATACATACTAAATATACAATTTTTGATATAAAACAGTAAACAAACATAAAGAAATCAAAATTTAAAAGAAAAAGAAGTTTATACCTTGAATGAGGATTATGGATGAACGAGGAGATGATGATGCACAAAGCTTGATGATTGTGCTTGGGTTTGATGAGAAAACCAAAATCTCTCAAAATATTTGACGACTTGTGTGAAAAACAAAGGGTTTTGATGGGTTTATATAGGGGATTTTCGACCTAGGGTTTTTAGGAAAAGTAAGAGTTTGATTTAAAGTTGGAAAAAACTCTTTAATGACTCATTTAAAGACCAGCGACTACGTGTACTGATACACCACCTATGCGTATCGAAACAACATACCTGTACGGTTTTTAGCCGTACCGATCCTCGACCTCGTACCGGTACATGTCAACTTGTACCAAAACTGTCTCATGATACCCGTACCGATATGTGATACCTCGTATCGATACCTCTGTGCCAGAAATAACATTTTTTGCAGCAAGGTGCTAAAAAATTTGATTTTACTCGAATCGATATGCATTTGAATGATATAAGAGCATCATGTGTGAGCTAAAACAGATACATACTCCCCCTAGCAACAAGGATAGATGCATATAGGAGCAAAAACACATAAGCAATGAAATCAACCAAATTCAAGAAAGATTTAAACATCATAAAGGCTCTAAGGTTCAAGGTAGGCTAGTTAAACATAACTCTCTCCTAAGAGACCAAAAATACTCTTTATCTAAAGGTTTGGTGAAGATATCCGCTAGTTGGTTCAAGATGTCTACATATTCTAGAACAACATCAATTTTCAAGACATGATCTCTAATGAAATGATATCTTATCTCTATGTGCTTGGTTCTAGAATGTTTGATGGGATTCTTAGTGAGACATATGGCACTAGTGTTGTCACACTTAAAAGGGATGATACCTACATCAATTCCATAATCTAAAAGTTGTTGTTTTATCCAAAGGACTTGAGCACAACAACTTTCGGTTGATATGTATTCTGCTTTGGTGGTAGATAATGCTACACTATTTTGTTTCTTTGAAAACCACAATATGAGCATACTACCTAGGAATTGACAAGTCCCGGAGGCACTCTTTCTATCTATCTTACAACCTCCATAATCCGCATCCGAATAAGCATGCAAAATAAAGGAGGAATCTCTAGGATACCAAAGGCCTACACAAGGTGTATCTCTAAGGATCTAAAGATTCTCTTAACGGCTTGTAGGTTTGATTCTTTAGGACTAGCTTGAAATCTAGCACACAAGTAAACACTAAACATGATATCCGGTCTACTTGCGGTAAGATAAAGCAAAGAGCCTATCATTGATCTATAAAGCTTTAAATCAACATACTTACCTCATTTATCTTTGTTAAGCTTTGTAGAAGAGCTCATTGGTGCACTTGATGTAATTCGTGTAATCACTAATTTTGTCCGGGATTGACTTGTTTTCTTTATTTTGCAATAATGGGCTTATATATTATTACGTGATAATAAGATTGGGCTCATGAGTGTTATTATATGTACTAGTAGGTGTCATGAGTGGGTTTATTTAAAACATGAACATATACGTGTTGTTTGTCAACCTTGCATGTAATATACAATTGTATGTATGTGTTATTAATATGTTAGTGTGTTTACTATTGTTTTAATATCATTAATGTCTGAATGTGAGTATGAGTATGTATATTGTATGTGTTGCTTGCATGTATGTATGTATTCATTATTACTTCAATGTCTATAATATTTAACTATGAATGTATGTATATTGCATGTATAATTATATGTACGTATTGTGTGCGTATTATGTGTATTAGTGTTTGTGTAAGTATTGTAGTTCATATATGTATAGGTGTTATATTATAAGTTTATATTAAGATTATTATAACATGGGCTGATAATTAATTAAAATCAAAAAATGGATCATAATTAAATAATTAAATAATTAAAGCCCAATGTTTTTATAAAAGTCCAAGTCCATTATATATTTAAAATCAAAAACATAAATAATAATACATAGGCATCTTTGGCCCAAACTCAATACAAACAAAAACCCTAAAAAACTAATCTGGTAACCCTTCTTTTTATTGCAGCCGCCAAGATCTAGCCATTGGTTCAGATCTGATCCAACGGTCCAGATCGAACCCGAGGACTGCCTAGCTTCCGCACGCGCCGTCACGTGTCGACCGTCCAACTCCTCACGTGTGCGTGTGATACACGCCCCAACTGTTCAGCCTCTCACGTGCCCACATGCTGGCATTGGTTTATCTCATCATCCGCGTAGCTACAACATCGGGATTTCCGCTACCACCACCAACTCTCCCAACCACTGAAACAGTAGAAAATACATAAAAAATAGAGGATATCAGAACATCATCATCCACAGTTTAAACATTTAATGTTTGCTTAAACATGTAAAAGATAGGATCAATAGGCAATGAGTAATTTGAGGAATATAAAGCAATGTAACCACAATCACTTGTAACCCGAAGTTCGAAAGGGAAAAAATCTAGAATCAATAAACAAATAAAAGGCCTTTCATGGTATATTTTCTTCCTTTTTCAGTTCGAATATATAACATGCATGTATAGTAAAAAATAGAGGAGAAAGTTAGGGTTTACCCTCGCCGGTTCAGCTTTCTTGTGCCGTTTTAGTTTTCCCTCACACTGTTTTTCCACCAGTGATAAGCCTCCCGGCATCCTCGAGGCCGAATGTGGTGAATCTGTGGGAGCTAAGGATGTCGGAAACCCTTGTTTTACTTTGGTTTTTAGGGTTTTAACGAAAAGGGGGTTGATATTTAAAAAATAGGCTCGAATCGAGGATAGGTATGAAAAATGGTGTTTTTTGGGTTATTTGGAGCTTGCCGATCGCTAGTGAGCGGCGGCCACTGATCGGATTCTAGGATTTATCCCCGGTGAATAGCAGCTTTCGGTCGAAGTAGAGGAGAGATGGAAGAGCATTTTGGTGTTATAACAGACAAAAAAATGGCTAAAAGGGTTGGAATATCAGATATAAGGGGTATTTATAGCGTTATAATTTTTTAAAAAGGGTTAATTGCATTTTAAGGACCTCTGACCTTCTTAAATTGCGCCTGAAGGGCTTCTGCATGGTCCAATTGCGTTATTAGTCCCTCCATGTGGTCTAATTACAAGGGGAAGCCATTTCGCCTTTGTAAATCACGCTTCGGGTCCTCAAAACTTTCTGTTATTTTCAATTTCATCCCTGTATAACCAGTTTTAAGTTTTTAAATTTTGGCCCTCTGATTTTCAATTCATCCAATTTAGTCCCTTTTCCATTTTCAAATTATTTATTTATTTTATATGTTTTTTCATGCATTTTTAATTTAAATCTTGTACATTTATTTCCCGTAACATCGATTTAATTCTTATGTTAATTTTACTCGTTTATGATTGTTATTTTACATATGAAATTAGTTTGAATAGCATCCGATAGTGATTAAATATGCACATAGTTTAGTATAAGATAGAAACCTTAAAAGTGTAATATATATAAATTATATATATTTAGGTAAAGTAGAAATTTATAAAAGAATATATATATATATATATATATGTATGTATATTCTTAACCTATAATATATATGTTTTAGCACAAAAATAGAGATTCGTAAAGTATAATATATATAAATGTTTTTGATGTATAGTGTATATATTTTTTAGTATATAATAGAATTGTTTTTTAAAAATGCAATATATGCTTTTGATATATAATGTATAGTTTTTAAAGTATAAGATAGAATTTTATAAAATGTAATATATATATTTATTACCTATAATACTTAGTTTTCAAAGTATATAGTATAATTTTATAAAATAATACATGCATGTTTTTGATATAATATATAGTTTTTAAGGTATATAGTATAATTTTGAAGAATGTACTACATACATTTTTGGTATATAAAGTATATAGTTTTTGGAGTATATAATAATATTTTGTAAAAGTGAAATATATATGTGGTGTATAATGTAGTTTTTAAAGTGTATAGAAGAATTGTGCAAAATATATAATGTATGTTTTTGTTTATAATATATGTATAGTTTTCTTTAAATATAAGATATAATTTTAATATATAATTTTACAAAAGCATAACATATATAATTTCCTTAAAATAATAGGTTTTCTTTATGATATAATTCTAATATATAATATGTCATGATATTTTTTGGGGGCCTTTATTAGATAGTATTAATTTGGACCTTAGGCCTAACTTTATATTCTTGGGCTTTAGGCCTAGCTTTGTCTTGGACTTGGTTTTAGGTTTTTGGGCCTTAGGCCCTGTTTTGGTTCTTTTGGGCTTTTGACTAGATTAAGTGAATTAACTTAATTTATTTAGATCGTGTGCTCGTCTCATAGGGGCACGATCCTAGAATTAATTAAATTAGTCTTAGGTTTTTAGAGCCTTAGTTAGATTAGGGTTCGAATTAATTTAGTGAATTTAAATTTATCCTTGGCTTATTGGGGTAAATGTTAAATTCATTAAATTAATTGAACATTTCTTAAATTACTTTAGGAGTAAAATCAATTTCATGTTTAGATTAACATTAAATTACAAATTAGTAACCATAAATTAGGTTTTATAACTTTTTAGGGCTAATTAATTTAGGATTAAGCATTGGAATCATTTAGCTGATAAATAGATCACTAATCAGGCTTTCTAATAAATTGGGCCTCCCTTTTGTATGTTTATATTTGTGCCTTTGATTGTCATGCTTTAATTGTCACTCATATAATCTTTAATCTTATTTGCATTCCGAATCAATCTAAATCATATAAGGGAGGTACTTATTAATTCCAATACTTGTGTCGTAACAAGTTCTAGCTTAAAGGATGTTGACCAAATATTCGGATTAATCCTTACCATCCTGAGGTAAATGATTTAAAAGTTAACAAAATCATAACATCATACCTAAATGTCTGTATCATGCATAAAGGTGACGTTTGGAAGTCGAACCATAACGGCAGTCGGGTTTATTCGATGTTAGTTTAATTTATGGTCCAATATATCGTCAACCTTATTAATTAAATGTCCAATTAATTTGAATCCACTAATTCGATAAAAGCTCGTGCAATCAAGGTTAATTTTCATTTAAGAACTCCGAGTTAGATTCAACATAAATTTCAATGATTTTCATCCTTTTAAAAGCAACAAATATTTTGGTACCGATTTTCGAGCGTGATGGGGTGCTAATCCTTCCCCAAGAGTAACCAACTCTCGGACCCTTTCATAACGAATCCTTGGTTTCTTATAGTGTCCGGCTTACCTTACCCAAGTGGCCGGTGGCAACTCCAAGTTTTTATTGTTTTCAAATTTTAAGATTTTCAAAAGAAATCCCCATTCTTTTAAAAGATTTTCAT
Organism: Hibiscus mutabilis; assembly: GCA_019671005.1. NCBI lineage: Eukaryota > Viridiplantae > Streptophyta > Magnoliopsida > Malvales > Malvaceae > Hibiscus > Hibiscus mutabilis. Next base: position 26,833,983 of record CM033727.1, read on the forward strand.
TAATAATTTAAGGGGATAATCCGATGAATGTCCTTTTCAAAAAAGGTCGCTACAATTAGTTTGATTGATGAAGATGACATCCTTCTTTTGTTTGATTTGGAGTCCCAAGAAGAATGAGAGCTCCCCCATCATGCTAATCTCAAACTTACCTTGCATTAACTTAGCAAAATCTTGGCAAAGCAATTCGTTAGTAGAACCAAAAATAATATCATCAATATAAATTTAAACTAATAAAATGTCTTTGCCTTTTCTTTTAATAAAGAGTATAGTGTCCACCTTTCCTTTTTCAAAACCTTTTTCAACTAAAAAAATTGATAATCTTTCGTACCAAGCTCTAGAAGCTTGCTTCAAACCATATAAAGCTTTTAAAAGTTTGGAAACATGGTTTGGGTATTTTGTATCTTCAAAACCAGGTGGCTTTTCAACATACACTTCTTTATTAATAAAACCATTTAGAAAAGCATTTTTTACATCCATTTGAAAAAGCTTGAATTTGTGATAACATGTAAATGCAAGAAGCATCCTAATAGCTTCCATTCTAGCTACGGGTGCATAGGTTTCATCAAAATTGATTCCTTATTCTTGAGTGTAACCATGAGCAACAAGTCTAGCCTTGTTTCTTAATATTTTACCACTCTCATCTAGTTTGTTTCTAAAAACCCATTTTGTTCCTATGGTAGACTTATTACTAGGCATATCAACTAATGTTCATACTTGGCTTCTCTCAAATTGATTTAACTCTTTTTGCATAACCAATATCCAATAATCATCATTTAATGTTTCTTTGATATTTTTAGGTTTTATGCATGAGATAAATGCAACATTACAAACATTTCTAAGAGAATATCTAGTGGTTACCCCTTTGGATAAATCACCCAAAATTTCACCACTTTTGACATAGTTGAACTCCCTTGGGTAGGTGACCTCCTTTTCCTCTAGAGTCATGTCCTTCAATGCTTCTAGAGGTGGATCTTGTGCTTCTTCTTCTTTAGTTGGAACTTCATCTACCTTCGATGATTGCCCACCATCATTGACTTCAAAAATTCCTACACATCATCATCACAAGAATCCTTCCTTAGAAGGAGGATATCATCGAAAACTACATGAATAGACTCTTCAAATACCAAAGTTCTCTTATTCAATACTCTATAGGCTTTAGAGTTTAAAGAATAACCTAGAAAAATAGCTTCATCACTTTTTGCATCAAATTTACCCAAATTGTCTTTTTTATTGTTTAAAACAAAACATTTACATCCAAAAGGATGAAAATAGTTGTAATACCCAAATTTTGTCCGGTTTTCTCTTATATATATAATCCACTATACATATGGACAAATAATACTAAGTAATAAAATAGTCGATTAAATAAAAAAAATTCTCTAATGACTATATTAAATAAAACAGTCCATCTTACATTAAATTTGCCTCTACAAATCTGAAAGGCCTAATTATAAACTTTACAGCCCATTTTAAAAAAAAATCCCGCCCATATTCTGTCTTCACCAGCCCAAGAAACACATTTGTGTTTCTTGAGCCCCCCAAATTTGACCACGTGGCACCACTGGATTGGTCCACAGCCCCAGCACATGGATTAAGGGCATATCTGACGTCAGCCACATCATCTGCTATAAAAGGGGAGAAAGAAAGTCAACATTCATTAATGATTATGCAATAATTGTGCAATAATTGAAATGAGAGAGAAAAAGAAAGTTGAAGAGATTACCTGAAAGGAGGGAGAGCTTGGACAAGACGATCGAAATAGCAGCTCCATCGCCAGAGGTTCGCTGGAACTGTCGATACTCATCCAGAGGTATAGTCCTACCTCTGTTCTTTCTTTTCCTGCACTAAAACAACAGAAGTAGCTAAAACCAGGCCTCAATCTTTCAAAACAATAATAGCAGTGTCCTAAGCCTAAACATATCCTAAATATAAATGCAGTAACCTAAAAAACACTAGATCTAAAAAAAGAAATGAAATCAGAAACTAAAAGAAGGTTTCAAACACTTATCTTGAGCCTATGCCGCTGTGATCATTGCCAGAGTGAGATTGAATACAGAGATGAGTTAGGTTTCAAGATAGAGTCGAAAATGATAGAGAAGGGTCTCTGCTTTGGGTAGATAGTTTAGGAATGGGAGAAGGGGGCCGATTCTGATGAATCTGGGGTTAGATTAGGTTTTAGGCTTGAAAATGAGGGAAAATAGAGTTTTTAGGTTTTTTCGCGATGGCCGAAAATTGCTCCGGCGGCAGAGCACGATGGCCGGAAGAAGGTTAGGGATGATCGAAGTTAGATCAGACGGTGGTCGGAGAGGTGAGGATTATCGGAAGGGATGACCGGAGACGATGGCCAGTAGTCGACGTCGTATTCGGCGGCCGAGGAACAGGTTGAGGTTAGGGTTTGATGGTGGTTAGAGATTGAAGCTATGAAGGTTGGAAGAACTAGGGTTGAGTTCTTAGGGGAGTAGAGGGTTTGATCTTGGAGAAACAAGAAATGAAGGGTGTTTATGTGTTTCTGTGGATCAAATGAAGGAAAATATGAAGAAAAGATGAAGAACAGGGATGAACAATGGGGTTTTAATCGAAAATGGAGTTGTTTTCTAGGTTTTTTCAGAGTTTGAGGGATAGAGAGAGAGAGAAGAGAGAGAGAAATCATTATAATAACCGGTTTAACTCGGAAATGACCTATTTATGGCCGAGTCGACAAGGCATCGTTTTGGGTACCGGTCAAAATGACTCGCTCGTGTTTTGGAAACGAGCGTGGATACGGGGCCGCAGTTCGATTCACTACCCAATTATAACGGTTCAAGCCGTTTGAGGCTTAAACCAGCCAGTTTGAGTTGGTTTAGACCAGCTTGTGAACCGGATTTTTAGTATGCTTGGGTTTGGGCTCTCTAATTTGTTCCGCTTTACATTTTGGTCACTTAGTTCTTTGTAATTCGGTCTTCTAATTTCCAATTTAATTCAATTTAATCCTTGGCAGTTTGATCTCCTTATTTTAATATCTTTTAATTTAATTTATTTAACTGCATGTATGATACATATTTTTTTAAATAATCATGTAGTATATTTGTTTAGAGAACCTTGAAAAACTCTTAGTATAATTAGAACCCTAGAATAAGGTTCTCAATTTTGCATAAATTGAAAATGATAGAGAAGGTCATTGTAGAAAGTAAATGAATATTAAATGACCACTTTAATGCCTAAAGTTGATTAGTATCACATAGTAATGTGATGTTATTCAAAGTGGGTATTTTAGTGAAATATTTAATATTTCATTTAAGACTAGAACATGGTAATTACATATAATTGAATAATTAGTTCAATAAAATTCAAATTAGGATTGTGTAATTAGCATCAGTGATAGTAAGAATGTTGTTATTTTTGGGGCCTAATAAAGGTAGTGCCCAATCATTCGGATGCTATCACACAAGTCCAAAAAAATTAATGATATTCATAGGATTCTAATTAATTAAATAAATTGAAGCCTTAATTAGGTTTTTACTTAAAATCGACCACAAAATAATTTGTCATGCATTTAAACCTTTTGTGTTGAGATACATTTTTGGGTATGAATCGAAGTTTCCTAATGTAACTGGAAACTTCAAAAATTCGTATTCGTTTAAAATGTATTTTCTTACAAAAGGATATCCTCATTTGGAAAGAAATTCAATTAGCAATTAATGATCAAATTAAATCTATTTTATTACTCAAAAATGCCAAAATGCCACATGGAATTAAAAAGGTACCGATATCGGGCGTTTGTGGGGGTGTTAATCCTTTGCCACACGTAATCGACTCCCAAACTCGAATCATTTCAAAATGAATCTCTGGTTGTTTTTATGGTGTCCGGTCTACCAAAGTGACCAGTGGCGACTCCTAGTTATTTTCTGAAAATTAAATAAAGGTTTTAATGTGAGAAAAACCTAATTTCAAGATTAAATGAACTCAAATGAATAAAAATCATGATTTTCAAAAGAATCGATCGTCGAATAATTTCCCACACCTTTTCTTTTTTCGGTTGCAAAAAACGGCCGCGACGGCTTGGCGACTCCGTTGAGGAATTAAAAGAGAGTCAGGCCGAACTAATTAATTCCAAGTGGCATTTTGGCATTGTGAGTAATAATCTAAATTTAATTTTTTCTGAGAATTGTTGGATGAATTTTCGGAAAAATGAGGGTAGTTTTGTGTATGGTACATCTGTCATTCATGCATAAGCTCTCGACCCATGCTTTTCACCCTTAAGTGGGTGAAAGACATTATTCGACATGATGCTCTCCAACTCTGAGTTTGGATCTTTGTCTTCTTTCGGTATACTAACCTTATGCGTCATGGGGCTCACGCCTCCGTTGTAAGGGACCTATACTACCTAATCGATGTCTTACTGTCACAGTAGAAAGTAACGACCGTTCAGGAACCCAGAGTCTAGAACCAAGCCCACATGTTGTTTAAGAAAATCTACCCCACTAGAGCCAGACATGAACCTAGGACAGGGGTTGCCGGTTTAAATACGTTTCTTTGGTTATTTTCCATGCTAAAATTTCTGTGCTGTTATATGATAGTGTTTGCCTACTTGTTTTTTTGTATTAATTCACAATTACTGACACATGTTTCTTTTTTGTTTTTTTTTTCTTGATAAACCATGTCATTGTTGCATTTATTTTGGCATCGGTTTAAGAAACAGTTAATTAGAAGTGTTCGGAATGTCTAGAGGGGTTAAGATTCGGGAAGATAACACTACATTCTAGATGTGGTCAGAATAGACTCGAGATGAAAAGGGAGACAGTTTGCGTATGGGTGATGTGTTACGAATGAAGGGTCAGTGTAAGCTAAACACCAACCAGAATGCTTGTTTGCAAGAAGCAAAGGAAATATGGGATCAATGGGGAAGTGAAATGAAAGAAGCATTTAGGAAAGAATTTGGAGATATAGCTTTGTTCCTAAGTGTTAAAGTGGACCAACAATTGCTCAGAGCCATGTCACAATTCTGGAATCCCGCATACAATTATTTCACTTTCGGCCAAGTCGACATGACACCCACTCTTGAAGAATATGAGGTACTGGTTAATTGTTAAACCATTCATAGTGACAAGATATACACAAGACCTAAAAATAATATGGGTTTTAAAAAGAAGTTAGCACTGATCACTGGGAAGACAAAGGAATGGTAGGATACAAAAATCGCCAATAGTGACAGCACATATCAGAATGAGGACAAACAGCGAGTAAATTGGAGTGTCTTGAAAGAATTGATAGTTGTAAGTGGAGATGAACTAGCCAGAGCAAAAAGTTTATATGCTTTGTGCATATATGGGCTATTTATATTCCCAAGGACTCCGGAGCACGTAGATCCATCAACTGTGGGGCTGTTGGAACGACTGAAAAAAGGTGTGAACCCGGTTCCCGCTATCTTGACCGAGACATATAGGTCATTGACTACATGCAAGAAATTGGGAGAATGAAGGTTTTGGGGATGTGCACAGCTGTTGGAAATCTGGTTCATAGGTAACAGGTGGGACACACCGTATAGAGCCGCAAGGTATCTTACCTCTTATTCACCCATAGAAGAATATATGACGGGTTGTCCTTTGGAGAAAAAAGGATGAGAAACAGTGGGAGGAGTGTTTCAAAGACTTGAAAGATACTGATGTGGTATGGAGTGAACCTTGGTTGCACAAGGGGATGGCATTCTTGTACAGATGTGGAGACATAGATTGGATCCCATTACCTGGAATTTAGGGAGGAACCGCTTATTGTCCCTTGCTGGTGTCAAGACAATTTGGTTCGAGGCAATTTGTACCGGCTACGGCAGGAATGGCCAAATTTGAGTATGCCCACAAGACTAATGACTACAAAGGGATTATAGTGCAAACGGGGAAGGCATGGGAAAAACCAAGAAGAGTTCAGCCGTATCAAGAGTGCAAACGGGTGAATGATACAACATTTCAGAAGATGCCAGAAAATGTAAGGCCATCTGCTCGATCAGTTATAGAAGCACCATCAGCACTAGAGAAGCTCAAGCATGATTAGGAGTTAGATTTAAAGAAATACGAGAAAGGGGATCAGTGACCTTACAGAGGAGTTAACAATGGCAAAGTATCAAGTGACTATTCATGAAGGGCGAGAGAAGGAGTTGGTTGCACAAAATAAGAAAATTAGCCAAGATTGGAAAGAGTTATAAGAGATTCATAATGATTATAAAGCTAAGCAAAAAGAAGGACGAGTAAGACAATACGAGACTTATCAGAGAAGTTGGAAAACATGACGAAGGAATGAAATGATTATGAGAAGCTGTATAAGAAGAAATCTCGAGAAAGTAAAGAGGCGGGCAACAAGGCAAAGAAGAAGATAAAAGAGGAGCAAGCCAAAAATTTTGATCTGACAATACAGGTGACACAACTAGAGGAATTAGTGACAAGATATCACAATGAAGATAGGGTTCAGATAGAGCGCGAGAAGGAATGATTAAAGAAAATGATATCAGAATTGGAAGTGAAGTGCAGTTATTGAAGAGAAGGCTTGCAAGCTATAAAGGAATGTTGTATCAGGGCGATGGGGCATGGAAGACTAAGTACGAAGCTGCGCAGCACACTGTTCAGAATCAGAATAATAAGCTGGTGAATTTCAAGGAGCAGGTTAGGAGTATAGCTTCATATGTGCAGATACTCTCAAGGCAAGCTACGGCTATGTTGAAGCAACCAAACATTGAGCTGGAGTATGGAGAGGCCATTGTGCGTATGCTACATGAGTTGACCAACTTAAGAATTAGGGCTACTAGTTTCCTGTAGAATGAGTTGTTTTATTTCCTGTATTCGAACCTTCTAATGAATGAATGTTTCTAAAGATTGTTTCTTAAAACTTGATGCCTTGTTTGCATACATGCATTCATGCATTTACATAATCATGCATTTATGCATCAAAGTCATTTTACAAAGTTTCTGGTTTAACAAAGGATAGTTTTATGACAGTTTATTTCATAGACTGCAATTATTCTGCATTCTTACGGAACCCGTTTACGTTCAAAGACTATGGTTGTTGAAGATCGAGTCGCAAGCTTAGAAAATGATCGAGTGGAAACAAAAAACCGTTTCGACATGATGGAGCAATCCATGAAGGATTATTTTGCTCAAAACCAAAGAGAGATAATCAATAGCTGACCGCACTGTTGGGGTCAAAGGAATCAGGAAAAGGCTAAAATACTTGAAGATGCTTCCAATGAAATAAATGACCAAGCAAAAACCACATCTCACGTACGGGTGCCATCTGAAGGACCTCTGCCTGCGAAGAAGGTCCAAATTAATCTGGCAAGAGTAACACCAAACAATTCGGTGAACATTGGGGCAAATTTTAGGGGTAATGATAATGTCCCTGGTCTGAATACCTTGAATGAGATAGAGAAAATTCGTGCTGAGATTGAGAAAAAATATGAAGAATGTTGCAAGGTGTTGGAAGATCATTTGCTAGAATTGTAGAAGGTAAATGAGACAGGACCTGGTGTAGGTTAAGTGAGTTTGGTGGCTAACCTAATACTCCCGCCAAAGTTTAAAATGCCAGATTTTGAAAAGTATGATGGAACTACATGCCCGAGAGCACATCTCGCGATGTACTGTTGAAAGATGGCTGCTCATTTGAAGGATGAAAAGCTACTGATACATTACTTTCAAGATAGTTTGACCGGTTTAGCTGCTCGATGGTACACACAGCTAAGCCATGTAAATATCCATTCATGGAAGGATCTTTTTGGTGCTTTGTAGAACATTATAAGCATATTATAGAGATGGTTCCTAGCCGTGTAATGTTGCAAAGCATGGAACAAAGAAATAATGAGACACTTCGGTAGTATTCTCAAAGGTGGAGGGATGTAGCAGCACATGTTCAACCTCCGTTGATGGAAAGTGAGGTTGTCCATATGTTTGTACAGACTCTGAATGGACCATTGTTTGAAAGATTGATCAGTAATGCTACTCCATAATTTTGGTGATATAGTGATGACCGGAGAATTGATTGAAGCAGTGATTAAGAGTGGAAGGATTGAGAGTGGAGAAAGCTCTCGAAAGAATTACAAGAGGAGAGACAATGAGGTGAATAATACAAGTGCATATGAGGCTCCCAAGAATGTGACTATTACTTCATTAGGAGCGTCGGCGGGAAATGCGCAAGGATCAAACAAGAAGGATACTCGTGGTCCGAGGAATGATAGAATGAATTTTACACCGATACCCATGACCTATGCTGAGTTGTACCCTCAATTGTACGAAGCGAATTTGTTGAGGCCGTATTACTTAACTCCTCTACAGCCTCCCTATCCATAGTGGTATAAGCCAGATGCTCATTGTGAATTTCATGCTGGGATACCAGGATATACGATTGAGACTTGTACAACATTCAAAAAGGTGGTGCAGAATCTGGTCAACAACGGGATCCTGAAGTTTGATGAACCTATCATTGCAGCAAATCCGTTGCCGAGCCATGGAGGGCGGGGCATAAATGCTATAATAGAGGATGATGAGGCAAAGCAGTTGAAAACTGATGTGTCAGAAGTTAAGTCTCCTTTGAAATGGGTATTTGAGCAATTGTATAATGCCGAAATGATTGAAATAGGAATGAAAGTAGAAAAGGAGATACAATATGGTGTATATTGTGAGTATCATCAAGATCGTGATCATGAGATTCAACACTGTTCAGAGTTCTGAAGCTTGATACAACATATGATGGACAATAAAGAGAACAAGTCCTTTGCAAAGTCAGGTAAGAAGAAAGCAGTGGAAGTATGTACTTCTGAGCCGTCGGGCGTCAAATATGGGATACATAAACCCTTGGTTGTTGCTGTTAGACCCAAGGTTGGGGGTCCTGTAGACACGAAGCCTATCACGGCTTCCAAGGTTATGATCTCGTCACCTGCACCATTTGTGTACAAGAGCCCGCACAAGGTGCCTTGGAATTATGTTGCAACCGTGACCATACCTGAAGAGGGCAAATTGCAGAAGGAGGAAAAATTGGTGGAAGAAACAAAGTAGATGCCAGAAGAAAGTAAAAATGATCATCCAAATTCTGAAATGGTAAACGAGGTAGGGCATTTCACTCGAAGTAGCAGGTGCTATTCTCCGGAAGTCCTCAAAGAAGTGGAGAAAGCTAAGGGAAAAGCTGTGACTGTACCAGAGAGAATCTTCGGGGAAGAACCAGCACCTAGGATAAATGAGCCGATGACGGAAGAGCAGGCTCAAGAATTCTTGAAGTTTTTTAAACATAGTGAGTATAATATTGTTGAGCAGTTAAAGAAGAAGCAAGCGTGGATCTCTATTCTAGAATTGCTGTTAAGATCAAAAGGGCATCGCAATGCATTAATGAAGGTGCTTAATCAGACGTTTGTACCAAATGACATATCCATAAGCAAACTAGACAGGATAGTGAACCATATAATTGTTGACAATTATATCACTTTCTCTGATGATGAAATTCCTGAGGGAGGAATGGGATCGGTAAAGGCCTTGAACATTACCACACATTGTACAAGGTATGTACTGCTAAGAGTACTAATAGACAATAGTTCTGCCTTGAATGTTATGCCACTTGTAACACTACAAAGGTTACCCATTGATGAATCACACATGAAGGTGTATAAGAATACAGTGGCTTTTGATGGGATTACTCGAGAAGTGCTCGAAAAAAATTGAAGTGCCATTGTTGATTGGTCCGGTAGTCTACAATATGGATTTTCTGGTGATGGATATAAGTCCCACGTATAATTGCTTGTTGGGAAGTCCGTGGATTCATTCGGTCGGAGCAGTACCATCGTCTCTACATCAAAGGTTGAAATTTGTGATTGAGGTAAAGCTGGTCAGTGTGAGAGTAGAGGAAGATATCATAGCCTCAGTAACCACTGACGCACCTTATATTGAAGCCAAGGACAATGCCCTTGAATGTTCTTTCAGTGCATTTCAGTTTGTAAATGCTACATTCGTTGCTGAAGGCATGCCTTTTCCACAATCGAAGTTATCAAACTGCACCAAGATGACTGTACGAGAAACATTAGGAAGAGGTGCAAGAATAGGAAAAGGCTTAGGCAAGCAACTCCATGGGTGTTTGCGTCCAAAATAAGTGATTATGAAGAAAGATGGTTTCAGGCTAGGATTCAAGCCCAATGTTAAGGATAGATTGAAAGACTTGAAAAGAAGAGGAGAATAGAGGAAAGCTTGTCTACTAGGATCTGAAGCCTCCTTCGAACCCATGCCTTTAATGGATTTGACATGTATCTTTAAGTCCAAAGGGTTTGAGAATGTTGAGGAATAGCTCATAGTGGTCAACCTATAAGCCGCGAGAATGCACAAAGAATGAATCTTTGGCAATGAGCTGGAAGGGCTTCTTGTTGGAGGGATTTTTGAGGGAGCACAACCTGGGAGATTCTTGGAGAAAATTCATTTGTGTCTCCCTGGTGAAAAACTCGGCAATTGGACAGTTGAGGACCTTGATGTTGTATCCAATAAAATAGAGTAAATATCAAGAACCAGCTTTATACCTTTTCTCGCGAGTATAGAGTATCTGTAAAGGGCCACTATGTTAATTCATTTAAATAAAGATGCTTTCAATGTTGATTCACAAATGGCAAACATATTTCTTGTTTTTCTCACATTCTTTTCAAATATATACACTATAATTTCCTTTGCAGGTTTTCAGCTGATAGCATGAATGATCCTGAACCTAGTCCTGGAGTAGATCATGAGCGGCTAGTGTGTCTAATGGAAATCAATAAGGTGGAAGTTGAAACAGAATGTGAAATCCCTGAAGAATTACTGAGGTTGGTGGAAAAAGAAGACAAGCAGATCCTACCCCACAAAGAAGAATTGGAAACTCTTAATTTGGGAACTGATGAAATCAGAAGGGATGTGAAAATAGGAACAACCTTCTCGCCAAGAGCTAGACAAGGGTTGATTAATCTACTGTGAGAATTTAAAGATGTCTTCACCTGGTTGTACCAAGACATGCCTGGATTGAATACCGACATGGTGGTACATAAACTGTGCACAAAGCTGGAGTGTAAACCAGTTCAGCAAAAACATAGAAGGCTGAGGCTAGAAATAGTACTGAATTTAAAGGAAGAAGTGCAAAGCAAATCGATGCTGGTTTTCTTGAGGTGACCAGGTATCCCGAATGGGTGGCCAACATAGTTCTTGTGCCAAAGAAAGATGGGAAAGTACGAATGTGTGTGGATTACAAAGATCTAAATAAGGCTAGTCCAAAGGGTAATTTCCCTTTACCCAATATAGATATCTTAGTAGATAATACGTCGGGCTATTCTTGGTTCTCTTTCATGGATGGATTCTCAAGGTATAATCAGATAAAGATGAGTCCAGAAGACGTGGACAAGACAACATTTATAACCTTATGGGGAATATACTGTTACAAAGTGATGCCCTTTGGGTTAAAGAATGCTAGGGCAACTTATCAGCGGGCAATGGTGACCTTGTTTCATGATATGATACATAAAGAGATCGAAGTATATGTTGATAACATGATTGCTAAATCCCAAACTGAAGAAGAGCATATTCAGAATTTAAGAAATTTGTTTTTGAGGCTGAGAAAGTACCAGTTAAAGCTCAATCCAAATAAGTGTACTTTTGGAGTCACATCGGGAAAACTTCTAGGTTTTATCGTTAGTAGAAGAGGGATCGAATAGATCCAGATAAAGCAAAATCAATTTAGAATTTACCATCACCAAAAACACAAAAGGAAGTTCGAGGATTCCTCGGGAGGTTGAATTATGTCTCTCGGTTCATTTCTCAATTAACTGACAAATGTGATCCAATCTTCAGACTACTTAAAAAGAATAATCTGGGAGAATGGGATGAAAAGTGCTAGGAAACATTTAATAAGATTAAGAAGTATTTGATGAATGCTCTGGTTTCAGACATGCCACTCATCCTCTACTTAACAGTTCATGAAAATTCAATGGGATGTGTGTTGGGGCAACATGATGACACGGGGAGGAAAGAAAGAGCCATCTATTACTTAAGCAAAAAGTTTACAGAGTGTGAAGTGCGATACCCACCTATTCAAAAGTTGTGTTGTGCTCTGGTATGGGTAACTCGCAGACTTTGACAATACATGTTGTATCACACTACTTGGCTGATTTCTCGCCTTGACCCATTGAAGTTTATGATGGAGATACCAGCACTGACCGGAAGACTAGCTCGTTGGCAGATACTTTTGTCAGAATTTAACATTGTGTATGTAAGTCAAAAGGCAATAAAAGGGAGTGCTATAGCCAATTTCCTGGCAAGTCGTGCTTCAGAGGATTATGAGCCATTGAACTTTGATTTCCTCGATGAAAATGTGATGAGTATCTCCGTAGAAGAAAATAGAATCTTTGAGGACGAAATGTGGAAGTTGTATTTCGATGGGGCTGTAAACGCCCTAGGACGTGAAATTGGGGCAGTATTAATCTCCCCAAACAATGAGCATCATCCCTTCACAAGTAGACTAGAATTCCTTTGTACTAACAACATGGCAGAATACGAAGCTTGTGTCATGGGATTGCAAGCTACCATTGAAAAGAAAATAGAAAGTTTGAAAGTATATGGAGATTCTGCATTGGTCATTTACCAGCTTCGTGGAGAGTGGGAAACAAAAGATGCCAAGCTGATTGAGTATCAGAAATTGATCCTTGAAATGATAAAAAAAGTTCAGGAGATTACTTTCACATACGTCCCCAGAGAATATAATCAGATGGTAGATGCTTTAGCTACATTGGCTTCAGTTTTCTTAGCCAATAAGCCTGAAGACATGATGACAATTCAGATGCAGAGTTACGAAATTTTTGCTCACTATTGTAGCATAGAAGAGGAAATAGATGGAAACCCTTGGTATTATGATATCATGCAATACCTCAAGTTTCAAAGTTATCCTCTAAAGGCAAACAATAATGATAAAAGAACTATTAGAAGAATGGCTTCAGGATATGTGCTGGATGGGGAAACCCTGTATAGAAGGGGTAGAGATCAGATCTTAATGAGATGTGTTAATGTTAATGAAGCTAGAAGCATCATGACAGAGGTACATGATAGAATATGTGGCACGCATGCAAATGGTTACGCAATGTCCAGGAAAATTATGAGATATGGATACTATTGGACTACCATGGAAGGAGATTGCATTGAATATGCAAAAAATGTCATAAATGTCAGATATACGCTGACAGGATCAACTCTCCATTGGTGCCACTTCATACGATGAATTCACCGTGGGCCTTTCGCCGTCTAGGGCATGGATGTTATTGGGAAAATTCACCCTAAGGCTTCTAATGCTCATTGTTTCATTCTGGTGGTCATTGATTACTTCACTAAATGGGTGGAAGCAGCTTCTTACGCAAATGTCACAAGAACAATAATATGCAAGTTCTTGGAGAAATAGATCATTTGTCGATATGGATTTCCAGAAAGAATCATTACTGATAATGCTACCAATTTCAACAATAACATAATATCAGAAGTGTGTGAGCAGTTCAACATCATACATCACAATTTTGTAACTTATCAACCAAAGATGAATGGGGCAGTTGAGGCAGCAAATAAAAACATCAAGAAGATCATACCGAAGACAACAGAGACGTATAAGGATTGTCATGAGAAGCTTTCCTTTGCATTGTTTGCATATCGAACCTCGATACGAACTTTAACTGGGACAACCCCTTACTCTCTGGTTTATTGGACAGAAGCAGTACTTCCCATTGAGGTTGAAATCTCGTCCCTCCGAGTTTTATCAGAAGTGAACTTAGACGATGCGGAATGGATACAAGCTCGGGTGGATCATCTGAACTTGATTGAAGAAAAAAGGTTGAGGGCTATTTGTCATGGTCAAATGTACCAGAAAAGAATGATGTTGGCCTATGATAAGAAGGTTCGACCCAGGGAATTCCGAGAGGGAGATCTTTTGTTAAAAAAGATCTTACAAATACACCATGATGATCGTGGAAAATGGATGCCTAACTGGGAAGGGCCTTATGTTGTTAAAAAGGCCTTCTCTGGAGAAGTACTGATTCTGACTGAGATGGATGGTAAAGAATTACAAAAACCAGTAAACTATGATTCAGTCAAAAAGTATTATGCTTGGAGAATAAAAAGAAGAAAAAACAGAGTGAAAACCCGAAAAGGATGCTTCGCAAAATAATACATCTGTAGTGAAAACCCAAAAGGGTGCTATAGATATTCAAAAAAAGAAAAAAAAAGAAAAAAGAAAAAGAAATAAAAAAGAGGGGTTCAAGATGAAAATCCGCAAAGGGCATCTTGAAACTAAAGGAGGATCTAGGTTGAAAACTCATAAAAGGGCGGCCCAAATGGTTTAAGAATAGGCATCCGTCGGTTGAAACCTCTCGGACACCACCCAGTATTTTAGAAGGGATTTCATATCTATAACCATCCAGACAACATTCAAAGTTTATTGGAAAAAGGTTGAGCTCAAGATTATTTTTGGTCGATGGGGTGAATGTATCTTTTATGCTATAAATGCTCAAAAACCTGATATAGTTTCTTGATTTTGTTGTTTTAGTTTGCCATGACTTGTTTGTTAAATTTCATTCAAGTTTGTACTAATAAACTTCAATAAAGATCATGTATTCTCTTCCAAGCCTTTTTTTTATTCCAAAGCATCATTAAATGATTGACATAGTGAATAAAGTAGATAATTTCTTGGTATTACTATGTTTTGAAAGATACAGGTGAACTCTAACACTCTGGGTTATTGAAGAAGAGTGTATAAAGTAAAAGGAACCATTGAACCTAAGAGATAGGAAGCGCATAAAGGGTATCACTGAAATCAGTCTTAGGGCGCTCAGAATGACGTGATCGGTATAAGAGTCAAAGGAGCATCATTGATGTCTCGGTACAGAGAATCTTCGTCGTCCTTCAATTTCCCGGACAGAGTCAAATAAGCATGGCTTTATGTTCTTCCGTTGAGAATGAAAATTTGATTCATTATTTGTAAAGGCTTTTAGAATTGGCAAGACTGTAAATGCTTATTGGTTGAGAGCTTGTTCAGTTTTTCTGTAACGTTCTTCAAAAAAGAGAAGAAAAAAGGAAAAAAAGAGAAAGGAAAAGAAGAGAATAAAAAAAGAAGAAAAGAAAAAACCAAGGTGAAAACCCGAAATGGCGCCTTTAGAAAAAAAGGAAAAAACCAAAGTGAAAACCTGAAAGGACGCTTTGAGAAAAGTAATCTAAAGTGAAAACCTGGAAAGACGCTTTAGAGCAAGGGCCAAAAACGCAGGAGGAAGTTGCTGATGGCTAATCCTAAACACGAGATGAAAGAAGAAAATGAAGCATCAAGTTCTCCAAGGAGAAATAGATGATTGATGGATTTCAATAAGATACAATTCATGCATCATATAGAAACTAGGACCATAGAACCCTCATACATGCATTTTAGTTTATCTTGACAGGAAACAAAGATAGAATTCATAAAGTGAAGAGTCCGCTCAGCAAAGATAGAGCTTCTAATGTGAACAGTTCACCCAGCAAAGGCAAAACTCCTAATGTGAAGAGTTCGCCCAACAAAGATAGAGCTCCTAATGTGAAAAGTTCACCCAACAAAGACAAAACTCTTAATATGAAGAGTTCGCCCAGTGAAGGTAAAATTCCTAATGAAGGAAGTCTGTTAGCAAAGACGGAATTCCAAATGAGAAGAGTTCATCCCCAGCAAAGGAAGAATTTGTAATGAGAAGAATTCGATAAGCGAAGATAAAGTTCCAAGTGAGAAGAACTTAATAAGCTCTAAGAGAAGGAGAAGAGGGAGAGGGTTCGAATAAAGTCTTTTCCCTATTCCTATTCCACAACAATGAACAAAGAGGGGCAACTGTAATACCCAAAGTTTGTTCGGTTTTCTCTTATATATATAATTCACTATACATATGGTCAAATAATACTAAGTAATAAAATAGTCAATTAAATAAAAATAATTCTCCAATGACTATATTAAATAAAATAGTCCATATTACATTAAATTTGCCTCTACAAATCTAAAAGGCCCAATTATAAACTTTACAGCCCATTTTCAAAAACATTCCCGCCCATTATCTGTCTTCACCATCCCAAGAAACACAAATGTGCTTCTTGAGCCCGCCAAATTTGACCACGTGGCACCACTAGATTGGTCCATAGCCCCAGCACATGGATTAAGGGCATATCTGATGTCAGCCACATCATCTGCTACAAAAGGGGAGAGAGAAAATCAGCATTCATTAATGATTATACAATAGTTGTGCAATAATTGAAAGAAGATAAAAGAAAGAAAGTTGAAGAGATTACCTAAAAAGAGGGAGAGCTAGGAGAAGACGATCAGAATAGTAGCTCCATCGCCAGAGGTTCGCCGAAACTGTCGATACTCATCCAGAGGTATAGTCCTACCTCTGTTATTTCTTTTCCTACACTAAAACAATAGAAGTAACTAAAACCAGGCCTCAATCTTTCAAAATAGTAATAGCAGTGTCCTAAGCCTAAACATATCCTAAATCTAAAGTCAGTAACCTAAAACAACACTGGATCTAAAAATAGAAATGAAATCAAAAACTGAAAGAAGGTTTTGAACACTTATCTTGAGCCTCTGCCGCTTGAGCGTTGCCGGAGTGAGATTGAATACAGAGATGAGTTAGGTTTCAAGATGGAGTCGAAAATGAAAGAGGAGGGTCTCTGGCTTTGGGTAGATAGTTTAGGAATGAGAGAAGCGGTTCTGATGAATCGGAGGTTAGATTAGGGTTTAGGCTCGAAAACGGGGAAATGGAGTTTTTAGGTTTTTTCGCGATGGCCGAAAATTGCTCCAGCGGCAGAGCACGGTGGCTGGAAGAAGGTCAGGGATAGTCAGATTTAGACCAGACGGTGGCCAGGGGTGAGGATTATCGGAAGGAATGATCGGAGACGACAGCCAATAGTCGGCGTCACCTTCGGCGGTCAAGGAACAGGCCAGGGTTAGGGTTTGATGGTGGTTGGAGATTGAAGCTATGAAGGTTGGAAGAACTAGGGTTGATTTCTTAAGGGAGTAGAAGGTTTGATCTTGGAGAAATAAGAAATGTTTATGTGTTTCTATGGATCAAACGAAGGAAAATATGAAGAACAAAGAATAACAGGGATGAACATGGAGGTTTTAATCGAAAATGGGGTTGTTTTCTGGGTTTTTCTGGGTTTGGGTTGAGAGAGTCTGAGGGATAGAGAGAGAGAAGAAAGAGAGAGAAATCGTTATAATAACCAATTTAACTAAAAATGGGCCTATTTATGGCCGAGTCGACACGGCATCGTTTTAGGATGACCCGCGCGTTTTGGAAACAGGCGTGGATACGGGGCCGCAGTCCGATTCACGACCTAGTTATAATGGTTTTCGAGCCATTTGGGGCATAAAACGGCTAGTTTGAGTTGGTTTAGACCGGCTTGTGAACTGGATTTTTAGTATGCTTGGGTTTGGGCTCTCTAATTTGTTCCGCTTTACATTTTGGTCACTTAGTTCTTTGTATTCGGTTTTCTAATTTCCAATTTAATTCAATTTAATCCTTGGCAGTTTAATCTCCTAATTTTAATAACTTTTAATTTAATTTATTTAATTGCATGTATGATACATATTTTTTAAATAATCATGTAGTATATTTGTTTAGAGAACCTTGAAAAACTCTTAGTATAATTAGAACCCTAGAATTAGGTTCTCAATTTTGCATAAATTGAAAATGATAGAGAAGGTCATTGTAGAAAGTAAATGAATATTAAATGACCACTTTAATGCCTAAAGTTGATTAGTATCACATAGTAATGTGATGTTTTTCAAAGTGGGTATTTTAGTGAAATATTTAATATTTCATTTAAGACTAGAATATGGTAATTACATATAATTTAATAATTAGTTCAATAAAATTCAAATTAGGATTAAGTAAATAGCATCATTGATAGTAAGAATGTTGTTATTTTTGGGGCCTAATATGGGTAGTGTCCAATTATTCGGGTGCTATCACACAAGTCCAAAAAAACTAATGATATTCATAGGATTCTGATTAATTAAATGAATTAAAGCCTTAATTAGGTTTTTACTTAAAATCAACCACAAAATAATTTGTCATGCATTTAAACCTTTTGTGTTGAGATGCATTTTTGGGTATGAATCGAAGTTTCCTAATGTAACTAGACACTTCAAAAATTCGTATTCGTTTAAAATGTATTTTCTTACAAAAATATATCCTTATTTGGAAAGAAATTCAATTAGCATTTAATGATAAAATTAAATCCATTTTATTACTCAAAAATGCCAAAAATGCCACGTGGAATTAAAAAGGTACCGATATCGGGCGTTTATGGGGGGTGCTAATCCTTCCCCACACGTAATCGACTCCCGAACCCGAATTGTTTCAAAATGAATCTCTGGTTGTTTTTATGGTATCCGGTCTACCAAAGTGACCGGTGGCGACTCCAAGTTATTTTTTGAAAATTAAATAAAGGTTTTAATGTGAAAAAAAACTAATTTCAAGATTAAATGCTCTCAAACGAATAAAAATCATGATTTTCAAAAGAATCGATCGTCGAATAATTTCCCATACATTTTCTTTTTCCGGTCGCAAAAAACAGTCGGGCAATAGCTAATGTTAGACCTTTTTCTTTTAAGAAGATCATAAGGAGTTTTCTTTAAAATAAGCCTAATCGTTACTCGATTGACAATATAACATGTGGTATTTGTAGCTTCTTCTCAAAAATACTTAGGCAAATTATTTTCACAAAGCATGGTTCTAGCTATTTCTTCTAAAGTACAATTTTTCCTCTCAACAACCCCATTTTGTTGAGGAGTGCGAGGAGCGGAAAAATTATGGCTTATACCATTTAAGTTACAAAAATCCTCAAAACCTAAATTTTGAAATTCGGTTCCATGATCACTCTTGATGTGAGAGATATAGTGACCAACATCATTTTGAGTTATTTTTGAAAATGTGATGAATTTTTCTAAAGCCTCATCCTTGGTACTTAAAAATAGAACCCAAGTAAATCTAGAGTAGTTATCAAATAAAACAAATGCATATGATTTTCCACCCAAGCTCATTGTTCTAATAGGGCCAAAAAGATCCATGTGAATCAATTATAAAACTCTATTTGTAGAAACATCATTAATAGGTTTAAAAGAAACTCTTTTGTGTTTGCCTTTTGCACAAGCATCACAAATTTTGTCATATGAAAACTTTATTTTTGGCAAACCTCTTACAAGATCATTTGAAATCAATTTTTCTAAAAAACTTATGCCTACATGCCCTATTTTTCTATGCCATAACCATGAATTATGCTCATCTTTAGAAACAAAACACACATTTGAAATATGAATGTCATCTAAATGCACCATGTATATGTTTCCTATGTTATGATAAATAAGCACAATTTTGTTAGTTTCAATGTTGATAATTTTGCAACCATTTAAATCAACCATTTAAATCAAAAAGAACATTGAAACCTTTATTACAAAGTTGACTTATGCTCAAGCGATTATGTTTTAGACCGTTGACATATAAAACGTTGTCAATGAGAATAGAAGAGTGATTACCAATGGAACTCATTCCTTCAATGTGGCCTTTTGAGTTGTCATCGAAAGTTACCACTCCTCTATTTTTTGGTTTTAGCTCCAAGAATCAACTCTTTTCACCGGTCATATGTCTCGAGCATCCACTATCAAGGTACCATAAATTTGCAC
The DNA here is from genome assembly GCA_019671005.1 of Hibiscus mutabilis. Classification (NCBI taxonomy): domain Eukaryota; kingdom Viridiplantae; phylum Streptophyta; class Magnoliopsida; order Malvales; family Malvaceae; genus Hibiscus; species Hibiscus mutabilis. The sequence goes on from CM033727.1 coordinate 26,853,666, forward strand.
ATATAGCTTTAGCCTTGTAGCAATGCCCCCTACAAACAAAGATTAAGTCTTGATTTGGTACCTAAATCATTTTGGGTCCATGAGTATTAACTCCCAAAATCTTGGTTTCCTTAGGAATCCAAGAAGCAATAGCACTAACATTATTAAAAGTGACAAGTTCCTTAGGAACCCAAACACTCCTAATCCTTTTTCCTCTAGAGGGTCTTGGGAAGCTTCTTTGCTTGTGGCCACCAAAGTTTCTATTCAAATAGTTGGGTTTTAAAGAACTTGCTTTTTCAAAACTTGATTTTCCAACTTTGCTGAGAGAAGCTTTGAGGCCACCAACTTCCCTTTGGTGATCATCATGAACTTTGGAAAGAAGGTTGTTTAAATCACAAATTTTCTTTTCAAAATCGTTTTGGTTTTGTTGTCAATCAAAAACCTTCATTTCAAGTTCGAAGTTGGTTTTGCATAGGAAATCGTTTTGGTTTTTCAAATCGGAAATTATTTTCTTATTTTTCAAAATTGATTCCTTATATTTTTCTACCACCTCTTCATAAACCTCTTGTAACTCATCATAAGCTTTTTGAAGCTCGTCAAAAGTAAAATCAAATGTAGATGAGTTAGAGGTTACTTTAGGATCATCTTTGAGTGTCATGAGACAAAGATTGGCCACTTCTTGCTCATCTTCACTAAATGATTCCTCATCATTCCAAGTAGCAACATGTGTCTTGAGCTTCTTCTTCTTCTCGAAGCTCTTCGTTTTTAAGTTGGAGACAATCGGTTCTTATGTGCCCTAGCTTCTTACATTCAAAGCAAACAATTTGACCATTCTTTTATTCTTTGCTCTTGTTCTTGAAATCCCCTTTTCGATGGAACTTTCTTTCCTAGTTAGATTTCATGAACCGAGTGAACCTTTTGGAAAGCATTGCCATTTCTTCATCTTCATCCTCACTAGAATCGTTCTCTTCTTGTGAAGCTTTGAGAGCAATTCCTATCTTTTTATTTTCTATTTCCTTCTTCTTGACCTTCTTCTCATCTCTCTTCTTCTCATATTCACTTCCTTTCTTCATGATCGCATGAGTTAAGAGAGACCCATGAGAGCATCGAGCTTCAAGGTCTTTAGGTCTTTTGCCTCAATGATGGTGTCTATCCCATGATTCGGGAAGAGAATAAATGAGCTTCCGAACAAGCTTGTCTTCGGGGATGACTTCTCTGAAACCCTTAAGACCGTTGACTATGATGGAGAGCCGATCAAACATCTTGGTGATGCTCTCATCTGGTTCCATCTTGAAATTCTCATAGCTCAAGTTGATGAGTCTAATCTTTATCTCATTTACATTGTTTTTGCCTTCATAGGTGGTCTCGAGCTTGTCCCATATCTCATTTGCACTTGTGCAAGAAGATATCTTAGAGTACCCATCCGATCCAAGCGTACAAAAGAGCATGTGCATAGCTTTTATCATTAACTTATAATCTCATTCGATATTCTCCAGTCGTCTCTAGCTTGGACTTTGGGATTAACCGATCACATTCTCTCTTCATTGGAATTATTGGTCCTTCTTCCACTACATCCCACAGGAGGTAGTCGTTAGATTTGATGAAGAGCCTTATGCGATTCTTCTAATAGGAATAGTTATCTCTATTGAAATAAGGCAGTTTGGTGATGGATTAAGACTCGTAGACGTTGTTCCCAGAAGTGGAGGGTATGGCTTGAATGTCGGTTGATTGAATAACCTCTAGGATCCGTCTCAAGGGATGTTAATCCTTCAAATGAGCTAGGCTCTAATACCAATTATTGAGATAATCAATCGGTTGTGGAAGGCCAAGAGGGGGTAAATTGGCAAATAAAAATTTTGGTGGAAGCAATATGAGAAATATAAATTTTAACACATGGAATTATAGTGGTTCAACCTTCTAACAAGGTCTACATCCACCACCTTAGCTTCCTACTAAGTATTTTCAACAAATTCACTAATGAATTTTGTCTCCTTTTCTAAGCTTGGAAGGAAACCGTTACACGATCAAAGCTTGATCAAGTTCACTCTTTTACAAGAAGTTGTTTGCAAACAAAGAAATCCTCACAAAGGTATGTGTTTGCTCAATTACAAGTACACTCAACCCAAAACGTGAATCAAAAGGTTACAATAAATAACTCTCAAGTCGGTTACAAAGAATTTGACTCTAATAGGCTCAAGATTGTTGAATTTGTGCTTGAATGCTTTTGACTTGTTGACTTGTTCTTGTTGGAGCTTTGGAGACTTGATTTTATACCCTCTCATTGATTTCTAACTGTTTGGGTAGTTGAGATATTGAATATAGCCGTTGGGCTGCAATTTTCCCGCATTAATTGTTGTTTGGTAGTCTAGCGTATTAGTACATGAGCTTTTGTATCGGTATCTGCCATAAAAAGAAAGACATGTTGTACAAAGGGGTATTGATACGCTTGAGGGCGTATCGAAACGAGTAGTGTATAAAAACAGAGGTGTATCAAAATGGCAAGGCTGTATCGATACAAATTTTGCTTACTGGAATTTGAGGAAAAAGTCCAAGAAAAAATGCATCGGTATGCCTAGAGGCGTATCGGTACGGTATAACCAAATTTCAAAGTTTGGTGATTCCAACAACTGACAAGGTAACAATCAAAAAATAAATGCAAAGATTTTGAAAATCTTAAAACCCTTATCGAAACACTAAGACCCGTACCGATAATCGTAACAAAGAACACAATCCTAGGTTGAAGGTCGTATCGAAATAGGCACACCTATATCGGTACATTTTTGCAATTAAATTTCTAGTAGACAAAGGTCATATCGATACGCCTGGGCGATTTTGGTTATTTGAGTATCAAAACACTTAGAAAATATTTGGGATTTAATTTTTTGACTCAAAACCATTTTAAGTTCAAATCCTAGGCATTTTTTAGTCTTTTTGAAACTGTAGTTTCAGACAACAATTTCTTACGTCGTCCAACTCGATCCACTTATGTCCCTCCCCACCTTCATAACCGTTCTGCTTCCGACACACCTAACCTCTCAGGACCGGCTTTTGAGAGGACAAGTTTTAAAGGGACTGCTGATGTGTCCCAATGGTCCCGGTCAAGCATGGGCGGCGGTGGCAGGACTAAGCCTGAGCTTGGTTGTCAAAGTCAGGGGTATGGCTATGTTGGAGCTGGACGAGGTGGCGGCGCGGCTGCGGTTAGAATAATAGAAGTGGTGGTTGGGATAGGAGAAAAAGGGAAGTAAACCCTTTTGGAGATAATGATGAAACTGATGCTAGGGACCAAGCATTTAGTGAACAAGAGAATTTGGGGATCAATTTCGATCCATATGAGGATATTCCCGTGGAAACTAGTGGTGAAAATGTGCCGCTGCCTGTAAATACATTTGCTGAGATAGATTTTGGGGAACTATTGGATCAAAACATTAGGAGATGCAAGTATGTGAAACCAACTCCGGTTCAAAGTCATGCGATTCCTATAGTATTAGGAGGAAGAGATTTGATGGCTTGTGCTCAAACAGGGTCTGGGAAGACAGCTGCTTTCTGCTTTCCAATTATTAGTGGAATTATGCGTGAGCAGTATGTACAGAGACCCTGCGTAGCACGGACCGTTTACCCCCTTGCGCTCATTCTATCTCCCACAAGGGAGCTTTCTTGTCAAGTGAGATTCTTACTCTTAGAACATTTTACTTTTCAGAATGGTTTAATGTGTTTTGGTGCTGATAATATTACAATTTTCAGATACATGACGAGGCGAAAAAGTTCTCCTATCAAACTGGTGTCAAGGTTGTAGTTGCCTATGGAGGGGCACCGATTAATCCACAGGTTGCTATTGCATCAAATTTGGTTTCCAACATCATTCATTCTCTATGTTATTTGACATGTAGAGTTCTTAATTGCTATGTCACATGCTAAACTAATCGACTTTAATATGTAATGTTTATTTGTTCTATGAATAAATGTTTGATTTTGACTCAATAAGTTGTTGATTTGTTTCAAAACGTGTTGTACTTTGCTTTCATTTCTGTCTAATTATAGTATCATCCTCATTGAGTTGGAGTGTAAAAGGGAGGGGTCTGTTTTTCGTAAGCTGTTGGGTATATTCTCATTGGAAGATGTGGCACGAATGAATCGTGCTAATATGTTAGCTTGTTTAGATTATCTGAATTGTGCTAATATGTTAGCTTGTTTAGATTAACTATCAAGGAACCTTTTTTATGTTGTATATCAATTTATGTTGCCTGGCTTTTCACTCTTTTGATCTTATGGATCTTTTTCTCTCTCTAAATCTATAGCTATTTCTGGTGTACGAGTCTCACAAAACCCTCTTTCCGAATACTTGATATATTTTGTTTTTTCCACATACTAATGTAAGTTATCCAAGAAGTGTTAGAGCTTGAGGGAGAGTGTAAGTTGACAAGAAGTGTTAGAGTTTAATTTAATGTGTAATTAGAGTTTATTTCTAAGTCAGTAGTTTAGATTTACTAGAAGTCTTATTTAAATTAGGGATAAATATTATTTAAATTATAGATAAAAGTATAATTTTAGTTATACTGAAACTCTGTATCAACCTATTTAAAGGCTTATCTCATACACATTTGATTAAGAAGAATAAGAGAAAATACAGAGAAACACATTGTTCTCTGTTGAAAATATTGTTTTTGTTCTATCGTTAAACTGTAGTTTTTCATATTTTATTATTCATTGTTCAGCGGCATTCATCTTCTCCGGCTACCATGGCCTCTTTCTCACATGGTATCAGAGCCAACAACGATCTTGATATCGTCACCACTGATGTCATCTCTAATCTGAAACAGATCGGCGATCTGATTTTTCAGATGCACGTCGTTTTTCTTTTCTGATGCTATCATTAGGCCACACTCGTTCCTCCGCTTCTCTCTCATTGGAATCTTACATCTATGGTGAAATTTCTACTCGTTTAATTTTGTTATTTTGTTCTCTATTTAATGGTTCTATCTTAGCCAATCAAAAACAAATATGAAAAGGTTATAGTTTAGCCTTAAAAACTATTTGGTTCTATCTTAGCCATCCATTGTAAAAGATGGGGAAAGGTTATAGTTTAGCCTTAAAAACTATCTGGTTCTATCTCAACCATCAATTATAAAAGATAGGAGAAGAGGTTCTAGTTTAGCCTTAAAAACTAGATAATATTTTTTAAGGGATTCTACATCAAAGATCCAAGCTGAAATTCTAGTTTGTGCAACTACCAGCTTGAAGGGAGTGTAGATTCCTGTGATCATTGTTGAATGGAAGCAGCTACTTAGTCCGTGAATGACAGAAAAAGCTGGAAGACATCTCAGAAGATGCAAAAACCTAAAAAAGATCATCTCTGACAGAGGAAAGCTGGAAGACATCTAAGGAGGGTGCAAAAACCAATAACAACAATAAAGTTGGTTGACATCTCAAGAAGAATGCAGAAACCAACAACATCGTTTGCAAATTTTCAACAATGGCCGTTCAAAGAATAGCATGAGTATGTCATAGTTGTTCAACTTAATGGGTCCCAAAAAAATGGGAGATTTTTCCCTAAAAAATAGAAGAAGAAATATGAGTAGGCATCACATCCAAGATCCAAGCTGGTGCTCTACTATACTTGCTCACCAGCTTGAGGGGGAGTGTAAGTTATCAAAGAAGTGTTAGAGCTTGAGGGAGAGTGTAAGTTGACAAGAAGTGTTAGAGTTTAATTTAATGTGTAATTAGAGTTTATTTCTAAGTCAGTAGTTTAGATTTACTAGAAGTCTTATTTAAATTAGGGATAAATATTATTTAAATTATAGATAAAAGTATAATTTTAGTTATACTGAAACTCTGTATCAACCTATTTAAAGGCTTATCTCATACACATTTGATTAAGAAGAATAAGAGAAAATACAGAGAAACACATTGTTCTCTGTTGAAAATATTATTTTTGCTCTATCGTTAAACTGTAGCTTTTCATATTTTATTGTTCATTGTTCACCGGCGTTTATCTTCTCCGTCCACCATGGCCCCTTTCTCACAACTAATATTTTATTTTATTACTTAGTTGCGAGAGTTGGAGAGAGGAGTTGATATTCTTGTGGCAACTCCAGGACGCTTGGTTGATTTGCTTGAGAGGGCTAGAGTGTCCTTGCAGATGATAAGGTACTTGGCCCTCGATGAGGCAGATCGCATGCTTGATATGGGTTTTGAGCCACAAATCAGAAAGATAGTGGAACAAATGGACATGCCTAATCGGGGTATGAGACAGACAGTGTTGTTTAGTGCCACCTTTCCAAGAGAGATACAGGTTGGTTATAACTGTTAAATAGGGTTTCTCTATGGGTACAGCTGAGTTTCTTGACATCATCTAGTAATGTTTTGCACTTACAGTAATCAAAACGTTTCAAGTTGTAAATGAATTTAATATTTTTTTCTTTTCTTTCTGGAACATAATATTGATACTGGTTCTGAAATGTAATTAACTTGATTGTGAGTTCTCAATAGTAAAGAGAAAAATTATCCAAATTATATCGCATAAATTCTTTTGTAAATTTTGCGACTGTGCAGAGGCTTGCGTCTGATTTTCTTTCACATTACATATTCTTGGCTGTTGGGAGGGTTGGATCTAGCTCGGATTTGATTGTTCAAAGGGTTGAATTTGTTCAAGAGTCTGACAAGAGAAGCCATCTCATGGATCTTCTGCATGCACAGAGGGAAAATGGAGCTCATGGCAAGGTAATGTGAGACCATCATGAATGGACTTGCTTATTGAAGTTCATTTATCCATTGGTTTAGTGTTTTGAATACCGGATGTATTTGTTTTTATAAATATTTACCACTCTGGGTGCTGATTCTGCTATCTAGTCTCATTGAACCTATAGGTCCGAGATAATATGAAGTTGTTGATCGGTTCGTCTCTTTTACCTTGCAGCAAGCTTTGACATTAGTTTTTGTGGAAACTAAAAAAGGTGCTGATTCATTGGAGCATTGGTTGTGCATTAATGGATTTCCAGCGACCACCATCCATGGTGATAGGACTCAGCAGGTAACTGTTAAAAAATACTTCCGCCAAAGTGAAGTGAAATTATATCCATTTGACTTAAAATTGAAGTATCTAAGGGGAATGCTAACACTCTTGCGTCTGATTAAGCTGTGGTGTAAGAAGTAAATCCCTAGTAGAACAGGTTCTTTAGTTGAAAGCTGGTCTGAACTTGTGTTGCAATATGCTATATGTATTTAGCCTATTCTAGAAAGAATCTCTCTCTAAATAAATGTCATGGGCTTGTTTATGCAGGAAAGGGAACAAGCATTGAGATCCTTCAAGAGCGGAAAGACCCCTATTTTAGTAGCAACTGATGTGGCTGCTCGCGGTCTTGATATACCCCATGTAGCTCACGTGATCAATTTTGATCTTCCCAATGACATTGATGATTATGTCCATCGGATTGGAAGGACAGGTCGTGCCGGTAAAACAGGAATGGCAACAGCTTTCTTTAATGAAGGCAATTTGTCACTGGCAAGGTCGCTAACTGAGCTAATGCAATAAGCAAGTCGAGAGGTTCCTGCGTGGCTCACCCGATGTGCATCTCGGGCTCCTTATGGTGGTAACAAAAACCGAAGATATGGAGGAGGGCGTTTTGGTGGGCGTGATTTCAGAAGGGAGGGTTCACTAGGTAGGAATCTAGATCACCATGGCGGAGGCAGAGGGAATGGTGGTGATTTCAGAAGGGAGGGTTCGCTAGGTAGGAATCTGGATCACTACGGTGGAGGTGGAGGGAATGATGGCACTGCATTCGGACTTCCTGGGAATTTTGGAGGATATGCTCCAGGTGTGACGAGTGCTTGGGATTAGGGCCCCTTTATATTGGATTATATTTCTCGCATGTATATTATATATTCCGTCAGATTCCAGGGAATATTCTCACTATTTTCGCATCACAATTGACATTTTCATCTGGGTTCATTCACTAGGAAACTAACCAGTTAGCCTGTCAGCTGATTACTGATATAGGGAATTAATCACTTGGGCAATGTGTCATAATCTGCACTTTCGCCTGCTCCTTTTGGCTCAATGACATGATACCAAAACATACATTTCGAACAGAATTACTCTTTTACCACTTGTTTTTCCTGTGGATCTCTTGTTCATGCATACAAAATGGACTTAATATAAATAAAAAAATAATTTCTAGAACGAATTAAGTTGAATATAAAAAAACAATAATCGATTTAATATTTGAATAATTAGAACCGATGGACTTTTTTTTTCATTTTTGGGAAGAAACATCCCAGAAGAATCTTCATATGTAGATATGTAATGGAATCTCCCAAACTTTTCAATCAGAGCTCAAATGAGGCTTGAGAGCTTACAATTCTCTCATAAATAATGTAAAAAAGAGGACAAAGGGGATATTATTACTTGGAGACCAAAATGAAACATGGAACTTAAGATAAATGGAGAACCACTTTTTCTTCTTTTCTTGCAGAGAAATTTAAAGTACAGAGGATACTGGACATTTCTATTGGAAAACAAAGAAAAAGGCCGTAATGATTTTCTATGAAACAAAGGTGCAATGTAACATATGATCACAGCATGGAGAATTGGAGATCCCTGATAGATATACCTTAAAACACAGGAAGCATGATCTACCATTACTTACAATATATAACTTATCTGTGTATCCATCGGCTTCTCTCACCCATTGTCTTGATCATCTCCAAGACCTAAATAATGTAAGCAAATGAATCCCTTTAGGAAACCTTCAAAGGCATGGATAGAGACTGCACATGTACATCCATGCTTGAACAGAGACTAGTGCCTTTATCTTTCAGCAGCTCAGTAGTATATAATTGTTGTCAAAATTAAAAATGGAGGGCTGTAACCGCATTCCTTAACTGTCATCGTCTAGACCTGGGAACACACCGAAATTCAGCCAACAAAGCTATATGATCAGAGGAGCACTCTGGAGAAGGAAGGGCTGTGTCTTTTCTTAAGCTATCCTCATCCAATAGTTCCAATAACGACTCCACTGTTAATGAGTCCGCTGAGAGCACAAGTAAAACACTCATAAGCAACTGCAAACACTGGTAGTGCACAATTCACGAAGCCAATTGTTTCCAAGGAATTAACCTACCAGTGTAAAATATGTAATCTAGGGTGCCAATAAAATCTCTTGTGCAATTTGTAAATAAAGGTTCATTACTTGTTGGGTCCATTCTTCTCTGTTGTTCCAAACCAAGACCAACTCCTCTTAGAAAGGCTGAGTAAGCACTAACCTGTTTGTAAACCTTAATTTGTCAAACATAACCCCTCAATTTCATATAAAACCCTAGCCCCATTTGAACTAAAGACCGTTTCCACTGTGTTCTTAAAACCGCATTAAAACATTGTTAGAAAAATGTAAGGGGCCGCTTAAAGCAATTCATCAATGGAAGAAAGTTTACCAGTGGCAACTGATGAGTCAACTTGCTGTGAGGACGCAAAATTGCAAGCGGATCAACCACTAAATCCGGATGCAGTGAATCTACCTTTCCCATAGCAAGAAGTGAATGGGGAGCACTGTATAAAATTCAACAGCATGCTAATTAAGCAAAAGTCTAATGCGAAAAAAAAGATGGCTTTGAAGCAATAAAGTATCTGGTCTGAAGCACTAAATAATCTAATATAAAGGATAACAGACTCGCCTTCCAGGAACTGAATTAAAATCCCCACACACCAACATTGGAATGTCTGCACTTGCAGCTATTTTCTCCAACCCCTTTAAGAGAGTATGCACCTAATTTAACATTACACAAAATAAGTAATTATTTTGAATTATACAAACAAGCAATATATAAATAATTATACAGATTAAAGAAAATTTTGAACCTGCCAGATCTTGACATCCTTTAGCTCTTGTTGAACATTTACATGCGTGTTAGCCTGTATTCCAAAGCCAGGAATAGTGGGAACAGTTACAAGATGCACTTGCATATCATGGAACAGTGGCAAAGAATATAAATAAACAAGAAGATAAGGTAATTTAAATGACTTTACTTTCATTAATGTACAGAATCCAGAAATAAGACGTACATTAAACATTTCCATAATGTGTCTAAAAGAAGTTGAAAGGAGCAAAGAAATGGGAACTAAAAAAAACCAAAATACAAACCAGTAAACCACATATGAAAGGGAGAGAGATCTTATCAATATAACACCATCTGTACTCTGCACTTTGTCAGTCATCATGAAATACAGCAAGTTTCACAGGATTCTGCTACTTTTAATTGTTAGAACAAAATTATTATTCAAAAGTGATTTTTTAGCTGACCAATTATATTTTTTAAGAGAAAGAAAAAATATCCAATTTAGAAGATACTCATTGACCTATTTGAGTGCACTAAAACAGTTTTCAGCATCACAGCGTGCCTACTGCAGCCCGCAGAATTGTTCACCCCTCTATATGGTCTACGTGAAGTGATGAACTAATCTGCCGATCAGACCAATTGACAGGACTAGACAGCAACAAATTAAGGCAATTTCAGTTTAATGAGACCAAACATAGACTACTAAGGACTTGGTAAATGTTACTCCTCTTACAACATCTGCAACAAGTTGTGCTAAACTTGCTAACTAAATTCTTTTTAAATTATATAGAATGGAAAGCAGGTAAGCTAGGCTCTTAGTTGGATTCAAAACTATAAGGCTAAATAATAGCCCCAACATCTTTTTAATCTCAGAGCAGAACAGCTGCAACATGATTAACTCATGTCAACTTGCTAATGCCCGCTAAAACTGATCAAAGGTTAACAATCACCACTGGCAATATGGTGTAATGTTCAGATCATTAATCCATGAAAGTAAAATCATGCAAATTACAGAATAACGAAGAAGGCCAGGAAAAATAAAGCAAAGAATAAATTAACAATGCTTACCACACAAAGAAGCTGACGCTTCCCAGGATTGTCAGCTCCCTGATTAGTAAACTTTGCTTCTAAAACCACAATTAGTGCAACATTATCCTGCAGACAAAGAAGAATTTAGAAGATATCATTAGAGGAATCATACCAGAAGAGAACATATATATATTCAAGTTAGCTATAAACATTTATTACCTTAACCAAACGATTTAAAGCAGCTTTCTTCTGAGTAGTTTGAACTGCAATCTCAGTCAAGGATTGAGCAGCCTTGTTAAATTCGACCTGTAAAAGGCATAATTTGCTTGAGCACAAACATGTAAAAAAACCCACATACCATGCTAGAAGTACTTGCGAACCTCATATTTTTTAACATGGGAAAATCTATCTCTACGGAAAAATGTAGCACAACCATCAATTGTATGGATATTTTCGCTGTAAACCTGCATCGTAAATGATACGAATTACAAACAGAAGATTAATATTACTAAATTAGTGAGATGAGAATCAGGAAGTTCTAAAGCAACCTCATTTGTCTTCCTCTTGTATAAAGCTTGATACCCATGTTTATCCAGCTCAGGGGCAAAAAAATCATCAAAATGGTCGCTTTGCACCTGAAAAGATGGCAACAGGTTACATGGAGACACACTCAACATTCATCTGGATGCCCAAAGGCTCTAGATGATTTCTTGCTAATCATGAGTGCATCTATTAATAAAGAAATTCCGGCATCTAGAATCCTTTCAGCTCATTTAACTACATTCTCTTCTTCTTCTTTTTTTATCTAAAAGCTGCATCCTTTGTTAACAAAAGTAGATACATAGACACTTTGCAGCTAAAAGGATAATTAATCAAAAAGATTACAATAGAGTTATAAACCATCATCTAAATTAAGACCAACGAAAGTGTACCATTTTAGATATTTCCACACAAAACGTAATAGTAAACATTAAACATACAGCTTTTGCCATGCATTAAACTTCAAAGCCACGTTTCAGTTCAAATAGGAAGTTTTGAAAGAACAAATATCATCGAACAGCACAGAAGTATCACCTCTTGAAGACAAATAATGTCTGCACGATAACCAACAATTTCCCTCAACAGGTTCTGTCTGCGGTATGGCCAAGAAAGGGCCCATGAAGGGCAATAACTGTACAACTCACTGCTGGCGTATGAGTCAGACAAAATGTTGTACGAGAGAACAGTGAAAGTTCCAAAGGATGAAATGCGGCCATCTGAATCTAGTTGTGCCATCATATCAGCTCCACCTACTGGGATCAAATGCCGAGGACTAGGGGAAGGCGCTGGAATAACACGAGATGTCAAAATAGTATTGGGGTGTCCCACAGGTAGTTTTGTTTCTGCATCAATGACCACACACTCAAACTTGAGAGCATGACCAATATCATCTGTAGTTGGTGTATATGTTCTAGAGCGGCCAACTTCAAACCAGGTTTTACCACCGCTCCTTTGTGTAACTGCAGCAGGATACAGAGGTGTTGTTGGACCATTTGTCAAGCTAGTGCTTGATACTGAACCAGTTAAACTAGAACTAATAACTCCAGACCCTGTGCTATTGAAACGACCAAATATCTCTTCCTCTTCACTTCCATTTTCATTTACAGCACGGTCATGAAGAACACGATGATGTTGCCATGCATCTGAGAAGCACCTTGGAGAGCAATGATAACTTTTAGCAACGGGTATTTTTACCTTAACACAACCTAGGCATTGCAAAGTGGCTTGTTCAGAGGGATGTACACTACAGACAGCAACTTTCCTATCAATTTGGACACGATACCTACAAAACAGACCAAAAAAAGGAGCAGCATGTATTAGACAGGTAGTATAAGTCCTTAACAGAGACAGTAACCCATTGTGGCTAAAGATTTTTTTCTTACCATGAAAAGTAGCAATTTAGAATTACAATGATTAATATCCTCATCTAAGTGCAGTTAAAATGACAAGGCAATCTCAATCAAATGCATGTCAATTAGCACCCTAACAAGCTAGAATGTTTCATTGCAATATCTATGAACTAAAGAAGACACACACTAAATCCAAGTAAACCCAAAGAAAATGCTGTGACACTCAACAGCAAAACCAAAATCAAGAAACTACTTCTTAGGCCTTCAAAATTTGCAAGAAAAAAAATGACATCAATCATCATAAATCTAGCACATAGAATAACAAAAGGCAGATTGCAACAGATGAAATGAATTACATGATGGATCTGGCACATAGAGTAGCTAAAGGTAGATTGCAACAAATCAAAAGCAATTACATGATAAATCTAACACATAGAGTAACAAAAGGCTGATTGCAACAAAATCAAAAGCAAACATACTATCTCCAAATGCAAAGGGAAAAGCCTCAACTTGCTAAGGCTCCCTTATTTAGTTATTTATGACAACCCAGCAAAGACGTCTACATACTAATTTGCTAAAACAAATCCCATAATACCACACCCAAGAAACTAGCTCAATCCCCAAAGGGGAAAACCTCAACTTATAAAGGATTCTGTTATGGAGAACTTTTCTCCATGCAAAAAACTTAAGACCCACATAAAGCAATCCACATATTTACTAAAAGAACAATCAAATAATACCACGCCAAAAACTAACTAAAAATCCAATGGCCCAACATGACAAGTAACCAAAATACAAAAACCTCATAATAATAACAATAAAACCATAGGAAAAGAAGAGATTGAAACTTTAACTCTTAATTCAAAAGTTCACGTAATAACTAAACAAAGTAAATCATATAGGCCAAGATAAAACCCAAAGAGACTAAAACGATACCAAAATGAACAATCCCACTAAGAAATCAACAGACGAGCTAAAACTTTACTCTTGATAGATTTAAAAACACTTACCACTTGTACCTCAAGAAGTGACCGTCAAGAGGGGCAGACTCAGGCACATCATCAGTGGTAACGGTCTTATCTGGTCGACGTAAGAGCACGTAAGGCGTGAGCTCGCAGCCAACAATTAGTATATCCGAAGGGAGGTGCACCCGTAGCAAGCTCAGCATGCTTTAACTTGTCCGGCTTCCTTTTTTTTGTCACAGTTCGCAACGGTCACCTATTTGCAAGCCTATCAAATCAAATCCCACACTAGGAGCAGCAGCAGATCAAGATATGTCCTCGAACCGATTAGCAATCCTATCAGGGCAGAGTCCAGGCGGATCCGCCATTACTTGAGCCGAATACCCGCCAGCATTGACCCCAAATCACCCTCTATTTCCAAATAAAACAAACCCTACAAATGCTCAAAATTTAATCTCGAAAATATAAAAAAACTAAAGCTAACAACAGATCTTGAAACAAAATTTAGGGTTTTGAAAAGAATGATCGAAGGAAAAAGAATAACACAAGAAGAAATTGGGACTTTTTGGAGAGGGAAAGAAAAGGGGAAGTAGAGATCAAATAATAATTCGGGTTTTACAGATTAAGTGGAAAAGAAAAGTCTTTATTTATATAGAGAAAAATTATGTAAAAAATTGAAGGATAAAAAATAGCAGTCGTTATTTGTTTTTTTTAATAAATTGAACGGGTTTTACTTGGCGCGGGGTGCGTGATGAAAGTGGAGGGCGGTTGCGGCAGTGAGGTGGTGGTGGTGGTGGCGGTGGCGGCGGAGGGACGTGGTGGCTCTGATTGGGTTTTCCTTCCTCTTCGTACTCGGGAGCATTTTATATTAAGAAGAGAGAAAGGGAGTCAGTTCTCTTTTCTTTATTTTTAGGGTAAATTACAGTGTTGCTGCATTTATCTTTCATAAGTGTCCACTTTTTTCATTAAATTTTTAAAAATTAATATTACGACCACTTATATTATCAATATATAAAATTTTATTTACTCGAGTCGACCTTAAAAGTCGTTAGTTTGATGTTACAAGCATAATACAATGTATTCGGCTACATCGTCACCAAAAGAAGAAAATTCCCCAAAACCCTTCACTATATAGTTACCAATCACAAGTAGTATAATATCATCCATATAAGGCGAAACCTCTACTTCCACGTACAATCTCACTCCAAACTCATAATGATATAATGTCACAATTATCAGAATCTCACACATAGTCTCATAATATTAATTCACGGTTCACAGTTCTTTAAGTTTGATGTATAGATTAATCACATTTCGATATAAGTATGCATACAATAGCAACATATAAATTTACACCACCAATATTAATTATGCAAGATATAAAACACCAACACATAAGAAAATGTATTACACGAAAAGAAAAACGAGTAAATTGGAGCCCCGAACAACCACAAGGTTAGGACTTTTTGAAATTTTCGTTATAGTAATTTTTTTTTTCAATTATTTCACTTGGAATGTCTTTTATATAAAAAAAACTAATGTAAAGAATGTTTGAAAACAACAAATAAGGTTCAATATCTAAAATCACCATTAAAACTTCATGAACAAGCTTGAGGAAGAAGATGAAATTGAAATTTTAAAATAAAGATGGAAATCTTGTTTTAAAAGCTCAAATAACAGAAAAATACATCAAATAATTGATTTTTAGTTCAAATTAAAATTTACATGAACCAAATTGGAGAATCAAGTGAAAATTCGTCCTTGAGGTAAAAAGAAAATAAAAAATTACTTGAATTTTTGTTGTATTTTGCAAAATAGAATTCTAAATCAACAAGGGTCCGTAAAAGGTTAAGCTATTGAGGTCAGTTGTACCATTATATCACCTTACCCGGTGTTAGATCAAACATTCTTTAAAATGTAAATCTAATGTAAGTTGGGAAAGAATATGAACAATTATTGTTTGTCAATGAATTACAAACTAAATAGAGGTCGTTAAACTATGTAAATAATAAAGGAGACTGCTTGGTTAAATTATTGAGTTGGTGTAGTGGCAAAACTTTTGTCTTTCAACCTGAAGGCTCGGGATTGAATCCTTTTGAGGCCAATTTATTTTTTTTCACATTTTCCCACCAATGTGTCGTTGTTTTATTGGAAGATATTAATATATTAAATATTAAAATATTATAAATGATATTGGATAAAAATAATTGGGATCAATTTTGGGGACTGAACTGAATAAATATAAAACTTGAACAACTTAATATGTCATTTACCCTTTACATTAAAATTAGTCACATTTTTTTGTCAATATGTGCCGCATGGCGGGCTCTGATTGACCATTTTTTTCTAATAGATGTTACAAAAATGGAGAAATGAAGATAACGATTGAAACTTAACGGGGGCAAAATGTCCTGCAATTTTTTTAAGGTAACTCGGTACAAAGTATATATTTTAAGGGCCAACAATGTTATTAAGCCTAAAAAAATAATGAAAGCGATAATAATCATATATAAATAATGAGAGAAAAAAATAAAAGAAAATGGAGGTAAAAATATAATAAAAATAGGAAAATAAAAATAATAAAAAATCTATGAATATTTCTATTAAAAATAAATAGATATATAAACAAATAAAACATATGCATAACCAAATTGAAACATAAACAAAATTAAAGCACAAAATTAACAATTAAACATGAAAAAAATTGAATTTAATTACAAAATTTAAAAGTAGGAAGGACTACAAAAAAATAAACCGAAAAAGAAAAATGCACGAATCTTTCTACAAATGGGTTGGGCGCATAAGTCGGTCCTCCTCCTAAAATGATGTCGTTTATGAGTTCGAGCAACCTCCCAAAATAACGTTGTTTTGGGGCTATAAATAGCATTTTTAATTTTTTTTCACTTTACTTTTTTTTTCATTTTCGCCTTCTTTTTAGATTTCTAAATTTGAATTTGTCGTTGTCGCTCTCCGTGATCCGTCAACCGATGGACCAAAATTCACCAGAAGACTCGCCTTGGGTCACTGGACACAATTTCGGCCTTTATTTTACCATAAAATATATTGATATTCGTAGATTTAAAATAAAATATTTTGGACTTCTTTATCGATCATTCAATCCGACTGTTGGATTGTTTCGGATTTCAAGTATGCTACCCCTCCTAGCAATGAAGCTTCTCACAAATTGGATCTTCGAAGCGACGCTCCGATCATTGGCGACCGAGGTATAAATCTCTTTCAATTTTTTGTGTATTTGTCGTGTTTTTAATCCATGTTTGATTCAAGATTTTTATAGTGGATTTAGAATGGTAAATCCAACCATTTTATGAAGTTTCATGTCGATTTCACAAGTTTTCATTGATAAACGTAGAATGCAAGGCTTATTGACCGAATATCTCGGAGGCGATTAGAATAGGCGTCAATGGTTGTAACAAAGAAACTTGGGGTTTCTATATTTGGGTTTTGGGTAGTCTAAGCTTGGTTCTGAATAATTTGGGTTGATTTATGGATATTCTAGGCCTAGTTAACGGGCTTAGACAAAATCAGTGTGTAACACCCCGATCCTGATTCGGATCACCCAAAATCTGATCCCAAAAGTTTCATTTAAAAACCATAGATTTAGCCTTTATTCAAAACATTATATCATCAAATAGCTCGTATAATTAATAAACAACATAAATTAATTTACGAAATTGGAGCTCTAAGATTATACATTTTATATCAAAATAATATTTTAAAATAAAGTTACAGACTCAACAGTTGTAAGGTCCTAGAATACCCAGCCCACTAAATATAAGTATCATACTTTGACAAACGCCGCTTGCTGGAATCCCGTACAGACAGTGCTCCTAGATCCTCCAATCCTATGATCAACCTACGCACGAAAATAATGATTCCGAGCGCTGAGCTTACAAAGCTCAGTAGTACACATCTACTCTACTATACTTCATGCTAATCATAAACACAAGCATGCAAGCTAGTACGAGTAATAGGGAGAGATAATAAACACGTGGCGCTACTATTAGTCGCCTAAACCTATGCTCACAATATGCAAGCCATCATACATGGCACACAAGGCTCAACCATACTTGATATCTCACTAGACTATCCAGGTAAAAGCACATAAAGTTGTAACCACGAACAATGGTAGGCAAACATGTTTAGCCCAGAACCACCAAGATAACAGGCAAGTCACACATGTACTCGGGGCCACAAATACATTGAGTACCTTACACGGTATTTGAAACCACTCAAACATCGAATATCATACCATCTACCCACCCGGGACCACTAAGACATCAGGTGATGCATGTACATACCCAGGACCACCAAGACATCGGGTACCAAACCATGCCACTCCCGGGACCACAAAGACATCGGGTAGTGAATTCCACTTGAGACCACAAAGACATCGAGTGCATTGCGAACACGTGTATTGCAGTACCATACTTGGGTATCTGGATTCTATACCAATCAATCATAAATCAATTTGAGGCCCACAAGCCTAACCAAACAAATGCCTACCCGGCATACAAGCAACGCGATCCCAATGATCTCCCTATTGTCGCTAGTCGTAAACACATCATTACTTTTACATTATCGATTTGTTAGTACATTATGGAGAAGTATTTAATTAATCTCATTTATTGTCTCCATTAATTCATGTTATCTTATGTATTACGGCATAAAACAATGATTGATTCCACGTCAGTTTCTATCTTTAACTAACATTTGGATTATTTAGCTTAGTGGGTACTGGTACTCGAATACGAGTATCGAATGGTACCCCTAGTGTTGGTACTCACACGTGTACCGATACAGATATTGCTTACTAGAAATCCTAGATTTCTACAAGTACCGGTATGGGTCGACCCATACTAATACAACTCCCAATCGTGTACCGATACGACCAAAGCTCATACCGATATCCTATTCTCGGGTTCATGCTACATTGGCGAATTACAGTATTCACTATACTTTAATCGATCCCTAAAGCTTATGAAAGTCTATTAGGAGGCTCGTATGATCAACCGAGATAGCCAAAAGGGGGTAAATTGGTTTTAAGGTGATTGTGGTGGAAGCAATGGAATTTAAAATTGGGACACACGAATTTATAGAGGTTTAAGCTTCTCACTAAGGATTTTCCCAAATTCACTATGAATTTCCCCCTTTTTCTAGGTTCAAGAGGAAACCTTTACAACCTCAAAGCTTTGAGCAAACCCTTTCTTACAAGAGAAAAACAAATAGCAAACAAGAAAACCCTCACAAGGTACAATGTTTGCACAATTAAGCTCTCACCCAAAACATAACACTTGAGCATATATGACAACTAAGCTCACAAGTGTATTCTACAAAGAAATTGACAATTAAAGCACAAAACACTTTCTCTATACATTAAATGTTTGGAAGTTGTTTCTTGTTGTTCCATGGATGCTTGGAGAGGTATTTTAAACCCTCTATTGGGGGTTGTTAAGAGCCGTTGAAGACGTAAATTCTAACCATAAATGCAGTTTTGTGCACTTCTATATCAGTACATGAGACTTCAGTACTGGTACTTTCCTTAAACAGAAAGAGCCGTTGGAGTATTTATTACATAGGGGTACCGGTACGCGATACACGTTATCGGTACGGACCCATTAGTATCGATATGGCCAAGCCTGTACCGATACTGATTTTGGCTACTGGAATTTTCCAAAACACAGGGACAAATGGGCGTATTGGTACTCTCAAAATTGTATCGATACAGGGTCCTTTGTGTATCGGTACGGGTCAAACCGTATCGGTATTTAGGACCAGTTTTTGACA
The DNA here is from genome assembly GCA_019671005.1 of Hibiscus mutabilis. Classification (NCBI taxonomy): domain Eukaryota; kingdom Viridiplantae; phylum Streptophyta; class Magnoliopsida; order Malvales; family Malvaceae; genus Hibiscus; species Hibiscus mutabilis. The sequence continues at coordinate 26,873,158 of CM033727.1, forward strand.
TTTTGGCTGTTAAAAACATTTAAAATATGTCAAAAACCCTTTGAAAACATTTCAAATATATTTTTTAAGTTTATGGACTTTTGAAATATTTTTACAAACTAGTTTAAGTCCAAAAACATTTTTCATTAAGTTATATCAAAATCAAATAGGTTTATCAATCTCCCCCTTTCTGATATAACTAAACCATTTGAAAAATTGTTTTTGTGAAAACTCCCCCTTTGGAAAATATTTTTATAAAAAGAGAATATATTTTGAAAATATTCAAGACTCCCCCTTTTTCTTTTTGAAATTGAAATTTTCAATACTATTTGTCCCTCTTTTTTTGTTATATCAAAAATAGTTTCAAAACTAAATTTGAAATTACATTTAATTTCAAAAACACCAATTGTTGAAAAAATTAGTACCAATTGATAGGAAATATCAATTGTTGGTGTAAGATAACATTTGGTGGAGAAAAGAGACAAAAAAATTATCATGAAAAGAATTTTAAAATGCCCCCTAATCAAGCATCAAGTAAATTGTTAGTCCAACAATTCTAGAGAAATAAATTGAATTTCAAACAATCAAATAAACTAAAAACATGAAATTCAATTTAAACATGCCATAAAACAAGATACACATATAAGCATACAAGGCATGGCAAAAAGGGTTAAAACAATCCATTTTTTAACTATGCGTACCGGTACAGAGAGGATGGTATCAGTACTGGTTGAAGGTCATAGCGGTACGGTATGGGTTGTACCAGCACCAAAGGCATGAATTTGGTGAAAAAGTGAAGCAAAAACAACTTAAAAGGCCTTACAACTTAGTTTTAAGTTCATACAAAGGCCAAAAACATGTAACTCATGCTTCTCAAAACATATCATTTAACACATAGAAAACATGATTTCACCAAAATCAACCAAACATTACAAGTTTAAGGCAAAAAATATAGATATGAGCATACAAGGCCAAAAACATGTTACTCATGCAATATGAGACTCCCCCTAACTATATGCAATTATGCACAACATGGAGTCATACAAACATGCTTAGATCAACATGAAATTTTAGACATGGAAAACACATGATCAAGCAATTGCATGAAAGTTAAATTTACCACTTGAACCAAGGTAGGATGTTAAGCCTTCCTTTTTCAAGTGTCATTCCTTCTTTGTGTGTCATGAGCTTCCAAGATTTGACTTTGATCATCAATGGCTTAAGCATACCTAAAAAAGACAATTAAGTAATTTTTGGTATCCAAATTGCTTTGGATCCAATGACGTTAGTCCCAAAAACTTTAGTCCCCTTAGGAATCCATTTTTCAATTTCATCCTTTTTGTATGAACAAATTAGTCCCTTAGGGACCCAAATGTCCTTAACCATTTTGCCTTTGAAAAATCTAGGGGAACTAGATTATCTTTGATAAAATTTTGATTTTACAAAACTAGATTTAGAGCATTCTCCAATTTCCTTTCTAAAATCTTTGTAAATCAAAACTTTTTCCTTCTTAAGATCATCCAACTCCTTTTGATGATCTTTTTGAACTTGTTGAAGCAAATTTTGTAAATCGACATTCTTTTGTTCAAACTCTTTGAGTTTTGCTTCAAGTTCATCTTTGGTTTTAGAAATCAAACCATTTTGAATTTTTAAATTTGAAACCATTTTCTTATTTTTCAAAATATTATTTTTAAACTCTAAAACCAAATTGTCATAGACATCTTGTAATGCATCAAAAGAATATGAAATTGAAGTAGATGAATTAGAAGTAGATGAATTAGAAGTTACCCTTTCATCTTGGATGACCATGAAACATAAGTGGCTACCTCATTTTCGGTGAAGTCCTCTTCATCACTCCATGTAGCCACAAATGCCTTCTTCTTATAGCTTGATTCTTTCTTGTTGAAGTGAGGGCAATCGTACTTGGTATGCCCTGACTTCTTGCACTCAAAACATATGATGGGATCTTTCCTCTTTATTCTCGATTCATGCCTTGATTCTTCCTTTTGGTATTTCAAGAATCGGGCAAATTTCTTGAAGAGCTTGACCATCTCTTCTTCATCTTCACTCTCCTCTTCACTTGATTCTTCTTGGATTTTTTAGGAGGATTTGAGAGAAACAACATTCAAGTCTTTAATGCCTCGTTCTACTCTCTTCTTTTTCCCCTTGAACATCATCATGTCATGGGTGAGCAAAGATACCATAAGCTCATCAAGCTTGAGCTCCTTCAAGTTCTTTGCTTGTATGATGGCAGTCTTCTTGGAATCCCATGAGTCGGGAAGTGAGTAAATCAACTTCCTCACAAGCTTGTTCTCCGAAATCACTTCAACATAACCTTTGAGTCCATTCACAATAGTGGAGAATCGATCGGACATAGCTTTGATTTCTTCTTTCGGGTCCATCTTGAAGTTCTCATACTCAAGGTTGAAAAGACCATTCTTGGTTTCCTTTACTTCATGTGTTCATGAGTGACTTCAAAGCTTGTTCCAAATCTCCTTGGCACTCTCACAATAAGAGACTTTTGCACATTTGTAACCCCCTTGACCCGGCCTAGTCGTTGGACCCAGACCAGAAAGATCACATTAGGTTTGCCAAAGCAAACCCAAATAATTTTACTTGAATTATGATCCATTTTTTTCATTTTATCTTATCCAGATGCATTGTTAAGACCTATACGAACATCAATAAGGCATTCAAATGTAAATACTAGCATTCTAGAGACCAAAATGCAAAATTGATAATTACAGGGACTTATACAAGTTTCAGGTTACCAGTAGTTAATTAATCATATTTCATGCCAACATATCAATTTTCAGCTCAAACGAATAACATATAAGCATCCAAGTTAGCAAAATATGAAGTTAAGGACTAAATCATAAAATTGCCAAAATACATGGACTAACACATTTATAAAAGTATATCTTTGCAATTAGCTACACTATGAGCATGCTTGCAAAATCTCAGGACAAACAGATATCATTTACTCATTCAATTGATGCATGAACATACGGTGACCAAACTACAAAAAACCTAAACTTGGTAAAGCCCCTTTAACCTAATTAACTATCAGTCGTACTGGTACACATGTTACAGTAAGAAATCCCATACTAAAACAAGTCAAACTCTCCATTTCCAAACCATTTAAATAAAACATGCTTAATTAATCATAAGCATCACATCTTCCAGCATAAACCATGCCTTCATTGTAAAGTAAGAAATAAGTGTAAAGCCAACACGATTTGCTTACTTCTCTTGAAAACATAACATGCATAACAACCATATGCAAAATATATTTCCTCTTTTATTCACATATATTGGCAATTAGTGACCTTTATAAACCACATCGGATACACAAATTTCCCGGTAGACAACCTCTACCAAACCATACCTTGACCAGAGAGTTACAACTCAATCCTACACAAGGTACAACATCAAATTGGGTAGCCTACTTCATACACAAGTGACAACCCACCATCCCGAGTAGCCTACTGCATACTCTAGTGGTCAACCACCAACCCGAGTAGCCTACTACATACTCTAGTGGCCGCGGAGCAATCGACTTTACATATTATAGTGCATTTTAAATCCTATGGCATGCCAACTATATCCGATATTTTATTTTGTATGTCATATAGCCAATATACACTTTTAAGCACATTTACTAACTGTTTTCCATATGCATTTAACAAAACATTTCCATATGCAAAATCATATTGCCCAATGCGACAACCACATTCCATTTAGGAACCATTTCTCAATGCACTTAAGCATCCATATACTTGATAAATCATTGCATATCATTTAAAAGATGCATCAAATAGTAAGTAAACCAATAAATGCTTTCAAACCAAAACATGTAAACCAAATCTCATATCAAACTGATATTCAAAAGGCAAAATAGAGAAAAATTACTTCCGAGCTTAGATAAGCTTTGCTAGGCTTTAACTAAACTCCCAAAGCTATAAATCAAACCTCTTTATAGCACCAAAACACATTTGCACTCATCAACTTGCCATAGCCTCGAAGCCAACGTCTTGACGCCAACACCTCAACGCCTAACAGAAATCGCACAAACACTTGCCAACCTCCATGAGAAAATGAAAGAGTTAATATAAATTAGACTACACTAAAATAACCACTTTATTAAAATACCTCACAAACTTTCAACAATTATCATTTGAATATCCATACACGAAAAGACCCTATTTTTTCATTTCGCTTCAATTCCTTCTATTTCCCCTGTTCATGCCTTGCTTTGGAATAAATAATTCCCTCCCTTTTATTTTCAACACACACGCCACTGCCCCCATTTCCCCTTATAATTTCCCTTCTTAACCAAATTACACAAACAAATATGTGTGGGAAAGGCAACAACACATCGTAAACAAAGATCCTTAAAGGATCACTGCCGCACCACATCCCCTGTACGACATTCGATTCTTTCCCCTTAACCCATTACAAACATTTCATCAAACATATATGGTGCGCACTAATATAAATCCAATAATTCAATCAACCATTATATCAAACACCCTATTCAAGAATTTAAATCTAAATTTAACCAATTAGATTCATTTCGGGAATTCAATTACAAAATCAACTTTACATTATTATTACCTATGCACAAAACATTAGAACTCCATAACAATCATTAGATTACTTTAATCTAACCAAGATATGTAAGAAAATCCATTAAAATCCAATAATTTCATTAGAAATTCATTTTAAGTATCCAAAAGCAAGAGACATCATAGATTAAGAATTAAAATCATGTAGAAAATCATTAAAGAACATTTTCTCACCTTGCTTGATTAAAAACCAACTTGAAGATGAACTCCCTTCTTGATTTCCAACAAGGGAAACAGTGAAGATGATGTAGAAATCAAAGTCCTTAATCCACAATTGTTTAGAAATAAATGGATAAGAAATTGAAGTAGAAATTATTAAGGAATCAAGAAATCCTTAAGTTTTGCTTGGAAGAAAATGAGAGAAACTTAGAAAATGTCTTTCTCATCTTTTATAAAATTATAACCGTCAACTTCTTTTTGTTAGAAACAAGAGGGAAAAGATATTTCCTTATTTGATTTAATAATTTCATTAAAATAGAACCTTAATTCATTTTTACAATATTTTCATTATTAATATTTTACAACCTTTTGCAAAAAAGTCACTATCTAATTTAATATGAAATCGATCCATTTAAAATCACTCAAACTCAATTTCGTCCTTTGAAAAACTCATTAAAATATTTTCAAAAATATTTGCCATGATTAATTTATCAAAAACCAGTTTAATCAACCCAAATTATTTTCTGGAATTAATTAGCTAAAACCTAACCCAAAAATTCCAACATGATTCCGATAATTCCCCAAATCTTCTAACCCTTTTCTGGGATGTTACAATATTCTTCCGGGCCAAGTGCACAAAAGAGAATGTGCAAGGCCCTCGCGTTTAGCTCCATCTTCTTGAGATCATCTGCACTTCATTCTGCCTTACTTCTTTGAGGGACGAACGAACCATAAAGAACAATGTCCGAAAGATGATAATCTTTGGCTCTCATGAAGTACATCATCCTATTCTTCCAATAGGAGTAGTTGTGTAACGATCCAAATTTTGGGTTTGCAAAATTGGGCCTCAGACCCAATTTATTTGGGCCTTATGGTTGGAAGCCCAAATTCAGAATAGTGGGTTTAAGCCTTATATCAAAATAAATAAATAAAATAAAAGAATAAAAGAAATGGTTGGACAAAGTTATTTAAAAAAGGGTGGCCTGATTTAATAGGAGAGAGAGAAAAAGTGAGAGGATAAGATATTTTGCAAGGTGAGAGAAAAAATAAGGGGAAAAATAAGGGTAAGGGAGTTTGGATCCCGATCTACAGCCACCGGAGCTACCGTGGCTCTCACCGCTGGTACTATCAGCTCCAGCTCGACGAGAAGAGTTCGGCGGGTCCTTACGTCGTGGGAGCCGTCGCTATTCGTTAGGGTAGGGAAAAGAAAGGTTTAGCCTAGTTGAAAGAATCATCTTCTGGCCATCACTACCGCAAAATTGAGGTCACTAGCTTTCTCACTGGCCAGAGTACTGCGGATCTAGAGTTGGCCGTCATAGTCTGGCAACCTGAAGGCATCGTACGCGCTATCGCCGAGCGTGGGCGTGTGCGATAGCTGGCGAGTGCACGCAGCTATAGTATACCGTGCTGCACTAGATCCTACTACCCGAATACACCTATTCCCTACCGCACTAGATTATTTTCCGCGGGTGCACAACAGCTTCCATGCACCAGTGCTGCATAAGATCACCTGCAGTGTTGACCAGAGTTGACCGACCATTGACTTTCTCCGGGGACCCTACCTGGGAGTTTCTCGACGTTCCAGATTAGTTGGTGCAGACTGTTTTGCCAAATTCGAACCTAATAAACTATTTTTACACTTTTGACCTTTTGAGTTCATTAAAGTATGCAATTAAGTGGTTCCTATGGTATTAATTATTATACGAGGATTATTCGAGATCGGATATCGGATCAAGAAGAATATAAAGGAAGCTCGGATGAAGATTTTAGCGATATTGGCTTAAGGTTAGTACACCTCGAACTCCTATCACTTCAAGAGCATCATAAATGTTATTGTCTTGTGTGTTAGTACCTACAAAATAGGTAGATGGTTAATAAATAAGCATGATTAGAGACCGGTATTATGAGACTCAGTGTTTATGAGATGCATGATGATGTTATGGATATGATGGGACTCATAGAGACTTTAGAGACCGTGTATGGTCGTTTGTGATGCTCGTATGATTAATTGATGATTGTTTGATTGATTGAGATAATTATGATGCCTTGTATGTTTGTTCGAATAGATTGATGAGTTTTGACGGGAATCGTGCTTAAGGGTTAAATATTCAAATAAATTGTCTTGAAGTTTGTAATTAATATTAATTGATTAAATGCATTAGCAAACAAACCCTAATGACTTTTATAACCTTTAAGGAGCGAGTAAGCGTTGTAAAAATGCAATTCAAGAAAATGGTTTGAACCTGTAAATAGGGTATTGGTACGAGCCTCGGATATACAGATAAATGATTAGGGGCAGTATCGGTACGGGTCGACCCATATCGGTACTTGTGGAAATCTAGGATTTCTAGTAAATAGTTTCATTATCGATACATGAGTGAGTACCGATACATAAGAGTACCGTATCGATACTCATGTTCTAGTACTGGTACATGATACACTAAATAATCTATCAGTGTAAATTAATGATGGAAATGGATATGAATGTTAATAATTGAATTAGACCTTGATAAATGAGATAATGCGGATTAATGGAGACAATGAATTAGATTAATTATATACTTCTCCATAATGTACTAGCAACTCAATAATGTAAATAAATGATGTGATACAGATTAGCAACCATAAGGGGGATCTTTGGGATCGCGTTGCTTGTATGCTGGGTAGGCATTTTATTGGTTGAGCCTTCTTGATTGATAGGATTTGGATACCTAGTGAAAGTGTGTTGCAACACCATTGTTAAAGATACCGAATGGAGGTTATCGATGCTATGTGACCTGGGTCTCATTCGAAGATACTCGATGAAGGATTCTGAGTATGGGTGCAAGTTTTAATTATGTGTGACCCGATCTCACCCAAAGAGTAGATGCTCAAGGGGGGATTCCGAGCAAAGGTATATGTTCCGATGCTATGTGACTCGGCCTCACCTAGAGTGTATATTCTGATGCTACGTGACACGGCCTCACTTTAGAGCTGTTGTCATTGATATGTGTTTTCGCCTAGATGATCTGTTGGGATCTTAGGTTTGGTTGGGCCTTGTGTGCCATGATTGATGCTTTGCTATGTTCAGGGCATGTGTTTATGCGACTATTGGTAACGCCATGTGTTTATTTATCTCTCTTTATTGCTCGTACTAGCTTGCATGCTTATGTTTATGATTAGCATGAAGTATAGTAGAGTAGATGTGTATGACTGAGCTTTGTAAGCTCAGCACTCAAAATCGTTGTTTTCGTGCGTAGGTTGATCGTATGATCATAAAGCACTATTGGTACGAGATTCTAGCATGTGGTGATCTCTAGAGTACGATACTTGTGTTTAGTAGGCTATGTATTCATAGGACCTTACATGGTAGAGTTTGTAATTCTTATTTTGCAAATTATATTAATCAAATCAAATGTTCAAATATTCTAATTTTAATGGAGCTCATTTGTAAAATTTTAAATTATTTATATATATATATTAATTGTGGGCTTTAAATGTTTTTGGAAAGTATTTAATTTGGGCTAAAAAAGTTGAGAATTTTCATGGTTTTGGGTTGGGCTTGAGGCCTAAGTGTGACATCTAGGTCGAAGGTGTTACATTTAGTGGTATCAGAACTTAGGTTTAGCCGGTTCTAGGAAACCCCAAGGTGGTATAGGTGCTTTTGTAAGGTGTCTAGTGAATACAAGCTCTTAAATAAAGTTTGTACTCCTTAAGACTAAAATCCTAATGGTGTGTTCAATGTTGCGATGCTAAAATGGCTACGATCGTGGCTGAAAGGGACAAGTTAAGCGTTGAGCTTCTCATAGGGGTGATTCCGAGGATGAAGTCGCCTCGAATTATTAAGATGCGAGTTAGTTGAATCATGCTAGAGTCGATGATGTGTTCTCCTCTCGGCATCTAAATGGTGTCTTCGTTGCATGTTGAAGATGTTCCAAAGCTTTCAGATACGAGAGTTCATGGGAAAGAATCTTCACCATTATGCATGAATAACGGTTATGAAGCGAGTATGGATATATCGCTTTCAAAATTAATCAGTGAATGTACATTGGTTGGAGGACCTTTTGTTCACTTAAAAGGATTTTCGATGGTACTTAGGAAGTATCATCACCCTTCTCAAGGGTTGGAGGTAGTGGATTTGGTGTCCCCTAGTTCGTTAAAGTGTAATCAAAGTTAGACATTCTAACGGTTGGATGAAGCTACCTTCTTGGAAGTTGTTGCACCTTTGAAATTGCTTTGGTTAATCAAGCGCGATGCTAGCTAGTAATGTCGAGAGTTGTTCTCGAGGCTTGGAGACCTCGAGGGAACTAAACCTTTGGTAACGAGAATGATGGACCATTGCCTCTTACTATGTTTTTTGTGGTGGTCGTTTTGAGAATGGAATAATAGGGTTGTGAGACATGTTTGACCGTTCAATAGATGCCAATATGTATAGTCCGATGCTTGGGAGCTTTCAGACAGTTAGAGAATTTGTTTATGTTTCTTGGATGAGTCGTCAAGACTTTCTCCCCGTCATGGATGTGAGTAGATGTTGAGCTAAGGCCAAGTGGGATGTTGGTGCCTATCGCCCTTGTTAGAGGACACCAACCAAGTTGAGGAAGTCAAGGGTTCAGTTGCAAAGGCGCAACCCGAACGAGGTTTCTTTTGTCTAAGTGTCTCGCCCAAGGGAGAGTCGGGCTTGTTCGCTAGTAAGAATTTGGTTCGTTGAGGTGGTGCTTAAACCGTTAATAGCTTGTTAAATGAAAATAGAAGATCGTTATGTGTCTCTTAAGGTGGACGACTCGTTTAACCGATTGTGAAGTACTCGTGTGTTTTTCTAGGATTAGTTTAAGGATGAGATTGTATGGTTAAACTGTTGAGGCTAGTAGTTTCGAAATGAATTTTGGAATGAGGATTTCTCTCTTTAGGGCGTGTCATGGTAACGTTTGAAGTTTGTAGTGACATTTAAGGTGTTTCAGTGATGATTGGGTGGGGGCCACCATGTTGCCTCCCGAATGTAAGTTTAATGCTTTCCATGACATGTGTGAATGTATAAGGGATATGTAAATATGAACGTTGACAAGATAATTACCTTAACGACCTTGTGTGTGGGGGAGAGTTTGGTTACCGTGCAACCAGTTAAGAAAGCAAGGGTTTGAGACTTCCTGAATGCTTTTGATTTGTATCACAATTTCCTTGAGGCAAACCGAAGAACATTAGTGGAGAGCCAAGCTAAGTGAGACCGTTTGGTTGTGCAGTGTTACTAACTCAATTCAAGTTGAATAAGGTTTTGAGAGCTTCGAGGATGTTTTATTGTATTGTCAGGGTTGTATTTTGGTTTTAGAGGTGAGAATGTTGTGTTCACCTCAATAACGTGAAATTTTGGGTGCTTGATCTTTAAGGAATTGGAGTTTTGGACAACGATGTGAGTCAAAGTAATTAAGAGGCGTCGATCGTGTATGATCGGTCACCACCTAAGTAAAGTGAACTTGATAAGTGATAGATTCTACGAAGTTAGTTTGGATTAGAGTATCGTACTGCCATATGGGGCGATCAAGGATTAACATCGATGATTGTGTGAGGGAGTACCGATACTAGATCTATGTGGTATCAGTACTTGTTTCTTTTGGTATTGGTACATATCATCCAATGGCCATGCCCGTGTGGTTTAATTGTTAAGCTTCGTGTTGAAGATTAGTTAGTTTTGGAAGCGGGGAGAAGTGCCAGTTGCTTATATTTAAGTGGGCTCCGTGTTTTGGTTGAATTTTAGGTCATATAGTTTTTGATGGAATGTGAGATCCTTTTGTGAATGTTTTAGAGAAAGACATGTTAAGGCAAGAGATTTTTCTCATATAGTACAGTAGTTCGTATATGGTGAATTCTAGGAGCGACAGTTTGTACCAAACTTTCACCACGTGTTTTGGGAAACAATATGAGGTCGAGTGTTTGAGATAGTGATAAGTGGTTGACTTGCCGATAGTTGGGAGCCTAACATTGTGTTGTCAGAGTTTTTGTGATGCTTCGATGTTCCTAAGTGGAAAATTAAATAGATGACCGTGAATCTTGTAAAGGATTCAGAGCGAAAAATTTTCGATGGGATTCCTTTGAGTAATGATATAGTCCTTGGTATGTATCGTTTGATATTCTCGGGAAAGGTGGGATCTAGATAGAAAGTATGCTTGATTTGTTGCGGGTTTGGTTGTACAACATTGCAGTGTGTACATGTTACCTCTTGACATAAGATTTGAGTTTTTTTTTTTGTGGAACTTTATCCCTTGGTGGGATTTCCATGCGATGACAGATCTGAGTGATGGAATAGATGACATGTTTTTCCGGACTCGTTCTAATTGAGAGTGTAAGATTCTTGCATAAACTGAGTTAATGAGATATGCTTTAGTTACCGATATAAGTTATCATGCCAAGTTTAAGGTAAGCGCTTGGGGTGAGTTGAGATGCTGTTCGTTTTATGAAGTCTTGCACATGGCAAGCGATGTTATAGATATGAGATGCCATCAGAGTTAGAGTCTCCTTCAGAGAGTCACCATGAGAGAAATTGTTTTGTTTTAGATTTAACGATTGTTTAACCTTCTGTTCTTCTTAGATCATACGGAGTTGTGGAAGGATTTTGTGTGCATCAATCTTTTGTGTTTTATAGCATATATTAAGTTCTTTGATGACGTGGTTGTGTGACGTTTGGTCAAGGCACCATCGAGTTTGTTCTATGGCTTTAGTTATACACCAATAGTGATGGATATCTTTAAGGAAATGGTCAGTTGAATTAGATTTGTACTGAGCGAGGATGGATTTCTTTTAAGAGAAAAGATCAATTGAGATTATGTTGTATCGTTAGAAGAAACAAGTTATAAATTGACAAGTATTGTGAGAGATCAGAGTAGCATAGTGGGAAATCTTTGAGAATGTCAAAGAGTTATAAGAGTTTGAGCATCTTCTTTGAATTATGGATATAAATTTCGAGGAAGAAATTTTCTTTAAGAAAGGGAGAGCTGTAATGACCCAAATTTCGGGTTTGCAAAATTAGGCCTCGGACCCAATTTATTTAGGCCTTATGGTTTGAAGCCCAAATCTAGGATAGTGGGTTTGAGCCTTATAGCAAAAATAAATAAATAAATAAAATAAAAGAAGAAAAGAAATGGGTGGATAAGTTTATTTAAAATGGGTGGCTGGTGATTTGATGGAAGAGAAAGAAAAAGTGAGAGGATAAGATATTTTGTAAGGTGAGAGAGAAAATAGGGGAAAAGTAAGGGCGAGGGAGTTTAGATCTCGATCTACAACCACCGGAGCTGCCATGGCTCTCATTTCCGGCACCATCAGCTCTAGCTCGACGAGAGGAGTCTGGCGGTGGTCCTTACGTCGTGGGAGCTATCACTGTTCGCCGAGGTGGGGGAAAAAAGGTTGGGCCTAGTTGATAGCACAGTGTTCCGGCCATTAATGCTGCAAAACGAGGTCACCAGCGTGCTCACCAGCCAGAGTACCGCGGATCTGGAGTTGGCCATCGCCGTTTGGCCACCTGAAGGCACCGTACGCGCCGTCGCTGAGCGTAGGCGTGAGCATCAGTTGGTGAGTGCATGCAGCTATAGTGAGCTGCGCTGCACTGGATCCTGCAACCCGGGTGAACCTACTCTTAATGCACTGGATTGTCACCCGTGGGTGCATGACAACTTCCATGCACCTGCGTCGCACAGGACGCCTACAATGTTGACCAGAGTTGACTGACCATTGACTGTCATTGATCGACCATTGACTTTATCCGTGTGACCATACCTGGGGGTTTCTCAACGTTCCGAATTAGTTGGTGCAGTCTGTTTTGCAAAATTCAAACCCGGTAAGCTGTTTTTATGCTTTTGACCTTTTGAGTTCATTGAAGTATGTGATTAAGTGATGCTTATGGTATTAATTGTTATACGGGGATTATTCAAGATCAGATATCAGATCAAGGGGAATATTCAGGAAGCTCGGATGAAGATTTTAGTGATATTGACTTAAATTTAGTACATCTCAAACTCTTATCGCTTTATAAGCATCATAAATGTGATTGCCTTGCGTGTTAGTGCCTGCAAAATAGGTAGATGATTAATAAGCATGATTAGAGGCTGATATTATAGGACTCAATATTTATGAGATGCATGGTGATGTTACGGATATGATGGGACTCATGGAGACTTTAGAGACCGTGTAGGGTCATTTTTTATGCTCGTATGATTAATTGATGATTGTTTGATTGATTGAGATAATTGTGATCGAATAGATTGATGAGATTTGGCGGGAACTATGCTTAAGGGTTAAATATTCGAATAAATCGTTTTAAAACTAGTAATTAATATTAATTGATTAAATGCGTTAGTAAACAAACCCTAATGACTTTCATAAGCTTTAGGGAGTGAGTAAGCGTTGTAAAACTAAAATTCAAGAAAATAGGGTATCGATACGAGCCTCAGTTGTACCGATACTCGATTGGGGGCCATATTGATACGGATTGAACCGTATCGTTACTTGTAGAAATCTAGGATTTCCAGTAAACAGTTTTAGTATTGGTACGCAAGTGAGTACCGATACCCGAGGGTACCGTATCGATACTCATGTTCGAGTACCGATACACGATACGCTAAATAATCTATTAATGTCAATTAATGATGGAAATGGATATGAATGTTAATAATTGAATTATGCCTTGAGAAATGAGATAATGCAGATTAATTGAGATAATGCAGATTAATGGAGACAATGAATGAGATTAATTATATAATTCTCCATAATGTACTAAGAACTTGGTAATGTAAATAAATGATGTGATATGGATTAGCAACCATAGGGGGATCCTTGGGATCGCGTTACTTGTATGCCGGGTAGGCATTTGATTGGTTGAGCTTTCTTGATTGATGGGATCCGAATACCTAGTAAAAGTGTGTTGCAACACCATTGTTTGAGACACCGAATGACGTTAGTAAGAGTTGTTGTTGATATGTGTTTTTGCCTAGATGATCCGTTGGGATCTCGAGCTTGGTTGGGCCTTGTGTGCCATGTATGATGCTTTGCTATGTTCAGGGCATGTGTTTAGGCGACTAGAAGTACCGCCATGTGTTTATTTATCTCTCTTTATTGCTCGTACTAGCTTGCATAATTATGTTTATGAATAGCATGAAGTATAGTAGAGTAGATGTGTACCACTGAGCTTTGTAAGCTCAGCACTCGGAATTGTTGTTTCCGTGCGTATGTTGATCGTTGGATCGTGGGATCATGGAGCACTATCAGTACAAGATTCTGCCATGTGGTGCTCTCTAGAGTAAGGTACTTGTGTTTAGTGGTCTATGTATTCATTGAACTTTTTGTGGTGGAGTTTGTAATTCTTATTTCACAAATTGTATTAATAAAATCGAATGTTCAAATATTTTAATTTAAATGGAGCTCCTTTGTAACGTTTTAGATCATTTATATATATATATATATTAATCATGGGATTTAAATGTTTTTGGAAAATATTTTATTTGGGCTAAACCAAGTTGAAAATTTTTATGGTTTTGGGTTGGGCTTGAGGCCTAAGTGTGACATCCAGGTCGAGGGTGTTACAAGTTGGTTTTGTTGAATTAAGGAGGCCTATCGATGGATTGCACCATGAACTCTGGTTGATGTAGAAAGATTGAGCATCTTAAGGATTGACTCTAGGATGTTAATCCGACGTAGAGACGAAGCTCTAATACCAATTGTTAGGAGTCTCATATGATCAACCGAGATAGCCAATAGAGGGTGAATTTGTTTCAAGGTGATTGTTGTGGAAGTAATGGAATTTAAAATTGGGACACAAGGATTTATCGTGGTTCAAGCTTCTAGCCAAGCTCTACATCCACTACCTTAGCTTCCTAGTAAGGATTTTCCCAAATTTACTATAAATTTCTTCCTTTTTTCTAAGTTCAAGAGGAAACCTTTACAACCTCAAAGGTTATACCCCAAAGCTTCGAGAAAACCCTCTCTTACAAGAGAAAAAAAATAGCAAACAAGAAAACCCTCACAAGGTACAATTTTTGCACAATTAAGATCTCACCCAAAACCTAACACTTGAGCATATATGACAATTGAGCTCACAAGTGTATTCTACAAAGAAATTGACAATTAAAGCACAAAAATACTCTCTATACATTGAATGTTGGCAAGTTGTTTCTTGTTGTTCCATGAATGCTTTGAGAGGTCTTTTAAACCCTCAAATGACTTCATGGTCGTTGCTAGCTGTTGGGGGTTGTTAAGAGCCGTTTGAGACATTAATTCTAGCCATAAATATAGTTATGGGCACTTCAGTATCGGTACCTTCCTTAAACAAAAAGAGCTATTGGAGCATTTATTATTTAGAGGTATCGGTACGCAATACATGGTATCAGTACAGACTCATCGGTATCTGTACGGCCAAGCCTATACCAGTATTAATTTTGGCTACTGGAATTTCCCAAAACACGGGGACAAAGGGGTGCATCGATACTCTCAAAACCGTATCGTTACGGGGTCCTCCAAGTATCAGTATGGGTCAAACCGTATCGATACTCAAGTCCAAAAACATTTTTTATTAAGTTATATCGAAATCAAATAGGTTTATCAAAGTTATTAGGGTTTGTTTACAAACACATTACATCAATTATTATTAATTACCAGCTTTATAAGCATTTAATCGAGTATTTATCGATATCATCTCTTAAGCATAATTCCCATCAATTCATGTCAATCCATTCGAACAAACACACAAGGCATAATAATTATCAATCAACCAACCAATCATCATACATCACGTATATATCGAATCTTATGATACCAGTCTATAAACATGCTTATTTATCGTCTACCTATTTTGCTGACACTAACACGCAAGACAATCATATTTATGATGCTCAAGAAGCAATAGGGGTACGAGGTATACTAACCTTAAGCTAAAGCAATAAGTCCTCAATCGAGCTCCTCAAACACTCATCTTGAAATCCATTTTTTGTGTCCACAAAATCCTCGGATAAAACAAACACGAATTCATAAGCAACTTTACATTATCATACTACTTTAGGGAATAAAACGCGTAAAAATAGCTTATCGGGTTCAAATTTGGCAAAATGGATTCGTCAACAACTTACCATGTGTCTTAACACCGGTGAACACGATAGTGGCCTCCGTTCTTTATTTTGAGCACTCTAACCGCCTCAACTCAACAACTCAAAACTTCCTCTCTCTCACCCCCTTCGACTGTGACTCCTGCGGTGGTGCCGCTAGTACCGGTGAACTCGTCTTGACGAGATGAACACAATGGCAGTGTAGGTGTCAACAACAAATGACCAAATCTCCACAGACAGGAGTTTAATAAAAACCTAATATTTTCTCCCTCTCTACCACACCGCTTTAATTCAAAATATCCTCATCCAAAACAAAATGGTATAATTGCATTATAGTTCCTCAACCTTCGATATTTAAAGAAAATGGTCACCACTTACTTTAAAATTTATTCCTCTAAAACTTCATTCCTTGAATTAAATATTCGACCTGTCAGCCAATACTAGATGATCGATCCAAAAATTGGATCGTTACAACTCTCCCCTCTTTAAAAGAAATTTTGTCCTCAAAATTTGTATTCATAAACCAATGAAGATGCTTAAACCATTACGACTTTCGACGTTCTCAAAGATTTCCCATTGCACTACTCTGATCTCTCACAACACGTATCAAACATGACTTTTGTCTTCTAACAATACAAGCATAATATTAATTGATTCTTCTCTTAAAAGGAATCTATCTTTGCTCGATACACTACATACGACAAGAAAAACCCAACGGTACCCCGACAATTATGTCACACGAATACGTCATCAAAGAAACTCAACTTATGCTGTAGAACCCAAAAGATTTATGCTCAACAAAATCTTCCCACAACTCCACATGATCTAAAGGAACATGAGATTACACAACTGTTGCAACCTAAACGAAATGATTCCCTTCGTTACGACTTCTTGAAGGAGACTCTAACTCTGATGGCATCCTTTAATAGTATTATTGCTTGTCAAGTGCAAGACTTCTGAAAATGAACAACGTCTCAACCCGCCTTAAGCACTTACCTTAAACTCGGCATGATAACTCATATCGGTAACTAAAGCAACTTTCAATAATTCAGTTTACGCAAGAGTCTTACACTCCAAACTATAACATGTCCAAAAAACACATCATCTATACCCTCACTCGGATCTTTCATCACATGATATCCCGTCAAGGGATAAGGTTCCATCACAAAGCTCGAATCTCATGTCAAAAGGTAACATGTACACACCATAGTGTCATACAACCCAAACCTGCAAACAAACCAAGCAGGCTATCTATCTAGATCTCCCCATTGCCAAAAACATCAAACGATACTTACCAAGGATACATCTTTACTCAACAAAATCCCTTCGAAACTGTGCACTCACTGATCCTTTACAAGATCCACGATCACCTATTTAATTTCCACTAAAGAACATCAAAGCATCACAACAAATATGAGGAACTCAATGTTAGACTCCCAACTGATAGCAAGTCAAACACTTATCACTATCTCGAACGCACAACTCCACACTATCTCTCAAAACATGTGGAGAAAGCTAGATACAAACTACCATTCTAAAAATTCACCATATATTGATGTGACACCCCTAAAATGGGTCTAGAAGAATGTTACTACCCTCGATTTTAAAGAGGTTATTTTTATTAAGCTAAACAAATGCTTTAGGACCAAATTACCATAAAGGAAAATAATGGTCACAAATAGTAAGGGCCAAAATCAAATGAAAGGAGAACTTTAGATTTGCATGCTAATAAAATTAGAATTTATGGCTTTAAGATGTGTCATGTTAATATTAAAACAAGTGTTAGTGAAGGAGACATTTGGTTTGAGTGGAACGAAACTTAGCAAAGGTGTGATTGTTATCATCTTTTCTCCCAAAAAAGGAGAAGACAACCGATTCTCCAAGGAGAGAAGTTAGAGATGAGAATTCATCTCTTTGAGCTTAGAAACAACAAAATTAGAGTGAGAACTAGATGGAGAAGCTTGGATCGAAGGTTATATTCATGGTGTAATAAGCTTTTAGACAAATTGAAAGGAGAATTGGAGAAGGTAACCAAATTCTCTTCCTATTATTCGAATGAGTTCTTCGAATTGAGAAATCTCTTTGGTTCACTTGAATGTATGTTTGCTTGTCAATATGATAATGTGTACTTGTGATAGTTGGATTTCTTGTATGATTGTACAAATGGATTTCTATGGAAACTAAAATGTTTCATGTATATGTGTATGTTTCATTCGAATAGAATGAGTGTTAGATAAGGAATGAGTAAATTGATTGAATTGGTTATGGATTTGAATCATGATATGATCAGGAAAAGGGAAGTGAATCGGTTACTATGCTGAAAAAAATGTCCTGTTATGTATTTTGCAATATGATCATGATAGTATAGGTGTTGTTTGAAATATGAATTCATGAATCAATGTTTGGTTGGGCAAATATGGGTTAAAATACTTTTTTTGGACTGTTAGGATATGCATTAAGTATGTATGATAATCTGGACAGAATGTATTCATAAATGAACCAAGCGAGAATTGAATTAAACATAACAGTTGTGAAAGGGACTGTTTTGCCTTGCATAAGCTTTTCAGGGGCTGCCTGAGTGTGTATAGGTATGATTAATATTGAAATACCCTGTTAGTGTGTATGTAAGTGATAAATGCTAGGGAAGGGCTGTTCTTATACTTCTAAGGATGTTAAAAGGTTGTTTTGCACACAAACAAGTCTGTTTTAGAAATCTGCATTAGAGGTAACTTTGAAAAACTACTATAAATTGTATTGGTGGAATTAGATCCTATAATTTATATGGTTGGAAAGCTTGTCATGTCTAGTTTCTTTTAAAATAAGAGAAACTGAATTTCGAGTCTTATAACAGCTTGCAGAGACAATTGTTCAAAGACAGTGTAATCTGCCTGGTGGCAGAATTAAGTGTATCTTTAGATTAAAAACTGTATTAATCCATAAGGAGTAAAAATGCAAGGCCTATATGGTTAGAAAGCTAGTTGAGTCAGCTTTCCAACGGTGTAAACGGTTTGAAATTCTGATGTACGGAATGGAAGTTATGAAAGTTTGACTGAAGGATGTGCTGTCTGCCCAACAGCAGCAACCTCATAAGATATTAGAAAATATCATGGAAAAATATGAATGTAGGGAGACTGTTTTGAGATTATATATATAAACATGCATAAACCTATTTTGGGACTGTTTGAATACTTAAATAAAGATTTGGTGGTAAAGGCTTGTTTAAATATGTTTCAAAGATATAAGAGGACTGAATTGGAATGTGTATTGTATGTAAGACATAAGGAGATTGTTTTGAACAATTAAGAAGTTGTGTATACTGTTTTAAGGGGGTTAAGTAAATACATATACATATATGAGGTTGTTCTACACCTAGTTAGATGTTTTAAGGATTGTTTTGATGTGTGTAACTTAGTATGCTAAGACAATGGACTGTTTTGATTATACATATGAATACATAAGAATTTTGGTTCTGTTTTGATAATAAATACATACAGTCTTGTTAAGCATAAAATGCAGTCTTGGATGCCATGTAAAAATGCAGTTTAATTATGCAATTTACAGTTAAAATAGTGCAGTTTTGGGACTGTAAAACTGTGCAGAAATGTTACTAAAACAGTGCAGTTTTGAAGGTGTAAAACTGTGCAGTTTTGAAGGTGTAAAACTGTGCAGTTTTGTGTCTATAAATAGAGCAGTCTTGTGTTTAAAACTGCGCAGTGACATAATTAAGAAATATGCAGTTTGTAAGGTATAACAGTGCAGGATAGTAATCAATTACATTACCGTTTCAATAACTGAAACTGTTCAGATTAGTAATCGGTAATAATGCAGTCTTGATAACCTGAATCTATGCAGAATTTGGTGTCTTAAATCATGCAAAAATGATGGTGTTTAAACAGTGCAACTTTGGTATAAATGAATGCAGTTTTGTGAATATGTATTACATGTGCTGTTCTTTCTATATATATATATATTCATATGATGGATGTTTGAACACATGAGTATGTATTCATATGTGAATGAAATTACTTTGGTTGAAAGGATCCTTATTGATAGTCTTGATAAGGTGAGATGAGATTGTGAATGGCCATGAATTTGTGCATACATGAGAATGAAACTGGTTGTCCCATGTATAATCTATTAAGGGCTACTTTATATTCTTTTGAATAAGAGAAACTATTTTGTTATAAATTTATCAAGTGGGCTGTTTTACCTTAACTAAAAGAATATATAAGTTAATGAATTTCTGCTTTGTGATTTTGTTTAAAAGAGGGTCAGCAAGATCATTCGAATTGTCTTTAGTGTGTGTGGTTCTTTGTGCTAGCTTGTTAGGCAGTTCGTATAAAAAGGAAATTATCAATAGATTGCTTGATTATTTGGGCAGACTGTAATGAGTTATTTCTATTGTTTGAGGTACATGTATGGACATGATTGGTAGAAGATAAGAGTAATTGGAAGCTAGAAGAATTTGTGGAATTCAGGTATCTCATAATGTTGGGATAAAAGGTGAGTGTAGTCGCATGAGTCTCGAATAATGCGGAATTATTCCGAGGTTTAATTCCTCACGGTTTTGAAATTAATGGTTGTGGATGATTTGCATCATACATACATATTGTGTAAAAAGGCTCAATTAGAGCTAATTGAGATTGAGTATGCATTCATAGCATGACATTCATGTTGAGTAATTGATGATGTTGTATATACTATGCTTAAAATGCCTTGCTATGTTTGAATGATAGATTATGGAATTTACCTGACAATGAGATGAATTATGTACTTATTATAAAGCCTGAAAGAAATTACTAACTAATGACAAAGAATCTCAATGTAAGACTGAATTGCTAATTCTAAAAAAATCAAGAAAGCTTAACTTATATAATAAGCTATTGAAAGAATGCAACATGTAAGATTACTTGACTAATAAGACACACTCTAACTTCCTCTTATAAGATAAGATATCTAAGTTGCTTGGTCAATGGAATTCCTTGGACACTCCGATTTTCTTCTGAGCTGGGTTGAGGACGTTACAATTAACCACTGCACTATAAGATCTGAAAGTCCATCAAAAACCATTGGTCCTATATTCGATCATAACAATGTATCCTCTTAATTACTTCTAGATGCTACCTCTTGTGACTTCCAAAGCAGATCAATCCTTAACTCAAAGCTTAACTAATGAAACACACAAGTAACGGTACTACATGGAGCTAGCATCGATACTCTCTTACACGACCATCACTTGCGATCCTTGATCGTCCCATATGGACAGCATGATACTCTAACGCGAACTAACTCCGCACAAACCATCATTTATCAAGTTTACTTTACTTAGGTGGTGATCGATCACACGACCAACAACTCTTAATTACTTTGACTTCGTCATTGTCCAAATCTCAAATTCCTTAAAGACCAAGTACTTAAACTTCACACTGTTGGGGTAGGCACACCCTTCCCCTTTATTGAACAAAAATATAGCCATGACATTACAACAAAACATCCTCGAAGATCTCGAATTCATACTTAACTTTAATTGAGTCAACACCACTATCACAACAAAATGGTCTCACGTAGCTCGGATCTCTACCAATGTTCATCGGATTCTTCCAAGGAAAATGTGATACAAATCAAAAGCATTTATGAAATCTCAATCTTTTGCCTCCTTAACTGATCACACGGTAACCAACCTTTCCCACATACAAGGTCACATGTCAACTCTCATTTTCTATATTACTTATACAATCACACATGTCATGCAAGGTATCAAACTTATATTCGAGAGACAATATGGTGGCCCCCACTCTATCATCGCTGAAACACCTCAAACATCACTATAGACATCAAACGTTACCACGACATGCTCTAAAGAGAGAAATCCTTATTTCAAAATTTATTTTGAAACCATAAACCTCTAAAACTTTAACCATAAACATCTCATTCTCGAACCAAACCCAAAAAAATACATAAGTACTTTACAACCGGTTAAACGAGTCATCCTCTCTAGGAGACAGATAACGGTCTTTCACTGTCTTTTAACAACTATAAACATTTTCAGCATCACCTCAATGAACCAACTTTTTACTAGCGAACAAGCTTGGTTCTTCCTTGGGCAAAATACTTATACAAAAGAGATCTCGTTCGAGTTGTGCCTTCGCAACTAAATCTTTGACTCTCTCAACTGAGTTGGTATTGTTTGACAAGGGCGATGGGCACCGATGTCCAACTCGGCCTTACCTTAATATATACTCACATTCCTAGCAGGGAGAAAGTCTCGACTCATCCTCCAAGAAGCATAAACAAAAACTTTGACAGTTTAAAAGGTCCCGAACGTTGAACTACACATATTAGCTTCTATTAAATGGTCAAACAAGTCTTACAACCCCGTTGTGTCATTCTCAAAACGTCCACAATGAAAACCACGGTAGAAGGGGTAATAGTGCAAACATTCTCATTATCAAAGGTTGGGTTCCTCGAGGTCTCAAAGCCTTAAGCCCACTCTCGACATTACTGGCTAGCATCATGCTTGATTAACCAAAGCAATTTCCAAAGTGCAACAACTCTCATAAAGGTAGCTCTCCCAAATCGGTAAAACATCTAACTTCGGTCACACTTCAACGAACTAGTGGATCCCAAATCCACTCTCTTCGAGAAATGACCTTGTGGTGGCGATGATACTCTCCGAGTATCAACAAGACTCTTTTTTACATGAACAAAGGGTCCTTCACCCAATGTGCAACCACGAATCGATTCGAAAGTGGGTTATCCATACTTGCTTCATAAATATTATTCACGCATAACAATGAAGATTCTTTGCCACAAACTCTCACAACGTATCCGAAGACTTCAGAACGACTACAACGCACAACCAAGACATCATTCAGGCGACAGAAGGAGGACACATCCTTGACTCTGGTGTCATTCAACTAACTCGCATCTCAACAATCCGGGGTGACCCCGTCGCCGAAATCACTCCATTGAGCGGCTCATAAAGCAAGAAGAATCAAATTTTCTAGGATTAAGAGAAAATTTGATTTTTGGCAGTATTGGTTCCCAAATATTTTAGGGTATTTTGGGCGTTAAAAGATAAAAGAGAAGAGAATATGTTGTATTTAATGATAAATATTTTTTCTCTTCCCTAATCATTAAAATCCTACACCCAACCTTTCTCTTACTTTTTAGGATTTCCTTTCCCCACTTCTCCATAAACCCAACATTAATTACCTTCCTTCTAAAATCTTCTACCTTTTCACCTTTACGTAAAAAATATATCTTTCCATCTTCATCTCATTCAGAAAACCCTAAAATCTAAAGAGAGAATTTTTAAGCCAATCTTGATTCTTCATCCTTGTCCAAGCTATGCCCCAAAATTCTTGTGCCCTAATCTTCATCCTCTCCAACAAAGCATCTGTGGCAAAAATTTAGCACACGAGACTACCGAGATTGAAGACATATTAGAGGAAGTGCCCATCTATTGCACCACAAGCTGCATAAAAGCCTAAACCATTGCACCTCTATCAACTTTGCTAACGCTTGGAAAAAGATTGAGAATGCAGTGTAAATATGTAAGAAATAATGCCATGAGTGAGTTTATTGCTTGCAAGTATACACTGTCAATAAGTAATACAACAGTAAGCTAAGGATCATATCCACAGTGATTGACCAAGAATTTAAGTGTTCAATGGTTTAGTTGTTAAAGGAAGAATGTTGAAATTGATTGAGATTTCTAATTTAGATAATAATTAAAACAATGAAATAAAAGTGAAAATAGTTTGGCAAGATGAAGTGTTCAAATGGATGATGAGCGTCGGCAAGGGATGCTTGGATTTTACGCTAGCTATGCCAAGTATTAATAATATCCTGCCTTGGATTTATTGCTGAGTAGATTTCAAGAATAGTGTTACCTCTGTCGACGAAAATACTCTAAGTTAACCATGATAAAACCCATATATGTCTATAGTGCAGCTTTACATAAATTAACATGATTAAGTTTCAATCTATACTCCTAAGGGGTAGATTTACTTCCGAAGTAAGCTCATCTACTTGAACATCTTTTGTCGAAGTTTCTCTCCTTAGTATTTGGCAACTGATCGTTACCCATTAAGTCTATTAAGATATTAAGACACAATAAGCAACAATGCCAACTGTCGTATGACAAAGAATTTAAGGAAATGAAGTGCAAGCCAGATAGAAAATAATTCCAAGGTATTCAAATTATTAAAAACAAATAATAAATTGAGCGTTAATCGCAAGCATCCCTAACCAACTATAAAAACTTAGTTCATGGTTGGGGTTCCATCCACAAAATATCGTATATCAACATCACCATTTAAATAAAAATTAAACTAAGAGAATAGGCAAAAAAGGAGGTCCGTCGATGCAGCCCTTCAAATGCTCCAGAGCTCTTGGTCTAAAATGGTTGAACTACGTTGCCACTAGCTTCCTCTTTCACCATGGTGCTCTCTCCTTTTGATCAATCTCTTATCTTCCTTTAAATAGGCACGCGAGGAAACCCTAGAGTGGATTTGAAATTTGAAATCTGATTACATACCAAGATAGGTGTGTTACCCTCTTATCTATTTTTGAATTTTAGGGTTGATGTGCACTAGGTTAAACGACTAATTTGATTGGGCATTGGACATCAATTATTTTCCAACCGAACTTGGCAATCTTTGGTCAAACTTTTCCAACTGTGACTCAGAAATTCTCTTATGCTTTTCCTACTTTCTGCTCCTACGTTGCTCTGCCAAGCCTGCCCAGCTCCTATACTGCATCAATGCCAGCAAAACAACCCTTCAAAATGGCAAGATAACAACTTCCTAACTCCTTATGCAAATGCATGATTTAAACAACTAAACGCAAACCTATAAACCAAAAGACAAGAAAACATTGTGAAATATGCATAAAAATTAGTACTTTCTAGGAATTAACAACCTCGCACAATTACACGCTTCAAACATATTGCGCACAAGACCACACCTTCCCGCTCCAACTTAAACTTTAGTTAGTTTTTCTTTTTCTTTTTCATTGCATTTTTATGTTTTTCTTTTTTTTTTCATTGGGGACAATGCTTCTCTCAAGTTTGGGGGAGTATTATGCCATGTACATACTAGGTAAAATTTAGGGAAAATTTTAATTATTTTTTTAGTCTGTAAATAGCCTAATCTGTTTTTGACGGTTCCTTTTACTATGATTCCATTAATCTAAAATTGCTGTTGCATTGATCATGATTTCCAATGATTAATCTATGCTTAATATTTTTTAATGTGTTGAGAGCTTTTGTGTTTTGGACTTAGTATTGAAACTTTTGTAGCTTTTATCTCACATGTTGCATGCTTTCTAAAAACTTAAGAAGCCTTGGGGAAATTCTAGGTGATTCTCTAATGCCAA
The DNA here is from genome assembly GCA_019671005.1 of Hibiscus mutabilis. NCBI lineage: Eukaryota > Viridiplantae > Streptophyta > Magnoliopsida > Malvales > Malvaceae > Hibiscus > Hibiscus mutabilis. The sequence continues at coordinate 26,898,362 of CM033727.1, forward strand.
TGCATGAATTAATGTGAATGAACTGAATGCTCAATGTAGCAATTATAGGCTTAATTAAACTCTTAGAGAAATCAAGAAAATAATGAAAATTAATTAAAACTTTATGCCATAAGCAAAACTGTAGAGAGACACTCTTTTATGCATCTTGCTATTTTAGTACACTAAGTGAGTTGTGTTTGCTCCATTTAACTTTCCCTGGTAGAAATGGTAGTACTGGCATAAGAGTGAATGAAAGTCTTCACGGGATGACTCTGCTCGTAAGGCTCATGGATGAGATGTTTTCTCCACTCCATCTTCAGGTTTGAAGAGTATTTGTGATAAGCTGAAGCCCCAATGATACAATTTTAAACTTAAAAAGAATGAAGGGGAGTAAAATATTGTGCTTAAAAAGAAAATACAGAGATGATTAAAGAGAGTAATCCTTAAATTTTCTAAGGCCATTAAGTGATGTTAGCATGCAACACAACACCAACTGCACCAACAATAGAATTTATCCTTGGAACAAAACTGTGAGCTCTGATGCATTGCACTTCTTTAAAATATCTAAGGAATATTTTATTGTTGTAGCATGTTTTGGAATTTTTAAAATCATAGCTTAGTTGGAACCTTTATTACAATGGGTTGTTTACTTTTGTTTTTTCTTTAGTTTAGTCTAGTTTGCATTGCTTGAGGACAAGCAACAGTTCAAGCCTGAGGGTATTTGATGAGTGTGTAAATAACCTATTTTGCATACCCTTTTTACATGGCTTTTGCGTGTGTTTAAGCTAATATAGTTGCATTTAGGAGTAGTTTGTATATAGTTATGGAGTTATGGTGTTTGAGCTTAATGTTTATCTATATTAATGCTATTAATGAGAAATGTAGTGGTTTTTAGTGTTGCTTGCATAGGAGATAATAGAACAATGAAGCGTTGGAACATTGGAGTAGAATTCTCTTGTGCTAGACTGGATGCTATAGCATTTGCTGTGACACTGAAGACAAATCTTGGATCATTTAATGTGATTTAATGTGTGGTCCCTTCTCCTTTATTGAGTCATTATTGATGTGGAAATCAAAGATTCTCTTTGCTGGATCACATGATACTTTATTAAAAGAATGTGACAAGATATTATTTATTGAGCAATTAATTATGTATAAAATCAAGATCCTCATTAAAAGATTACTTGAACTTTAAGGGTTTTAAAACCCTATGAGAGCCACCTCTTTATAAAGAAATCAAGGGCAACAATTAAAAGAAGGCTATACCTAACACACAAATACATAGAGAAGCGTTAATTAAAGGAAGAACAACCCTTTGTATTCTTCATCGGAGAACCACCATTGTTGGAGGTTAAAAGGAGACTCCAAACAACGAAGAGCTATCGAGAAAGGCTTTAGGAGTTTTTTTAATGCCACGATTTTGGGTCTAAGAGTTTGCTAGGTTGATTTGACGGTTTGGTAGGCTTGGATTAGAGATTCGAATCGGATTCAGAATAAAAATATGAATAAATATTTTAAGTGAGATAAAAATTTGAGAAAATATCTTAAAATCATTATTTAATATATGGATATATTTGGTGAAGTAAATTTTAGAAAATGGGTTTTAGACATTTGACATTTTGGGTTAGTGACCAAAATGTAAAGAATGAAAATTATTTTTAGTTACTATTTTGAAAAAAAGGTCAAATTTTAGAATCTTTAAAGAGGAAAATTACCAAATGTTTTTATCAGATTTTCCTCTCAATTGGATTGATTTTAAAGAGTTTTCATTAAGGAATTGAAAGGGATTAAATAAAAGAATGTAGTTATTTCCTTAAACCACTTTTGACGTAACTTTTGCTCTCAAACTTTTCTCTCAAAATCTTTTCAGCCAAACACTCTTTTTCATCAAAGAATTTAGGTAATGATCTTGATTTCTTAAACTTTTGATTTCTAATGGATTCTTCAATCTTGTTTTCCAAAATCTCATTGTTTTCCTTTGTTTTTTAAGAGTAAAACATCCAATTGAGAGGAAATTCACCCATTGGAGGTAATGTTCATTCTTCTCCTCTAATGAAAGGTTCTTTATTAAAATTCTTAAGTATTTGATCCTTATTTAATGTTTTCTAATGAGTTTTGATAATTTAATAATGGAAATTGGTTAAATCAAGGTTTATTTGTTGAGATCATGTGATTTTCGTAGTAGATCTGTTTTGCTGAGTTCATGATTGGTTTTAATCATGATTTTGATGTTTGATAATATTAATAAGCTGTTTTTAACATTGGAATCCTAAAACTAGGCGAATATTTATTTTTTAGGTTGTTTGTTATGTATTTTTGAGGAGTTGTGGGAGGTTTATGGATGCTTGAGGTGTAAGGATGTTATTAGGTTGTTTTTAGATGTTAATTGATGGATCAAACTAATAGGTTTTGGCTGTGATAAGTTTGGAAGGTATTTGATGTTGTTTTCAGTAGTTATGTCTAGTTTTTGGATGATGAATGCTGAGGTTGCAGGGGATCTTTGTTTAGCAGCGAGTTGAATGTATAATGATGCATTTTCACTCAGTTTTTATGTGGTTAAATCATGGGATGAACAAGGCGGGTTTGCCTAGTGGTGTATGTTGCTTATCGGAGGCTCAATTTGTGTTGGCAAGCTAGATGAGGCGAATCGGTGAGTGAAAACATGTTTAAGCTCTTTAAAAGGTTTGATCAATGGATCATGGGGGTTTAGTTATAGCCTAAAAAGCTTAACTAAGCTCAAGCATAAGTCATTCTTACTTCCCTTGATTGTTGGTTTCGAGATGAGCTTGTGGATTTCTTGTTGGTTTAAACATATTTGACTTTCATGTTTTGGTTTTAAACATGGTTTGATTTACTTACTGTAAATACATCGTTTTGGATAAATATGTAATGTTTATCAAAGTAATGAATGCCTATGAGCATTGAGATTTGTTCCTTGAAAGGAATGTATTGTTGCCTTTGGCAATGTGGTTTTGCATATGAAACGGTGTTGAGAAATGCATTGGAAAACAGTAAGGAAATGTATTTGAAAATGATATATTGGCTATGTGATGTATTGTGGAAGTGTCAAATATAATTGGTTAGCCATAGGATTAAAGTGCACTATAATATATAAAATTGATCGTGTCATAGTCCTTGTGGAAAAGTGGTTTAACTAGGCTACTCGGACTATTGGGTTATCACTTGGGTATGCGGCTTAACTAGGCGGCTCATTGTGATGGTATCTTGCGGTTTAACTAGGTAAGGTATGAGATATGATGGAGGTGAGCCCATCATGAGAAATTCGTGTATCCATACATGTATGGATAGAGGTGAATCTATTCAGGGATAGAGGTAGTCTATTTGGGGTCACTATAAATGGCAATATATGAGAATATATGTGATAAAAGAATTATAAATGATTTTGATGCATATGGTTGTTATGCATGATTTATTGTGGAAACAAATGAGATAATGCTTGGGGGTATTAAATCATGTTTTGAAAACAAGATGGGTTATTGTTTTCAATTGTATTTTTAATCAAATGTGAAGTGCTTGGAAAGTAAGCATGTTTAGGTTTAAAAGGCATGATAACGTTTTGAAAGTTGTTTTAAATGATGAACTCTTTGTGAGTTGGATACCAGTTTTAATTGCATTGATGGTGTTGTCTTTTGAGCACTCTTATAATACCTTAAATCCTAGCCTAGTAGTATTGAGACTACTTGCCTAAATTGATAGCTAAATTGAACTTGTAAATTAAGAAAATTAGGATAGTTAAGGGCTTAATTTAAAGAATGAATGAAATAAGTGACCAATTTAAAATGACTAAATTGAATTAAATGAGAAAGATGATGATTGCATGTTAAATTCCTTTTCCCCCCTAATTCCCTTGATTAAGTTAATAATAAGGATAAATTGAGGGACATATTGGACATTTCATAAATCCAATAACTTGGATTAAGTGTTATCATCTTCTTCATTTCTCCTAGTTGCCGTTTGGAAGAAAGAAAGAAAGAGAGAGAGAGAGAAAAACTTGAGAGAAAGCTTGAAATCCATGGCAATGCAACCTTGATTTAGCTCCTAATTAAGTCTAAATAGCATAGTGAGTAAGGTAACCACTTGTATCTCTTGAAATTTCATGTTTGAATGAATGTTTGAATGATATTCTTGTTGTCTTGATGAATTGGATGGATTTTATACATGTTGGGAGCATGCTAGACTCAAATTGAATTTGAAATTATAATTCCTAGTAACCAAATTGGTATGAGATGCATGTATAGTTGCTGGAAAATATGGAATTATGAACATGATTCAAAACAGTGTTGTTAGGGACTGTTTTGGTTATAGAAATTGTGCAAATATGTTAGATGAACTTAGAAAATATGTTATGGGCAGTGACTTTGAAAAATCACTAAAAATGTGTATAATTAATTTAAGGCTAAACTTTTTATGGACAACACCTTGGAATGTATAAATTCACTAGGAGAAAACAGAGCTAAACCCTGGGTCATGTACTGAAATGTAGAGTAGAAATACTAAAGACAGTACAAACTGCCCAGTAAAGCAGGATGCCCTGTCTTTGAGTAAAAAAACTGTATTAATTGGCTAAGAACTAAAATACAAGCCTTATATTGCCATAAAGAAAATTTTGTTAGCTTTCTAATGGTGTAAACCAATTGAAATTCTGACATACGGATGAAAGATATGCTTGATTTAGTGACTAGAGTGCAAGCTGCCAGGCAGCAGCTGCATAGATAAATACACACTGTTTTGTGACATTTTACAAACTGTCTTGAAAACAGTTTTAGGCCTTGAAATATGACTTGTTATACATGAACTAGAATGTAGAAAAGTATGATTGAGTAAAAAAGAAATTGTACAAAAGCATGCTGCCCAATATGTGTATGTTATATGCTTGTAGTCTTGTCTTGAATTGAATGAATTGGCTTGATGAATTGTGTGCTAACATGCTCTTTATATGTTTGTATGATTGGCTGGTTAGAACAAGGAGTAGAGGACTTGGTTGAAGAAGATAGGATTGATCAAGTCAAAGGAAAAGCAAAGGGGATTGTCATCAAAGATCGATAGCTTAAGCTTGGAGTTTTGTGAATGTAGTCTTCCTTAGGGTTGGAACTAGCGTTCTAACCAAAGTTGCATGTCCAAATACTTTCTTGATGATTGATAACATGAAATGAACTTAAATTATATTTGATATTATTACATTAAGGGAAGAATGGACTAATTAAAGACTTAACAATTTAATATATTCTTGAAATTGTTGGTTGCTTGATATTGCTTGAATGTGTACATGATGGAAATATATGAAAGCTTGTAAATTGATCTTGACCTTGCTATGTTTATTGCTTAATCACTTGATGTGTGATTTCTTGAAAATAAAAGACAACAAGTCCTTGGTTGCTAGTTGGTTTTAGGTAGAATGACATGCCTTAGAGTCTAGAGCTCATCTTGTTAGGTACTTATTGTACCATATTGTTTGGTGTTTTAAACACCTTCTTGTTAGATACCTTGTGTATCATCTTGTTAGGTACTTTGTGTACCATCTTGTGTGGTGTGTTGGGCACCTTCTTGTTAGATACTTTGTGCATCATCTTATTAAGTACTTTGTGTATCGTCTTGTGACTTGATTACCTAGTCCTACTATCTACCAAGGTGAAACAAGAATAAATGAACTTGAAATAAAGACTTGTAAACATGAATCAAGAATGAGCAAACTTGACACTTGCTAATGAACTTGTATTGTAATGAAAGTTACATGAATAAGATGATGTATATGCTTTCTTGAATTGCTCATTACTTGAAAGATAAGGCGTAAGAAAGAATGTCCTGTTCAATTGGACTACTTGATCTCTACACTTGAAATGCTTGATTATTGCTAAACATTGCTTGATTGATTACTAGAACTTGTGCTTAGTTACTTGCATGTAGATGTTGGCTGAATGTTTGTTATCCTAAATAGGATAATCTTGATGCTTGAAAGACTAGATAAGGTTACTCTTGATTCTTGAAAGACTAGCTAAGATCATCCTTGATGCTTGAAAGCCTTAGCTAGGTCTACACATGATTAAAAGACATAAAACTTGAAATAACAAATGATTAGACTAGTTACTACCTCACTAAGTACATACTTGTACTTATCACTCTCGTTTTTCCTTCTTTCTAAAAATTTCAGGTTTAGATTGATCGATAACCCTCTTTCTTTGAGCTCGGAGCAGAACACAAGCAAAGCATAATGTATGACTTGATACTCTTTGTAAGACTCCTAGAATGGTGGCACTAGTTTTACATAGTAGCTTGAACATGCATTTTGAAAGTTTGCATATAATTTTTGATGGGTCTACTATGTAGTGAACCTAATGTTAAGTATATAAAGAACTTAAACTTTATGAAATAGAATTTTGTTGTTGCGCAAATTGTATAAATTGAATTAGAATGGTCTAATGCTTGTTTGTGTACATGTCTTGTTTAAATATGATATGTAATGATCAAACCATAATGCTTGTCTTCCATTTGAATAGTCTTGTGTATGCTTAAGTGATTGCCGAATGGTGTATGTGTACATGCCTTGATGTATATGTTTTGTATGCTTGTATGAGATGAATGTCGAATGCATAGGTATGAAAATAAACTTGAATAAACTAGTTACATGCCTTGTGTATGCTTTTGTTGTTAGGGCCGAATGGTTAAGTATGAAATTAGGCTTGAATGGAATTAGCTACATGTAATTTGGATGTTCAAGAATCATGTTAGGAACTTAAGGATAAAATGTATATGCAATAAGCTAGAAAACAATTGAATTGAATTGGAAGCATGTAATACTAAGGTAATTCGAATAGGATAGGTACCAAAGAGTAAATGTTGCAATATGAATCATGTTAGTAATAGCTAATAATGTATGCAAGAAAGAAGAAAACTTTAAGGCCATGTTCGAATAATGTAGCATGAGTTTGAAGCAATTGTATGTTACTTGCATAATAAGAAATGTACGATTGATTTCTTTGCCCAGTTCGAATGGTATGGATGATTGTATATCAAATGTGTATTACTTGTATGTTAAGTAAGCATGAATGTTTGATTTTCTTGTATTGTTCATTATGTCCTGGCTTTCTTGATAAGTAAGAAACTTAAGAAATGATTCAAATTTGCCCATATTTTGGTGTCATCTTATAAGTTATATGCATCGCCACTCCTCGCTCCTAACCCGGGTGAGGGGTGTTACAACTCCTCAGTAAGCCTTGTGTGCTTATGCTCTCTTTGTCCATCAATGTAGAGAATTAAAGGTTGGAGACAACAAGCTAGCCAGGGAAGATCCAAGGACTTGTTAATGCAAAAGTATGAATCTTCGATCTAGACTTGTAGTAATGAAGGCAATGGGGTACATTATTGATTAGAGAGAGTTTTTGTTAAGTTCATTGTTTGGGCAAGTTTGTATTGTTATTTTGGGGTTGTAATTGACCTTTGCGTTTGGATGTTGCTTTGGATTTATGTTCCGTATGGTGGTTGGTTGTTTTATAAGAAGCATGCCTCTAGAATCATATAGATCTATGTTGTCATGATTTGTTCATGTATCTTTCATGTTCTAACATGGAATGATCCCTGTAATAGTTGTGTTTATGATTATGAATGTTTGGGACATGTTTGAATCAATAAGTGTATGTTAACCAAGCAAAATTGGACATTTTCGGTCAGGGCGTATCGATACGCGTAAGACCGTATCGATACAGGTTAGTGTTTTCAGGTATAGCTTATCGATACTTGAAGAGGTGTATCGATATGGGTAAATGTATTTTTGGCCTGTGTATTAGTACAAGTAGAAGTGTATGATACGGTCTTGAGCCACTGGAATTCTGGGAAAATGATTTGTAACTTGCATGTCGATACACTTATAGACTGTATCGATACGGCCCCGCATATCTGTACACTTTGCAACAGTATCTGTACGCCTGGTTGTTATGTTAGTTATAATTGATATTAAAGGTTTTAGATTCTTCTATTTTGGTACCTAATTGTTAAGCGTGCAATTAAATGAGTTCGGATGGTTGTTTCGAGCTGAAATTTGATAAGTGAGCATGAAACCTAACTAATTGAGGATTGGTAACTTCAGATTTTACTAAGTACCTATAATTTTCCAGAATTGCAATTTGTTCATAAGTTGCAATTACGTGTAATTGGATGTCAATTCGATGCCCGATTGAGTTGAGTTTTCATCCGTTGCCAGTATGCACACCATAGGTTATAATGTTGCATATAGATAAGATAAAAGAAAAAAAATGGATATAATTCGAGTTAAATCTTTACGGGTTTGTTTTGGCAAACCCAATGAAGCTCTCTCAGTTCGGTCTAGCGACTAGGCCGGGTCAAGAGGGTTATAGTTTGGACCACTACAACAACAGTTCAAGGGCACAAAGAAGAAATCTTAGGACGCTTTGATTCTATTTCTCTCTTTCTTTATCGAATGCTATATTTGCTATATTTTTAATTGTTTTTATTATGGTTTCTATTTTCTCAAACATGAGTTAAATACTTCTTATTGGGTTTTATTGTTTTAGGATTCTATGTTTTAATTACCTGTTCAATGTTATAGCCTTTTCCTTTATCTATCATTTTCATTGTTCTTCATGCATAATTATTGTAAGAGCTATCGAGAGAGGCCTTTTAATTATTAATTTATGGCTTAATATCGAGAGAGTTAAGTTAGACAAACTTGAACAGTGGGGCTAAGTTGTTAACTTATTTCTAATTCGGCTTAAACATAAGTTTAGGATTTCAACTACTAATATGGGGAACTTGAATAAACAATAAGTTGTTAGGGTTCACGCAAATATGTATTACCATAGCTTATTGTTGTTACTTCTTAGTAACTAGAGAGTCTAGGAGTTATTAGAAAACCCTATCCGATAGATGAAGATCTAATTGGTTTGGCAGACATGTATTGCCAACTGTTATAACATTTGAATGGTAATTAGCATAGTTCCTAAGAAATAAACCCAACGTCCATAATTATCTGAATCTTTGCTACATCATTTGTTTGTTCTTGATAATTGCTTCACTTTACTTTTATTTTCCATAACATTAGTTTATAGTTTTATTTCTATCACCACACCATTATTATTTTACTATCTCTTAAGTGTGATTACTTTGAGTTTATCACTCCAATCCCTATGGGTTTGACACTCGATACTTATCACTTTATTACTTGTGCGATGAGTATACTTGCTGTAGTTGCGCATACTATATTTTACGCATCAAGTTTTTGCCATTGTTGCGGGGGATTGGCAATTGATAATTTCTTAGTAGTTGCCCTTAATTTTTAGTTTAATTCTAACTTTATTATTTTTTCCTTATTTTTTTTCAGGCGTGTTACAAGGGAAGTAAAGTTCATTCTATTCGAGAGTATCTTACACCCACCAATGACAACATATACCTAAACATAGCTTTTCGAGAGAGAAGATTGTGCATACCCTTTTTACTTGGCTTTTGCATGTGTTTAAGCTCATATAGTTGCATCAAGGAGTAGTTTGTATATAGTTATGGAGTTATGGTGTTTGAGATTAATGTTTATCTATATTAATGCTATTAATGAGAAAGGTAGTGGTTTTTAGTGTTGCTTGCATATGAGATAATAGAACAGTGGAGCTTTGGAACATTGGAGCTGAATTCTCTCGTGCTAGACTGGATGCTATAGCATTTGCTATGACACTGGAGACATATCTTGGATCATTTAATGTGATTTAATGTGTAGTCCCTTCTCCTTTATTCGAGATAAAAATCTGAATAAATATTTTTAAGTGAGATAAAAAGTTGAGAAAATATCCTAAAATCATTATTTAATATATGGGTATATATGGTGAAGCAAATTTCAGAAAATGGGTTTTGGACATTTGACATTTTGGGTTAGTGACCAAAATGTAAAGAATGAAAACTATTTTTAGTGACTATTTTGAAAAAAAGGTCAAATATTAGAATCTTTAAGGAGGCAATTTGCCAAATGTTTTTATCAGATTTTCCTCTCAATTGGATTGATTTTAAAGAGTTTTCATTAAGGAATTAAAAGGGGATTTAATAAAAGAATGTAGTTATTTCCTTAAACCACTTTTGATGTAACTTTTGCTCTCAAACTTTTCTCTCAAAATCTCTTCAGCCAAACACTCTATTTTTCATCTAAGATTTCAGGTACTGATCTTGATTTCCTAAACTTTTGATTTCCAATGGATTCTTCAATCTTGTTTTCCAAAATCTCATTGTTTTCCTTTGTTTTTCAAGAGTAAAACATCCAATTGAGAGGAAATTCACTCATTGGAGGTAAGGTTCATTCTTCTCCTCTAATGAAAGGTTCTTTACTGAAATTCCCAAATATTTGATCCTTATTTAATGTTTTCTAATGACTTTTAACGATTTAATAATAGAAATTGGTTAAATCAAGGTTTATTTGTTGAGATCATGTGATTTTCGTATTGTATCTATTTTGCTGAGTTCTTGATTGGTTTTAATCATGATTTTGATGTTTGATAATGTTAATAAGTTGTTTTTAACATTGGAATCCCAAAACCAGACGAATCTCAAATTTCTAGGTTGTTAGTTATGTGTTTTTGAGGAGTTGTAGGAGGTTTATGGATGTTGGAGGTGTAAGGATGTTATTAGGTTGTTTTTGGATGTTAATTTATGGTAATTGATGGATCAAACCAATAGGTTTTGGCTGGGTTAAGTTTGGAAGGTGTTTGATGTTGTTTTCAATAGTTACAACTAGTTTTTGGATGATGAATGTTGAGGTTGCTGGGGATCTTTGTTTAGCAGCGAGTTGAATGCATAATGATGCATTTCACTCTGTTTTTATGTGGCTAAATCAGGGGACGAACAAGGCGGGTTTTCCTAGTGGTGTACGTTGCTTATCGAAGGCTAAATTTGTGTTGGCAAGCTAGGCGAGGTGAATCGGTGAGTGAAAACAGGTTTAAGCTCTTTAAAAGGTTTTATCATTGGATCATGGGGGTTTAGTTATAGCCTAAAAAACTTAACTAAGCTCAAGCATAAGTCATTCTTACTTTGCTTGATTGTTTGTTTCGAGATGAGCTTGCAGATTTCTTGTTGGTTTAAACATATTTGACTTTCATGTTTTGGTTTTAAACATGGTTTGATTTACTTACTGTAAATGCATCGTTTTGGATAATATGTAATGTTTATCAAAGTAATGAATGCCTATGAGCATTGAGATTTGTTCCTTGAAAGGAATGTGTTGTTGCCTTTGGCAATGTGGTTTTGCGTGTAAAATAGTGTTGAGAAATGCATTAGAAAACGGTAAGGAAATGTATTTGAAAATGATATATTGTCTATGTGATGTATTGTGTAAGTGTCAGATATAGTTGGCTAGCCATAGGATTAAAGTGCACTATAATATAGAAAATCGATCATGCCATAGTCATTGAGGAAAAGCTCTTTCACTCGGACTATCGGGTTATCACTTGGGTATGCGGTTTAACTAGACAGCCCATTGTGATGGTATCTTGCGGTTTAACTAGGCAAGGTATGAGATATGCTTAAGGTGAGAACGTCATGAGAAATCTGTGTATCTGAACATGTATGGATAGAGGTGATTCAATCTGGGGTCACTATATGTAACACCCCTAATAGTGGGTTAGAAGTCGGGTTATGAATGTCCATAATTTAAGTCTGGTTCGAATCTTAGAGGTAATTATGATTGCTTGTCTTGTTAGGACTTAATTGAAAATAAAACAAAATTTGTAACTAATTCCTAAGCACCAAACCGTGAGATTTAGAAACCTTGAGAGATGCATGGTAATTAAAATAACACATGTGGCCATTACACTTGTCCATAGATGATCTATCCATGTGGGGTTCAGTCAAGCTCAATCTTTGGGTTAGGGGAAGAAAAAATTCATTTCCATTCTTCCCCAAGAAATACCGATTAGAGTAAGAAGGAGCTATAGTAAGAGAAAGCTTGAAATTGAAATCAATGGTTAGCTTTTGAGGTTTGTTTAAAGATCTTACAATTGAGGTAAGATTGATTTTCTCTTGTTAGCTTAGAATATTAGGATCTTATCAATGGCTTGCATGTTTGATTAGAGATGTTTTTATGGTAAGAATTGTTGGTTCTAATTAGGAGAAATCTCTATGAAATGTTTGATTGTTTATGCATATAGTAAGTGAATGTGATTAAAGTATGTTATGCTAAGAACTCGGTTGGTGTTGGTCAAACCCTTGAATGATAAAATTGATATGATAGTTAATAATTGAAGTGTCTCTTTGAGATGTTAATGTCCAAATTCATTAAGGAATTGCAAGCTGCTAAAACAGAATTTATAGATCAAATTGTATAAAGGATTGGTCGAACCTTAAAATTGTATAATGGGCTGATCTTTGAAGTTGAATCTGGTATGGTAACTGTAGGATTGGAAAAAATCAGGTTTTGAATGAAAATCAGAACATTTGAAGCAAGGGAAATAAAATCAGGTTAATAGTTGAATTGATAAAATGTGGCAGATTCGATCAGGCATTAAACAGGCTTAACAAACTCGAGTTGGGGATGCTGGAAATTGAATTAGGGAATGTTATAGGGTTGCTGGAAACTGTTTTAGAAATCAGTAGTATATCTTGGTTTAAAATTCAAAATTTGTTTGTTGTTAAGAGAGAATCAAAGAACCAAATTAGTGTATGAAATTATCAAATGTTTAGGATAACTCATTTGGCAGTCTTGAATTCGTATGAAGGTGGTTGAAAGGGGAAAAGTTCTTATAGATCTGAATGTGTGTGCAATTGTTTATGTAATATTTTATAAATTGTTGAAATGCTTTTCGAGTAGTTTAAATTGCAGTGAATTTTGGTCTTTAGAGGTTGATTAATCGAAGATAGTGTTTTAATATACAATTGTTTATATATCTAGAATAAGACACCGTAAAAGAGGCAAAGTTGAAGGCTGGTAAAGCTGTAGAAGGGCAAACTAGAATCATAATCCGAGGCCAAAATTAGGTGGATAAATTGTGAGCGTAACTATAACATAGGAATAGACTCAAGCTATTCCGAATTCTGATTCATCTAATCAAATGATTGCTCGATAAAATGTGTTATGCTTGGTGAACTAGCTTGGGAATTAAGGTATGTTGCTTTGATAATTTGGTTGCTTTAATGAGTACAAGCTGGTTGAGCAATAATTAAATTGATTTGTGAAAAACATGCTAGGAAATAGTATGAAAAAGTGGTAAGAATCAGTTTTGTTATGTGATGATTATCATATTCTCTGAATTAGCCTTAAAAATGACACTTTAACAAGATTTTGTAACATATGATATCTATGAGTCTTTTTGTGACAATTTGACTAAGAAGTACGAATATTTATAATCCGATTCATGATATATAAGCCATATGATCTTTGTTATTCTGAATAAGGGATTAAATCCAATCTGATCCGATAAAATATGAATTATTTGTGTAGCCTTGGTCTCAAGTTGGTCTTAGGTATAGTTGGCATGCCGTAGAGTCCATAGAGCTCTTTTGTTTTTGGGGGACTACGGTCCATTTATTGGCGACAGTAGGAGGGAAGTTTGTGGTCACTTGGCGACAGTAGGAGGGTTTGATCGGTACCATGGGTACCTATCTGTTTCAGTGGCGACAATTGGTTGGGAATTCGAGTACCTAGGCCATTCTTGATTTCAAGGCTATTAGTAATTTAAAATTGTTGCTAATTAAACAAAAAGAATTCAATATTGGAATCAGTTAAACTTTAATCAAATTTCGTTCACCTCTAATGTGTTAGGGTGGAAATGATTGTTTGTTGTGTTGATTAAATGTCTACGTTTCTATGTTTTGTTGTTACCTCACAAAGTAGCCTTGCTTATAGTTGTTCCTTCCATCCTACAGGTAGAAACTTTTCTGGATAACCATTTTGGGCACGGCAAGATCACGGAGAATCCAAAGAAGTACGTAGTGTTATTTTGTTTGATAAACTCCTAGAGAGTGGCATATAAATAGTTGTGCATATTAGAAGCTAGGCATGATGCTTAGACTTATTTTGATCCTATTTGTATATAAGGTAATTAAGTTTATAGTTAAGTGATATGTAAGCTCCTCATAAGTTTAATGTGGATTGGTTTTTGGCTGCTATAGATGTTATGTTATGCTTGGTTATGGATGTTTGAAACATGGATGCGATGGCTCGAATGATTCCTTTGATTGCTTAATTAGATTCGATGCTAAGGGACTCCTAATAGAATGCTATTGAAACTATAGTATGTTAGCCAATAAGTAATAACAAAATGAATAGAGATGGTCTAGGTATATTACTATTGTTTCATAAGAATCAATTAGAGAGTTGCTTTTAGTTGACCATTAGCAAATAGTTAAATAAATTGTTTGATTGAAAGGTCATGTGTTTTAATCTTGTGGAATTTGCTAGAAATGTTACCATATGTTTAACTTTATGTTTCATGTATTCTTAGCTTGCTTGGAATTATGCTATAGAATTGGTTTAAGCCACCCTGTTGTTCGATTTAATGTGTGATTTTTGGTCCTTAGAGTCGAAATGTGTTCTTGATCTAGGTGTGCTAAAGAGAAAATTTAAATTGACCTATTTTTGTAAGACCTTAAATCAACAATCTAAACTTCTCATGTTGGTTCTTGATTGGGTTTTGATAACTTACAATTAGGTACTGGTGGGTAATACTCATGAACCCAGTTTACTTCTAAACCGGTAGTGGGTGTTACATGTATTGGTATCAGAGCCTAGGTTTAGTCGATTCTAGGACTAAACCGGGCCTTACTGCATTTGTACTCATTCTATATGCCACTTAGGAGTTCAATTACGTACTTATCAGTGATCCTGCCTAATGAAATCTTCATTTATTTACCTTATAGAATGGTTGAAACTCATATTGGCTGGGACAATGAAAGCCTGGTGGGTTCCTCGAATAAAGGAGGAAGTATTGGTATGAATCAAGAGCAGAGTGAGCCTCAGAGAGCTGCTGCACCTCAGCAGGACGCCCCTGCTATACATCCCGTGCAAAAGGGAATGTATCCTTAGCATGAAGGAGATGTTCAAACAATTGGCTCAATCCTAGAAACAGTTTACTCCCTTCCACTTGTAGTACCTTCAAGAGCTCCTATAGATAATTTGGCCCAACATCAGACATATACATTTACGGGTATGAATGATGAAAATCCGAAAGCTGCTGAGTATTGGTTAGAAACTATGATAAGGATACTGACCAAACAACTTAAGTGTACCGATAAGCACAAGCTTGAGTGTGCTGTTGCTTTGTTAGCTGATGAAGCATTGAGTTGGTGGGAGACTACAATCCTTACTGCTTCGGCTGAAGACGTAACCTGGGATTTCTTCCTTAAGGAGTTTCAGAAGAAGTATGTGAGTGAGCAATATTTACCCGAAAGGAGACAACGTTTCTTGTACTTGAGGCAATGAGGCAAGCCCATTTAACAGTATGTTAGTGAGTTCTGCAAATACTGCAAATATGGGTCAGAATACATTAAGAAAGAAGAGGACAAATGTAGAATGTTCATTAACGGGCTCAGTGATGAGCTAAGTCCCTTATTTACAGCTCTAGAGATCAAAGATTTCCAGAATCTGATAAATCAGGCTATTGCAACCGAAGAAAAGATGAAGGCATTAGAGAAAATAAGGGGAAACAACTCTTGTGGAGATAAAAAGACTCCGATACGAAGATAAGCCTCCTCGATCTTCAAAGAAGTTGAAAACCCAAGGAATTGGCTCCTCAACTTTCTTTTCTTCACCTAAGAATAACTACATGCCTAAACCTCTGACAATGGTGAAATCGACTGCACCTGCAACTTCTGTGAACATCACGAGAAATACGGGAAAGGAATCACAAATTCCTATATGTAATTTCTGTTAGAAGTACCATCTAGGCCAGTGTAGGAGGCAGGCTAATATTTGTTATTTATGTGGAGGAACAAACCATTATATCAAAGATTGCCCTTAGAATCCCAACAAAGTTCCAGCTCATGTACCAGTAAATCAGAACCTTGTACCATCACCTCGAGGTTGGGGACCTAAACAAGCTTAATCAGGGAATTCTATAAGAAATCGGGGTCAGGTTTCGAATGCTACCTATCAAGAATCTCGGGCCCCTGCTCGAGTATACCATATTTAAGGCCGTGAAGATGAAGATGCACCCAATGTCATAGTAGGTACTATCGATTTGGATAACCAATCTGTGTATGCTCTTTTTGATCCAAGATCTACCCATTTATTCATTTGTTGTACCTTGATTAAGAAAATTAACTTGAAATCAGAACCTTTAGAATATGGCCTCATAGTGTCGAATCCTTTAGGAGATAATATGGCTCTCAAACTTGTTTGTAGAGACTGTCCCCTATTCATTCAATAGATAACTTTTATTGTTGATTTAATTGCTTTATCCTATTGTGAATTCAACCTGATTTTAGGATTAAAGTGGTTAGGGAAGCATCAAGCCTGGGTAGATTGTTATAATAGAAGGATTTATATTTGAGGGTTGGGAAAGGAATCTATTCTATTAATTGATAAGAAACCAAAAGAGTCGAAAATTTTATCTGCTGCTATGGTAGGGAATAACAAATCTGAACTGAGCCTGAATTCAATTCAAATCATTTTTGATTTTCCTGATGTTTTCCCTGAGGAACTTCCAGGGCTACCACCGGTTCGAGAAGTGGAATTCAAAATTGAAGTTCAACCTGGGACCAACCCAGTGTCCATCACCCCTAATAGAATGACACCAGTTGAGCTCAAAGAACTTAAACAACAGCTTTAGGAACTTCAAGACAATGGTTTTATCAGGCCAAGTTCATCACCCTGGGTAGCTCCGGTATTATTTGTCAAGAAGAAGGATGGGTCTATGAGGCTCTATATAGACTATCGACATTCGAATCGGCTCACCATCAAGAACAAATACCCTTTATCGAGAATCGAAGATTTGTTTGATCAACTCAAGTGTGCTAAAGTGTTTTCCAAATTGATTTACAATCAGTATATTATCAAATGATGATTCAAGAATATGATGTACCCAAGACTAGTTTTAGAACTCGTTACGGCCATTACGAGTTTTTAGTAATGCCTTTCTGCTTAACAAATGCTTCAACAACTTTCACAGACCTTATGAACCGAGTATTTAAACCATATCTAGACAAATTAGTGGTGGTCTTCATAGATGATATACTCATCTATTTGAAGAACAAGGATGAGCATTCTGAGCATCTTCGATTGGTTTTGCAAACCTTGAGAATCAATCAATTATATGCTAAATTATCTAAGTGTGAATTCTGGCTTCAAAAAGTTTTGTTCCTTGGTCATGTGATATCTGAAGAAGGAATTAAAGTAGACCTTAAGAAAATCCAAACAATTATTGATTGGAGACCCCTGAAGAACATAGGTGAAGTAAGAAGTTTCGTGGGCTTAGCTGGGTATTATCGAAGATTTGTTAGGGGTTTTTCTTCTTTGGCCGCCCCCTTAACCAAGCTTTTGCGCAAGGATGAGGCATTTATTTGGTCAGAAAATCAACAAAGAAGCATTGACCAATTAAAACAAGTGCTCACGCATGCCCTGATTTTGACCCAACCAGAATCAGGAAAGGACTTCACCATTTACAGTGATGCCTCACATTTGGGTTTAGGATGTGTTTTAAAGCAAGAAGGAAAGGTTGTTGCTTATGCTTCTCGACAACTGAAACCTCATACATTGAATTATCCAACCCATGATCTAGAGTTAGCAGCAATATGCTTCGCTCTTAAGATTTGGAGACACTATCTCTTTGGGGAAAGGTGTAATCTGTTTATTGATCATAAGAGTCTTAAATATCTTATGACTCAAAAGGAATTAAACCTTAGAAAAAGAAGGTGGTTGGAGCTTTTGAAAGATTACGATATAGTGATCGATTGTCACTTAGGGAAAGCTAATGTTGTGGCTAAAGCGCTTAGTCGCAAACCATCCTTTTCCCCCGTTGCAATCAACGTTCATTTCCAATTGCTAAAGAATTGAGAACTACTATCTAAACTTGTTGTGCAATCCGATTTGATTTCTAGAATTAAACCTTTGCAACAAGCTGATTCCGAGTTACAAGATATCATGAGGAAGATAGAATCTGGAGCCGAGTCTGATTTCTCCTTGAAGGAAAATGGGTTACTTTATTTCCAAGATAGGATATGTGTACCTGATGATAAAGACCTTAAGAAGGATTTGTTACAAGAAGCTCATAGTAGTCCTTTTTCCATTCACCCTGGATCAGTTAAAATGTATAGAGATTTGAAGGATTTGTACTGGTGGTCGGGTATGAAATATGCTATCACAGATTTTGTATCAAAATGTTTGACTTGTCAAAAAGTAAAAGCCGAGCATCAAGTCCCCTCTAGGTTGCTTCAACCAATCGAAATTCCTTTATGGAAATGGGAGCATATTGCAATGGATTTTGTTAGTGGGCTACCTTTATCACCTCAGAAAAATGATGCAATTTGGGTAATAATTGATAGATTTTCTAAATCATCATATTTTATACAAGTACGAATGAATATGACCCTTAATCAGTTAGCAGAGTTGTACATTCGAGAAGTAATTTGCCTTCATGGCATTCTTGTCTCCATTATTTCTGATAGAGACTCCCGATTTACCTCTAAATTCTGGAGATCTTTACAGAAGGCCTTAGGGTCTAAACTAAATCATAGCAGAGCTTTTCACCCGCAATCTGATGGCCAAACCGAAAGAACTATTCAAACACTAGAAGTCATGCTCCGGGCTTGCATAATTGATTTTGGAAGAAATTGGGAAAAAAACATTTCCCTTGGTCGAATTTGCATACAACAATAGTTTCCATGCGTCAATTCAAATAGTTCCTTTCGAGGCCCTTTATGGAAGAAAATGTCGAACTCCCTTATGTTGGTCAGAATTGGGGGAAAACAAAATCCTTGGACCCGATTTGCTTCGAAGAACAAATAAGCATGGTTCACAAAAGATTAAAGGAGGCCTTTGATAGGCAAAAAGCTTATGCTGATTCTAGAAGAAGGGATATCCAATATGAAAAAAGAGACAAGTTATTCTTAAAGGTATCACCTTGGAAAAAGATCCTTCGATTCAGAAATAAAGGAAAACTTAGCCCATGTTTTATCGACCCTTTTAAAATCACTGAGAGAATTGGCCCTGTGGCTTATCGCTTGGTGCTTCATAAAGAATTTGATAAGATACATAATGTGTTTCACGTATCTATGCTTCGTAGAAACTGGTCCGACCCTTCATACACTCTACAACCGGAGGAAGTTAAACATAACCCAGATTTATCGTATGAAGAAGAATCGATACAAATTTTGGACCATGAAGTTAAAAGGCTTCGATACAAAAATGTTCCTTTAGTAAAATTTATGTGGAAGAATTATAAAACCGAAGAGGTAACTTGGGAACCTGAAGCCTTGATGAAAGAACAATACCCAAATCTCTTTAAATCAGGTAAAATTCAAGGATGAATTTTCTTTTAGGGGGAGAATTTGTAACACCCCTAATAGTGGGTTAGAAGTCGGGTTATGAATGCCCATAATTTAAGTCTAGTTCGAATCTTAGAGGTAATTATGATTGCTTGTCTTGTTAGGACTTAACTGAAAATAAAACAAAATTTGTAACTAATTCCTAAGCACCAAACCGTGAGATTTAGAAACCTTAAGAGATGCATGGTAATTAAAATAACACATGTGTCCATTACACTTGTCCATAGATGATCTATCCATGTGGGTTCGGTCAAGCTCAATCTTTGGGTTAGGGGAAGAAAAAATTCATTTTGATTCTTCCCCAAGAAATGTCGATTAGAGTAAGAAGGAGCTATAGTAAGAGAAAGCTTGAAATTGAAATCCATGGTTAGCTTTTGAGGTTTGTTTAAAGATCTTACAATTGAGGTAAGATTGATTTTCTCTTGTTAGCTTAGAATATTAGGATCCTATTAATGGCTTGCATGTTTGATTAGAGATGTTTTGTGGTAAGAATTGTTGGTTCTAATTAGGAGAAATCTCTATGAAATGCTTGATTGTCTATGCATATAGTAAGTGAATGTGATTAAAGTATGTTATGCTAAGAGCTCGGTTGGTGTTGGTCAAACTCTTGAATGATAAAATTGAAATGATAGTTAATAATTGAAGTGTCTCTTTGAGATGTTAATGTCCAAATTCATTAAGGAATTGCAAGATGGTAAAACAGAATTTTTAGATCAAATGGTATAATGGATTGCTCGAACCTTAAAATTGTATAATGGGCTGATCTTTGAAGTTGAATATGTTATGGTAACTATAGGATTGGAAAAAATTAGGCTTTGAATGAAAATCAGAACATTTGAAACAGGGGAAATAAAATCAGGTTAATATTTGAATTGATAAAATGCGGCAGATTGATCAGGCATTAAACAGGCTTAACGAACTCGAGTTGGGGATGCTGGAAATTGAATTAAGGACTATTATAGGGCTACTGGAAACTATTTTAGAAATCAGTAGTATATCTTGGTTTAAAATTCAAAATTTGTTTGTTGTAAATGTAGAATCAAAGAACCAAATTAGTGTCTAAAATTATCAAATGTTTAGGATAATTCATTTGGCAGTCTTGAATTCGTATGAAAGTGGTTGAAAGGGGAAAAGTTCTTATAGATCTGAATGTGTGTGCAATTGTTTATGTAATATTTTATAAATTGTTGAAATGCTTTTTAAGAAGTTTAAATTGTTGTGAATTTTGGTCTTTAGAGGTTGATTAATCGAAGATAGTGTTTTAATATACAAATTGTTTATATATCTAGAACAAGGCACTGTAGAAGTGGCAAAGTTGAAGGCTGGTAAAGCTATTCCGTATTATGATTAATCTAATCAAATGATTGCTCGATAAAATGTGTTATGCTTGGTGAACTAGCTTGGGAATTAAGGTATGTTTCTTTGGTAATTTCGTTACTTTGATGAGTACAAGCTGGTTGAGCTATAATTAAAATGATTTGTGAAATACATGCTAGGAAATAGTATGTAAATATGGTAAGAATCAGTTTTGTTATGTGATGATTATCATATTCTCTGAATTAGCCTTAAAAATGACACTTTAACAAGATTTTGTAACATATGATATCTATGAGTCTTTTTGTGATAATTTGATTAAGAAGTACGAATAATTATAATCTGATTCATGATATGGAAGCCATATGATCTTTGTTATTCTGAATAAGGGATTAAATCCAATCCGATCTGATATGATATGAATTATATGTGTAGCCTTGGTCTCAAGTTGGTCTTAGGTATAGTTGGCATGGTATAGAGCTCTTTTGTTTTCGGGGGACTACGGTCTAAGACTACGGTCCATTTATTGGCAACAGTAGGAGGGAAGTTTGTGGTCACTTGGCGACAGTAGGAGGGTTTGACCGGTACAATGGGTACCTATCTGTTTCAGTGGCGACAGTTGGTTGGGGATTCTTGTACCTAGGCTATTCTTGATTTCAAGGATATTAATAATTTTAAATTGTTGCTAATTAAACAAAAATAATTCAATATTGGAATCGGTTAAACTTCAATCAAATTATGTTCACCTTTAATGTGTTAGGATGGAAATGATTGTTTGTTGTGTTGATTATATGTTTACGTTCAATGTTTTGTTGTTACCTGACAAAGTAGCCTTGCTTATAGTTGTTCCTTCCATCCTACATATAGAAACTTTTTCGGATAACCATTTTGGGCATGGAACGATCACGGTGAATCCAAAGAAGTACGTAGTGTTATTTTGTTTCATAAACTCCTAGAGAGTGGCATATAAATAGTTGTGCATATTAGTAGCTAGGCATGATGCTTAGACTTATTTTGATCCTGTTTGTATATAAGTTAATTAAGTCTATAGTTAAGTGATATGTAAGCTCCTCATAAGTTTAATGTGGATTGGTTTTTGGCTGCTATAGATGTTATGTTATGCTTGATTATGGATGTTTTAAATGCGGATGTGATGGTTCGAATGATTCTTTTAATTGCTTAATTGGATTCGATGCTAAGGGACTCCTAATAGAATGCTATTGAAACTATAGTAAGTTAGCCAATATGTAACAGGAGAACTAATAGAGCTGGTCTAGGTATATTACTATTGTTTTATAAGAATCATTTAGAGAGTTGCTTTTAGTTGACCATTAGCAAATAGTTAAATAAATTGTTTGATTGAAAGGTCATGTGTTTTAATCTTGTGGAATTTGCTAGAAATGTTACCATATGTTTAACCTTATGTTTCATGTATTCTTAGCTTGCTTGGAATTATTCTATAGAATTGGTTTAATCCACACTGTTGTTCGATTTATGTGTGATTTTTGGTCCTTGGAGTCGAAATGTGTTCTTGATCTAGGTGTACTAAAGAGAAAATTTAAATTGACCTGTTTTTTCAAGACCTTAAATCAACAATCTGAACTTCTCATGTTCGTGCTTGATTGGGTTTTGACAACTTACAATTAGGTAAGTTATGTAGTTTTGCTGGTGGGTAATACTCATGAACCCGATTCACTTCTAAACCGAGTGGGTGTTACACTATAAATTGAAATATATGAGAATATATGTGATAAAAGAGTTATAAATGATTTTGATGCATATGGTTGTTATGCATGATTTGTTGTGGAAACAAATGAGATAATGCTTGGGTAGTAAAACATGTTCTGAGAACAAGATGGTTTATTGTTTTCAAATAGATTTTTAATCAAATGTGAAGTGCTTGGAAAGTAAGCATGTTTTGGCTTAAAAGGCACGGTATGTTTTTAAAGTGGTTTACATGATGAACTCTTTGTGAGTTGGAAACTAGTTTTAATTACATTGACGGTGTTGTATTTTGAGAATTCCTCAGTAAGCCTTGTGTGCTTACACTCTCTTTGTCCATCAATGTAGAGAATTAAAGGTTGGAGGCAGTAAGCAAGCAGCAATGGGGTACATTATTGATTAGAGAGGGTTTTTGCTAAATTCCATGTTTGGGCGAGTTTGTATTGCTATTTTGCGGTTGTAATTGGCCTTTGCGTTTGGTTGTTGCTTTGGATTTATGTTCCGTATGGTGGTTGGTTGTTTTATAGGAAGCATGCCTCTAAAATCATGTGGATCTATGTTGTCATGATTTGTTCATGTATCTTTCATGTTCTAACATGGAATGATCCCTGGAATAGTTGTGTTTATGATTATGAATGTTTGGGACATGTTTGAATCAATAAGTGTATGTTAAAAGAGCAAAATTGGACATTTTAGGCCAGGGCGTATCGATACGCATGAGACCGTATTGATACGGGTTAGTACTTTTAGGTATAACGTATCGATACTCGAAGAGGTGTATCGATACGGGTAAGTATATTTTTTGTCTTACATATCGGTACTGGTAGAAGTCTATCGGTACGATTTTAAGCTAATAAAATTCTGAGAAAATGATTTGTAACTCGCGTATCGGTATACCTATAGACCGTATCGATACGTTCCAGCGTATCTGTACACTTTGAGACCGTATCTGTATGCCTGGTTGTTATGTTAGTTATAATTGATATTAAAGGTTTTAGATTCTTCCATTTTGGTCCCTAATAGTTATTGTAGACTCTGTAGAAGATGTCTAAGTGAATGCTGGCAAAGGGGCAAAATGTATGTATTAGTAAAAAAATGCCAAGAGTATTTTGCGTGCAAGTATACACGGTCTACAAGTAATACAACAGTTAAGCCGAGTATCGATCCCACAGAGATTGACTTGGAATTTAATTGTTTGATTATTACTTTGGAAGAAAAGATGTTTGCTTTGAAAGTTTGTTTCGAAAATACTTTAATAAGAATAGAAATAAAAGTGAAGTAAAGACGTTGGAAAGGAAGTTCTTTTAATGAGTGATGAGCGTTGGCAGGGAATGCTTGAGTTTAATGCTATTCGTGCCAGCCTTTGTTGGCAACCTGCCTTGGCATTGTTTGCCGAGCAGATTCAACATTAGCAATGCCTTTCTCGATGGTCATTGCCCTAAATCGATTATGTAAAAACCCCTATATCTTTATAGTGAATGTTTTTAAATGAACCAAGTTGATTAAGAACCAATCTATACTTCTAGGAGCTAGCATTTATAGGAGTTCGACTCAGAAGCTTGTTAGGATTCTGAGGGTAATCCCTTATGTAGTGATCCGAAGCTCCACACAAATAGCATAGATTCGATTGAGTTCTACACTGGCCCGGTGGTGCTTCTGACAGAACTTACAAGCAAGGAGTTGAGCAGCTTTACCAAAATTCCCCGTACTATTAACAAAAATGACTGGGGCCGAAGGCTTGGATACCGATTGAGGTCTCGGTATGAAATTACTCTTCTGAGTAGGAGTATAGGTCGAGGAGTTCTCTTTGTTATAATTGGGCTTCTTAGACTGCCAATGAGGTTTGTCTTCATTCCTGGATCTTTTATCCTTCCAGGTACTGACACTCTTGTGCTTCTCTGAGGCCTTCATCTTTGCCTTAGTTGCAATAACTCGGTTCACTAATCTTTGGAAGTCAGTGATACCCAGGGCAGTAAATATGGACTTAATTCATCATTGAGTCCGTCAATAAACATTCTACACTTGTCTGCATCTGTCTTGATATACTTCGATCCGTACTTGCAGTATTTGCAAAAGTCGCTCACATACTGTTCAATACGTCGGCCACATTGCTTCAAGTACAAGAAATGCTTCCGAAGCTCGACTAAGTACTATTAACTGATATACGTCTTCTTGAATTCTTCGAGAAAGAATTTCCAAGTAACAGTGTCAGAAGGAGTAGTCAGGGTTGTAGTTTCCCACCAGCTTAAAGCTTCGTATGCCAATAGGGCTATGGCACATTCGAGTTTATGTTCATCAGAACAAGGTAATTGCTTGGTCAAGATTCGAGTAGTAGCCTCTAGCCATTACTCAGCTACTTCAGGGTTGGCTTCATCAGTACCGGTGAATGTATAAGCCCGATGTTGAGCCAGCTTATCAATTGGAGCTCTGTTTAGCACAGCGGTAGGAGGTAGAATAGGATGATCCCGTTTCAGAGTTGTTACTAGCTGATCGAACATCTCCTTCATGCTAAGGAGACATTCTTGTTGCACAGGATTTATAGCATGTGCTTCCTATTGAGGAGCAACTTGTTCTCGAGGTTCAGCTTGTGGAGGATTTTTCTCTATCCTCACACTATCTTCTTCATTTGAGGAGCCCTCAGGACTTTCATCGTCCCGAGCAAGCCTTGTTTCAAACATTCTATGTTTAGATAGAACAAGAAGGAGTTCAGTTGAGCAAGAACACAAGCCTATACAGTACATTGTCTCCTAGGTGGCACAAGTATTCCTATATGATGCAATAAGACCCAGTTTAGTCCTAGAATCGACTAGAAAGCTCTAATGCCAATAAAATGTAACACCCTTTACCCGGTGATAAGTGTTCAAAAGTACTATTTTTCTTACCCTTTTTACTCATATTATTGTTAGACTTAGGCTCATATTAGTTGCATAATTAGCCATTCATGCATTAATCCATGTTTCCTTCCATCGTTGAGCTTGATTACATAACTTGGTAGTTTTTGTGGGAAAAGATGCTGCTTTGGTGTGTTTTGTGTGTATGTGCAAAATCACTTGCCAAAGCAAGGCTAGAACTAGTTGCCAGGGCAATGCATGAAAAGATGCCGAGCTAGTTGCTAGGGCAATGCATGAAGGAGATGCCGAGCCAGATGCCAGGGCAATTGTCGACAAAGAATAAGGTGATATGGTAGTCGAAATTGATGACTAGACAAGCCCAAGATGACGTGGAGCAAAGCTAAATCCCAAAGGAGTTTGATTTCCATGAAGAGGTTAAAAAAGAATTAAATCCCAAGAAGATAGGAGAAGTTCTAGAAGGAATATAAATATAATAAAGAATTATATTCTTTAAAGATAATTTAATTCCAACTTAACTTCCTCCTCAAAGAAGAACTTTGACCTAGCCCTATAAATAGATCACCAAGCCGTCAACTCCAAGGGAGAGAGTAGAGAGAATTTTCGACAAGCTTCAAGGGGGAGATCTCGACAAGAAGGCTTTATCCATCCTTCATGTTTTTCTTTCTTGTTCAATTAGGTTCATGCTAGGAATTCTTTTTCTTGCGTTTCTTTGGAACCTAGCCATGAACTAAATCTATTTGGCTAAGGTTATTGTGTTTTATGGTTGTGAGAAACAATTGGATTTTGTTTAGGTAATAAGAGTTTGCACTTTTCTATTCAAGGTTTATTCATTCTTGGTTCTTATTCTTATTTTCGAGTAAATTGGGAGAGGATCTCGTAACTTCATCTATTTATCTAATATCTGGAGAGTTAGATTCAAGAAACGAATAAATATAATCTTTATTCAATCTATTGATGGTGAAGATTAATCCGGCTTAGGAATAAGTTAAGGATTTCAACGGCTAAGAAGAGCGCAAGATTGGTTGTTGTTCACCCTTGATTCACGCAGGGATGTATTATCAAGGCATGCACAAGTAGCTAGAGTTTCGACTTAGGGATAAGAAGAAACCATTGAAGAACGCTTTGCCGAACCTTGAAGTTGCTGCCTAGACGTCCAAGTAGTTGCCCAACTAGTCGCCTAGGCAACCATCGATTAGTTGCCAAGGCAACCCCGTTGTGCAAGTCACCACGACAACTGAGTTACCCTTGCACTCTTTTACCAAGATGATCCAATCGACTATCACACCGCAACTCACGATAACCTGGCCTGTCTCTCTTATTTAATCTCATATATTCTTTTACTTTATTACTTTCTAGTTTAGTTATTAGTTAAACTCCTATAATCTTCTATTTGTGTTTTTACTTTTTACAGTGCAAGAGATTAGATTCTTGAAGTGGCACCAATCCCTGTGGAGATGATATCTTTTATACTATAACTTGAGACGTGTATACTTGCACAATTGCATAGCACTTATTACGCGCAACAAGTTTTAGGCGTCGTTGCTGGGGATTGGCAATAGCGACTTTGTTTTTATTTTCTTGCATTTTTTTATTTTATTTTTCTTGTTTAAGATTCAAAGGGTTAACAAACTTTGGTTTTGCATTGGTATATGACCAGGGCGAGACCGATTACACCAGAATATCCCTTTGATCCAGAAATCGAACGAACCTTACAAAGACTTAGACGAAGGTTAAGAGTAGTAATGGCTAATCAAGACGGCAATATGAATCAAGATGTACCAGTAGGAGGAGGAGTGATTCTTGCACGAAACAGAACTATTCGAGACTATCTTGAAGAATATCTTGATGGACTTAATCCAGGAGTTGTCGCACCTGAAATTGAAGATGACCACTTTGAGTTGAAACTAGTGATGTTTAATATGATCAACACAATTGGTCAATTTGGTGGCTCAGCAACTGAAGATGCACGACAACATCTTAAATCTTTCCTCGAGATTTGCAACCCATTCAAAATACACAGAGTCACCCCCGATGTTTTACGATTAAGATTATTCCCATATTCACTGAGGGATAGGGCGAAAGCATGGTTGAATAGCATTCCTGCCAGATCAATAGGATCTTGGACCGATCTTTGTCGTGATTTCCTTGCTCGGTTTAATCCTACAAATTTGACCGATAAGCTTCGTAACGACATTACTTCTTTTCGGCAGACAGATGATGAATCCATGTACGAGGCTTGGGAGCGATATAGAGAACTTCTACACAAATGCCCCCTACACGGATTCCCAGTGTGGAAACAGGTAACAATGTTTTACAACGCTGCGAATACACCAACAAGGATGATGCTAGATGCCTCGGCAAACGGCATACTCCTAGATAAGTCACCGGAGGAAGCAATGAAAATTCTAAACAGGCTTGCCAAGAATGATTATCAATTCCCATCTGCTAGAAGATGAGGAGTTAGACGCCAAGCCACAATACATGAACTGGGATCATCAGATTCAATTTCGGCACAATTGGCCACTCTAACCAAGATGGCCCAGAACATGCAGAAACCAAACAACACACATGAGGTCAAGGTAATGGATTCCTTTTGTAAGTTATGTGGTGGTAACCATGATTCTTCTGAATGTATGCAGAATCCAGCTTCTATATGAGGAATTACAACCGGAACAACAATGTGATGTCCAATACATACAATCCAGCTTGGAAGAAGCACCCAAATTTTTCATGGAGTAATCCCAACAATGCTCTAAACCTTAACAATCAGAATGCACAAGCATCGGGATTCCAGCAGAATATTCCACGGCAACAGTTGCCGCAGCAACAACCGACAATATCTAGTTCTTTGAAAATTCTCTCAATGCTTTTATGTTGAAAACTGAATCTTATATGGCTGAGAATAGTAACTTCATAAAAAGAACTGATGCTTTTATTAACAGGACCGAGATGAGATTGCAAAACCAAGAGGCAACAATCAAATCATTGGAAAATCAAGTCAGACAATTTGCTCAAAACCTGAATACTAGACCCCAAGGAGGTTTACCTAGCGATACTGAAGTCGCAAGAGGAACTGGCCATGAGCAATGTAAGGCGATCACAACTAGAAGTGGCCAACAACTTAAAGAGGCTCAAGCTCGCTCATTAAACAAAACTCCATAAAAAGATCAAGATGAACTAAGCGGCAAAGCCTTAGATGCTGAACCAGGAATTGTCGTGGCAACCAGCGATAAGCATTCCTCGGCAACCGATGATAAGGGTGCCTCGGCAACCAACGACAGGCATGCCATGGCAACCCCAGTTGACAATGCCTCGGCAACTCCAGTTGCCCCAGCAATGCCATCAATCAGGTTCCAGACCAATGAAAGGATCGAAGATATCCAACTTCCACCACCATTCCCACAAAGTTTGAAGCAACAAAAGCAAGAATATCAATTCAAGAAGTTCCTTGATATCCTAAAACAAGTCCACATCAACTTGCCATTGGTTGAGGCAATTGAACAAATGTCGAACTATGCCAAGTTTCTTAAAGACATTGTGTCCAAGAGAACAAGGCTAGGAGAGTTTGAAACAGTTGCCGCAACAGAGGGATGCATGGCCATGTTGCACAATCGTATGCCACCCAAGTTGAAGGATCCTGGAAGTTTCACAATACCTTGTTCCATTGGAAACCACTATGTCGGGAAAGCATTATGCGACCTTGGGGCTAGCATAAACTTGATGCCTAAATCGGTTTTCCAGAAACTAGGAATTGGGAAGGCAAGACCTACAACAGTTATGCTACAGCTAGCCGACAGATCCTATGTGCATCCAGAGGGAAAAATCGGAGGCATACTGGTAAAAGTTGATAAATTTATTTTTCCTGCTGACTTTATTATTTTGGATTGTGAAGCAGATGAACATGCAGCTATCATTCTCGGGAGACCATTCCTAGCAACAGGGAGAACTTGATCGATTTTGAAAATGGAGAGCTCACAATGAGGGTGAATAACCAGCAAGTTAAAGTAAATGTGTTCCAAACACTAAGGCACGCTGATGATCCAGAAGAATGCCAACTTCTTCATGACACAGCAGAGTTTAACTTCGACGAGGAATTTAGTTGCCTCGGCAACTACATTGTCGATCAAGAGGAATCTGAGGAGTATGAAGAACTAATCGATGAGGAACAACAAGAAGAGGCAAATTGGCTAGTCAATCGACCAGGTACATACTTTGAACCACTAGATTACTCAGGTAATGAAGGTAAGCTCGAAAAGCCCTCTATTGAACAACCACCGATTCTTGAGTTGAAACAGTTGCCAGAGCAACTAAAATATGCATACTTAGGAATCGATAATACATTGCCTGTAATTATTTCTTCTAAGCTACAACATGAGCAGGAAAAGAAGCTGATCAAAATGTTGATGCTACACAAGAAGGCAATAGGGTGGACAATTGCCGACTTGAAGGAAATTAGCCCGGCAATGTGCATGCACAAGATTCTGTTGGAAGATGATCACAAACCTTCAATTGAGGCCCAGAGGAGACTGAATCATACCATGAAAGGGGTTGCATTGAAAGAAATCATCAAGTGGCTTGACGCCGGCATTATATACCCTATCTCTGATAGTACATGGGTAAGTCTAGTACAATTGTACCGAAAAAGAGAGGTATAACGGTGGTAAGTAATGAAAACAATGAACTCTTTCTTTGTATTGGACTTACCCATTGTACTGGACTTACCCATGTACTATCATATTATTGTTAGACTTAGGCTCATATTATTGTTAGACTTACCCATGTACTGGACTTACCCATATACTATTAGAGATAGGGTTTATATGGATTATCAAAAGCTAAACAATAATCATGTACAATGGGTAAGTCCAGTACAATGGGTAAGTCCAGTACAAGAAAACAATAAAAGGGTTTACCTCTAACCCATGTACATGGGAAGTGATCTTTCCTACTTAGGCATTATATACCCTATTTTTCTTACCCTTTTTACTCATATTATTGTTAGACTTAGGCTCATATTAGTTGCATAATTAGCCATTCATGCATTAATCCATGTTTCCTTCCATCGTTGAGCTTGATTACATAACTTGGTAGTTTTTGTGGGAAAAGATGCTGCTTTGGTGTGTTTTGTGTGTATGTGCAGAATCACTTACCAAAGCAAGGCTAGAACTAGTTGCCAGGGCAATGCATGAAAGAGATGTGGAGCTAGTTGCCAGGGCAATGCATGAAGGAGATGCCGAGCCAGTTGCCAGGGCAATTGTCGACAAAGAATAAGGTGATATGGTAGTCAAAATTGATGATTAGACAAGCCCAAGATGACGTGGTGCAAAGCTAAATCCCAAAGGAGTTTGATTTCCATAAAGAGGTTAAAGAAGAATTAAATCCCAAGAAGATATGAGAAGTTCTAGAAGGAATATAAATATAAAAAAGAATTATATTCTTTAAAGATAATTTAATTCCAACTTAACTTCCTCCTCAAAGAAGAACTCTGACCTAGCCCTATAAATAGATCACCAAGCCGTAAACTCCAAGGGAGAGAGTAGAGAGAATTTTCGACAAGCTTCAAGGGGGATTTCAACGGCTAAGAAGAGCGCAAGATTGGTTGTTGTTCACCCTTGATTCACGCAGGGATGTATTATCAAGGCATGCACAAGTAGCTAGAGTTTCGACTTAGGGATAAGAAGAAACCATTGAAGAATGCTCTGTCGAACCTTGAAGTTGCTGCCCAAACGCCCAAGTAGTTGGCCAACTAGTCGCCCAGGCAACCACCGATTAGTTGCCAAGGCAACTCCGTTATGCAAGTTTCCACGACAACTGAGTTGCCCTTGCACTCTTTTACCAAGACAATCCAATCGGCTATCACACCTCAACTCACGATAACCTGGCCTATCTCTCTTATTTGATCTCATCTATTCTTTTACTTTATTGCTTTCTAGTTTAGTTATTAGTTAAACTCCTATAATCTTCTATTTGTGTTTTTACTTTTTACAGGGCAAGAGATTAGATTCTTGAAGTGGCACCAATCCCTGTGGAGACGATATCTTTTATACTATAACTTGCAACGTGTATACTTGCACAATTACGTAGCACTTATTACGCGCAACACCCGGCTTAGGAGTAAACCAGCTAAGGAGTGCTCGGGGGCACTAGAAACACGTACAATTTAAAACTTTTGAGAACTCATCCTTAGTAGATGAGTTGAGAACTAACAAGGCACTTAATCATTCACATTTAATCATACAAGCATGAGCATGCTTCTTATTCATTATAGGTTACCACTTTGGTTAATCATTTTCAATTTACATTCAAGATTATCAAGTGCTTAATCAAATGACCATGTATAGTATTCAAATGGCATACAATAACTAGAACATTTTCATTTCAATTCAAGCTAATATCAGATGTATGCGCAGCTTAATCCATTTCATTCACATGAAAATGTTGTCACTACACACTTCAAGTTTAGCCATTAAGCCTTCCTAACATTTAAGGCCAAAACAAGTTCATATATATATATACAAACTTTCAAGTAGCAAAATGCATGTCCTAACTTAACTATATACAAGACTAGGTGCCACCAACTAGGAGCATTACAAAACAAGTATATGACCATACTCTAGCTTTTTGCTTGTGTTTAATTCAGGCTCAAGTAACAGGCTTCAAAAATCAAGAAGATTGCTTGAATCTCTTAACCTGTAGTTTGGGAAGAATAGGAACAAGAGTGATAAGTACAAGTTGTACTTAGTGAGGTAGCAATCTAAATCTAGCCAATTATCGAGTAAGGTATCATTTACTCAAGTAGTCCTATTTAGGGTTGTAGCATTCGAATTCAAGCTTTATACATATTTAAATTTGAAGTCAAGTAACTCAAATAGCAAGTAGATTCAAGTAGAAAATAATTCAAGTAACAAGTAATTCAAGTAGCATGTAAGCTTTATGCTTCATTTATTCCTTATTTGCTTTCTTTAATTTATGCCCTTGGTATTTAGTTGTCCAGGTAATCGAGTCACCAACCAAACTATTGGTCATTACCCTCCTACTGTCACCAAAAACCATTCACACATCCCTCCTACTGTATCCATTTATGGGCCTTGTCCCTGGACCGTAGTCCACCCAACACAAAAGAGCTCTAGACTCTATGGCATGCCATTATTCCTATGACCACTAGCAACCAAGGCTTTGTTTCAATAATTTATCACATTTTCAAGTAATTCATGTTCAAGTCAAGATATCATCTCATTCAAGAATCAATTCAAGCAAGGTATATCAAGGTTCAAGCTTAGCCCTTAAGCCAATTGAGCCTTAGCTCTACATTTTGCAATTTAACTTGTCATTCAAAGCAAGCAATTAACATATGCCATCTCTAGGCATCAAGCAAGGTCTTTAATTCATGATTTATATCAT
Organism: Hibiscus mutabilis; assembly: GCA_019671005.1. Classification (NCBI taxonomy): domain Eukaryota; kingdom Viridiplantae; phylum Streptophyta; class Magnoliopsida; order Malvales; family Malvaceae; genus Hibiscus; species Hibiscus mutabilis. The sequence goes on from CM033727.1 coordinate 26,931,112, forward strand.
GTTAACAAGTATCTAAATTATAGAGATACATTCAAGCACTATTCGAATTGATCACAGCCAAGGCATCAAGAATCAAGCATTTGTTTTCACTTTTCTTTGTAATTAATTTAACAATATTCATGTTACTATTAAATCTCAAGTTTTAGCTTAAGCCATTCTTCCCTTTTAATCACAACCAAGTTTTAATCAAGTTCATTAACAAGGTATAGAAATAACAAGAAAGTAGACATGCATCTTTGGTTAGGACCTAAGTCCTAACCCTATGTTAAACTACACCCACAATACTCCAAGCTATCTTTGGTCTTGGATCCAAATCCCCTTTTGTTTTCCACTAGCTTGACCAGCTCTTTCTTCTTCAACAAGGTCCACCCCTTGTTCTAACAATGCACACGAGGCCATAGAATTAAAATCAGCAACTATTTAAATCATTACATGACTCCCTCCATTCAAGCATTCATTTCAAAACATCAAGAATGTTGCTGCTAGGCAGCATGTGCATTACTTGCTTAAATGTTCATATCTTTCATTCCGTACATCGGAATTTCGAACCGTTTACACCATTTGAAAGCTAACTTAATTATCTTTCTAACCAAATAGGCCTTGTATTTTTATTCTTTACGAATTAATACAGTTTTTTATTTAAAGACAGACCAATTTACGTCACTGGGCAGCAACTACATTTTCAGTAGTTTAAAGCAAAACAGGGCATTTCTTTATACATTTAAATTACACTCTTTTGTGCATAAATATGACTCTCTAACATAGTTACACACGTCCAAGCAATTCAATTTAACTTTACATTACCTAGAATAGTTTAATGTTCATTAACATACAAACAATCTTGCTCAAAACAGTCCATGGACTTAAAATTAATCTCTAATGTTTCTTCTAGATACAGAGCAGTCCTTAACATCATTCTTTTCAATCAAAATAGCCCCTAATTACATTCTAATCATTTCCCTTGATTATTTACTATCCAAAACAGTCCTTAAATTCATTATATTACACATATCCACCAAACACATGAACACTGTCTAGAAATTCATTTACAAACAAGAGCAAGACTAGTATCAATTTGCCCTCCAATCAAACACAACAAGACATACGCCTCTATACCATAATTTATCAAGGTTACCATCAAATTGGTCCATTCAAAACTCCAAACATATTTCTACTAAACATATGTACTAATCGAACCATCATAAGGATACATGCAAGACTTCTAGTTAAATCCAAATTTTCCAGCAATCATAGATTCATGTTAATCACAAGACCATTCGATTTATGGCTTAAGAAATGAAGAAAGGGAAGTACTATTACCTTCTTCTTCAATTACAATAACTAACAGTTCACTAGTTTGAATTAATTAAGCTCTCTCTAACTACTATACTCCATGGACGGTCTTTAAGCTTTCTCACTCTTTAACTCTCTCTTTCTCTCCTTAAGGGTTTTGGTTTGGTGAACAAATGAAGAAGATGGTGTTTACCCCTTAGTGGCCGAGTATGCAATGGTTAGGAGGAGACATGGATTGTCCACAATCCAATTTGGTTTTACCATGCAAACATAGAATTTCTAAGGGTATTCGGTTTAGTCACTATAATTGAGTGTTCTTCTTTTTAATTCTCACAATTAGCTCCCTTCTTCCATTCGATTAGGACATAATTTAACTAGCTAATAAATTTAAATAGCGGTAACAGATTCTAGTCCTAGTTTAGGGATATCACAATTCCCTAATTTAAATTAAGTTACCACTTTTAGTAACATTCTACTAGGCTCGGGTTTGGGGTATTACAATTCCCCCCTTAAAAATAAATTTGCCCTCGAATTTTACCTGAATTAAACAAGTGAGGGTATTGTTTCCTCATGTCTGCCTCTGATTCCCATGTTGCTTCTTCCATCTTTTGGTTTCTCCACAAGACTTTAACAAGAGGTATGGACTTACTACGAAGCTTTCTGAGTTCGCGAGCTAATATTCGAATTGGCTCTTCTTCATAGGACCAGTCGGGGTTCAATTCAACTTTCTCAGGCTCTAAAACATGGGATGGATCAGATCTGTACCTTCTTAGCATAGATACGTGAAACACGTTGTGAATCTTATCAAACTCACTAGGAAGAGCCAAACGATAGGCCACTGGTCCTATCCTTTCAATAATCTCAAAAGGTCTGATAAATCGGGGACTGAGCTTCCCCTTTTTTCCAAACCTGAAAACCTTCTTCCAAGATGATACTTTAAGGAAGACCTTGTCTCCTACATTGTACTGAATGTCTCTCATTTTTAAGTCTGCATAGGCTTTTTGCCTATCAAAAGCTGCCTTCAATCAGCTATGAATGATCTGCATTTTTTCTTCAGTTTCTCTGAGCAATTGAGGTCCCAAAACCTTGTTTTCTCCCAATTCGGACCAACATAAGGGAGTCCTACATTTCCTCTTGTATAAGGCTTCAAATGGTGCCATCTGAATAGATGCCTAGTAGCTATTATTGTAAGCAAACTCTACTAAGGGTAAAGACTTTTCCCAGTTATTTCCAAAGTCTATTACTCAAGCACGCAACATATCTTCGAGTACTTGAATTATCCTTTCTGATTTTCCGTTAGATTGAGGCTGAAAAGCTGTGCTAAGATGCACTTTAGACCCTAAAGCCTTTTGCAATGATTTCTAAAACTGAGAAGCAAATCTAGGGTCTCAATTAGAGATTATAACTGTCGGTACACCGTGCAACCGAATCACTTAACGAATATATAGCTCGGCCAAGACATCCAAGCTCATGTTCATTCGAACAGGGATGAAGTGTGTAGATTTTGAGAATCTATCAACGATTACCCATACAATATCGTTCTTTCTTAGGGTTGAAGGAAGACCAGTAACAAAATCTATAGTTATACGGTCCCATTTCCATTAAGGAAATTCGATAGGTTGAAGCAGTCCTATAGGGGCTCTATGATCGGATTTAACCCTTTGAAAAGTCGGACACTTTGATACAAAGTCTGTAATAGTGACTTCATGCACGGCCACCAATACAAAGTGGTTTTAGGTCTTTATACATTCTGATTTGGTCCCGAATGTATCGAGAAAAAACTTTGAAGAGCTTCTTCTAATATCTCTTTCTTGAGTTCTTCATTATCGGGAACACATACTCTATCCTTAAAATAGAGAAGTCCATTTGGCTTAATGGAGAATTGAATTAGGTTCGAATCTAGCTTTAACATGATCTTCTAAAGATCCGGATCAGTTTGCTAGAGATCCTTGATTTTTAGATTAGACTAGATTGAACTTGGAGTTCGGATAGGAATTTACGTCCTTTTTATAAAGCGAAATGAGCATTGATTGCCAAGGAAGCTACGAAAGAGTTGACAAGGTTACTTATACGAGTTAGGAATGGATTGTTTCAAGATAACGTGTAATATTTAGAATCGAGGGTTTACCCAGTATGGTTTGCGACTAAGGGCATCAACAACCACATTTGCTTTCCCTGGATGGTGGTCTATGACCAAATTGTAATCTTTAAGCAATTCTAGCCATCTTCTTTGCCTTAGATTCAAGTCCTTTTGAGTTAGGAGGTACTTGAGACTTTTATGATCCGTATACAAGTTGCACTTCTCTCCATACAAGTAATGTCTCCAGATATTGAGTGCAAACATGATGGGTAGTTTGATTCATGTGGCTTTAACTGACGTGAGGCATAAGCTACAATATTCCCGTCTTGCATTAGGACACAACCTAGCCCCAAATGAGATGCATCACTATAGACGGTGAACTCTTTTCCAAATTCTAGTTGGATAAGAACCGAAGCATGAGTAAGGGCTTGTTGAAGCTGGTCAAAGCTTCTTTGTTGATTCTCCGACGAAACAAATGGTTCATCTATGCGGAGTAGCTTAGTCAAGGGTACGACTATAGAGGAAAATCTGTTGACAAATCGTCGATAGTACCCAACTAAACCGAGAAAGCTTCTGACTTCACCCACATTTCTCAGAGGTCTCTAATCCAGGATAGATTGAATCTTCTTTTGATCTACTTTGATCCCTTCTGCCGAGATAACATGTCTAAGAAACGACACTTCCGATAGCCAAAATTCGTATTTGGTAAACTTTGCAAATAGTTGACGTTCCCGGAGGGTTTGCAACATAATTCAAAGGTCTTTAGAGTGTTATTCCTTGTTATGAGAATACACCAAACTGTCATCGATAAAGATGACCACGAACTTATCAAGATAAGGCTTGAATACTTGATTCATGAGATCCATGAATGCAGCCGAAGCATTCATTAACCCGAATGGCATTACAAGGAATTCATAATGTCCATAATGAGTCTGAAAGGTTATCTTGGGTACATCTTCTTCTTTTACCCTCATTTGATAGTATCCCGATCGAAGATCAATCTTTGAAAACACTGCAGCATCCTTGAGTTGATCGAAAATATCTTCAATCCTTGGTAGAAGATATCTATTCTTGATGGTGAGTTTGTTCAATTGTCTGTAATCAATACAGAGTCTCATAGTCCCATCTTTCTTCTTCACAAACAAGACTAGAGCACCATAGGGAGACGAACTGGGTCGAATGAAACCTTTGTCTTGTAACTCTTGAAGTTGCTTCTTGAGTTCCTTCAACTCAATTGGTGACATTCAATAGGGTGTGATGGACAGCAGATTCGTTCCAGGCTGGAAATCAATCATGAACTCTACTTCTCTAGTTGGAGGGAGACCAGGGAGTTCCTCAGGAAAAACATCGAGAAATTTAGATACAACTGGCATGTTTGGTAGACCAAAATCAATTTCATCTTGTATAACCATGGCAACAAAGATTGAGGTAGGTTTCTTATCAATAAGAAGGATGGATTCTTTTCCTAAACCTCGGAGATAAAGTCTCCTATTTTGGCAATCTACCCAAGCTTGGTGTTTCCCTAACCAGTCTAGTCCCAATACTAGATCAAATTCACAGGATGGTAGTACGTAAAGATCAACAAGAAATGGTATGTTTCGAATATAAAAGGGACAATCTTTACAAATAAAGTTTATGGTTGTAATTCCCCCTATAGGGTTCAAAACTACTAGACCTTGGTTTACAGTTTCAGGCTTCAAATTCAATTTCACAGTCAAGAATGAACAAACAAATGAGTGTGTAGATCCCAAGTCTATTAAAGCATAAATAGGACATGTATTTAACTCAACGGTACATGCTATGACATCAGGTGATTCTTCATCTTCTTTTCACTGAATGTGGTAGATTCGAGCAGGAGCCCAAGATTCCTGATGAGTAGTGTTCTAGTTCTGACCCTTGTTCTTTCTCGGATTCCCAGATTAAGCTTGTCTACGTCCTCTGCTTCGAAATGATGGTGCAGAGCTAGCATTTATAGGAGTTCGGCTCAGAAGCTTGTTAGGATTCTGAGGGCAATCTCTTATGTAGTGATCCGTAGCTCTACACAAATAGCATAGATTCGATTGAGTTCTACACTGGCCCGAGTGGTGCTTCTGGCAGAACTTACAAGTAAGGAGTTGAGCAGCTTTACTGAAATTCCCCGTACTATTAACAAAACTGACTGGGGCTGAAGGCTGGGATACTGATTGAGGTCTCGGTATGAAATTACTCTTCTGAGGAGTAGTATAGGTCGAGGAGTTCTCTTTGTTATACTTGGGCTTTTTAGACTTCCAATGAGGCTTGTCTTCATTCTTGGATCTTTATCCTTCCAGCATCGCCACTCTTGCGCTTCTCTTAGGCCTTCATCTTTGCCTCGGTTGCAATAACTTGGTTCACTAAGCTTTAGTGCAGGCGATAAATATGGGACTTAATTCTTCATCGAGTCCGTCAATAAACAATAATTTTCTATATCTATCTTGATATACTCTGATCCGTATTTTATAGTATTTGCAAAAGTCGCTCACATACTGTTCAATAGGTTGCCACCTTGCTTCAAGTACAAGAAACGCCGACGCTTGCCATGTGCATTACTTGCAAGAAATGTAGCTAACTTAATTATATTTCTAACCAAATAGGCCTTGTATTTTTATTCTTTACGAATTAATACAGTTTTTTATTTAAAGACAGACCAATTTACGTCACTGGGCAGCAACTACATTTTCAATAGTTTAAAGCAAAATAGGGCATTTCTTTATACATTTAAATTACACTCTTTTGTGCATAAATATGACTCTCTAACATAGTTACACACGTCCAAGCAATTCAATTTAACTTTACATTACCTAGAATAGTTTAATGTTCATTAATATACAAACAATCTTGCTCAAAACAGTCCATGGACTTAAAATTAATCTCTAATGTTTCTTCTAGATACAGAGCAGTCCTTAACATCATTCTTTTCAATCAAAATAGCCCTAATTACATTCTAATCATTTCCCTTGATTATTTACTATCCAAAATAGTCCTTAAATTCATTATATTACACATATCCACCAAACACATGAACAATGTCTAGAAATTCATTTACAAACAAGAGCAAGACTAGTATCAATTTGCCCTCCAATCAAACACAACAAGACATACGCCTCTATACCATAATTTATCAAGGTTACCATCAAATTGGTCCATTCAAAACTCCAAACATATTTCTACTAAACATATGTACTAATCGAACCATCATAAGGATACATGCAAGACTTCTAGTTAAATCCAAATTTTCCAGCAATCATAGATTCATGTTAATCACAAGACCATTCGATTTATGGCTTAAGAAATGAAGAAAGGGAAGTACTATTACCTTCTTCTTCAATTACAATAACTAACAGTTCACTAGTTTGAATTAATTAAGCTCTCTCTAACTACTATACTCCATGGACGGTCTTTAAGCTTTCTCACTCTTTAACTCTCTCTTTCTCTCCTTAAGGGTTTTGGTTTGGTGAACAAATGAAGAAGATGGTGTTTACCCCTTAGTGGCCGAGTATGCAATGGTTAGGAGGAGACATGGATTGTCCACAATCCAATTTGGTTTTACCATGCAAACATAGAATTTCTAAGGGTATTCGGTTTAGTCACTATAATTGAGTGTTCTTCTTTTTAATTCTCACAATTAGCCCTTCTTCCATTCGATTAGGACATAATTTAACTAGCTAATAAATTTAAATAGTGTAATGATTCTAGTCCTAGTTTAGGGATATCACAATTCCTAATTTAAATTAAGTTACCACTTTTAGTAACATTCTACTAGGCTCGGGTTTGGGGTATTACAATTCCCCCCTTAAAAATAAATTTGCCCTCGAATTTTACCTGAATTAAACAAGTGAGGGTATTGTTTCCTCATGTCTGCCTCTGATTCCCATGTTGCTTCTTCCATCTTTTGGTTTCTCCACAAGACTTTAACAAGAGGTATGGACTTACTACGAAGCTTTCTGAGTTCGCGAGCTAATATTCGAATTGGCTCTTCTTCATAGGACCAGTCGGGGTTCAATTCAACTTTCTCAGGCTCTAAAACATGGGATGGATCAGATCTGTACCTTCTTAGCATAGATACGTGAAACACGTTGTGAATCTTATCAAACTCACTAGGAAGAGCCAAACGATAGGCCACTGGTCCTATCCTTTCAATAATCTCAAAAGGTCTGATAAATCGGGGACTGAGCTTCCCCTTTTTTCCAAACCTGAAAACCTTCTTCCAAGATGATACTTTAAGGAAGACCTTGTCTCCTACATTGTACTGAATGTCTCTCATTTTTAAGTCTGCATAGGCTTTTTGCCTATCAAAAGCTGCCTTCAATCAGCTATGAATGATCTGCATTTTTTCTTCAGTTTCTCTGAGCAATTGAGGTCCCAAAACCTTGTTTTCTCCCAATTCAGACCAACATAAGGGAGTCCTACATTTCCTCTTGTATAAGGCTTCAAATGGTGCCATCTGAATAGATGCCTGGTAGCTATTATTGTAAGCAAACTCTACTAAGGGTAAAGACTTTTCCCAGTTATTTCCAAAGTCTATTACTCAAGCACGCAACATATCTTCGAGTACTTGAATTATCCTTTCTGATTTTCCGTTAGATTGAGGCTGAAAAGCTGTGCTAAGATGCACTTTAGACCCTAAAGCCTTTTGCAATGATTTCTAAAACTGAGAAGCAAATCTAGGGTCTCAATTAGAGATTATAACTGTCGGTACACCGTGCAACCGAATCACTTAACGAATATATAGCTCGGCCAAGACATCCAAGCTCATGTTCATTCGAACAGGGATGAAGTGTGTAGATTTTGAGAATCTATCAACGATTACCCATACAATATCGTTCTTTCTTAGGGTTGAAGGAAGACCAGTAACAAAATCTATAGTTATACGGTCCCATTTCCATTAAGGAAATTCGATAGGTTGAAGCAGTCCTATAGGGGCTCTATGATCGGATTTAACCCTTTGAAAAGTCAGACACTTTGATACAAAGTCTGTAATAGCTGACTTCATGCCTGGCCACCAATACAGTGGTTTTAGGTCTTTATACATTCTGACTGGTCCCGAATGTATCGAGAAAAAACTTTGAAGAGCTTCTTCTAATATCTCTTTCTTGAGTTCTTCATTATCGGGAACACATACTCTATCCTTAAAATAGAGAAGTCCATTTGGCTTAATGGAGAATTCAGAATTAGGTTCTGAATCTAGCTTTAACATGATCTTCTAAAGATCTGGATCAGTTTGCTAGAGATCCTTGATTTTTTAGATTAGACTAGATTGAACTTGGAGTTCGGATAGGAATTTACGTCCTTTTTATAAACAGAAATGAGCATTGATTGCCAAGGAAGCTACGAAAGAGTTGACAAGGTTACTTATACGAGTTAGGAATGGATTGTTTCAAGATAACGTGTAATATTTAGAATCGAGGGTTTACCCGAGTATGGTTTGCGACTAAGGGCATCAACAACCACATTTGCTTTCCCTGGATGGTGGTCTATGACCAAATTGTAATCTTTAAGCAATTCTAGCCATCTTCTTTGCCTTAGATTCAAGTCCTTTTGAGTTAGGAGGTACTTGAGACTTTTATGATCCGTATACAAGTTGCACTTCTCTCCATACAAGTAATGTCTCCAGATATTGAGTGCAAACATGATGGGTAGTTTGATTCATGTGGCTTTAACTGACGTGAGGCATAAGCTACAATATTCCCGTCTTGCATTAGGACACAACCTAGCCCCAAATGAGATGCATCACTATAGACGGTGAACTCTTTTCCAAATTCTAGTTGGATAAGAACGAAGCATGAGTAAGGGCTTGTTGAAGCTGGTCAAAGCTTCTTTGTTGATTCTCCGACGAAACAAATGGTTCATCTATGCGGAGTAGCTTAGTCAAGGGTACGACTATAGAGGAAAATCTGTTGACAAATCGTCGATAGTACCCAACTAAACCGAGAAAGCTTCGACTTCACCCACATTTTCGAGGTCTCTAATCCAGGATAGATTGAATCTTCTTTTGATCTACTTTGATCCTTCTGCCGAGATAACATGTCTAAGAAACGACACTTCCGATAGCCAAAATTCGTATTTGGTAAACTTTGCAAATAGTTGACGTTCCCGGAGGGTTTGCAACATAATTCAAAGGTCTTTAGAGTGTTATTCCTTGTTATGAGAATACACCAAACTGTCATCGATAAAGATGACCACGAACTTATCAAGATAAGGCTTGAATACTTGATTCATGAGATCCATGAATGCAGCGAAGCATTCATTAACCCGAATGGCATTACAAGGAATTCATAATGTCCATAATGAGTCCGAAAGGTTATCTTGGGTACATCTTCTTCTTTTTACCCTCATTTGATAGTATCCCGATCAAGATCAATCTTTGAAAACACCGCAAAGCATCCTTGAGTTGATCGAAAATATCTTCAATCCTTGGTAGAAGATATCTATTCTTGATGGTGAGTTTGTTCAATTGTCTGTAATCAATACAGAGTCTCATAGTCCCATCTTTCTTCTTCACAAACAAGACTAGAGCACCATAGGGAGACGAACTGGGTCGAATGAAACCTTTGTCTTGTAACTCTTGAAGTTGCTTCTTGAGTTCCTTCAACTCAATTGGTGACATTCAATAGGGTGTGATGGACAGCAGATTCGTTCCAAGCTGGAAATCAATCATGAACTCTACTTCTCTAGTTGGAGGGAGACCAGGGAGTTCCTCAGGAAAAACATCGAGAAATTTAGATACAACTGGCATGTTTGGTAGACCAAAATCAATTTCATCTTGTATAACCATGGCAACAAAGATTGAGGTAGGTTTCTTATCAATAAGAAGGATGGATTCTTTTCCTAAACCTCGGAGATAAAGTCTCCTATTTTGGCAATCTACCCAAGCTTGGTGTTTCCCTAACCAGTCTAGTCCCAATACTAGATCAAATTCACAGGATGGTAGTACGTAAAGATCAACAAGAAATGGTATGTTTCGAATATAAAAGGGACAATCTTTACAAATAAAGTTTATGGTTGTAATTCCCCCTATAGGGTTCAAAACTACTAGACCTTGGTTTACGATTTTCAGGCTTCAAATTCAATTTCACAGTCAAGAATGAACAAACAAATGAGTGTGTAGATCCCAAGTCTATTAAAGCATAAATAGGACATGTATTTAACTCAACGGTACATGCTATGACATCAGGTGATTCTTCATCTTCTTTTCACTGAATGTGGTAGATTCGAGCAGGAGCCCAAGATTCCTGATGAGTAGTGTTCTAGTTCTGACCCTTGTTCTTTCTCGGATTCCCAGATTAAGCTTGTCTACGTCCTCTGCTTCGAAATGATGGTGCAGAGCTAGCATTTATAGGAGTTCGGCTCAGAAGCTTGTTAGGATTCTGAGGGCAATCTCTTATGTAGTGATCCGTAGCTCTACACAAATAGCATAGATTCGATTGAGTTCTACACTGGCCCGAGTGGTGCTTCTGGCAGAACTTACAAGTAAGGAGTTGAGCAGCTTTACTGAAATTCCCCGTACTATTAACAAAACTGACTGGGGCTGAAGGCTGGGATACTGATTGAGGTCTCGGTATGAAATTACTCTTCTGAGGAGTAGTATAGGTCGAGGAGTTCTCTTTGTTATACTTGGGCTTTTTAGACTTCCAATGAGGCTTGTCTTCATTCTTGGATCTTTTATCCTTCCAGGTACTGCCACTCTTGCGCTTCTCTTAGGCCTTCATCTTTGCCTCGGTTGCAATAACTTGGTTCACTAAGCTTTGGAAGTCAGTGATACCCAGGGCAGTAAATATGGGACTTAATTCTTCATCGAGTCCGTCAATAAACATTCTACAGTTTTCTATATCTATCTTGATATACTCTGATCCGTACTTATAGTATTTGCAAAAGTCGCTCACATACTGTTCAATAGGTTGCCACCTTGCTTCAAGTACAAGAAACGCTTCTGACGCTTGCCATGTGCATTACTTGCTTAAATGTTCATATCTTTCATTTCGTACGTTGAAATTTTGAACCATTTACATCTTTAGAAAGCTAACTTAATTATATTTCTAACCAATAGGCCTTGTATTTTTATTCTTTACGAATTAATACAGTTTTTTTATTTAAAGACAGACCAATTTACGTCACTGGGCAGCAACTACATTTTCAATAGTTTCAAGCAAAATAGGGTAGTTCTTTATACATTTAAATTACACTATTTTGTGCATCAATATGACTCTCTAACATAGTTACACACGTCCAAGCAATTCAATTTAACTTTACATTACCCAAAATAGTTTAATGTTCATTAATATATAAACAATCTTGCTCAAAACAGTCCATGGACTTAAAATCAGTCTCTAATGTTTCTCCTAGATGCAGAGCAGTCCTTAGCATCATTCTTTTCAATCAAAATAGCCCATAATTACATTATAAGCATTTCCCTTGATTATTTACTATCCAAAATAGTCCTTAAATTGATTATATTACACATATCCACCAAACACATGAACAATGTCTATAAATTCATTTACAAACAAGAGCAAGACTAGTATCAATTTATCCTCCAATCAAACACAACAAGACATACACCTCTATACCATAATTTATCAAGGTCACTATAATTGAGTGTTCTTCTTTTTAATTCTCGCAATTAGCTCCCTTCTTCCATTCGATTAGGACATAATTTACCTAGCTAATAAATTTAAATAGCGGTAACAATTTTTAGTCCTGGTTTAGGGATATCACAATTCCCTAATTTAAATTAAGTTTCCACTTTTAGTAACATGCCACTAGGCTCCGGTTTGGGGTATTACAAGAGGGGTCTCTCGATGCAGTCCTCAAATCCAGGCTCTCGGCCAAGGGGTTGAACCACCCTTCCTCGGTGCAGTCGACCGTCACTTGTCGCGCACCAAACATCTTTCTCCAATCACTCATCGTCATTCACGATCTCCTCTTGTCCGATGCCCTAAATGCTTGATCGGTTGGTGTTTTATATAGGCGTGCAAGGGAAGGGAATATGATAGCTCCTTTATTTGAATTTCAAATGCTCCAAGGATAAGAGATAGAATCTTATCTGTTCGGTGTGATAGCCTATCAATCTAGGGCTGACGTCATCATGCCGATGTCGCCTTGGCACACAAGCTTGGCATGTCATTGCTAACCTAGCTTGACATCACCTTATATGTTTTTTTTTCAAAAGTTGATCCATTTGTGATCTTTTAGGAGCCTGGTCATGTCTATTTTTTGGGGTTTAATAGCCTCTTGGCATGGCATCAAAGTCACTTATCTACCAACAAGTGATTGGCACTATCTGGTCCTTTTGTGCCAACAACACTTGGGATTCTCTTTGACAATCCTAATTGTGCTACTTTCCTACGCCTAATCTTATGCCAAACCTGGAAAATAGCCACAAAGCAACCCTTAACACTGGCATAGACAAAATACTAAACTCATTACGCAAATGCATGATTCTATCAAACTAATACAACTAAATGTACCTAAAAAAAAGCAAGAGTATTGTAAGATTGGCATTAAAAACAGTACTTTTGGAGAGGTAGCACACCCCTAAACCTAACTCATTGCTTGTCCTCAAGTAATGCAAACAAAGAAAGAAAATAAAAACTAAAAAAATACCTCGACAAAATTTTGGTTGGAATACCAATAGATGCTGTCAAGCAGAATTTGGCTCTATTTCTGTCCTCAGTATCTCAGTGCAATAATGCCAAGCAGGTAATAATTCAAGTGCAACAATATAACTCTAGTCTAAGTTCATAAAGAGTGCACGATGTGTAGGCAATATGCATCCAACATCCTTTCACTCCTTAGCTAATTTAACTACCTAAACTCAGATCATTTTTCTTTCTTTTTCTTTCTTGTCGAGAGTTCTATTGGCATTAATTTAAGCTTGCTTTGTGATATTGTTTAGCGTGAGTGATAAGAGGGAGCATACCACGAATCCTCACCTTAATCCAGACATCACTACGCTTTCTCTTCAACTCATACCATAGGGTTTTGGACTTGATAATTAAGAGGGAGCTACCACGAAGCCCCAAGTAACTTATTATCCCTAGGTAGAGGAGAGTTCATTTTTTATTGCCTTGGCAGAACATTGTTGCCTTACTTATTTTCTTTTTACCCTGGCATCATTTTTCAATTTTTTTTCAATTTGAGCATAGTTTCAAATAGTCTAAGTTTGCTAGGGAACTAGATACATATCACATGTTAAGTGTAAATTCAATTCCCTAAACTAGAGATCAATTGCCCAGCAATCTAGGCAAACTACCTTGCTGGCATGAGAACTAAAGATTAAAATTTCCTCATTGGACAAATACCTAGATCAAATTAAACTTGCCTAACAAGTGTTAACATTCTTCAAAATTCGGCCAAGACAAAATTTTCTTTTTCTTTTTTTAGCGATTCAGTATGCATATAATCTATATGACCTACATGGCATGGCAACCAAAATTTAAACATGAAATGTGAGGAAATGCACATCCCCAAACCCAAGATGTGCATTGTCCTCAATGCATGAAATAACACATATACACAATTAAAATAGAAAAATAAAATGCATGATCATGTGAATGCAATGTAATGAAATGTAAAGAAGTTTAAGTAGAAGAGGGCTCCCCCTCAGAGACTTCTTCTTGTGTGACTTCTGCCCGTGTGACACGGGTCTTCCTTTTGAAAAAGCTGCCACGATCGGGAGCTTTGCACTTGATTCTGGTCATGGGTGGCTTAGCACCAGTGGAGGCTCCAACGTCCTCCTTTTTCTTTGTAGGTTCAACTGGCGGTGTAGCTAGCTTAGCTTTGGATGTTTTGACTGGAATTTTCTCCTATTCAGATGAGGTATCAGTGTTGACGGATTCAACTTGCACCGGGGACAAAGGAATTGTGGCATTCGATTCAGAACTGGCTGGACTGGCTGGCTTAACTGGACTAACTAAACTAGCTGGATTGGCTGGCTTAACTGGACTAGCTGGACTGGTTAGACTGGCTGGCAGGTCGTCTTCATTGCTCGAGGGCTCGGCAGGGAAAACTAGGAAAGGTGGCACCACTTTAGGGGATAGTTTTTCAAGCAACTCCCTAATAATAGTGTCCCTCACGTAGGTGTAATGCCTCATCTTGGCATTAAGATCCTCAGCTGCCTCTAACTTTTGGAGAAAAATTTCCTCGCGATGGTAGACTTGGGACAACACTGCCAATGAAATGGTTGGCATGGTCTCTGACGCGTTGCTTGGCTCTTCCTTTTGCTTTGGCCTTGGCTCAGTAGCTTTGAGCTTTCCCTTGCTCTTTTCCTTTGGCTCAACAGTCGTGAGGTTTTTCCAAATCGCAGTCGTGATTGCCATTCCCTTTATAATCTGGCCTCGATCTTCATCAAGTCTAGGCACATCATGGCGCACACAAATGTTAGAAATAAGCAAAGGAAAAAAACAAGTTGCCTTTACCTTTCGTAGCACACTTATAAGTCTCATCGATGATGATTTTGCCAATGTTGATCATGCGTCCCTTGACAATGGAGTGCAACAAAATCAGCCTCTCTTTCGAGACTGTCTCATTGTGAGATGTAGGCAAAACAATTGCCTTGATAAAGTGATTCCAGCCACACATCTCTGGCTTCAATGCCAACCTCTTCACTGTCTGATGGCCTATCGACGAAACTGTCCAAATTGTGCCCGACTCGCACAAGTCTGCCAATAGTTTCTTACGTTTGGCAGTGGTCATGGACTCAACATAGTCAAAGTGCTCATCTTCTATATCATTCAAAGAAAATAGTGAATTAACATACCCTTCATCAAAATGCACGCACTTACCTCAAATCATCAAGAACGGAGAATCTTTTGTCACCAGATGCGCATAAAATTCTTGCACAATTGTGGCGTAGATCTCTTTTTTTCTGCTGTCAGAAAGAACTCCACTTATGCAGGTCGACAATGGCCATGAACTCCGGTAGAAATCTCACAGTGGTGTCGGTTTGGAAGTCAAAGTGCTTCTCATACACGAAGGATCTAGAGGCAAAGCCTGTTTCAAACTTCTTACGGATTTCTTCATTAAAGAAATGTTTGAAGGGAGTAGATGAAGATGCCATGAAGATAAGATTTGAATCGATTTGAAGGAGGGGAAGAGAAAAGACGATTTCTTTCTTGAATCTTGCTTGAGAAAAGAGAGTGAGAAAAAGGTTTTTCTTGTCCTTGGGAAATCGGCTAGGGTAAAGAAAGTAAAAGATGGAGTGCTGAAAAGGGTTTAATGATGGTAGCCGATTTTAGTGGGGGTGATAATAATGAAATTTCAAGAGTTTTAATTGGAAAAGATTTGAAAGTGATAAGTGATAAGGATTGGGTAAAAATATTAAGTGATAGGATAATTAAGATGAATTTAATTCTAACCTAACTTGGGCGGCTAGGGTTTTAATACTTCAAGAAAAGTAGTCTCTCATTTGAACAAACTAGGGTTTTCTCTTCCTTCTTCATCACGTAAACCAACGCATGCCAAGTTGTTGTGTTATTGTGCATGTAAGACCCTAAAACAAACATCCTAAGATATTACTCAACTAAGGGGAAAACAAGCTTACTTGCCCAACATCAAGAATTCGAACAAGAGAATTTAAACAAACAAAGAAACAACCAAATAGAATCATTACCTACTTTTAGAAATTAAACTTTTAAGAGCTAACATAATATACATAGTTTTTTTATTAATCCTAGCTCAATACAAAATCATTCATAACACACAATCACCAAGCTCTTAGCAAAGTAGCCATGACATATAGCAATGCCTACAAGGAGAACCTATATGTACATATACAAGCAACAAAATGGATTTGAATCACCTAAGCATTAATATCCTTTACTCTAATAAAGTTAACATAATCAAACAAAAGTGTGTCTACTTTTCTCGAATTATATAATGATTTCCGCAAGGTATTCAAGCATGAATCGTCAGTAATTTACTTAAACATTCATATATAATTGTTTTGTTTTCTTTATAATAACAAACCTTCCTCAATTATGAAATTCTTGGGGCGTTCAACATTTTAAGTTCTTATCAAACAAACATATTCTACCATACATCATAACCTAGCATGCATGTTATAGTATTCCATAATCAATAAAGTCATCCATCAAGACATTCAAACATTTGCATCACATATAGAATTTTAAGGACCCTTTTCATACATCCGTAAGAACTCAAAATATCAATATAATATTTACATCCTAGTGCCACCCTTTTCTAGGAGTCTAATATTTACAAACAAAACATACTTTCAAAGGACCACTTGTGACTTTGCACAACTCCCCTACACCAACCTAGTTTTCTTCATTTCCTGAAATGAGTCGACGTGAGCAGTTAGAATTCTTTTTGGTCTTGTCAAACAATAAACAATATGGGTGTAAACCAATTAATTAAATGCATACTATAATTGAGATAACTCAACCAAAACCAAGACACGATTAGATATTATCCTAAAAACTATAAACATCCCTTAGCTTCATAGAGAACAAAACTATAGCAAGTCTTTAACAAATGTATACAATTTTCTATTATACACTCATGTATAACACATGTAATCAATCATTCAATAAATCCCTTTTAATTAAACAACCAAAGGTTATCTTAGGGGGGCTTGATTAGATATTATCCTAGAAATAATCTTCATTTGAAGAAAATAACAAGCAATGCTAGGATTTTACCATTGAAACATTGTCCATGGATTCAAGAACATTCAAGGGTACCATGGTACCAACAAGGGACTGTAGTCCGTAACAAGCTGAGCTTGAGAACTTTGGCATGCCAAACAAGCTAGGACAATACTAATCAAGGCTTAAGTTATAGTTTCCATTTCATTATTTGCATACCTTAACTTCAAAAGAAACCAATCATAGATATAATAAGCTATCTATTTTAATTTAAGTCATCCAAAACAATCATGCTTGTTTTAATCAAATATTTTACCAACTTACCTTGGTGCACTTACCTCATTAGGACTCAAGCAAGCAAAGGCAAATATAGCACATAGACCTTAATTGACATTCGAAATTCTTTGATTCTTAAGACAACTCTCCATTTAATTGAATACAATTTACACTCACAATTGATTCCAAGCTAGTTTTTGTCTCGAAGCACCACTCCTTTGGATCTATCTAACACTTGTTTAGCCTTAGTACCTTCGATTCCTTCACCGTCTAATTGAAACAACAATACAATTTTTCTTTCATCAGAACAACATAGAATTATAGTTAGGTTATTTCTAATTTAACTTTTGAGTAACAATTACAATTTTACCTAGCTTTCCTAACAGTCCCAGACAGTCTACTCACATTTATACACACGAATCAATCCATGCTTATACATACATAATCGAAGCTCTAACAACATTGTGTGACTTATAATCATGCTTAACTCTATACTATGATCATACATTTGTCCCTTTAAAATCACCTTTCTTACCATTTCCTGATACAAAAACAGAACAACCCTTAATTGAAAGTATTTTCCAATTACTTCAGAGTAGTTTATAGGTTCTCTACTTAATTAACCAGTCCTTGAATTGGTCCATTTCTTGTTTATGTCATAATCGAACAACCCTATGTTATAAAAGCTTACTCAAAACAGGGCATTCTAAGATATAAACACCATTGTTTTGATAAATTAGCCCATACATAAATTTAGGCATATTTGAACCAATCTTTACATATCATATTTCCCAATCAATTCACAATTCTATCTAACATACAATTTATTCACCAATTTCACATGAATTCAACAATTGAATACCTACATCTCATTTTCAACTCTAAGTATCAATTGAAATTACCAACAAAACAACAAGTGCATGCATTCATTCAGTTACATTGATAAGGATTACCGACTAAATCAAGTCACCACAAAAGAATCAATCAATACATGAGCTAACTACCATTCTCTAGCACCTAAGAAACAAATCAAAGAGAGGGAAATGCATATCTTGTCTTCTCATCGAGTTCAAACCATGGAAAATTCCTTTAAGAAATTGATTTAAGAAAGTTGCCGAGCCACTAAATTTAAGCTTAATCGTCTAATTCTTTCTCTACACTTTCACTCTCTCACTTGTTTTATTTGGTTGGGGAAGAAGGAAGAGCACAAAGAGAGAGATGGTTATTCTCTTCTAACCTTCAACCGAGAGCCACATGTTCAAGTCCTTCCACTAATGCATTGTTTACATGCAATCTCCTTTAATTACTTAGGACTATTTAGTCCTTTAATTTAGCTAATCCATTTCTTTAGTTTAAAGAAAGGTCCTAATTCATATAAATAAATTTATCAATTATATTCTAAAAATTGTTTTTCTCAATTAAATTTCTAATATTCTATTAGGCAGGGTTTTAGGATGTTATAGTGCATGGTATTGCCTTTGGCAAGCATGCTGGCTGCATCCCTAGCATTAATTTTGCATACACTCAAAAGAAACTTCTCAACACTGCAAGGGAATAAAATTGAAAAACAAAAAAAAGTAAACAAAACCTAAATCTTAAAACAAACAAAAATAACTATCCTATTATTTACAGTGTTCAGACCTGATGATGTTTCATGTTAACTCTACCAAGAGGATCACCTCCCTAGCATTGTTTCGATTACCTTCCATGTAATCTTAAGACGTTGGCCATTCACCTTGAAAATTTCTCCCGTGCTTAAGTTCTTAATGTCCACAGCCCCATGGGCGTAAGGTGTAACAACTTCATAAGGACTCGTCCATCTTGATTTGAGCTTACCTGGAAACAGTTTAAGCCGGGAATTAAACAATAGAACATGCTGGACTATTTCAAATTGCCTTGGCATTATCCTATTATCATGTCAACTTTTTGCTTTCTCCTTGTAGATCCTAGCATTCTCATAGGCCTGCGTCCTGAATTCCTCCAACTTATTGAGGTCGAGTAACCTCTTTTCTCCAGTAACTCTCCATGCCATGTCAAGTTTTCTGATGGCCCAGTAGGCTTTATGTTCAAGTTCAACTAGCAAATGGCATGGTTTACCAAAAACAAGTTGAAACGGTGAAGTACCCAAAGAAGTTTTGAAAGAAGTCTTATAAGCCCACAAGGACTCATCTAGTCTCAAAGACCAGTCTTTCCTTGATGGATTTATAGTTTTCTCTAGAATGTTCTTGATCTCCTTGTTTGAAATCTCAGCTTGCCCATTTGTCTATGGGTGATATGATGTGGTAATTCTTTGTTGTATACCATATCTGCACAAAGCTTTAGAGATTAAACTACATTTAAAATGAGTACCCTCATCATGAATTATTGCTCTAGGAGCACCAAATCGGGTAAAAATGTACTTGTGCAAAAACTTGGCAACGGCCTTGGCATCATTTATTGGCAGGGCAACAACCTCTACCCACTTAGATACATAGTCAACAACCACAAGAATATATACATTAAAGAATGATGGAGGGAAAGGACCCATAAAGTCTATCCCCCATACATCAAATAAATCCACAGGCATAATATTTTGAAGTGGTAGTTGGTGTCGATTGTAGATGTTTCCTGTTTGTTGGCATCGGTCACATGCCTTGGCATACTCATGGGCATCCTTATATAGAGTCATCCAAAAGAATCTGGATTGCAGCACCTTGGCAGCAGTCTTTATCCCGACAAAGTGACCTCCATATGGTGCAGCGTGGCACAAATGCAATATGTTATGTTGTTCATCCTCGGGCACACACCGGCAAATCACTTGGTCAGCACATTGTTTGAAAAATTTTGGTTCATCCCAATAGTATTGGCTAACTTCTCACAGGAACCTTTTCTTGGCATAGCATTCACTACAAGCAAGTATTCATTAGGAAATTCATTTTTAATAACCTTAGTCTTACCATCTTCAACGTGATGCTCTAAACGTGAAAGGTGGTCAGCTACTAAGTTTTCACTGCCTTTCATGTCTCTGATCTCTAGGTCAAATTCTTGAAGCAAGAGCATCCATCGGATTAGTCTGGGCTTGGAATCCTTATTCGCCAAGAGATACTTCAATGCCGAATGATCTGTATAAACCACAACCTTGTTACCAATTAAATAAGATTTAATTTATCAAGAGCAAATAAAACAACAAGAAATTATTTCTCGGTTGTAGAGTAATTAAGTTGTGCTTCACTCAAGGTTCTGCTGGCATAGTAGATGGCATGGAAAACCTTGATATGTCGTTGTCCCAAAACTACTCCAACGACATAGTCACTGGCATCACACATGAGCTCAAAGGGCTCATTCCAATTCGGTGTTATGACTATAGAGGCATTAATCAATTTCTCTTTAAGTTCCTGAAATGCTCTCAAACAAGAATCTCAAATGCAAAAGTGGCATTACGTTCCACAAACAAGCATAAAGGTTTAGCAATTTTGGAAAAATCTTTAATAAAATGCCGATAATAACTGGCCTGGCCTAAAAAACTCCGTATACCTTTAACCGTTGTTGGAGGTGACAATTGCTTGATTACCTCCACTTTGGCTTGATCAACTTCTAGTTCTTTCTTAGTTACCTTGTGGCCGAGTACAATGCCCTCCTTCACCATGAAGTGGCATTTCTCCCAATTCAACACTAGGTTTGTTTCAATGCATCTCTTTAAGACTTGCTCCAAACTATGGATGCATTCCTCAAATGTTTTCCCAAACACTGAGAAATCATCCATGAATACTTACATATTGTGCTCGATCATATCAGAAAAAATAGGCATCATGCATTCCTCAATTTTTGAAATGTTGCGGGCGTATTACAAAGACCGAATGGCATCCTTCTAAAAGCAAACGTCCCATAAGGGCACGTGAATGTGGTCTTCTCTTGATTATCAGGGGAAATTGCAATCTGATTATAACTCGAATAACCATCTAAGAAACAATAGAAAGCTTTACCTGCCAATCTGTTTAACATATGGTCGATGAAAGGCAATGGGAAGTGGTATTTCCTTGTAGCCTTATTTAGCCTTCTATAATCCATGCACACTCTCCAGCCGGTGATGGTCCTAGAGGGAATCAATTCAGCTTCACTGTTTTGTACCACAATCATGCCACCTTTCTTTGGCACTCATTGCACCGTGCTAACCCATGAGCTATCAGAAATGGGATAAATGATTCTGGCATCAAGCCAGTTTATGATCTCTTTCTTAACTACCTCTTTCATGCTCGGGTTTAACCTTCTTTGGCCTTCAATGGTTCTGTCATGGTACTCTTCCAGAATGATTTTGTACATGCAAATGATTGGGCTAATACCTCGGATGTCCGCCAAGGTCCAACCAACGCTTGCTTATAATTTCTTAATATTGCCAACAATCTCTCCTCTTGATCATTGGTAAGATCAGTGGCAATGATCACTGGCAGCGTTGAGTGTTTACCTAAATAAGCATACTTCAAGTGATTTGGCAGTGGTTTAAGCTCCAACTTAGGTGGTTCCTCAACTGATGGTTTAGGTTCTTTTATCTCTCTGTCGGCTAACTATAGTGGTTCAAAATATCTTACACCTTCAACCTCCAAGGTTGATTCCTCAGAATCCTCAAATAGTTTAGCTATGCCATCAAACATGATGACGTCAAATTCTATATCTTGGCATAATTGTGCCATGTCCACAGTATAAATGGACTCCATCATCTCCTTGGCTTGACATTCATCAGGTTCATCTGCACATTTCAAAGTTTGAAACACATTAAAAGTAACATGATGGTCATTCATACGCATTGTTAGTTCCCCTTTATGAACATCAATAAGAGCCCTACCCGTGGCAAGGAATGACCTACCTAAAATAATTAGAACATTAACATTAGCCTCAGAATCCAAAATGTTAAAATTAGATGGAAATATAAATTTTTCTACCTTTACCAACACATCCTCAATCTTACCCTTTGAATGCATATAGGATCGGTCTACCAGTTAGAGTGTCAAGGTAGTAGGTCTTGCTTCAAAGCCAAGCTTCCTAAAAACTGACATTGGCATCAAGTTGATGTTGGCTCCTAAGTTATACAATGCTTTGCCCATAAATTTGTTACCAATTGTACAGGGAAAAGTGAAACTTCCTAGATCTTTCAGCTTAGGTGGCAATTGGTTTAGGAGCACGGTGCTGCATCCCTCAGTGAGAGCAACAGTTTCATAATCTCCCAACTGAACCACCCTTCTCGGTCTGGTAGAGAACCGGGTCGAAAAACATTATCGAAACACAAATTCGTAATTTTAGAGACAGGCTCGGGGTTCGAGATTTATTCGGAATGTCTTATTAATCATTCTTAAGGCTTAGCGGACCTAACCATTACTAGACTTTATCAAAATTGGGTCAATTTAAAACTTTTTGAACTTTGGGGACTAAGTCATAAACTTTACAAATTAGAGATCCTAATCTGGATTCTTTATTACCAACTTGTAATTAAACTTACCAATTATTAATTTGTGAAGTTCCGTTACTATCGGATATTGTTAACCTAATCAATCAGACCGTATAGTTATTAGTGACCAATTTGTAAAATGTTTTTATGCCTTATAACAGATTTAACTAACACCGTATCGATACCTTAGGGGCGTATCGATACACTAAGACTAATTTCAGATTTCTGGATTCAAGGATGTCAAGCCTGTACCGATACAGCTAAGCCCATATCGATACCA
Source organism: Hibiscus mutabilis (assembly GCA_019671005.1). Classification (NCBI taxonomy): domain Eukaryota; kingdom Viridiplantae; phylum Streptophyta; class Magnoliopsida; order Malvales; family Malvaceae; genus Hibiscus; species Hibiscus mutabilis. Next base: position 26,954,085 of record CM033727.1, read on the forward strand.
GTTGACCTTGTATCAATACACTATAAGACCGTATTGATACCATTTTTCAAACAAATTCCAGTGACCAAAATCCTTACTGATACGCCCAAACCATATTGATACACCCTTTTTGACCAATGTTGACCAGACCATTTATGCAAGGGCCGTATCGATACGCCATCACCCATATCGATACCCCCTGACATGTAATGACAGTTTTTGCTAGTTTTATTCGATTTACTTACCCAAACGTTATACAAATTTTACCAGTAAACTTAAAAACAATATTTCTAATTGTGTGTCAAATTTCAAGGCATTTCGAATTTGTTTACCATGATTTTACCAAATAGGGCTTTAAGCTCATTTTAGTCTATTTAGCCATTTCCAAACATACCATTATACTCATACCACACCTAATTACTATTAGGCTTACACAACCACATCAAAATAACTTATTACAACACATCTAACCTTATGCCACCTTACTAGGAGTTCGGAAACAAAAGTAAACATACATATAGCTTGAGGAAGTGATTTGCAACCGGGAGATTACACGATCGGGGTTCAGAAAATTTCAAGACCCTGAAATGCATGGGACACACATATGTTAAGCTTACATAGCCTAGTGAGGTAGTCAAAACAACATAAGCAATAACAATATGTAAATGTCATGCTATGAACATGAATGGCATATTGGCATACTTAACTATCATAATCGCATTCTTTTAATCACAAGGTCTCATGCTTAGGCCATTTATCATAATTTCACATAATCATAATGAAGCTTATACAGAATTAAATTCCATTGGAAAATGTAAGAAGTGGATACGCGGATTCCCCTTTACACCACACATATATCGAAAAATAGGTCGTAGCCACATATAATAGAAAATAGGTCGTGGCCTTGAGCCGTAGATCCGGATAGTCCCTTACACAATCCATCCTTATCTCCCCTACATATAAGCCGTGGCCCCGGACCGTAGTCTAATCCCTTACTTATACAAGCTCAAATAACCCTATGGCACTCAAATAACCCTATGGCATGCCAATTGTATCCAAAACTCACAAATGTCCAAGGTTACACATATTTCATAATATAACTTACCTTTATGCCCGTAGGCCATAGCATATAAGAATCGTAATTAAGCCTTAGCTCCATATAACGGATCATATCATATACGTATCACATCATAACATATTCATATCAAATTTAGCATATCATATCATGTTTTTCTTATAAGAATTTCACATGTAACATGTCGCGATTATCAAATATTTGCTTATAGAACATCAACCATATCAAAAGCTTACCATGCTCACCTTTAACATCCACACGAACATTGCTCTACTTGAGCCTTGACATGAAAATCACAAATCAAATGCAACGGGTTGGCTCCATGCCAATCCCTTGACACGGCTACACTCACCTTGATTACGAGGTTCTCGGATAACAACTCTGTTGTGCCTAGCTTACATTGGAGATGACAAGGGATCCTTCTCCACTATTTGAGCTAGCACAAAAATAGGAGTTGCATTAGAATTCGATCCAAGGATTCAGAAACATATTTCAAGCTTACTAAAACTTGTAAGCAACACCGAAATATCGAGATTAACTTCCTAAATCATGGGCTTTCCTTGAACATTAAAAACCTAGTTTCGAAATTAAACCTCAACGAATGATGGAATCAACAAATCGATATAGGTGTTTTACTCACCGAGTTGTGGGCTTTCAAACGGAGTATCGAAACCAAATGAAGGTCGAAGGTTGCATTAAGGTGATAGCTTAGCTTAAGCTTGAAGATGGAAATGGTGGTGCTAGCTTAAAAGTTAAAGATGAAGATGACAAGGGTGAATTTGCTTTCGGAGGATTCAAAAGGCAAGGGAGGAAGCTGTTAAGTGTTCAAAAGTACTATTTTATAACCCTTTTTACTCATATTATTGTTAGACTTAGGCTCATTTTAGTTGCATTATTAGGCATTCATGCATATTTTCATGATTTCCTTTATTGTCATGCTTAATTTCATAATCTAGTTGTTTTTGTGGAAAAAGATATTGCGTGTGTGCATAATCAAATTGCCCAAGCAAGTAGGAATTTAGCAATATACATATTAACATGAAAATCACAAATCAAGTGCAACGGGTTGGCTCTGTGCCAATCCCTTGACACGGCTACACTCACCTTGATTATGAGGTTCTCAGATTACAACTCCGTTGTGCCTAGCTTCTATTGGAGATGACAAGGGATCCTTCTCCACTATTTGAGCTAGCACAAAAATATGAGTTGTATTGGAATTTGATCTAAGGATTCGAAAACATATTTCAAGCTTACTAAAACTTGTAGGCAACACCAGAATATCGAGATTAACTTCCTAAATCATGGGCCTTCCTCGAACATTAAAAACCTAGTTTCGAAGTTAAACCTCAATGAATGATGGAATTAAAAAATCGATATAGGCGTTTTACTCACCGAGTTGTGGGCTTTCAAATGGAGTATCGACACCAAATGAAGGTCGAAGGTTGCATTAAGGTGATAGCTTAGCTTAAGCTTGAAGATGGAAATGGTGGTGCTAGCTTAAAAGTTAAAGATGAAGATGACAAGGGTGAATTTTCTTTCGGAGGATTCAAAAGGCAAGGGAGGAAGCTGTTAAGTGTTCAAAAGTACTATTTTATAACCCTTTTTACTCATATTATTGTTAGACTTAGGCACATTTTAGTTGCATTATTAGGCATTCATGCATATTTTCATGATTTCCTTTACTGTCATGCTTAATTTCATAATCTAGTTGTTTTTGTCGAAAAAGATATTGCGGATGTGTGTTTTTGTGTGTGCATGATCAAATTGCCCAAGCAAGTAGGAATTTAGCAATATACATATTAACATGAAAATCACAAATCAAGTGCAACGGGTTGGCTCTGTGCCAATCCCTTGACACGGCTACACTCACCTTGATTATGAGGTTCTTGATTACAACTCCGTTGTGCCTAGCTTACATTAGAGATGACAAGGATCCTTCTCCACTATTTGAGCTAGCACAAAAATATGAGTTGTATTAGAATTTGATCTAAGGATTCAAAACATATTTCAAGCTTACTAAAACTTGTAGGCAACACCGAAATATCGAGATTAACTTCCTAAATCATGGGCCTTCCTTGAACATTAAAAACCTAGTTTCAAATTAAACCTCAATGAATGATGGAATCAAAAAATCGATATAGGGGTTTTACTCACCGAGTTGTGGGCTTTCAAATGGAGTATCAAAAAATGAAGGTCGAAGGTTGCATTAAGGTGATAGCTTAGCTTAAGCTTAAAGATGGAAATGGTGGTGCTAGCTTAAAAGTTAAAGATGAAGATGACAAGGGTGAATTTTCTTTCGGAGGATTCAAAAGGCAAGGGAGGAAGCTGTTAAGTGTTCAAAAGTACTATTTTATAACCCTTTTTACTCATATTATTGTTAGACTTAGGCACATTTTAGTTGCATTATTAGGCATTCATGCATATTTTCATGATTTCCTTTACTGTCATGCTTAATTTCATAATCTAGTTGTTTTTGTCGAAAAAGATATTGCGGATGTGTGTTTTTGTGTGTGCATGATCAAATTGCCCAAGCAAGTAGGAATTTAGCAATATACATATTAACATGAAAATCACAAATCAAGTGCAACGGGTTGGCTCTGTCCTATCCCTTGGCACGGCTACACTCTCCTTGATTACGAGGTTCTCGGATTACAACTCCGTTGTGCCTAGCTTACATTAGAGATGACAAGGGATCCTTCTCCACTATTTGAGCTAGCACAAAAATAGGAGTTGCATTAGAATTCGATCCAAGGATTCAGAAACATATTTCAAGCTTACTAAAACTTGTAGGCAACACCGAAATATCGAGAATAACTTCCTAAATCATGGGCTTTCCTTGAACATTAAAAACCTAGTTTCGAAATTAAACCTCAACGAATGATGGAATCAACAAATCGATATAGGGGTTTTACTCACCGAGTTGTGGGCTTTCAAACGGAGTATCAAAAGTAGATGAAGGTCGAAGGTTGCGCCGAGGTGCTAGCTTAGCTTAAGCTTAAAGATGGAAATGGTGGTGCTAGCTTAAAAGTTAAAGATGAAGATGACAAGGGTGAATTTGTTTTCGGAGGATTCAAAAGGCAAGGGAGGAAGCTGTTAAGTGTTCAAAAGTACTATTTTATAACCCATTTTACTCATATTATTGTTAGACTTAGGCTCATTTTAGTCGCATTATTAGGCATTCATGCATATTTTCATGATTTCCTTTACCGCCATGCTTAATTTCATAATCTAGTTATTTTTGTAGAAAAAGATATTGCGGATGTGTGTTTTTGTGTGTGCAGGATCAAATTGCCCAAACAAGTAGGAAATTGCTATGGAAATTAAGGATAAGATGAAGTGGCAACCGATTTGATGACTGGATAAATCCAACATGTTCGAGATAAATGGCGTGAAGCAAAGGAGTTGGAGCTCTATGCAGAGATCAAAGGAAGATTAACTTCCAAGAGTTTTAGGAGAAGTTTTTGGAGGAATAAAAATATAATAATAAAAGAAATTTATTTCTTTTATTCTATTTAGTTCCAACTTAACTTCCTCCTTGAGAAAGACTTTGACCTAGATATCTCCTATATAAAGCCCTAGCCGCCAACTACAAGGGATGTGCGGTTAGAGAGAGCAAATTGGGGGTTGTTTCGATTTCTTTTTCATCTTTTGCTTACATTAGATTTATGTTTAGTGATTTTATTTTTGTGGTTATTTTGCACCCGACCATGAATTAATTTTATTTGTCTTGGGTTATTGTGTTTTTGTGGTTGTGAGAACGATTGGATTTGTTTAGGTATTTGAATTTGCAATTTTAATTCAAAGTTTGTTCATTCTTGGTTCTTAATTTTGTTTGCGAGTAAATTGGGAGAGGATCTCGTGAGTGCATCTATTTGTCTAATATCGGAAGAGTTAGATTCAAGAACCGAATGAACATGGTTTTCATACAAACTTATGTTGTTGAAGACTAATTCGACTTAGGCATAAGTTGTGAATTTCAACAGCTAAAAGAAGCGCAAGTTCGGTTGATGTTCACCCATGGTTAACGCAGGAATGTATCACCAAGGCATGCTCAATTAACAAGTGTTTCGAATTAGGGATAAGGAGAAACCATTGAAGAATGCTTTGCCGAACCTTGAAGGAAGTCGCCCAGTTGCCCAGGCAATCACACTAATCCCAGTTGCCCAGGCAATTCCACTTGCCTAGGCAATCCGACTGTTGCTAGTTGCCAAGGAAATTGAAGTGCTCTTGCACTCAATACCTAGACGATTCATTCAATTATCACACCACGACCCACAATAATCCAGCATATTCTCTCTCATTTGATTACATCATTCTTTTATTTTATTGTTATTTTATTTACTCGTTAATTAAAACTCCTACAATCACCAATTTGTGTTTTTATTTTTAGTGTGAGAAATTAGATTCATGAAGTAGCACCAATCCTTGTGGAGACAATATCTATTATATACTATAACTTGCGACGTGTAATCTTGCACCAATTGCAAAACACTTATTACGCGCAACAGAAGCCTTTGTTTTTGGTTTAAAAACCACACACCACCTTTAATCATTGTCCCACCAACATATAGACCAATAGGAAGCTTTCCTATCCTTGAGGGTTTGCTTAACCCAATTCAATTACTTTTCTTCCCTTCACTCAATTGTCAATTGGTTGACAATTAGTCATATTTTCTGATGACTTTCACGTGGGGAAGGCCAAGCAAGGAGGTGAGTAAGCACCTTGCTTTAATTTCCTTTAATTTTAGGCTTCAAACAGATTCATAATAGGGAACCATATGGAAACGCTCGTGGCCGTATCGATACGTTCATGCTAAAATAGGTAAGTTAGTTATTGGCAGTTAGGCCGTATTGATATTGTCTTGACCGTATCGATACACCTTGCTTAGAATTTGCAATTTGTCTTTGAATTTCATACAAGGAAGTTCATTTATTCAAATAGGACATAAATGTAACTTCGTTATACAAGAGGGGTACAAAGTTCAATCCTTACAAACATTTAACACATCGGATTCAAAATTTTCGATCACCAAAACCTACTTTCAACTAGGCCAGTTTTCGGGATGTGACAACTCTCCCTTCTTAAGAAAATTCATCCTCAAATTTTCACATCAAGCAAAGAGGTGAGGATACTGCTTTTGCATGGTTTCTTCAACTTACCACGTAGCCTCTTCAATCGAGTGGCTTTTTCAAATAACTTTCACTAAGGGCACAGACTTGTTACGAAGCCTTTTGACTTCTCGTGTGAGGATCTGCATAGGTTCCTCCTCGTACGTCATATTAGACTGAATCTCAACAGACTCTGGCTCGAATACATGGGAAGGATCTGATCGTTACTTCCATAACATAGATACATGGAAGACATTATGAATTTGACTTATCTCCTCAGTGAGAGCTAGTCGGTAAGCAACAGGTCCAATTTTCTCGATCACCTTGAATGGACCAATGAAACGAGGACTTAGTTTCCTCTTTTTTCCAAAACAAAGGACCTTTTTCCACGGAGACACTTTGAGGAAGGCTTTTTCACCCACCTTGTACTGAATGTCCCCTCTTTTCAAATCAGCATAAGATTTTTGTCGATCAAATGCTACTTTGAGTTGATTACGAATAATAGTCACCCTTTCTTCGGTTTCCCAAAGTAAATCAGGGCCTAACACCTTGCCTTCACTAAGTTCGGTTCAACAAAGAGGAGCTCTACATCTCCTTCCATAAAAAACTTCATACGGAGCCATTTGAATCGAGGCTTGATAATTGTTATTGTATGCAAACTCGACTAAGGGTAAGGATTTCTCCCACGTATCCCCAAAGTCGATAACAAAAGCTTGGAGCATATCTTCTAGAATCTACAAGGAAGAATCGAAATTCATAAGAGTTACTTATACACACGAATATAAAGAAGATATAAGGTTACCTGAATAACCCTTTCAGATTGACCATCGGTTTGAGGATGGAATGCAGTGCTTAGGTGCATTCGCGTTCCCAAAGCCTCATCCAAGGTCCTCCAAAACCGTGCTGCGAACCAAGGTTCACGATCAGAGATAATAGATACTAGGACTCCATGTAGACAGATGACTTCACGGATGTATAGCTCTACGAGCTTAGGCAAACTAAGATCCATTCTCACCGAAAAGAAATGAGCAAACTTAGTGAATCGGTTCACCACAACCCAGATAGCATCATTCTTCTTCAGATTCATTGCCAAAAAACTTACAAAGTCCATCATAATACGCTCCAATTTCCATTGTGGAAGGTTGATAGGCTACAAAAGACCAGTCGACACCTTGTGTTCGGCTTTGACTCATTGGCAAGTCAAACACCTAGCAACAAAGTCCACAACTTCATTCTTCATACCGGACCACCAATACAACTCCTTTAGATCCTTATACATCTTGGTAGCTCCCGAATGAACAGAGAAAGGGCTAGAATGAGCTTCACTTAGGATCTTATTCTGAAGATCATCATCATTAGGAACACAGATACGGTTGCGGAAACATAACAAGCCTCCGGAATTCATAGCAAAATCAAGATCTGGGTTATTCTTGACTTTAGCAATGAGAGGTCTCAACTCCTCATCGGATTCTTGGAGTGCTTTGATTCGGGATACAATGGTTGACTGAACTCTCAATTCCGCCAACAACTTTCCATGCTTCTTAATTCAAAAGTGTGCGTTCAAACACCTTGGAGAGGGAGTGGGCTTTCGACTAAGAGCATCGGCCACAACATTAGCTTCACCAGGATGGTAATTAATAACCAAGTAGTAGTCTTTCAAAAGCTCCAACCAACAGCGTTGATGAAGATTTAATTCCTTCTGAGTTATGAGGTACTTTAGGCTCTTGTGATCAGTGTACAAGTAACACTTCTCATCGTAGAGGTAGTGTCGCTAAATCTTCAAAGCAAACACAATAGTGGCTAACTCCAGGTCATGGGTCGGATAGTTCCGCTCGTGAGACTTGAGCTGACGTGAAGTGTAGGCTATGATATTTCCTTCTTGCATCAGTACACAGCCTAATCCCATGTGGGATGCATCACTGTACATAGTGAAGTCTTTACCTGACTTAGGTTGTACCAAAATAGGGGCATGGGTTAGAACTTGCTTAAGCTGATCAAAACTCCTTTGTTGATCCACTGTCCATACAAGAGGGTTTATTTATGGAGAAGTTTTGTCAAGGGTGTAACAATCAGTGAGAACCCTTTAATGAATCTACGATAGTAGCCTGCAAGGCCCAGAAAACTATGAACTTCTCCAATATTCTTTGGAGGAATCCAATCAAGGATTGCTTGAATCTTCTTTGGGTCAACTTGGATTCCCGTAGAAGATATCACATGACCTAGAAAGGACACTTCGGATAGCCAGAATTCATATTTGCTGAATTTGGCGTACAATTGTTTCTCTCGGAGAGTTTGAAGCACAATCCGGAGATGTTCTTCATGAGTAGCAGCATCTTTCGAATAGATTAGAATGTCATCTATGAACAACACCACGAACATATCTAGGTAAGGTCAGAACACACGGTTCATCAAATCCATGAAGGCTGTAGGTGCATTCGTAAGCTCACGTGGCATTACTAAGATTTCATAGTGGCCATATCTAGTTCGGAATGCAGTCTTTGGAACATCAGACTCCTTTACTAACATTTTACAATACCCGGATCGAAGGTCTATCTTTGAGAAGACAGAAGCATTTTTCAATTGATCAAAAAGGTCATCGATCGTGGGCAACGGGTACTTGTTCTTGATTATCACCTTGTTCAGCTGACGATAGTCAATGCATAGGAGCATTGATCCATCTTTCTTCTTAACAAACAAGACCGGTGCTCCCCAAGGTGAGGAAGGCGATTGGATGAATCCTTTATCCAAAAGGTCTTAGATTTGGGATTTTAGCTCTCTTAACTCCACCAGAGCCATTATATATGGAGTAACAGAGACCGGAGTTGTCCCAGGTTGCACTTCTATCCTGAATTCCACTTCTCAAGTGGGAGGGAGTCCCAGAAGTTCGTCGAGAAACACATCAGAAAACTCCTTCACAACTGGTACCTCTTCGAGTTTTAAATCTTCTTTAGACCCCATAGCATACATAAGAGTCTTCTTAGGCTTGGGTTTGGATTTCATTAAGGTTATACTCTCCTTACCGAGTCCATAGAGATATAACTTCTTTTTAGAACAATCCACCCATGCTTGATGTTCAGCTAACCAATCAAGACCTAGGATGAGATCAAATTCCCAAAATGGTAATGCCATCAAGTTGGCCAGAAATGGGATCACTTGGATCCTTATAGGGCAAGCTTTACAGGTCAACCGAATGACTACACTATCACCTAGTGGGTTAGAAACAACAATCTCGGAAGTGACCGGTTCTGACTCTAAGGCATATTTTGTAATCAAGGGTTCACTAATGAAAGAATACGTAGATCCCAGATCCACTAAAGCATGAACAAGATCATAACATAATTCCACCATACCTGCAATCACATCAGGATCATCCTCCTACTCACGACCCCAAAAATGGTACATCTGGGCTGAAGTCTGAGGGTCACGACTAGCTGGAGGGGCATTGGTGTTGCGAGGTGTCCCTGCTGATCTATATTGCACTTTCTTTGTTCCTCTCCCCTTGTTAGGATTGTTCTGAGACGCTACGGAGGTAGGAGCGCGAGGATTCTACGGACACTGTCTGATAAAGTGGCCAGACTCGTCACAAAGATAGAAGGATCTCGATTGTCTATGGCACTGCCCTGGGTGCCTCTTCTGGTAGAAGTTACACAGAGGAATCTGAGAACCCTTCACAGAACCACTCGTACTATCGATAGAAGCTGTACGAGCAACGAATGTCCATGTAGACTAGAACTTTAGCACATAGCCAGATCATGGCAATTGCTGAAAAAGTGGCAGACTTCTGGTTACACTGTCTTCCCTTCTTCTGTGGCATGATAGGCTTGGAGTCATTTCGAAACCTCTTATCAAATCAGGCTTGATTCTCTTTTCTTCTTTCAGAATCCTTCTGGAGGCTTCGGTAGAAATGGATCGGTTAACAAGCGTCTAGAAGTCCTCTATCTCTAAAGCAACGAAGAGAGGACGTAATTCATCACAGAGGCCGTCAATGAACATTCAACACTTTTTGTGGAAGTCTTGAAGGTATAAGTCCCACATAATCTTATGCTTAGGTATGGTGAGTGTCACGGTGTCCCACCAACTCTGAGCTTCTTCGGCGATCAAAGCCAATGCACACTCTAGCTTGTACTCCTCGGGGTACTTCATTTGCTTATTCAGAACCTTGAGCGTATCCTCCAGCCAGTATTCTGCGATCTCGGGAATATCCAAGTCTTGCCCGGTGATGGTATAAACTGAGTACTGCTTGAGTTTATCAATAGGAGCTCTCGATATAGGCAGGGGTGCTTCAGCAGGCTGGGGGAGTAGTTCTTGTCGGAGTGACACAACCACTTCCTTAATCATGTCAGCCATGGACATTAGGTATTCCTACTGAGCAGGTGGCATTGGAGGAGGGTGAGGTGGGATGTTCTGCCCCACTTGTTCAGGCTTTGCTTCGGGCCTTAAATTATCCCCCTAAGTCGAGGAGGAGCCATGATTGGGTTCATTCATAGCGTGTCTATCAGTAGGTGCAGATATTTTCAGATCTAATTATACAGAAAGATTAAATCGTGTAAGCTGCAAGTCAAGATATCATAAATAAATAACTCCTAGGTGGCATAAGTACATACAAAATCGTAATGGGCTTCAGTTTAGTCCTAGAATCGACTAAACCTAGGCTTTGATATGACAATTGTAACACCTTCTTCCCGGTCTGGTAGAGAACCGGGTCAGAAAGCGTTATCGGAAAATAAATTTGAAATTTCAGAGACGAGCTCAAGGTCCGAGATTTATTCGAAATATCTTATTAAGCATTCTTAAGGCTTAGCAGACCTAGCCATTACTAGACTTTATCGAAATTGGGTCAATTTTAAACTTTACAAATTTGCGATCCTAATCCGGATTCTTTATTACCAACTTGTAATTAAACTTACCAATTATTAATCTGTGACGTTCCGTTACTATCGGATATCGTTAACCTAATCAATTAGACTGTATATTTATTAGTGATCAGTTTGTAAACTATTTTTATGCCTTATAACAGATTTAACTAACACTGTATCGATACCTAAGGGGCCGTATCGATATTCTAACCTAATTTCAGATTTCCAAATTCAAGGATGCCAAGCCCATACCGATACAGCTAAGCCCATATCGATACTAGTTGATTGTGCTGACCCCGTATCGATACGCTATAAGACCGTATCGATACCATTTTTCAAACAAATTCCAGTGACCAAAACTGTATCGATATGCCCAAACTGTATCGATACACCCTGTTTGACCAATGTTGACCAGACCATTTATACAAGGGCCGTATCGATACCCATCACCTGTATCGGTACCTCTTGACATGTAATGATAGATTTTTGCTGGTTTTTATTCTATTTACTCACCCAAACGTTATACAAATTTTACCAGTAACGTTAAAAACAATATTTCTAATCTTGTGTCAAATTTCAAGCATTTCAAATTCGTTTACTACGATTTTACCAAATACGACTCTTAAGCTCATTTTAGTCTATTTAGTCTTTTTCAAACATACCATTATACTCATACCACACCTAGTTACTATTAGGCTTACACAACCACATCAAAATAAGTTATTACAACACATTTAACCTTATGCCACCTGACTAGAAGTTCGGACCGTAGTCTAATCCCTTACTTATACGAGCTCAAATAACACTATTGCATGCCAATTGTATCCAAAACTCACAAATGTCCAAGGTTACACATATTTCATAATATAACTTACCTTTATGCCCATAGGCCATAGCATATCAGAATCGTAATTGAGCCTTAGCTCCATATAACGGATCATATCATATACGTATCACATCATAACATATTCATATCAAATTTAGCATATCATATCATGTTTTTCTCATAACAATTTCATATGTAACATGTCTCGATTATCACATATTTGCTTATAGAACATCAACCATATCAAAAGCTTACCATGCTCACCTTTAGCATCCACACGAACATTGCTCTACCTGAGCCTTTAGCAAGATACATATTAACATGAAAATCACAAATCAAATGCAACGGGTTGGCTCCGTGCCTATCCCTTGACACAACTACACTCACTTGATTACGAGGTTCTCATATTACAACTCTGTTGTGCCTAGCTTCCTTTGGAGATGACAAGGGATCATTCTCCACTATTGGAGTTAGCACAAAATTAGGAGTTGCATTAAAATTCGATCTAAGGATTCGAAAACATATTTCAAGCTTACTAAAACTTGTAGGCAACACCGGAATATCGAGATTAACTTTCTAAATCATGGGCTTTCCTTGAACATTAAAAACCTACTTTCAAAATTAAACCAAAATTTAACTTCGTTATACAATAGGGGTACAAAGGTCAATCCTTACAAACGTTTAACACATCAGATTCAAAAAATTTTATCACCAGAACCTACTTCCGACTAATTCAATTTTCGGGATGTGACACCAACTTTCTCTTCTTAGACAGAATGTCCTTCATGAATTTTACATAGTTGGGCATTTGCTTAAGGGCTTCTACCAATGGAATGTTAATTTGCAATTGCTTAAGAACTTCCAAGCAACACTTAAATTGTTGGTCCTGTTTATGCTTTTGAAGTCTTGTTGGAAATGGTGGTGGTGGGTAAACATATGCTGGCACTACCGACTTTGCCGAGGCAGTGCTGGCATCTAGTTTGGCATCAATACGCTGTTTAGCCTCAATCTGTTTGTCATCAATGTTGGCATCATGAGTGGCATCATTGTTTGTATCAGTTTCTGGCACTGGTACTGGCCTTAGCACTGCATTATCTGTTTTAATTTCCTTATTCTCTATTTCTCTAGGCTTATCTATCGGCACTGGCTTTTCACTTTAGCAGTTAACTGGCTGTTTGGCATCCATCTCTGCCTTGCACTGCTTACCACTTCAAAGGGTTATGGCCTTGCATTGCTCATTGTCTTTGTGCCGAGCATGTTTAGTGTCACTTGGCAAAGCTCCTTCAGGTTGATTGTTGAGTGCATTAGCAATATGCCCAAGTTGGACTTCCAATTTCCTCATTGATGCTGCCAAACTTTGGACTGTGGCATCATTCCTCTCCATGTATTCTACCAGAGTGCCTCCCTAATTAAGTCTTTGCCCTTGGTGAAATTTGTTCTGGGTGTTTTGAGGCATAGCATTCTGATTGAATACTGGCATGGCATTGCTATTCTGCCTCTGGGCAATCTGGCGCTGGGTGTTGTATTGGTTACCCCCTTGATTTCCCCAAGCTAAGTTAGGGTGCTATCTCCAACCTACATTGTAAGTATTAGAGTTAGTACTATAATAACGACTAGAATTTCTAATGAAATTTACTAACTCAGAGTTGGCATGGCATTAATCCACATGGTGGTTTTCTTCACAGATGGTACAAAATGGCTCTAATGCTTTAACTTCTTAGGACTCTTTGTTCATTTGCAAAGTTCTCACCATGTTGATGAGGTTGGAAATATCAGCATGGATGGACGTTAGGTCATCAACCTTCAATTTCCCACTGGCTTTGGTTCCAGTCCCAAGCCTGACAACAGGATATTCAAAGTTATTAATTGAAATCCTCTCAAGAATGCCAACAGCCTCTGTGTAGTTTTTGCCAAGTAATGAAACGGCTACTGAAGCATCACTAGCAGTCCTCGTTTATACATTCAATCCATTGTAGAAGGCCTGTATTTGGGTCCAATTTAGGAATCCATGCACATGACACCTTCTCAATAAATCCTTAAATCTTTCCCAAGCATTATATAGGGTCTTATCCTCGGCCTTTCAAATTGTAATAATCTCACCATGCATCTTGACAGTGAGTGTTGGTGGTTGGAAACGTGTTAGAAACTTCTGGCATAGGTATCCCCATGAGGTGATTGAACCAGGTAGTAAGAAATTGAACCAAGCCTTGGCTCTATCTCGCAAGAAAAATGTGAATAACCTTAACTTCACTGTGTCTCCAGATACTCTAGTTTGTTGAAATAATTGGAAAATCTCTATGAACTGCTTTATATGTTGCCAACAATCCCTTGCAATCCTCGGCAACAACGCCAAAAACTTGTAGACTCTGTAGAAGATGTGTAAGTGAATGCTTGCAAAGGGGCAAAATGTATGTATTAGTAAAACAGTTCCAAGAGTCTTTTGCATGCAAGTACACGGTCTGCAAGTAATACAATAGTTAAACTGAGTATTGATCCCACAGAGAATGACTTGGAATTCGATTGTTTGATTGTTACCTACTTTGGAAGAAAAAATGTTTGCTTTGAAAGTTTGTTTCGGAAATACTTTAATAAGAAAAGAAATAAAAGTGAAGTAAAGACGTTGGCAAGGAAGGTCTTTTAATGAGTGATGAGCGTTGGTAGGGAATGCTTGAGTTTAATGTTGTTCATGCCAGCCTTTGTTGGCAAACTATCTTGGCATTGTTTGCTGAGCAGATTCAACATTAGCAATGTCTCTCTCGATGGTCATTGCCCTAAATCTATTATGTAAAAACCCCTATATCTCTATAGTGAATGTTTTTAAATGAACCAAGTTGATTAAGCACAAATCTATACTCCTATGGGGTAGATATCACTTTTGAAGTAAGTTCATCTACTTGAACGACTTCTCTTGAAGCTTCTCTCCCTAGTATTCAACAACTTAATCGTTTCCACTCCAATTTTGTTAAGATATTGGGAAGCAATAGGCCAACTATTCTAGCTCTCGCTTGGCAGAGTACTTAGGAAAAGTTGAAGTATGTCGAATAGAAAAATATTTGCCAAAACAAAATTGTCATTAAAGAAAACTAAGGCATGAAACAATGTTTACACCAAACATCCCCACCAACTATGAAATTAGTTCATGGTGAGGGATTTAACCAACAAAACCATAACCGTTTTCAAATACATTATCATAAAATAAAAATAAAAATAGCTTGAACCAAAGAGAATAGGTGAGAGGGGTCTTTCGATGCAGCCCTCAAATCTAGGCTCTCTGCCAAAGTGTTGAACCACCATTCCTCGGTGCATTCGACCGTCACTCATCGAGCACCCAACACCTTACTCTAATCACTTCTCGTCCTTCACGATCTTCTCTCATGCGATACCCCAAATGCTTGATCAGTTGGTTTTTATATAGGTGTGCAAGGGAAGGGAATAGGACAACTTCTTCATTTGAATTTCAAATGCTCTAAGGATAAGAGATAGAGTCCTATCTGATCGGTGTGATAGCCTATCAACCTAGGGCTGATGTCATCATACCGATGATACCTTGGCACACAAGCTTGGCATGTCGTTGCCAACATAGCTTGGCATCACCTTATCCGCTATTTTTCTGGAAATTGATCCATTTGTGATCTTTTAGGAGCCTGATCATGTCCTATTTTTTGGGGGTTCAACAGCCTCTTGGCATGGCATCAAAGTCACTTCTCTGCCAACAAGTTCTTGGCACTATCTGGTCCTTCTATCCAACAGCACTTGGCATTCTCTTTGGAAATCCTAACTGTGCTGCTTTCCTGCACCTAATCCTATGTCAAACATGCAAAATAGCCACAAAACAACCCTTCACATTGGCATAGACAAAATACTAAACTCCTTATGCAAATGCATGATTCTATCAACCTAATACAACTAAATATACCTAAAACAAGCAAGAGTATTGTAAGACTGGCATTAAAAATAGTACTTTTGGAGAGGTAACAGTTACCCATACAATTAGATGAGTTCAGATGGTCGTTTCGAGCTAAAATTTGGCAAGTGAGAATGAAACCTGACTAATTGAGGATTGGTAACTTAATATTTAACTAAGCCCCTATAATTTTCCATAATTGGAATTTGGTCCCTAAATTGTATTTGCATACAATTGGATGTCGATTTAACGATCGATTGAGTTGAGTTTTCACCCGCTGCCAGTATGTACACCATAGGTTATAATGTTGCATCTAGATAAGATAAAAATAAAAAATTGACATAATTCGAGTTAAATCTTTACCGATTTATTTTGGCAAACCCAATGTAGCTCGCTCGGTTTAGTCTAGGGACTAGGTTGGGTCAAGAGAGTTACATTTGGTGGTTTTAGAGCCATGTTTGCAATAAGTGGGATGAGGTTATGATTGTTGGAATGTTATTATTTGTTGATTATTGTTGTTTTCTATGCGCAGGGATTTTTTATAAGCATGTTGATTGTTTATATGTTTGCCGGATGACATATATTATGTTGGGGGATATTTGTGAGACACATTGCCTTATTACTACAGCCTAAAATATTTTATCTGGAAAGGAAGTCTTGGATCCTCGCTTGATGCTTGCCTGATTGTTTTTGTTTTGGTGTAATTATCATGCCTTAGAAATAGTGTTATGTTACTATCGATGGGAGAATTGAGAGCTAGCATGAATGATGTTGTCGTTAAGCAAAGGGGTTAAGGAGAATGTTATATCTTCTAAGGGTTTTCCATCCCAAAGTAAGTACCACCCACACTAGCCGGGCCAGTGTTGTGTGACATGGTGCCGTTGATATAGGCGATGTTCGGAGCTTTTCAAGCTGCTATTACTGGAGAGCATGTGATTGCACTAGCAGTTGGACAACTAGGGTTGTTGTTAGAGCACCTCCGTCATTTGGGAAGAGTTGAGTTTTGAGGGTTGGCACCTGAGGCATCTGTGGAGAGGATGGCATATACAGATCGAATTTTAGAACAAATGTGGTGCAGTGATGCTGTAAGTTGGGATATATTGTATCCTTGTGGCAAGGTGATGCTTATGGATAGTGGATTATCGTGATTGCGGGCATGGAACTCAGTGATGTGACTTGAGAGTTCTTTTGAACTAGTTTTAAGAAGAAGTAGATGGGGGTTAGATACTTGGATAAGAAGAAACGTGGGTTCATGTCTTTGGTTTGGGGCAGTATGTCTATGGCCGAGTATGAGGTACAGTTTGTTTGGTTGAGCCAATTTGCTTATGAGCTGGTACCGTACGAGAGGTAACACTATGACCGATTCAGTTACGGATTGGTACAGGATGTTAAGACATACATATTGGCTTCTGACTACATTATTACAACGTGATGGTTATACGGGTGAAGGACATTGAGTAGAACCTGAGTTTATCAGTTCATGTGAGAGGTTTTGGCTCTGGTAAGAGAGTTGCAGACTCTGGTTCCAGTGGTGGTTAGTTTAAAAAGTATCGTGATAAAAGGTATCACTCAGAGTGTAGGTGAGATGGTGGTAGTGTTGGGTGAGAACCGTAGGGTTAGAGTATCTAGGCTAGAGCAGAGCACAATACCTATTGGGTTTATGGATCGTGTGATCGCATAAGGTAGGACTGTCTACATTTGGTTTGTAAGGGACAAGCTCTTGTGCCTGTTGTTGTTAACTCTTGCTGGAGTTGTGGATCGAGTGATCCTTTGAGACTTGATTGTCTGTTGTTGGCGAGTAGACAGGCTAGGGCACCTACGGTTGCACCATAGAGATGTCGCGGTGGTAGTTGATGGCAGTTTCAGTATAAAGATGTGGGTATGCAAGTGACTAGTTATTTTTGGTGAGACTGTCATTGCGAGAAGGTTGTTTAGGAGATGTCCTTTGACTATTCAAGATCATATGTTTGCGGTTGATTTGATGGAGTTGTTTTTTTACGGTTTTGATGTAATCTTGGGTATAGATTGGTTGACCGAGCATAAAGCTATGGTTGATTCTGGAACCAAGTGAGTTACGTTGAAACTTGCTAACGATTACAAGGTAGTAATCATGGGTGAGAATACTAAATTACTGTCTAATGTTGTTTTGGCTTTGGAATCAAGTTGGTTGTTGGATTCTGGTTGTCAAGCATTCTTAACTTATGTTATGAATTCGGGGTTAAAGAAGGTGTGCGTTTAGGGCATCGTACGGTATGTGAGTTTTTTGGGTGTTTTCATGAGGAGTTGTCGAGTTTTCCATTGGATAGAGAGGTTGAGTTTGGAATTAAGATGTATGTAAATGCAACCCTAGCATCTATTGCTCTCTATAGCATGGCACCGACGGAGTTGAAGGAGTTAAAGATGCAACTTCAAGAGTTGCTTGATCGAGGATTTATTTGGCCTGTGTTTTTCTGTGAGGTACGCCAGTGTTGTTTGTGAAAAAGAAGGATGGAGCGATGTGAATGTGCATCGATTATCTACAACTGAACAAGTTGACGATTAAGAATAAGTGTCCATTAGCTCGGATTGATGATTTGTTTGATCAGTTTAGAGGTGTTTCGATGTTTTCTAAAATTGATTTGAGGTCTAGGTATTATTAGTTGAAGGTAAATGATGTGAATGTACCTAAGACTACCTTTTGTATGAGGTACGGGCATTACGTGTTCTTGGTGATGCCGTTTGGTTTGACTATTTTCCCTGTTGCATTCATGGATAGGATGAATCAGGTGTTTCATGAGTTTTTGGACCAGGTTGTTGTTGTGTTTATAAATAATATTCTCGTTTACAAAGGTACCGAGAAAGATCTTGATTGACAGGTATAAATGGGTTAGTAGACTTTTATAGATGAGCGAATGTTTGCTCTTTATTTGGGTAAGTGCAAGTTTTGGCGGGTTGGAAAGAACTCTGGTGCTGAGAATGTTATTAGTAAGTGTGAACAGTTAAGCATGCACAGTCCAAAAAAACTTATATGTATATATATAAATATGCTAGTACATGCATACATTTGGGCATGACATTAGAGGTTTTGCATACATATACATAGACATCTATGAGGGCATGTAAGTAATCATGCATACATATGTTCACACTTACAGATGACTGTTCGGAGGTTGATAGAGTGATGGTGTAAGAAAGGTAGCTTATGTAAGTAGCTTTGGTAATGTGGTTCTTTGTAGTTCTCAAAGTTTGAAGAGGGTGTTAAAGATTGGTTCTCAGAAGTTTGATCTGTGCTAGTTTTGAAGAAACCAAGGTTGAAGTTAGAAGTTTGTGGGTTTTCGAGATTGTTGTGTCACTAGTGAAGTTGTGGCTTGCACATTTTTACAGTTGAAGATGCACGAGCGCATTACCCTATGCATGTTGTTGAGCTTGCCGCGGTTGTGTTTGCTTAAAGGATTTGGATACCTTATCTCTTTGGTGAGAGGGGTGTTGTGAACTTGGATCATAAGAGTTTGAAAAAATGTGACGATGCAAAAGGATTTGGATCTTAGACAACATAGATGGTTGGAGTTACTTAAGGATTATGATTTGATTATTGAATATCATCCATGAAAGGCTAATGTTGCAGCCGATGTTTTGAGTAGGAAAGATGTGATGGAGTTGAGGGCGATGTTGCACGGTTAAGTGTGACGCAAGATGGTTGCTTGTTAGCCAAGTTGCGAGCAAAGTCAAATTTGTTGCAGTGATTAAGGAAAAGCAACCTTATGATGATGCATTGGTACCGCATGTTAAGGATATCATAGATGGAAATCTGACAGATTTTCACTATAATGATGATATGGTGTTGTATTTTAAAGGTTAAATAGTGGTGCCTGGTGATGTTGGATTGAGGCGTATCATTTTAACCGAGGTGCATACTAGTCCTTTTGCTATGCATTGCGATAGTATTAAGATGTATTGGGGGTTGAAGAAAGAGTACTTTTGGGTTGGTTTAAAGAAAGATGTGGCTGATTTTGTTGTTAAATGCATGTTGTGTCAGCGTGTTGAGGCTGAGTATCAATTTCCTTTCGGGTTGTTGCAACCATTGGGGATACTAAAATAGAAGCAGGAGAGAACCACCATGGACTTTGTGTTTGGGTTACCATTGTCGCTCACTGAAAAAGGACTCCATTTGGGTGATTGTTGATCAGTTTACAAAGTGTGCATATTTGTGTCGGTGCATACAACGTATACCTTGGATAAGTTGGTGGAGATTGTACATTTGTACAGAGTGCCTAAGTCCATAGTTTTGGATAGAGATCTGCAGTTTAAGGTGAGGTTTTGGGAGTGTTTGCATCGAACTTTAGGTACACGGTTGAATTTCAGTACTTCGTATCAACCTTAAATGGTTGGTCAGTCTGAACGTGTGATCCAAGTCTTGGAGGATATGTTGAGGTGTTGTATCATAGAGTTCCAAGGAACCTGGGAGAGGCAGTTGCCTTTGGTGGAGTTTGCCAATAATAATAGTTTTCAGGCTAATGTACAAATGGCACCTTATGAGGCCTTGTATGGTATGAAGTGTTGTACGTCTCTGTGTTGGGGTGAGGTGAAAAAAAACATGTGTCTATGCCATATGTGCTGAAAAAGCTTGCTTTTGATCACTTAAAAGCAACTTAGGATCATCAGAAATCCTACGCAGATTTAAAGCGTAGAGAGATTGAATAAGGGTAAGCTTAGTTCGAGGTTTGTTGGACCACACAAGGTTGTGGAGCGTGTAGGTCATGTGGCTTATCGTTAAGGTTACCTCCTGAGTTGGAGAAGATTCATGGTGTGTTTCGTGTGTCAAAGTTGTGGATTTATCGGTCAGATCCATCGCATGTTATGCTGGTGAAGAACATTGAGTTGCAACCGGATTTATCCTATGATGAGGAACCAGTAGAGATCCTTGATTCTAGTAGCAAAGTTCTTCGTGGCAAGACAATTGAATTTGTAAAGGTGTTGTGGCGACATCATGGAGTTGAGGAGGCCACGTGGGAGAGCAAAGCGGACATGATGAAATAGTTTTAGCATTTGTTTCCTTCAGGTAAAATTTCGAGGAAAAAATTTCATAAGCGGGGGAGAGTTGTAACGCCCCAGTTTTGGGTCTAGAAGTTTGCTAGGTTGATTTGACGGTGTGGTAGATCGGGATTAGAGATTCGAATTGGATTCCGGATAAAAATCAGAATAAATATTTCTAAGTGGGATGAAAATATGGGAAAATATCCTAAAATCATTATTTAATACATGGATATATTTGGTGAAATCAATTTTGAAAAATGAGTTTTGGACATTTGATATTTTGTGTTAGTGACCAAAATGTAAAGAATGAAAATTACTTTTAGTGACTATTTTGAAAAAGGGTCAAATCTTAGAATCTTTAAGGAGCCAATTTACCCATTTTTTTATCAGATTTTCCTCTCAATTAAGATTGATTTTAAAGATCTTTAATTAAGGAATTAGAAGGGGATTTAATAAAAGAAGGTAGTTATTTCCTTAAACCACTTTTAACGTAACTTTTGCTCTCAAACTTTTCTCTCAAAATCTCTTCAGCCAAACACTCTTTTTCATCAAAGATTTTAGGTAATGATCTTGATTTCTTAAACTTTTGATTTCCAATGGATTCTTCAATCTTGTTTTCTAAAATCTCATTGTTTTCCTTTGTTTTTCAAGAGTAAAACATCCAATTGAGAGGAAATTCACTCATTGGAGGTAAGGTTCATTCTTCTCCTCTAATGAAAAGTTCTTTACTGAAATTCCCAAGTATTTGATCCTTATTTAATGTTTTCCAATGAGCTTGATAATTTAATAATGGAAATTGGTTAAATCAAGGTTTATTTGTTGAGATCATGTAATTTTCATATTGGATCCATTTTGTAGAGTTCTTGATTGGTTTTAATAATGATTTTGGTGTTTGATAATGTTATTAAGTTGTTTTTAACATTGGAACCCCAAAACTAGGTGAATCTCTAATTTCTAGGTTGTTAGTTATGTGTTTTGAGGGGTTGTGGGAGGTTTATGGATGCTGGAGGTGTAAGGATGTTATTAGGTTGTTTTTGGATGCTAATTGATGGTAATTGATGGATCAAACCAATAGGTTTTGGCTGGGTTAAGTTTGGAAGGTGTTTGATGTTGTTTTCAATAGTTACGACTAGTTTTTGGATGATGAATATTGAGGTTGTAGGGGATCTTTGTTTAGCAGCGAGTTGAATGCATAATGATGCATTTTCACTCTGTTTTTATGTGGTTAAATCAGAGGACGAACAAGGCGGGTTTGCCTAGAGGTGTACGTTGCTTATCGGAGGCTCAATTTGTGTTGGCAAGCTAGGCGAGACAAATCAGTGAGTGAAAACAAGTTTAAGCTCTTTAAAAGGTTTGATCATTGGATCATGGGGGTTTAGTTATAGCCTAAAAAGCTTAACTAAGCTCAAGTGTAAGTCATTCTTACTTCTCTTGATTGTTGGTTTCGAGATGAGCTTGCAGATTTCATGTTGGTTTAAACATAGTTGACTTTCATGTTTTGGATTTAAACATGGTTTGATTTACTTACTGTAAATGTATCGTTTTGGATAAATATGCAATCTTTATCAAAGTAATGAATGTCTATGAGCATTGAGATTTTTTCCTTGAAAGGAATGTGTTGTTGCCTTTGGCAATGTGGTTTTGCATATGAAACGGTGTTGAGAAATGCATTGGAAAACAGTAAGGAAATGTATTCGAAAATGATATTTTGCTATCTGGCGCATTGTGGAAGTGTCGGATACAGTTGGCTAGCCATAGGATTAAAGTGCACTATAATATATAAAATTGATCGTGCCATAGTCCTTGAGGAAAAGTGGTTTAACTAGGCTACTCAGACTTTTGGGTTATCACTTGGGTATGTGGTTTAACTAGGCAGCTCATTGTGATGGTATTTTGCGGTTTAACTAGGCAATGTATGAGATATGATGGAGGTGATCCCATCATGAGAAATTCGTGTAACCAAACATGTATGGATAGAGATGAGTCTATTTGGGGATAGAGGTGAGTCTATCTGGGGTCACTATAAATGGCAATATATGAGAATATATGTGATAAAAGAATTATAAATGATTTTGATGAATATGGTTGTTATGCATGATTTATTGTAGAAATAAATAAGATAATGCTTGAGGTATTAAATCATGTTTTGAAAACAAGATGGTTTATTGTTTTCAAATGTATTTTTAATCAAATGTGAAGTGCTTGGAAAGTAAGCATGTTTAGGTTTAAAAGGCATGATAATGTTTTGAAAGTTGTTTTAAAAGATGAACTCTTTGTGAGTTGGAAACCGGTTTTAATTTCATTTGTGTTTTGAGCACTCCTCAATAAGCCTTGCGTGCTTACTCTCTCTTTGTCCATTAATATAGAGAATTAAAGGTTGGAGACAACAAGCAAGCGAAGGAAGATCCAAGGACTTGTTAACGCAAAAGTATGACTTTTCGAATTAGACTTGTAGTAATAAAGGTAATGAGGTACATTATTGATTAGAGAGAGTTTTTGCTAAATTCCCTATTTGGGTAAGTTTGTATTGCTATTTTGGGGTTTTAATTGGCCTTTGCATTTGGTTGTTGCTTTGGATTTATGTTCTGTATGGTGGTTGGTTGTTTTATAGGAAGCATGCCTCTAGAATCATGTGGATTTATGTTGCCATGATTTGTTCATGTATCTTTCATATTCTAACATGGAATGATCCTTGGAATAGTTGTGTTTATGATTATGAATGTTTGGGACATGTTTGAATCAATAAGTGTATGTTAAACCAGCAAAATTGGACATTTCAGGTCATGGCGTATTGATACGCGTAAGATCGTATCGATACGGGTTAGTGTTTTCCGGTATACTGTATCGATACTTGAAGAGGTGTATCGATACGGGTAAGTGTATTTTTGGCCTACGTATTGGTACAAGTAGAAGTGTATCGATACGGTCTTGAGCTACTGGAATTCTGGGAAAATGATTTGTAACCTCCGTATCAATACACATATAGACTGTATCGATACAACCCCGCATATCTGTCCACTTTGAGACAGTATCTGTATGCTTGGTTGTTATGTTAGTTATAATTGATATTAAAGGTTTTAGATTCTTCTATTTTGGTACCTGATTGTTATGCGTGCAATTAAATGAGTTCGGATGGTTGTTTCAAGCTGAAATTTGACAAGTGAGCATGAAACCTGACTAATTGAGGATTGGTAACTTCATATTTTACTAAGTACCTATAATTTTCCAGAATTGCAATTTACGTGCAATTGGATATCAATTCCAATTGAGTTGAGTTTTCACCCGCTACCAGTATGCACACCATAGGTTATAATGTTGTATATAGATAAGACAAAAGAAAAAATGGAGATAATTCGAGTTAAATCTTTACGGGTTTGTTTTGGAAAACCCTATGAAGCTCGCTCGGTTTGGTCTAACGACTAGGCCGGGTCAAGAGGGTTACAGTTTGGACCACTGCAACAACAGTTCGAGGGCACGAAGAAGAAATCTTAGGACACTTTGATTCTCTTTCTCTCTTGCTTTATCGATTGCTATATTTTTAATTTTTTTATTATGGTTTCTATTTGCTCAAACATGAGTTAAATACTTCTTGTTGGGTTTTATTATTTTAGGATTCTATGTTTTAATTACATGTTCAATGTTATAGCCTTTTCCTTTATCTATCATTTTCATTGTTTTTCATGCATAATTATTGTAATATCTATCAAGAGAGGCCTTTTCATTATTGATTTATGGCTTAATATCGAGAGAGTTAAGTTAGACAAACTTGAACAATGGGGCTAAGCTGTTAACTTAGTTCTAATCCGGCTTAGACATAAGTTTAGGATTTCAACTACTAATAAGGGGAACTTGAATAGACAATAAGTTGTTAGGGTTCACGCAAACATGTATTACCATAGCTTCTTATTGTTACTTCTTAGTATCGAGAGAGTCTAGGAGTTACTAGAAAACCTTGTCCGATAGAAGAAGATCTAATTGGTTTACGCAGACATGTATTGCCAACTGTTATAACATTTGAATGGTAATTAGCATAGTTCCTAAGCAATAAACCCATCGTCCATAATTATATGAATCTTTGCTACATCATTTGTCTGTTCTTGATAATTGCTTCACTTTGCTTTTATTTTCCATAACATTAGTTTATAGTTTTATTTCTATTACCACGTCATTATTATTTTACTATCTCTTAAGTGTGATTACTATGAGTTATCACTCCAATCCCTGTGGGTTTGAAACTCGATAGTTATCACTTTATTACTTGTACGACAAGTATACTTACTCTAATTGTGCATACTATATTTTACGCATCAAGTTTTTGGCGTTGTTGCGGGGGATTGGCAATTGATAATTTCTTAGTAGTTGCGCTTAATTTTTAGTTTAATTCTAACTTTATTTTTTTTCCTTATTTTTTCAGGTGTGTTACAAAGGGAGTAAAGGTCATTCTATTCGAGAGTATCTTACACCCACCAATGACAACATATACCCAAACTTAGCTTTTCAAGAGAGAAGAATGGATAGTTTTTATCAAGATGATTCTTTTTCATGTCTCTCAACACAAGCTTCAACATTAAGCAACATGAAAACATCAATGCAAACGCCGAAAGCAACCCAAAGAGTTCATATCGTGGACAATTCTTGTGATTATTGGGGGGGACAACAAATGTTTGAAAATTGCCCATACAACCCTGATGCATATTACCACGAGGAGTGTAGCAAACAACAAAATTTTTCTTGGTATGATCAAGGAGTTGAAATTTTTTATGGTGATAATAGCTTTGCTGCATCATTAGAGTTCAATCAATTGTCACAACTGCACAGTAATCATCAAGAGCAATTAAATTCCATAGAGGCTATGAAAGCTTGGATGGATGCTGAGCTTCAAAATTCTGCTAAAACATTGAGAAGCATTGAAAATCACACATCAAAGATTTTGAATATCTTGAGTAGCATGTCGCAACAATATATACAAGGGGATATTGAAATCCCAAGTCAAGAAGATGAGGAGCAATGCGAAGAGATCTCCCTAATGTTTAAGGAACAACTAGAACCTATGATTCGAGAGCATGAGAAAGAATGTCCAGCAATAGATGAGATTGAGCAACGAGTTGCTACAGCAAAGCTTGAGGAGCCTAAATAGAGCAATGACGTAACAACCCTCGATGAGGCTGGGAAGAGTAATGCTACAACAACGTTTGAGGAATCCGATGCCTAGCCTGTTATAGCAACATTGATGCTGGAGCAACAATTTGTAGACTGCTCTTATCCATAATATTAAGACCACATGCATGATTTTATACCATCAAAGCTAGGGTATGCTCAAATGGGAGATGACACTTTATCCATGGTGATACCTTTCGATCTTGGTGTTGCACCAAAATCTCTACTGGTGGAGTTGTTTGAAAAGCTTAAAGAAAGTGGTGGTTGGATACTTGAACACTTTGAAATAATGGACCCCCTTCACTTGACTCACACACAATCCTGATAGAGGATTGCCATAGAAATTGACTAGAACAGCAATTGCCACGACAACAAAGGCTACACTTGACGATGGAGGAAGTCAATGAGAATGAAGTAATCAAATGGTTGAGTGTTGGTATAATCTTTTCCATCAAAGAATTGATGCCTTCGAGAACAATAGCAAGGTAGAGGGTATGTATGGATTACAAAGGAATAAGAAAGAAAGATATCTCCACCAAGGTTTCGCAAAGGGAGTAGTTTTAAGCACCTTGGCTCAATTTCTTTTGGGGAGAATTGTCACTCGATGGAGGGTGCGGATCGACTATAAGAAGTATCAAAAATGACCCTTATCCCAACACATCATGATGCTTAAACCGCTTCACCCCCTATTTTATTGCTCTACATTGTTTTTATTTTTTTTTGTATTTGATGCTTTGATATTTTATTTCGTTTCATATTAGATGGTGCATTGAGTTAACTTTTTTAATTTTCCTTATTTTTTCTTTTATTTTATAGCCATAAAGTAAGAAGGAGAATTAAGTTTTCTGGGATTTAGATAAAAGTTGATTTTTGGAAGTATTGGTTTCTAAATATTTTAGGGTATTTTGGTCGGTTAAAAGACATAAAGGAAGAGAATATGTTGCATTCAATGAAAAATATTTTCCTTTATCTTCCCTAATCATTAAAACTCTCTGATGCTAATGCATGAATTAATGTGAAAGAACTGAATGCTCAATGTAGCAATTAAAGGCTTAATTAAACTCCCAGAGAAATTGAGAAAATAATGAAAATTAATTAAAACTCGATGTCATAGGCAAAACTGTTGAGGGACACTCTTCTATGCATCTTGCTATCTTAGTACACTAGGTGAGTTGTGTTTTCTCCATTTAACTTTCCCTGGTAGGAATGGTAGTACTTGCATAAGAGTAAATGAAAGTCTTCACGGGATGACTCTACTTGTAGGGCTTAGGGATGGGCTGTTTGCTCTACTCTATCTTCAGGTCTGGAGAGTAGTTGTGATAAGTTGAAGCCCGGTGATACAGTTTTTAAACTTAAAAAGAATGAAGGGGAGTAAAATATTGTGCTTAAAAAGAAAAGAAAATGTGGAGACAACAAAAGAGAGCAATCCTTAAATTTTCTAAGGCCATTAAGTGATGATTGTATGCAACATAGCACCCACTGCACCTACAGTAAAATTTATCCTTGGAACAAAACTGTGAGCTATGATGCATTGCACTTCTTTAAAATATCTATGGAATGAATTATTGTTGTAGCATTTTTAGAATTTTTGAAATCATAGCTTAGTTGGGACCTTTAATACAATGGGTTGTTTACTTTTGTTTTGTCTTTAGTTTAGTCTAGTTTGCATTGCTTGAGGATAAGCAACATTTCAAGTTTGAGGGTATTTGACGAGTGTGTAAATAACCTTTTGCATACCCTTTTTACTTGGCATTTGCGTGTGTTTAAGCTCATATAGTTTCATTTAGTAGTAGTTTGCATATAGTTATGGAGTTATGGTGTTTGAGCTTAATTTTTATCTATATTAATTATATTAATGGGAAAGGTAGTGGTTTTTAGTATTGCTTGCGCAAGAGGTATCAGAGTAGTGGAACGTTGGAACATTGGAGCAGAATTCTCTTGTGCTAGACTAGATGCTATAGAATTTGTTGTGGCGCTAGAGACAAATCTTGGATCATTAAATGTGATTTAATGTGTGGTCCCATCTCCTTTATTGAGTCATTAATGACATGGAAAACAAAGATTTTCTTTACTAGATCATATGACACTTTATTAAAATAATGTGACAAGATATTATTTTATTGAGCAATTAATGATGTAAAAAGGCAAGATCCACATTAAAAGATTACTTGCACTTTAAGATTTTTAAAACCCTAGGAGAGTCACCTCTATATAAAGACATCAAGGGCAACAATTAAAAGAACGTTGCACTTAACGCACAAATACGCAAATAAGCTTTTATTCAAGGAAGAACAACCCTTTGTCATCTTCATCAGAGAACCACCATTATCGAAGGTTAAAAGGAGTCTCCAAACGACAAAGAGCTATCGAGAGAGGCTTTAGGAGTTTGGAACACTACAATAATAGTTCTAGGGCAGGAAGAAGAAATCTTAAGATGCTTTGATTCTCTTTCTCTCTTGCCTTATCGACTACTATATTTTTATTGTTTTTATTATGGTTTCTATTTGCTCAAACATGAGTTAAATACTTTTTGTTGAGTTTTATTGTTTTAGGATTCTATGTTTTAATTACTTGTTCAATGTTATAGCTTTTTCCTTTATCTATCATGTTCATTGTTCTTCGTGCATAATTATTGTAAGAACTATCGAGAGAGGCCTTTCAATTATTGATTTGTGGCTTAATATCGAAAGAGTTAAGTTAGACAAACATGAACAGTGGGGCTAAGTTGTTAACTTAGTTCTATTCCAGCTTAGATTATAAGTTTATGAATTCAATGACTATTAAGGGGAACTTGAATAAACAATAAGTTGTTAGGGTTCACGCAGACATGTATTACCATAGCTTCTTGTCGTTACTTCTAGGTATCGAGAGAGTCAATGAGTTATTAGAAAACCCTATCGGGTAGATGAAGATCTAATTGGTTTACGCATACATGTATTACCAAGTGTTATAACATTTGAATGGTAATTAGCATAGTTCCTAAGCAATAAACCCATCATCTATAATTATCTGAATCATTGCTACAACATTTGTTTGTTCGCAGTGAATGCCACTCAGGACCATAAAGACATCAAGTTCATTGCGAACACGTGTACTACAGTACCACACTTGGGTATCTAAATCCCATACCTATCAATCATAAATCAACCTGAGGCCCACAAGCTCAACCAAACAACTGCCTACCCGGTGTACAAGCAACGTAGTCCCAAGGATCTCTGTATTGTTTCTAGTCATCAACACATTATTACTTTTACATTGCCGAGTTGTTAGTACATTATGGAGAAATATTTAATTAGTATCATTTATTGTCTCCATTAATTCATGTTATCTCATTTATTACAGCATAAAACAATGATTGATTCCACGTTGGTTTCCATCTTTAACTAACATTTGGATTATTCAGCTTAGTGGGTATTGGTACTCGAATAAGAGTATCGAGACGGTACCCCTGGGTACCGGTACTCATACGCATATTGATACAGATATTGCGTAATGGAAATCCTCGATTTCCACAAGTACTGGTATGGGTTGACCCGTACTGTTATGGCCCCCAATCACGTACCGATATAGCCAAAGCTCGTACCGATATCCTATTCTCGAGTTCGTACCACATTGGCGAATTACAATATTCACTATACTTTAATCAATCCCTGAAGCTCATGAAAGTCATTAGGGTTTGTTTACTAACACATTACATAAATTAGTATTAATTACCGGCTTCATAAGCATTTAATCGAGTATTTATCGATATCATCTCTTAAGCATAATTCTCATCAATTCATGTCAATCCATTCGAACAAACACATAAGGCATCAAAATTATCAATCAATCAACCAATCATCATATATCACGCATATATCGAGTCTCATGATACCGGTCTATAAACATGCTTATTTATCATCTACCTTTTTGCAAACACTAACACGCAACACAATCATATTTATAACGCTCATAAAGCAGTAGGAGTAAGAGGTGTACTAACCTTAAGCCAAAGTAATAAATCCTCAACAGAGCTCCTCAAAAACTCTCATGAAATCCATTATTCTTGTCCATAAAACCCTTAGATAAAACAAACACGACTTCATAAACAACCTTGCATTATTAAACTACTTTAGGGAATAAAACGTGTAAAAAAGGCTTACCGGGTTTGAATTTGGTAAAACAGATTGCGCCAACAGACTTAGAATATCGAGAACCCTCGGGTATAAGGTCTCCGAAAAAAGTCAATGCCGGTCAACAGCGACTGGTGGCGGCTGGCGGCACAACTTAACTTGGAAGACCGGCTTGGTCCAGCGGCTTGGGTCGGTTTAGTAGGACAGCTTGGCGGCTGGCCCAACAGCTTGGCCCAACCAGCTGGATGGTTCTCTAGCATACTGAAGCACACCTACGCGCAGCGTGGTGCGTGAAGGCTGCTCTAGTGGTTAGACGGCGACGGCGAAATCCTAGAATGGCTGTCATGACATAGGTGAACATGATAGTGGCTTCAGTTCTTCATTTTGAGCACTCTAACCCCTCAAATCAATAACCCAAAACTTCCTCTCTCTCTCTTTCTCTCCCCCCTTTGATGGTGACTCCGACGGTGGTGCTGGTACCAGTGAACTCATCTTGACGAGATGAACAAATGACAGTGGAGGTGTCGACAATGGACGGCTGAATCTCTGCAAATAAGAGTTTAAATATTAAAGAAAGAGGGAGAGGAAAAGAAAAATGAAAAAGGGAGAGAGAGGAGAGAATATAAAAATCTGATATTTTCTCCCTCTCAAGCACACCCCTTTAATTCAAAATATCCTCATCCAAAACACAATGGTATAATTGCATCATAGATCTCCAACCTTCGATCTTTAACAAAACAATCACCACTTACTTTAAAATTTAATCCTCCAAAACCTCATTCCTTGAATTTAATACTTGAATTAAATATTCGACCTATAACCCAATATCGGATGATCGATATGAAAATTGGATCGTTACATAGTGTCTACAGTTGCCCTTCCTTACTCATTGTTGAGAAATAGGGAAAGAGAAAAGACTAAAAGACACATATTTTGTCCATTCTGACAACTTTATTCAAATTAGGAAACACCTCCAACTTGAGGAGATGAAAACTTTAATATGGTTTATCCTTCCAACTTGATTAGACGTGATTCCTTAAATGACTTGCCCTTTCAACTCGAGGCAGTGAAAACTCTGAAAGTTTTGATTTCTCATTCAACTTGAAACGATGAGAGATGTCTTTTTCTTCCAATGATAAACTGAGACTTCGACAGAAGTGAATCACTCCTCTGATTTGAAGCGACGTGAGATATATTCGTTGCTCCAACTTGAGGCTCTGAGGCTTTTAGCAAAACACTTCTTCTACTTGAAGTGGTGTGAGGTGTCATTGGTCATCCAACTTGAGGCTATCAGACTTCGAGAAAATCACTCATTCTACTTGAAGTTATGCGAGGTGTCTTTGGTCCTCTAGGTTGAGGCTCCGAGACTTTAAGAAAATCACTCATTCTACTTGAAGTGAGGTGAGGTGTCTTTGGATTTTGGTCCTCCAACCTGAGGCACTAAGACTTGAGCTAAAACTGAAGTGCTCCTCCAACTTGTGACATTGAGAATTTTGGTAAATTAAAGTGCTTCTCCAACTTGAAGCGTTGAGACTTTTGAATAATTAAAGTGTTCCTCCAAATTTGAGGCTTTGAAACATTTTGGAAGATTAAATTGTAGAAATTTTTATGAATTCAACTTACTTGAGCTTTGGTCAAGTTCGAGTGAACTCGTCTTAAAGAGATGAATTTATCTTGAATGCACCATTTTCTCCATGTTCAAGAAATTAGAAGGGTTCGTCTACAATAACTCTCACATGAAAACATCTTCTTGTGAATTATAAAAATACACGTCTTTAAATGCATCTACATGTCTACATGGTCATGATTTTGATGGATTTGTCTTGATTGCATTAATGTCTATGATAACTATTCAAAAGTATACATTTATGCATCCTTTAACTTAGGTTTTTGCTTCACAGTTATATTATGTCGGCACTTAAATGTGTAGTTTTTATTGTTGTTTCGACATGTATAGGGGAATTGTCTCTGTTTTGTCTGTTGATTGCTTTTATATTGATACATGACCAAATCTTTGTATCGAGAAATAAGCTGCCTTTCTAGGGAGTTGTCTTTGTTTTTATATTTGTGCATTTAAACCTTCTTCTAGTGTCGGTACAGATAGAGAAACATGACCAAATATTTGTATCGAGAAAGAAACTACCTTTCTAGTGGGGACCAGATGCTGGAGCGAGAGAATTTGTTATGCTATAATGACACGTCTAGCAGCTCTGCGAGGACCACAAGGTCGAGCATGTACGACGCTAGGGCTACATGGACGCATGTGATGAAAGAACTGCATTCTGATTGTCTCATGGTTTTCCTTACTCAGTCTATATAAAAAGCACAAGCACAAATGCAAGATGGAGAGTTTTTTATCTGGAAATTCCTTTCGCCTTCTTCCGCTTTCAATCATTTTCTTGAGAAAATCCCTTCTTTCATCTACCCTATGTCAATGAAAGTTTAAGGAGCTTGGATGTCTTGGTGCCGAAGGATTAACAAGCGGAAGCTGCTTGGATCGACAAGCTAGGCAGGAATCAACGTGGAATCACTTGTATCCGAGAAAAACTTGTTCATCATTGATCTTGTGTGATTTGAGAATTTGTGGTGTATTTCTTGAACTATTTTACATTTTGATGTATCACACTTGTACTTTGTTTAATGCAACTTTTCTCGACAAGTTACGATTGTGGCTTGTTCTTCGCTACAATCGCTAGAGAATTAAGGTTTAAATGCAACGTTGGCCTCTAAAGTATACATTTTGTATCGAGCTGTTTCTTAAAGAATTTTTGGAGACATTTTGCTCCCTAAACTTTAAATTGTTACTTCTATTGTCCTGTTTTTATAATGTTCGTAGAAAAAAATCTGACCAATCAAAGTGTGCCACGTGACACTATTAACAAAAAATCTAGTTGACTTTAATAGAAATGGATACTTTTTTTATTTAATTAAAGATGACCTAATTTATTTTTTAATTACAATTTAGTCAAATGTTATTTTTATAATATTCTTGTACCTCTGTTAAAAAAATAAATCAATCGAAATTTGACATTTTTCATTTTAAATTAAAAAATATTAAATTCAAACTTCAATAAATATTAAATGTAATTAAATGAAAATTACTATATTAAATAAATATTTTCATCTCTCTCACTCACTCACTAGAGGTGTTCAAACTTCGGTTTTAATCGAATTAACCGACTGGACCGAAGCTTTTTTCGATTCATCAGTCAGTTAATTTTAGGTTCGTTCAGTTAACGGCTAATATTTTTTTTAAACTTCGGTTATCGGTTAATTCGGTTATAAATTATTTAATTAACTAAAATTTTTAGATATTATATACATATATTACATATATTTATTTTTTGTCACTTAACTTTTAAAAATTATAGAATGATCATTAAATTTTTTGATATTATAAAATGGTTATTAAACTTTATCAAATTAGCACAAAATAATCATTAACTTTATTTAATTATTACAAAATGACCATTGAACTTTTCAATATTTATCGATAATTTATAATGTGCAATGAGTCAATGACTATTTTGTAATAGTTTGATAAATTTAATGGTTATTTTATAACTTATGAAAATTTAGTGACAAAAAAAATTATTTTAACATATTTTAGTGAGCATTTGTGTAACTTATCTAAAATTTTATAACAAATTTCTGTTAATTCAAAAACTGACCTAATCAATCTAACTTTTTTCAATTCCGTTAAAAAATTTTGAAAAAATTTCAACAGCCCTACCGCTCACTATTCATCATCATCTTCATCATACAAATTCTTTCAAACCCTAACCTAAACTAAGTTGCCACCTCTCTCATACTTCCGCTCTTCACCTTCCTGCACCCGCTGGTCACCACAATGTCTCCTTTCCCGCGCTGATATTCTTTAAGATCTACCGTTCTGGATGCTGATGAAGCCCAGCAATGGACAACTAATTGCCCCTGAACTTAACAACTCTCGTATTGCTTGTTTCAGAGTTCAAAAAAGAAGGCAAGCTTCCCAATATCCTATTGTTTGATATATCGACAAACTCAAGGTTTCTCCCGTACTTTAGATCGTCCGAGAGGGAGCCTCTTAATGTATTCGATGCTAAATTCAAGTGACTAATATTTGGTAATGAGAAAAGTTCAACATGAGGTTTTCCGGTGAACATATTGAATGAGATATCAAGTAGTTTCAGATTTTTTTTAAGCTGCTAAGATCTGGCAAATACCCTGAGATTTCATTGCTGGAGAAAGAAGAAATTGAGCCAAACAGGAATTTAATAGAGGAAAAGGAAGATGAACAGTTCTTAATAGCTAAAGGATTACAAGTTAAACGTATTTAATTTATAAAAGAAAACTCACCATCAAAATCATGAATTTGGTTAAGTGGTAAAACTTTAGTTTTGCTGACGGATTAGTATAAGTGGTAAGCAGCTTAGTATCGCTTAAGCATGTCTCGAGTTTGAGTTATTGTGTATGCAGAAAATTTCTGCTGGGAGACTCACTTACCAAAACCAGGTGCGTAACGCTGTCAGTTCGAATAAGTCAGGGCAAAGCTATGAAAATCGAAAAAGCAACAAAAAATACTTTGGTTTTTTAATCTCAAAAAGGCCCGGTTCAAATCTCACTGTTGCCAAATATTGGTTTTTACATTTTCCACCAATAAGATGATGACACATGTCATCGTCTTATTGGATGATATTAATATATTAAATATTATAAAATAATATTAGACTAAAATATAAAAAAAAATAAGGTCAATTTTAGATTAAATAAAAAATTTAGGGACTGAACTGAATAAATATAAAATTTGAGAGACTTAACATGTCATTTACTCATTTTTTTATTAAAGTCATATAATTTTTTTTGTCCAAAAATACCACATGACGCAGTCTGATAGGTCGAATTTTTTTACAGATGTTACAAAAATAGGGCAACGGAAATAGCGATTTAAAGTTTAAGGGACAAAACCTCATGAAAAATTCTTTAGAGGGTAACTTGGTACAAAGTATATACTTTAAGGGCCACTGGTGCATTTAAGCCAAGAATTAATACCCTCAACTTAAAACGCTAATAAAGGTTTTTTATTATTATTATTATTATTATTATTATTATTAGTCTTAAGGGTCAATTTAGCCCTCATTAAAAAATTAAAAAACCAATTAAGCTCTTATAATTTTTTTTTACTAAAGTTAACTTATAATTTAAATTACAATCAATTTGCCCTTATGTTAAGTTGACTTCATTAACCGTTAGTGGACTCATATTTAGTTTATGTATGCTAAAAAATAGTTTGTGTATGCTCAAAAAATAGTTTGTGTATGTATATATTTTTATATTATATTTTAATTATTTTTCTCACATTGAGTTCATATCATATTTTAATATATATCATAATTTATTATATTCAATTTCGAGAATTTTTGCAGTATCATATATTAATTCATTTCATATTTTTCATACTTTTTATGATGATTTAATTTGAAAATAATTATGAATTTTGTGATGCTTTTCAAATTGTTCACATTTTGTTAATTTAAATATTATATATTTATATAAATTTTATACATTAATATTTCTTTTATATACATAACATATTTATGAATTTTTATCACTTTATATTATTTTCGTCTTGTTATGTATTAATTATTTGTATCTAATATTTTTTTATTAATTTATAGTATGAATTTTATTTTATTATTTTTTAAGAATTAAATGAAAGCTTTTGTGAATACGGGTAGTCCTAATACATCAAAGTTCATTGCCCATGGATAAAGAAAAACAATTTTAACATTAAAAAAACAAGAGCAAACATATAATAACCGATTTGAAATTGTAACCAAGCATCGCTCATTGGTTCCATACATGACTCATAACTAGAAAGTTTTTTTTGGACATTTTTCTAATCGGATCTAAAACTCCAGAAATTAGAAATGCCAAAATAGGAATAACACTTGATATTATTAAAAATGCCCAGAAAATATCATATTCATAAAGTAAAAACAAAGACGAGCTCTTATGAATGTGAAAAATAGATCGGATTAGTCGATTCGATTTGAAATTCATTATGAAGTTTATATCAATATAGTTAATATACCAACAACCAGTTGGTCTAGCGAGATGAGGTGTTAGGCCTCTTAAGCAAGTTCGAGGTTTGAATCTTGACGTTGTGAATAGAAAAAATTGAGTAGAAAGAGTTGCTCTCATATTGATCATTTGTAAAATTCGATCTGAATTAGTCGACCAATAAGTTTCATATAGTTTCATATAGTATTTATTAAAAAATTGTTCTTTATATTATCATATAGTTTCATCACTGTATCAAGTGACAGAACTCAACTGGTATATGTAATATTTTTATTAATTAATATTTTATAAAAATAATTATAATATTTTCATAATTACAAGTACAGATAATAGTAATAACTACATCCTATTAAAGACGACTAAATCTTTTACTCGGTGAAAAAAACTGTACCACTCCAAGTCTTCCTCACTCATAAATTGAAAGGTATTAGATAACGACGTTACATTTTCAAACTGAATATTGAGATTCAAACTCATACGAAGTAAGATAATTTAAATATCCTTACCCACTCAGTAATTGGTGGATCTCATGTATATTGTTACTGAACACATACCAACTAAGTAAAACTCAATTGACCACATAAATCAATTTTTCAAATTAAATGAACATTTAAATAAATATAAGTAGTAGGGGTTCGGTTAACCTTTTCATTTAGTCTAAATAGTCGGTTAATAGTTATAGTGTTACTGAATTTTACTAACCGTAACCTAACCATTAAGAAACAGTTAACCACCGACAGTTTACCGTTAAGACACGGTTAACTAACGGTTCGGTTATAGGTTATCATGTAACCTATTCATTTTTTCTCACATGTTTACTACTTTAGAAAATAATAAAATTATCTCTCCAATAAATATTATATTAAAACATTGATTAAAAAATTAAATAGAGAGATTCTAAATACTAACTCCATACTTAATTAAAATATATCTCCGTACTATAAAGTTTCAATACAACACAAAAGACACAAGCTTCATAATAGTTTCAAGTTTCAACAATGTACATCACATAACAATATACCATCAACGTTTAGGGCATAAAAAGACATCATTAAAGTTTTAAACACGAATCTTTAACTAACATAACAATACAACACGAATCTTTAAACACGACGTAACATAAGGAACACCAGGCGACGAGCGTAACAATGCATGCAGACCGCAATAAACAGAGTTAACCGCTAAATGTGCGAGATCCTTTACAATCCATGGCGAACGAACATGGCTACTTGCGACATCATGCCTCATCTAGAGGTCACGTGGTTACACACGTGCCCGCCGCGAATAACGAGGGAAACCTAGGACATCAAGCATAGCCAGTCTAATCAATGCGCTACGACAACCCTATCATGACACATGTCTGAGTAGTATAAAACTACGCATGCAACAAGAGGGAACCAAGATCCTCAACTCCAACACCAGAACTATCCAAAGAACGAGAACAATCATCTCGATATCCATCAAACCACCGTCTCTAGCCCCTGTTCATTTTGACAATCAACAATTGATGCGATGAGAGTGGACCGAACGTGCGACATTCAGACTCATCAGTGAGCCCGAAAATCCTAGAGCATGGGTGGAGACAACCAAGAACACCTAGAGGAAAAAATACCCAAAGAGGATGCCTTGATAATCGAACCGACAACTATAACCTAGGAAAAAGCCACAGAGGGGACAACAACCGGCAACAAAAACTATTCAGCAACTGCAATAGTTCCACCAGAATTTTTTACAACAATTTTTGGACCAACCTCCCCCGTGGTTTATAATGGGGTAGGCGAGATAAGCATCACCGCCAAAGGGAAAAAACCAACAAATCTTAGAAATGCAGGAAAGAATGAAAAACATGGAAGAAGCTTTACTGCTCTTGAAACAACAATTTGAGCAGCAGCAAAAGTCCATGCAGGAGAGGACCGAGCAGCATAGGATGGAAGAAGAGAAAAACGAAGGTTTAATCAAATAGTTGGCCAAAAGGGCCAGGGGCAAGGCAATTTAGGAGGAGTAGAATCACCAATAGGGTACCGAAGTAGAGTGGCCTCCAGAGATGGAAGAGGTCTGCGAGGATTCAGAGGACATGTATTATAACCCCATAGAGGACGACGAGCAGCAAGTGTTAAAGGCAAAGATGGAGCAGTTAGAAAAGAATTTTCAAAGCATCCAGAGCCTCTAGCAGGACGATCCTTCCCTGAATCCCTGAAGGTACAAAAACGAGCCCTTATTTGTAGACATCGTAAAGCATCATGTATCTACATCCTTTAAGGTCCTAAAGCTGATGTACGATGGAAGAGGCGACCCTGGAGATCACTTGTCGCATTTCTTGAACCATAGAATTTGTTCGGCACCTCCGACCAGGTTAAGTGTCCAACATTTTCGATGACCCTTAAGGACTCAGCTCAGGCCTAGTACCTTCAGCTCCCGGTGAACTATATTTCCAACTACGATCAGCTGGCAGAGATTTTCATGAGCCGTTTTTTGGCGAACAAGGTATTAAAGAAATCACCGGCATACCTCATGTATATCATCCAAAAACCAGGAAAAACTTTACGCGAATTTGTCCAGGGATTTCATACCGCAACCATGTAGACTAAGGAGGTCTCCAATGAGTTCGTTATCTCTGTTTTCATCAATGGCACCTCACATTAGCATCTCAAATTTAATTTACTCGACTAACCGCCAGCAACATTGTCGGAGTTATATGAAAAGGTTCAACGTTATATTGAAAATGAAGAAGTAGACAACATCAGAGCCATGGCACGCGATTCGCAACATGAAAACCAGAGGCAATACAATCGTAGCCCCAAACGCGGTAAGACCCCTTCTTTCTCGGGGAATTGATAGAGAAAGCCAACAGTTTCGCTACGGACCATAGTATATCAACAGTAGGGGGCAGCCACAACGATAAGTGCAAGAAGGCCAGTAGTACGAAATGACCCAGGAAAGGTTATATGCCTATGTAATCACTAATTTTTATCCGGTTTGTAAATATGGTTAATATATTAGTATAATAATTAATGGGGAATTATTATTGCATGTATACATATTACATTATATGTTTATGATTAGCGTACGTATAGTGTGTGTGATGTGTGCATGTATATTATAAGCTATGTATATGCATTAGTAATTAGTATGGTGTATGTGGTCATGTATGTTTGCATGTATATATTAATTGATGTGTGTATTCGTATTAATTATGTATGTGCTACATGAGAGTATCCGAATGTGTGTGCATGTGATATATATAGTTTACATGTATGTTTGTATGTGTGTGTGTATGATTATTATTATCATTATTATTATTATTATTATTATTATTACTTTTGGGCTAATTTAAAATAAAATCCAAGAAAGTTTTATTAATAAAAAACCCATTAATTAACAGTCTAAGTCCATATAATATTACAAAAAAACCAAAAAATATAATATAGTTTACAAGGCCTATTTTTGGCCTAACCCAATATCTAAAAAACCCTAAAAACCCAGTTTGATAATCCTTCTTTTCCTTGCAGCCGTCACCCTCCCAACCATTGGATCAAGATTTGATCCAACGGTCCAGATGACACCAAGATGATCCAGCTGGCGCGCGTGTAATTCACCCCCGGGACTGCTCATCACGCACGAGACCGTTCATTCTCCCTCTGCCACGTGTCGAGATCAGATGCAGCTTTGCTCATTCCAAGGCCAAATATAAGCCGTTCATTCCCCATGCAATCACAGCCGTTGGATCAGATCTGATCCAACGACCGTGAGTGAATCTGGCCGAAGACGATGCTGCCATACTTTCTCCACGCCGGCACCACTCCGCCGTACCACCAGACGTGCAAGAGAGGCAAAAAAATATATTATCAGCAACCAAACCTCAGAAATATATTTATTTTTAGATCTACCAAAAAGGAAAAAAGATAGCATATATGTAATAAGATCTACCCTCTTTTGTACCGGGGTTTTTTTACTAGATAAAAAAACACAAAAAGTTTCCCAGAAAAGGCAGCTTCTTTCTTTTTTGCATGTTCATTCGAACCAAAAGATAATACCAACTACATAAAAGAAAAAGAGGAAAAATATACCCTTTCGGCTTCGGCCGGCCACCTTGTACGGTGGCCGAGGCTGGGACCACCGATGAACGGTCCCCACACATCTATCTCTTTATCTTCTCTTTTACCCCACCGTCCTTCAAACTTTCAAAGGTTTTCTTTTTGTTTCGTTTTTTGTAGATCTAGGGCAAAAGGCTCATTTTCTTAAAAGTTTGGGTTCGAATCTGAGCTTAGAAATAAAGGAAGGTCATTTTGAGGTTATTCAATTTTCCAAACCGAGCCTGCCCCTTAGGTTATTCACAATCCTGGTCCCTCGTAGTTTTTAAAATCTTTCGTTTTTGTCCCTTAATCAAATGAAATCAGTTTTCAAATGGTCAAATTATGCCCCAAGGACTTCCGCGTTTTTGAAAATTTCATTTCAAGCGTGTCGCATGGGTATTTTACAGCACCGGTCCTTTTAAGTTTCATTAGGCTTGCAATCACGTCCTTAAATCGAGTTTTATTTCCTTTTAATTTCTGCCTTTCTGTTTTATTTCTTAGCGTTTCGGTCCTTGTTTTTGTGTTCTAAATATTCATTGCTTACTTGTGTTTTTATTTATTTTTTAGCATGTTCTATTACTTGTTGTATTCATATATGTCATGTTTTACCGTGTCTATTTATGTTTTAGATGAGTTGTTTTCTTTTTATCATTTTGCCCATATTCATTTTTATATCATACTTTAGTTTGGTTTTCATGTCATGTTTGTTTATGTTAGTATGTGTTTTATGTTTTTAGGTTACATGTTAGTGTGCTTTTTTGGTCATGTATAAGGCCATGTTTTTATTTATTTATTTGTGTATGCAAATTATGTCATATGTTATGTACAAGGTATTAGTTTCTTTGTTAGCATGTTGTTTTGATTTGTGAAATTAACATCATAATACATTTATGTCATGCATATGTTACATTGTGTTTTTATTTTTAATATGTATGTATTCTTGAAGTATGTGTTTTTTATTTCCCACATGTTTTTTATTCATGCCTCGTTATTATTATAATTATGATGTGCTATGTTCGTGTTTTTATCATATTTGTTTAATTTTGTGATATCCATGTTTTTCATTATTTATTTTGTCTTTTACCATGTCAATGTGAATGCATGTTTCTAAATTATTTCTCTAAAGTTGCATAATGGAATATAAATTGTCAATGCGGTGCCCTTTTATCCGAGCGTAAACGGGGCCAATATCAGGCGTAGTGATGGTGGTTGGGCGTTTACTCTCGGATAACGGGGCCTTTAAAATTTACCGCACTTATAACCAAAATTTAAATTAATCGTTTACTCTCGAGCATGAGAGGCACGATCTGAGCATGGAATTAAAGAGTGTACAAGACGAGTACCAGAAGCTGCACTTTGAATTCAAGAATGTTGGTCTGGGTGACACCGCGGAAGAGTAGATCAATGGCATGATTCAGCTAAGGAACGGTTCAGAACGCTGGAAGCAGAAATGCAAGAATAGTAAGAATAAAGTCAGATCATTATCACAGAAGCTGGAAGAAGCTGAGAGCCAACGCGACATTCTCCAAAGTGAGTTGGAAAGCAGTCTGGCCATGGAAGATATCCTGAAATCAAGTCTGCAGCAGGAACGGAATGAATCACAAGCCTTTCAAATGGAAAACGTAGCACTCAAAGAACAGATAGCGAGGCTCGAGACTTCTTTACGTACCAGCGAGATCTGTGCTGAGGCAATGACCGTTAAGCTACAAAAGGCCGAGCAAACAATACGGGAGAAAGACTGGGACATGAAGATGGTTACGACTCAAGCCCGACAAGTAGCTCAACAGGTAGCAGATTTAACTGATGCAGCAGCGCCGATAAGCCAGAATATGGATCCAGCGTGGGACCGTGCAGGAAAGCTGACAAGATTATTGAATGAGGTCAAGACATTAGGTGCCAGGGCTCACCGCTATCTGTAAACCCCTAATGCCGGATGTAATGAAACCTTTTGGTCTAAATGAAAAATGTCATATAGGGACAAATCACTTGCGGAATCAATGCCTTATTGCATTCATGCATTGCATTTTCATCACGTCCTTTGCATTGTTTAATAATTTTATCATCCCGTGGCACTTCATTATTTAATGCTTGGGGTTCAATGGCAGAATTAGTTGGAAAATAGAACGAACTAAGGAGTCAAGGCTTGACCAGCTAGAAGAAAGAATCGAGAAAGAGCTGAAGAAGAAAGAAAAGATAAATGTTTTCAATACGAGGGAACTCTGCCTTGTCCCTGATTTGGTCATTCCTCCGAACTTCAAGGTTCCCAGATTTGCGCAGTATGATGGAACTAGCTGCCCGAAGATTCACTTAACCATGTTCTGTAGAAAAATGGAGGGATGCATGAAGAATGAAGAGTTGTTGATCCACCACTTCCACGATAGCTTGACGGGACCTGCAACAGTATGGTATAACCGTTTGAACAGAAACCAAGTTAGGTTATGGGGTGACCTCGCTAATGCCTTCTTGAGTCAATACAAATATGCTTTAGATTTAGCACCTTGTCGTCAGTTTCTTCAGAATGAGAAAATGAGACCAAATAAAAGCTTCAGGGAATATGCACTAAGGTGGCAATGTTTGGCGACCCAAGTCCAACCTCCTATAGCGGAAGAAGAGTTGACTCCCATGTTCCATGCAACGCTTCCCTCTTCTTTCTTCGATGTGATGTTGGAGAAATCGAGAAACAGATTTGAAGATTTTATGACGATTGGGGAGAGGATAGAATGTGCAATCAAAGAAGGAAAATTGGGGTCTAAGTCTAAGGATCGAATCGAAGATAAGATAGAGAAAGTCAGAGAGGTAAATGAGTGTCATCTCCAGGGTTCGCGTGGCCGCAAAAGAAGAAGACAGACTGACACATCGGGGTCATCAAGGAAAATTCCTCGGACGAGCGCAAATTTGGAAGTGTTCGGAACATCTATCTCAGACATTTGGCCTCATTTGGTAAGGGGTCACTATCTTGCTCCTAGGCCGATGAAGATAGAGAAAGTCAGAGAGGTAAATGAGTGTCATCTCCATAGTTTTGACTCGATAGCACATGCAAATTCCATATGGGGGACACCAGGGCATCCCACCAGAAAATGTAGACCTTTATTGGAGGAAATCAAGAAGCTGATCAATGATGGAACCGTGACACAAGAGCTGATCCAACAGTGGAAGACCAAGGATGAGGGGCAAGTCCGCATAGTGCTGAGGAAGCCAGAGATATCTCTACATTAGAAGGCTTCCCTGAAGTAATACAAGGAATCAACTTTACCACCTGTAGCCCACATGTGGTAGCGATCCTTTGTGAATGGGCATGTTTGTTGATTTTTATTCCAATGAAGAACGCGTTTCACTTAACATACAATGTTCTTGAAAGCACATAGATATATTTTCTCGCCGTTGTAGGACACTGGATATCAATTGCAAGATGTGACATTAGATAGATGTTTTGACAACGGTGGAGTGTAATCTTCCCTACCAGACTCTGGTCAGCAAAGCGAGATTACTACTATCTCGATGATGTTCAAGGACGAAAAAGCTCCAAATGTCAACCATGTAGAGTTGCTTGAAATTGAAACTCTAGGCATAATCTTCTAGGTAGTAAAGAAAAAAACAAGAGAAAAAAAGAGAAAGAAAGAAAAAGAAAATAATAATAAAAAGCACTCCTATGTTCGAAACCTGGTAATAGGCTTGTTCGGATAAGAGTGTGGGAATTTTGGGGCACTCCGCTGAAGCGATAAGGTGGAGATACATCATCCAATTCAAGAAACCTTAGCTTCATGAGTGATGGTAATATTTTCAAATCGTGACTATGCCAAGTAACTTGGGGCAATGTTGTTTGCTCCATCGTTGTCTTCAGGACAAAGGAATATGACGAATGGATTTCCTCAAATAATGATAAGAGCGTAAAAAATAAAAAATAAAAGAAGAAAAAAAAAAGAAATAGAGAAAATAAAGAAAAAAGGAAAAAGAAAAATGAAAAAAGGAGGAGAAAGGA
The DNA here is from genome assembly GCA_019671005.1 of Hibiscus mutabilis. Classification (NCBI taxonomy): domain Eukaryota; kingdom Viridiplantae; phylum Streptophyta; class Magnoliopsida; order Malvales; family Malvaceae; genus Hibiscus; species Hibiscus mutabilis. The sequence goes on from CM033727.1 coordinate 26,998,231, forward strand.
AGAGAAAAGAAAAGAGAGAAAAATAGATAATGGCATAGGTAAAATTAAAACTCGCACCGCCTAGAGCTCTATTCTTAGAGTAATATTTCTGCGCTCGAGTGGTCATACAAGCCCACCCTTTTTGGGGGCAGAGCAGGTAATGAGAATTGAGAAAGAGCAGTATTCTACAGCAACGCGGTAATTATGAGGATGAACCGAGTCACCAGGGAAGACTTCACATCCTTGAATTACTAAGTGGTTGAATCTAAGCCGCTCTTGCACTTGATATCCATAGCTCCTAATCTGTGATTTCAAGACCATGTATGTTAATCTAAATGATACCCTTCAGTGGAATACCAATCAACAAATTGACAAGTTAAAGCAACAAAGATTTCCATGTATTACTTCAAGGACAAGATCCAGAACACAGGGTTGCAGATATTATTGGAGCACCTAACCAGAAACGACCCCATAAGGCATAGAATGAAGATGATGACAAGAGCATATGGGTCAGATAGCTCAAGAACAAGAAGTGGGTTTCAGCCATGATGCCTTGGTTGGTTCAAGAAAATGAAGGATGAACTAGGACGAGAATGAGATTACAAAATACGGGGGATGATAAGAGGTAAACATCGAGTCTCGAAAGAATTAAAGCACAGAGATTGACAAATGGTTCCCGTCAAGAGGCAACAAGAAGATTGAGGTTAAGTTCAGAATATAGAAGCACTTTGATCACCCCGATGACGAAACTAACAAATACTCAGAATGTTGGGTCAAAGGAGTTGGGAGGTAGCCGAGCTCATGATCGAGTAGGGCAATGCAGAACAGGAAGAATGGTAAGAATCTCTCCACATGCATGATATATAGCTTGTTTGTGGCGCGGGTAGAGACCCCGAAGAAAAAGGCAAGTGCTCGTGCAAAAGAACAAGAGCGGGTACTCATTTAACAAAAATTGACAGAAATGAAGATCAAAACTGAGCATACTGCAAAAAAAGGAACGGAGAAATCTGAAGAATGACTTTTCAGGGCATGGGATTTTAAATATGTCTAAAAATAAAAAGAAAAAGAGAAAGAAAAGAAAAAGAGAAAGAAAAGAAAAAAGAAAGAAAGAAAAGAGAGTGAGAGAAAATGATGATAAAAAGAAAAGAAAGAAAGAAAAAGAAAGAAAAAGAAGAAAAAGATAAAAGAAAAAGAAAAAAAAAGAAAAAAGAAACAAGTAAAGGAAGAAGAAAAAGAAGAAGAAGAAAGCACGACATTGCATGCATAATATAGATAGAGGCATGTCAATTTTTCCTTGTTCCTAGACAGGTATTTGAAGAATTGTCAAAGAGTTTACCAAAGAAAAGAAAGATCGGCAGCCATAGCGGCGTGAGGCCCAGATGTTAAATCCTTCGGGTCATCGGTAAGTCCTTCGGGTATGATGTTAAGTCATTCGGGCCACCAGTAAGTCTTTCGAGCATGGTGATAAGTCCTTCGGGCCATCAATAAGTCCTTCGGGCATGATGCGACAGCATTAGTAGCGTGAGTCTAGAAAGATCGGCATCCATAGCGGCGTGAGGCCCAGATGTTAAATCCTTCAGGTCATCGGTAAGTTCTTCGGGCATGGTGTTAAGTCCTTCGGGCCACTAGTAAGTCTTTCGAGTATGGTGATAAGTCCTTCGGGCCATCAGTAAGTCCTTCGGGCATGATGCGGCAGCATTAGTAGTGTGAGTCCAGAAAGATCGGCAACCATAGCAGCATGAGGCCCAGATGTTAAATCTTTCGGGTCATCGGTAAGTCCTTCGGGCACGATGTTAAGTCCTTCGGGCCACCAGTAAGTCTTTCGAACATGGTGATAAGTCATTCGGGCCATGAATAAGTCCTTCGGGCATGAAGCGACAACCTTAGTAGCGTGGGTCCAAAGGAGTCAACAACCTCGTAAAAAAGGAAAAAGAAGAAAAGAAGAAAAAAAAGAAACATGGGAGAGGAAAAAGAAAGAAAAGAGAGAGAAGAGAAAAAAGAAGAGAAATGAGGAAAAAGAAAAAGAAAAAATAGAGAAAGAAAAAAAAAGAAAAAGAAAAAAGGAAAAAGAAGAAGAAGCAGAAAAATAAGAGAAAAAGAAAAAAAGTAGAAAAGAAGAGAAAAAGAAGAAAAAGAGAAAAAGGAAAAGGAAAAAGAAAAAGAACAGAGAAAGAAGGAAAAAGAAGAAACGGGGGAAAAAGAAGAAAAAGAAAAGGAGGAAAGAAGAATCGAAGACAAAGGTTATACAAAGGAGAAACCTACGTTTTCGAACCCCCAGTGAAAGGCTCCATATAGGAAGAGCCCTAACTCCAGAATCTCAAAAAAGAACCAAAGGTGAAGAAGTTCAATACAGGGAGAACTTACGAGCCTGAAGATTCGGTCGAGGAAAAGCGGAGAGTTCCAGAAGAACACGTGATTCTGAAGTCGTGAGCAGGGAAGTCGAATAAAAATGAGTGCTTTCGGTCTTTGCTTTGTTCTCGTTTCACAATAACAAGTAAAGAGGGGCAACTGTAATCACTCATTTTTATCCGGTTTGTAAATATGGTTAATATATTAGTATAATAATTAATGGGGAATTATTATTGCATGTATACATATTGCATTATATGTTTATGATTAGCGTACGCATAGTGTGTGTGATGTGTGCATGTATATTATAAGCTATGTATATGCATTAGTAATCAGTATGGTGTATGTGGTCACGTATGTTTGCATGTATATATTAATTGATGTGTGTATTCGTATTAATTATGTATGTGCTACATGAGAGTATCTGAATGTGTGTGCATGTGATATATATAGTTTGCATGTATGTTTGTATGTGTGTGTATGATTATTATTATCATCATTATTATTATTATTATTATTATTATTACTTTTGGGCTAATTTAAAATAAAATCCAAGAAAGTTTTATTAATAAAAAACCCATTAATTAACAGTCCAAGTCCATATAATATTACAAAAAAAACCCAAAAAATATAATATAGTTTACAAGGCCCAATTTTGGCTTGACCCAATATCTAAAAAACCCTAAAAACCCAGTCTAATAACCCTTCTTTTCCTTGCAACCGTCACCCTCCCAACCGTTAGATCAAGATTTGATCCAACGGTCCAGATGACACCAAGATGATCCAGCTGACGTGCGTGTAATTCACCCCCGGGACTGCTCGTCACGCGCGAGACCGTTCATTCTCCCTCTGCCACGTATCGAGATCAGATACAGCTTTGCTCATTCCAAGGCCAGATCTAAGCCGTTCATTCTCCATGCAATCACAGCCGTTGGATCAGATCTGATCCAACGGCCGTGAGTGAATCTGGCCGAAGACAATGTTGCCATACTCTCTCCACGCCGGCACCACTCCGTCGTACCACCAGCCCAACCACCAGACGTGCAAGAGAGGCAAAAAAATATATTATCAGCAACCAAATCTCAGAAATATATTTATTTTTAGATCCACCAAAAAGGAAAAAATATAGCATATATGTAATGAGATCTACCCTCTTTTGTACCGAGGTTTTTTTACTAGATAAAAAAAATACAAAAAGTTTCCCAGAAAAGGTAGCTTCTTTCTTTTTTGCATGTTCATTCGAACCTAAAAATAATATCAACTACATAAAAGAAAAAGGGAAAGAATATACCATTTCGGCTTCGGCCGGCCACCTTGTACGGTGGCCGAGGCTGGGACCGCCGATGAACTGTCCCCACACATCTATCTCTTTATCTTCTCCTTTACCCCACCGTCCTTCAAACTTTCAAAGGTTTTCTTTTTGTTTCGTTTTTGTAGATCTAGGGCAAAATACTCATTTTCTTAAAAGTTTGGGTTCGAATCTGAGCTTAGAAATAAATGAAGGTCGTTTTGAGGTTTTTTGGGTTTCGCCACCGCCGGCGAACGGCGGTCGACGGTGACCAACGGCGGACGACACGGCTGTGGATGACGGTTTCTGGATTTTGAGAGAGCCGGCTTCAAGGTTATTAAAATAGGGAGAGGATTTGTTTTACAAAACAAAATTTTCAAATGGCAAAATCCTTAAACCAAGTCTAATAATGTCTATTTATAGACTTTTTATTTTTAAAAAATGGTAAAATTACAACATAAAAAGTTATGCGTTTTTCAATTTTTCAAACCGAGCCTGCCCCTTAGGTTATTCACAATCCTGGTCCCTCGTAGTTTTTAAAATCTTTCGTTTTCGTCCCTTAATCAAATGAAATCAATTTTCAAATGGTCAAATTACGCCCCAAGGACTTCCGCATTTTTGAAATTTTCATTTCAAGCGTGCCGCATGGGTATTTTACAACACCGGTCCTTTTAAGTTTCATTAGGCTTGTAATCACGTCCTTAAATCGAGTTTTATTTCCTTTTAATTTTTGTCTTTCTGTTTTATTTCTTAGCGTTTCGGTCCTTGTTTTTGTGTTCTAAATATTCATTGCCTACTTGTGTTTTTATTTGTTTTTTAGCATGTTCTATTACTTGTTGTATTCATATATGTCATGTTTTACCGTGTCTATTTATGTTTTAGATGGGTTGTTTTCTTTTTATCATTTTGCCCATATTCTTTTTTATATCATACTTTAGTTTGGTTTTCATGGCATGTTTGTTTATGTTAGTATGTGTTTTATGTTTTTAGGTTACATGTTAGTGTGCTTTTTTGGTCATGTATAAGGCCATGTTTTTATTTATTTAGTTGTATATGCAAATTATGTCATATGTTATGTACTAGGTATTAGTTTCTTTGTTAGCATGTTGTTTTGATTTGTGAAATTAACATCATAATACATTTATGTCATGCATATGTTACATTGTGTTTTTATTTTTAATATGTATGTATTCTTGAAGTATGTGTTTTTTATTTCCCATATGTTTTTTATTCATGCCTCGTTATTATTATAATTATGATGTGCTATGTTCGTGTTTTTATCATATTTGTTTAATTTTGTGATATCCATGTTTTTCATGATTTATTTTGTCTTTTACCATGTCAATGCGAATGCATGTTTCCAAATTATTTCTCTAAAGTTGCATAATGGAATATAAATTGTCAATGTGGTGCCCTTTTATCCGAGCGTAAACGGGGCCAGTATCAGGCGTAGTGATGGTGGTTGGGCATTTACTCTCAGATAACGGGGCCTTTAAAATTTACCCGCACTTATAACCAAATTTTAAATTAATCGTCACTCTAATCCGAAAAGTCTAATATTAATAAAGCAATAATTATTAAAGTGCCAATTTTGGGCGGTGTGGGGGTGCTAATCCTTCCCTATCCGTAACCGACTCACAAACCCAAAGTTTTCAAAATCTCAGGTTTTGATGGTGTCCGGCCTACCTAAGTGGCCGGTGGCGACTCCAATTTCTAAATAAAATGCGGTTTTTTAAAAACCACACGGAATAAACATTTTATATCCAAAAAACCACAAACACCTTGAAAACCCATTTTTTTAGCGAACAGGGACATCGCTACAGCCTACATAACTTATCAAGAATTAACATAATTGCCTTTACAGATATTGCATCAGTCAAGCTCCAAGCGCAAGGCGCACTTGCGGGAAGTAATTTCGATTTTAGCAACAATGATGAAGAAACTGAAAAGTAGGGATCCGTGGCAAGTTTCATTCTCAGAAAAAGAGAAGAGCAACGCTCTCGAAGAGGAAGACAATGACCCTATTGTAGTTTGGCAATAATAGTAGGATTTACTGTAAAGAAGATTCTGGTGGATGCAAGTAGTGCAGTGGAAGTGTTGAGCTAGAACACATTTAGTCATATGGGTATTCTGACTTCGGAACTAAAGTCAGCCAGCCTAGTATATGGGTTCAACAATTATCCTATCGAAGTGAAGAGCTCTATCTGACTTACTGTGACATTGGAAGACGGCGATAACAAAGTCACATAGGTTGATAACTTTCTAGTTATCGATAATTCGTCAGCGATCAACGCTATATTTGAGAGGCCTTTGATGATAAAAGTTAGAATAATGTTAGCTCATTTCTGCCTGCAAGTCAAATTCCCTACACCCACAAGAGATGGCTTTATGCAAGCTGAATAGAAGACAAAAAGACAGTGCCACATCCTCTCTCTATAGCTAGTGCAGAAGCAAGGGGATTGTGATGGCGCTACAAAAGAGGCCCTACCCCAATAGAAAGGACTCGAGTTCAACATCTTAAGCAAAATCGCAATGACTATTGATAACCTAGATTTCGAAGAGGGGTTGAACGACCAGGATAGAAGGGAGTTGATGAAGTTGTTGTAAGGCAACAAGAAAATTGTCATACTTGGTACCCCATTCAAGGTCTGTTCCTCCACCCCCCATCTTTTTACCTTTGTTACTGGTTTCCTTTTGATTCACTCATGCATAGTGAAGCATCGTATGCCCATATTTTGTAATAGTGCACTTTTTGTACATAACAAGCTCAAGAAAACGTAGATTTCCAGGAAGTCTCCCCAATAGTTGTACATCGCCACTTTCAAGAAGTATGCATAAAGGAATTAGCTCAACGATCGCCATTTCCAAAGCAAGTGAGCTAAAAATAAACAAAGGGTCGTCTAAACGTCTGCCACTTTCAAGAAGTATGCATAAAGGAATCAGCTCAATGATCGCCACTTCCAAAGCAAGCGAGCTAATAATAAACAAAAGGTCGTATGAGCGTCTACCACTTTCAAGAAGTTTGCATAAAGGAATCAGCTCAACGATCGCCGCTTCCAAAGCAAGCGGGCTACAAATAAACAAAGGGTCATCTGAGCGTCCGCCACCTTCAAGAAGTATGCATAAAGGAATCAGCTCAACGATCAAAGCTTCTAAAGCAAGCGAACTAAAAATAAACAGGGTCATACTATCCGTATACGGGAAAAAGATAAACACAACATTCCCAATCTAAAGCACAACACGAAGCCACTTTTAAGAAGTATGCATAAAGGAATCAGCTCAACGATTGCCGCTTCCAAAGCAAGCGAGCTGAAAATAAACAAAGGGTCTTCTGAGCATCCGCCACTTTCAAGAAGTGTGCATAAAGGAATCAGCTCAACGATCGCTGCTTTCAAAGCAAACGAGCTAAAAATAAAACAAAGGGTCATATAAGCATTCGCCACTTTCAAGAAGTGTACATAAAGGAATCAGATCAACGATCGCCGCTTCCAAAGCAAACGAGCTAAAAATAAATAAAGGGTCGTATGAGCGTTTGCCTCTTTCAAGAAGTGTGCATAAAGGAATCAGCTCAATGAGTGCTGCTTCCAAAGCAAGCGAGCTAAAAATAAATAGGGTTATACTATCTGTATACGGGAAAAAGATAAACACAACATTCTCAATCTAAAGCACAACACAAAGCCAACATTAAGAGGTACATGGCCCAAAAAAAAGCACTCCTATACAGTACTCAAAGAAAATAATCACGATAGAACATACATATGCACGAACAAAAATTTCGTACATTATTTGAGATAAGTAGGAGTTTACCCACCAAAAATTAATACAATACGTGAACAAGCAAAATCAAATTGTCATAGTACTTGAAGATTCTTCTAGATGAGCTTAAAACTAGGGAGGACCAGAAACCAGGGGCAAGTCCTACCCTTGAGATAAAATGGGTTCTTTAAGGAAGTAGGCAGAGCGCATGGAGATGACAGACATCCCACCTAGCCCCCCTTCTAGACCGCCTCAACATTAACCCGATGTAAACTGTTTACTACCACAGCTGCTAACACAACAAGCAGGAACCGTGATTTTATATACATAGGAAAGCGGCAAATGCATATCATATCCACAATAATAATGCAACCTACACTCGCCGCAACCTAATGTGTTTCCAAACACCGACGAGCAGGAAAGTTTGGAGAACCTTGTTCTCAAGATATTCCAAATACGGTGTCCATCTGCATCCTTCACCATCAATGGCCACTCATAGCTTTCTGAATCTATTATCTGTCGATACAAATAACATAAACATTGAATAATCTCGCCTGGATCTAAAAACAGAGTTTTGGCATACCGCGCGACATAACAAACATGTTTGTTCCCCTCATCTCCCTTACGAACACACGAGCTAAGTTATACAATAGAACAACAACGAAAGAAGAAAGTAAATCACTCGCAAGTCAACTCGTAAAAACTCAAACCTAAGGGAGTCCCATTTATAGCAAAGATTAAAAACACATAGATCCAACTTTCCAAATTCTAATATGAACAATTGATAGGCCAGTATTCAATTCCTAGATCCGCAAATCTTGAGAAAAAGGCTCAAATCACGCAACCTTCAAGCTTCTAATCAATAAATGCATAGATAGGCACTTGGACCTGTCATAACCAATCAAAAGCCTTCCCCTTTCAATCTGTCTCGAATTGTCAAATCACTATCAAAAGAGCCAATAGACGTAAAGCACAAATGCGTAAGTCTCAAGGGAAGATAATTATGACCAAAGCAACACAGTCAATAAAGCATTAATATTGTAGGTTAAATTATAGTAATAAAAGATCGTGCACATCAAAAACAAACAACCTTCACTATACGACTCTTCATCCCCTGAATGACGATTTTAAATACAACCAAAACATTGCAACCAACGAGGGTAGCAAATACGGACAACAATAATCAAGGATATCACACCTAGGGGAAAAAGCCCTAGTCCACCCCATCCTAAATGTTAAAATACCTTCCACAAAGCCTTTTGAAAGCTAGACCTCTTTAGTCCAAAATAAATATGTGAACATAAAAGAGGGTACCATAAATATCTACTTATGCTAAAAATAGAAGTACATATCAAAGTCCCTTGTATAAGACGATACAAGAACAATTCACCATTTATACGTATCACAACCTTTTAGTGTTGAAAGCAGATATACACAACCAAATTTCTCATTAACATATGATTCAAAAGGGAGCAAAGCCCACAAATTTCTTATTAACTAGAGGGTAAGAGTCCACCCTACCAAAGTACATGTGTAATGATAATAAAAAATATACATTATTAACATACCAAGTACAATACAAAGCCACAAATACAAAACAAGTTAGAAGAAACAAGCCTCATCTCTCCAACATCTTTGGCTTGAGCGCATTTAAAAATCACCATGGCGTTTAAAGGAATGAACATCCACCTTGATAATCAAAGAGGAACGAGATAACTCATTCAAGGAACGAGAGAATAGCGTGCTTCTCAGTTTTTCAGGCAGAGTGTATGGAGATGGTAGAAGTTTGTCCCATTTTTGACTTCAAAACTTTTTCTCTACACCAAGAAGAAAACGGTCAAATCCCAACACAAATCAACTGCCTAAGCAATATGCCCCTGACTCGACCGCCTCCCTCTACTAACATAAATGGCTAATTACAGCCTTCCGAACACTACCGCTTGCTGATACAAACAATTCAAACTGCAACACTAGCACTCCCTCAAGATCTATCAAACGTAATTTCTAAAAGCCATTTTTCTTCACCAACCATATTTTCTCTTCCTACTACTAAAGTGACACCAAAAAAATCGTAAAAACAAACTGCATCAGAAAAGAGCGGGCCACTCATAACTTAGGTTATGAAGATGCATACCCAAGGGCACCCTATTTATAGTAGCAAATGGGCATACCAAACGATGACATTTCACATGCCTATATGAAGGGCCACCGATACCAATATTAAATCCCCAAACCATAAAATCTTGAAGTAAAAAAGTTAAAACTACTGACTTTCAGAATCCTAGTCAAAAATTGCAAAGGGTGCATATATTCAACATTGTCAATCAGATACTTTCTCTTTCATCAAGCCTTCTCTGAAGTGTCTAAATTACCGCAAATCAAGCCAATAAAGGGGCAAAAGCTACATGCCATGTCTGCATTTGTGAAAAAGTAACAAGCGTCTACCTTATCCCACACAACAACATGCACTGTCAATCCTCTACATCATTATCAAAGCCTCTCACATATGCTAAAGTTCAAAGGAACACGCCAGTAAATATGCTACACATGGTATTATAAGAATGCTAACATCGTAACCGAGCCCACCCAAGCGGTAAGAGCTAGTTCGCTGTGTCAGCACAACCTAACAAGACAAATTAGATCACAATAAAAGTACAATCGTGTATCCCAAGTTAGATAACTCCTCCCCACATAAATTCACTAACTCCCAAAGCTAACAAAAAGGATACAAAATAATGTATTACAAACTGCAAAAGTACAACTCTAGATTACTCAATTCACTCTCGTGATTCAAGTACAATAGAAAATTTAGAGCCCATGAAAAGTAAAGCCAAAAACAACTTGCATAAAATGGCAAAATAACCAAAACAACACTCAAAAATATGTTTTTCTTCATACAATAAGGAAAGGAATGAAACAACAAAAACATTTATACATCCCTACTATAATCACCCAAAACACCGTCACCATCTATTTTATCTACAGAATTCAGACTAGAGGTGGAAGAGGCCATAATATTTCTATACTTTGTAACAAAGCTCTCCCATGAGGGCCCACAAAGATTTCTCAAATCAAAATATGTGGCTACCTCACAAAGAGTGCCAAAATCCATACCTCTAACATCAAGCAGGCCTCACAATAGTTGGAAACTAAGAATAGTGGTATCTCGAGACCTTTCCATCACTTCGACTATAAAGGCAAAGGTGGTGTCAGCGGCTGCCTTAACTTTATCCACCATAACAACATCATGGGTAGATTCTAGCATCATAATCTCATTCTTGTGTGATTCCCTAAGCTTTGTCAAATTCCTAGTTAAAGTCGCAAAGCTTTCATCTGTTGTGCTCTCCACTTGCTCCAGATTTTCTTTAAGACTTTGAATCTCAGTCTTAAAACTCTCCTCTATAGCCTCAAATAGCTAATCTTTAATCTTAAGCCACGATCAACCTCAATTTTTCTTTCAGCAATTTCCTTCGCATGCTTTCTGTGCAAGTCCCCAACCCGCGCCCAAACATCCACCTCATGTTTGTTCTACAACTCTTTTAATCTAGCCACATACTCTTTCAACTGCGAACATAACTTCGTATTCTCCCTAACCAGAGAAGTATAATCTTCCACATGCGAACACAATTTAGCATTTTCCTCAATAAACACTTTTGTGTTCCTCTCCATGTTAAGTTGAACACAACCAAGTTCCTAGAGAAGACACCAACCCCCTCAACAGTCCTCCTAATATTAGAACAAGGCGGAGAAGCACCAAGACTGTTGAAATTTAGCTCAAATAATCTCCTAGAGGCAGATTCATGGTGGAACCAAGTCTCTATTTTGGCACTTCCCTCCAAGGAAAAAAAAGTTCCAAGGAGTGAGAGTTTCGTTGCCTTTTCCTAGAGAAACATCAGCGGACAAAGGTACCAAAAGAGTCATCGCAATACCCGAAATAGATGTAGGCTCAACAAGTAGAACCCCAAGATACACATCTTTAGCGAAACAATGAGCGACAATAGAATCAGTAGCTATTATTCCTACAAATAAGTACAAAAAAATCCTTATCACAAGACGAACAGTAAAACTACCAAACTCAAAATAACAATAACACATTACTTAAAATACCTAAGGATGCACAAACAAAAGATGGACCAGTACCTAAATTGGCAGAAATGACACTCTAGAAGTGCCACCCGCATCAACGTAAGATGAGCTACGAAGGGAGAGAGAAACAGAAATAGTGTCATATTTCAACTCAGGCAAAATTTTGGTAATCCCAACACCAACCATTGGCCTCTTTTCTAGCATTTTTTCTTCGACACCTAAGGAGCATCTCTTTGAACCATAAGCCCTCATTCGCCTTGCCACACTTTCTCACATCGCCTCTACAACATCTGCTGATACTCCTACAAAGGCATGCTGGTTAGACGGGGAAGTCTTCAGATAAGGAATAACAGGCACCGTCTGTTAGGGACATCGCCGCGCTAGCTATAGTTAAGGGATAGGGAGAACTCATGTCCCCGCTGCTAATAGCATTCGAAGATGCCATTTTTGCAGGCTCTCACAAACCTAACAAGTCGCCACTAGTCACAAAGAGCGACGTATTCATTTTATCACCAATAACCCACAGAGGAGAAACCGTTACCCCTATGAAACATATATAAAATGTGAGAAGAAGTCAACGAGCCACAACACATATATATAAACATAAATAATTCATTCTAGCTCAGGACTAAGATAAAAATTACCCATATCTATTCTCCTCTTAGACCTGCGTTCCACATACACACAACCTTCTTCTTCTACTGAACTAGACGTAACGGGGGAATTCGAAATCACCCATTTCTTTCGCCCTTGCCTTGATCAGAGCCGGATGCAATCATATCAATACAATCCTTTAAGGTGATAAGACCAGATTCTTCATAAACCTTATACGAGGGCACACTTTCTTTGTCATATTTCCCAAAAAGAGAACCAGCGCCAATATATTCAGAAAAGAAAAAATTCAGTTCATTTTCTTTACCCAAAAGAATCTCAGCAACCTGCTCATTTCCCTATTTACCAAAAGGCCAAGATTCTGCATAAGAAGCCACATTCGCCAAGGAACCCTATAGAAAAACATCCAAATCTTATTCATCCTAACCGTTAGGGTTTTTCTCCTTCAAGCAATACAACCAAATCTTTCTAAGAGTACATACCCCCAAAACAAGAGAGCACGTCATTTTCTAACCTCTTTAGAAGCTTCAATTTAACGGGTGACAATTTCACCACATCATGATGTGCAACCCTATCTTCCTCTAGTCGATGGCATACAATGGGAAACAGAAATTTCCCAAAATAACACTCCACCTTGAAAATTTTCATCCTCTCTAGAAGACGACCTTCAGCATGGTGCCTTGTTACTAGTGTTCCCCCCGATGACCAATGGTCACCAAACCCCTCACAATCTCGTTATAATTGAACATTACATCATAAAAGTAGCGAAACACACCAATAGAAAGCTCATCTCTGTGAATCTTGCAATTCAAGAAATATGCCACTAAAATTCCCCAGCTAGTCCCGCTCAACTAACCTGGCGCCAAATCAAACCAATTCAACCACTTCACAAGGAAAGGATGCAGTGGCAAATGAAACCCATCCTCAAAAGCACAAAGAAGAACCAGGCACCATGACCTCCCTTCTTTTGGGCATGCACTCAAACGAAATATTCCCCTCAGCACACTAAATTGATAGTGAAAATGATTAACGACGAGAAGACCTCGACACTCCAGTAGCTTCAGTAACTCATCCGGATCAAAAGTGCAAGGATACTCACCACTTGCTATAACGAACGAGCCAGCCATTAGCACCAAAAAGCAATCTATATTCAAAGATCCAAAGATTCAAATATGCCAACAAATCGAATAAAATAATGACCCAACAAGTACTAACATGGTTTATTTATAATCAGGGATCATATCTTCTTTGACACGCTCTGCGAATAGCAAGGTTCCTTGAACGACACTTCGAATGCAACAATTCATCTTTAGAAGAAAATCAAAATGAGTTACTACAAAAAATTATTACCTAACGCTTCGTATAAATATTGTAGCCCTTATAAGGAGCGGACCGCCAACCAAATTTGAAAGTCTTTTGCCACAAAAGCTCTTACCCAAAAAGAGCCATCTGTACACCCTTCAGGCTTGCTAAGGTCACTTTATAACCTTCCATCACCTGGGGGCAATTGTTAGTACCTATAAACATGTACTGCCACATGCCGAAACCAGAGCAAGCAAGACTACGGACGATGTAACATAAGGAACACCAGGCGACGAGCGTAACAACACATACGGACCGCAATACACAGTTACCCGTGAACTGTGAGAGACCCTTCGCAATCCATGGCGAACGGACAAGGCTACTTGTGACATCATGCCTCATCCAACGGTTATATTCTTACACACGTGCCCGCCGCGGATAACGAGGAAAATCTAGGACATCAAGTCATAGCCAGTCCAATCAACATGCCATGACAACCCTATCATGACATTTGTCTGAGTTGTATAAAACTGGGCTTGCAATAAGAGAGAACCAAGATCCTCAACTCCAACACCAGAACTATCCAAAGAACGAGAACAACCATCTCGATCTCCATCGGACAACCGTCTCCAACCCTTGTTCATTTTGACAATCAACAAGTTTATACCCACAAGCCACAAAATAGTTTGATAAATATATACAAGTTAATAATGGTTAACCTAGGCGAACCGCATGGCTGATGTAATGGCTAAGATGGCTCGGGATGGTTCGAGTGTTTCCTTTAGTGAAAATGGGTTTGTTACACGGGCATTCTCTGCTCCTCTGGATATGGTTCTTTCTTTCTTGCATGATGATTTGTTGTCATCTATGGCTATATGATAAATTGTCTAGGTTATATTCGGACGATCTGTTAATTTCTGTAATTATTATCAGGTGTACTCTTTTCCTCTAATTTAGGTTAGGGAGGTTTTTAACGAGGCACCTGATAATAGTGTTTTCTTCTCCATTTATAGAAAAATAACGGTTAACCTATAGGTTAACCATCTGTCAAAATTTGTAATTGTAACTGTAACCATTTTATCTTAATGGTTTGGTTAATTAACCTAACGATTATACCGGTTAAAGGTTATGGTTAATTATACACACCCCTAATAAGTAGAGGTTTTATATGTAATAAATTTTAGTGAATAAATCTATATACCAAATGATACATTTTTTTAATATAGTAGAGAGATATTTAAACTTTATATGAAGTTGTCATGATTTGGACCTAATAAAAGAATCTTATATCAAACCATATGTACATTAAAAACCATTGAAAGCAAATACGAACAATAAATTTTTTTAGTAAATTTAATTTGTTAGCAGGTGGGGTTACATAGTTCATTGGTAATATATTAAAGCGTCTAGATTGATAGAAGTAAAGGAATACTATTGAAGATTATTGGATTACTATGAATGATGAGCTTCAGATTCAAAAGAAGGTTCGACTATCGGTGTGACTTTAGGTTTTCCTTTTCATTGTATTATTTGTTTAGATTTTTGGTGGACATAGCCCCTAATTTCCTTTCTTTGTGTGGTTGCATGTTATAGTTGTATCTTCTTTTGTTTCAATACAATTCAGTATCGTTTCAAGATAAAAAAAAATGTATGCATTAATAATAATAATAATTGTTGATTAGATTAATAAAACGTAGGTTAAAAACAAATATGAGCAAATTTGGTCAGATGACCAAGTTGCTCATCTTTGTTCCCTCATTTCCCTTAGGTCATGAGCTCTAAACCTACCAGGAGCACCCCTTCCTAAAGTCTCCCATTTCCTTCCCGTCTAAGTAGGATTAGGATTAAGATTATCAGACAAAAGTTAAAAACAAATATAAATAATTAAACATTTTAAAGTTAAATTTTGTGGCAGCAATCCCTTTTTACATATGTTTTTGTTTAGTATAATAACCTATTTTTTATAAACACTAATATTTAATTCTTTAGTTGACTAATTCGGATCGACTATTGTAGAGGCTCATCATGAGAGCGACTTTTTTCTACCCAATTTACTTCATTCACAACTCCAAAGTTCAAACCCTTAACCTTAAATGATAGTTTGTCGGTAATAATATCCTGATATATATTTCCTTAATCCTAATGCTTTCACATATAAAATCAAACATCCTTGTACATATTCATAAAAGAAAATCAATCGAAAAACAGTATCTTTCAAATTCTATATTCTCTAAACACAAAATCAAAACAACAAAAAGAAGGGCAGACAACCCATGAATCAATTACATTGGGGGATCCTTACAATAATAAGTGCAATAACAAACGTTGTCTCTGCAACATCCCAAGCCAGCAGGTTCCTTATAACATTCTTCCATGCATCTGTGAAATCCGCAAGAGTTTGTCTCAATAACCTTATGACAGGTATGTTCGGGGATCCTGGCCGCATACGCTCCATGTTTAACCAACTCAGGACAAAATCCAGTTGCTGTTGGTTTAAACAAAACAAACATAAAATAAGAGAAATGCAAATGAATTTTCAGCATTGTCAGTTCGGAACTTCGGATATGAATATAGATGGGATCTCGAAATATATGAAAAGCGGAACCTTAAAATTTTGAGATGTTCATGTTGGATGTATATCCGTATCCGGAACATCCTGATCTGAGTAACTTGGGCTTAGATGAACTCTAGAAAACCAGAAATCTTCTTTTGAGTCTTAAAATATTTGGCACCGCTTTAAAGAATAATTGAGATACCAAAATTTTCTGATACCAAAAGATTAATTTTTTTGACTCCGTTCTTACTTGGATGCATTCTCAATTGCATCACAGATATCACGATTGCAAATGTAATAAATGTTATGATTAGTGAATATCAACAACAAAAGCACTAAAACCATAACTATAACATCACATTGCAACGGTTGTTTAAGAGAGAAGCAAAACCTGAGGCAAGGAGCAAAAGAGAGTAGAACGTCCAGGATATCCTCATCTTTAATCTTCCTGGTGGCCCGGAGAGACTCCAATTTTATGCTTTTGTAAGAGAGATTTGGGAGTGCCCTCAAGGCACTAGTTTGGTATATATATATATATTGGCAAAGGTTCTTTGAATAAAGATGGTCAAGATTACGTTAAGAAAAATATAACACCAATCATTACTGAAAGTGTTCATTCAAAGAAGGAATAAATAGGGTGTGTCCACTTTCTGTAGTACTTGTGACAAGCTTCTTACTTTCAGCACATATTCTTTACTTTGTTAGTACTTCTCAAGACTGCCATTTGGCATATTCAAAACTTTCCTATCTTTTTACTTGCCTAAGTTTATGCAAGTTTTCAAGAGCTCTTCCTTTTGAATTTGTGCTTGGTTACTCTCTAGAAATGCATTTTCAGCTCTTGTCAATTGTGAAACCCAAACACATTGGTTGAAAGCGTGATTGTTCTCCAATTGGCTTAAGCGGTCATTCCTCACCTGCTTCCACAACCGAAAACAGTTGATTTTCACCACCCTTCGCCGGTGAAGTTCAAGGGCAACGTCGCAGTTACCCTCACCAGTTCTGATCATATTGTGTCACAGGAAGCTACTATGGTACGAATAATTTGGTTTAGTTTCCAATGAGGTTTATGTTGAAATTGGTTATAGGCACGACAAATTTAGAGCGTGTTATAGAATGTGAAGTAGCATTTTTATTGACTGCCAACCGTCGTCCAAGAGGTTACATCTACTTCACCAGGATTACATGACAGGGTTCCCTGATTACGTTAAACAAACATCGGCAACACGCACAAACAAGGTTCACAGCTTGTTATCAAGCTCCCAGCAAATCATAGAGGAGGGTTTAGGGACAAAACTAACTTTTTGGAAAAAATTTGCAACATGAAAACAATGCAAAAACAAAAACATAGACTTAGCACGGTAAACCATAAACTCTAAAACGATTAATGAAATTAAAATCTCTGGAGAAGCAGTAGCTCTTCAAAGTATACTAACAAAAACAGCACATCGAAATATTGAATTCGGTTCACTCAAGTTTTTTTCCAAAACGAACTCCAAAACAAGACAAAAAACAGAGTAGATCTAGTAACCACCCTTGAGATCATTAACAACATCATATGGGATGGGGGTAACAGTTTCAAGCGTAGCACCCTCCACCATGAAACCGGGTTTAGGGCCCTCTGGCTGCCTCTTAGTGCTAATGATCTCACCCTTTGCTTTGGCCTCTGCCTTTAGTTGATCGTTCTTCACCTTCCTGAGCTTGAATTCTTCAGTGCACCTTGAAGGCTGAAGGTGTTCAACCCGCACCTGTATCCTCTTCCTGATAATCCTGTTTCCCACCTGAGATTCACGAGCATATTAACACAAATTACAAAGTTTCCATATTAAATGGATGAATCATGAAATGATCACAAGAGAGAAAGGCAGGAGCTTAAAATATCAGCCAGACAATAATATCAAACAAACTGTACCACAAGAGTGCTTTGAATACAATAGAACTACAATAATGAATAATTTACACGGATTCTTCATTCTACATAAAATAAACGCATTTAACATTTGAAACTCATAAAGGTAGAACAGATGCTAAATAGATGACAAACCTTATATGCTGCCACAATGGAGCTCATTCTAGATAACAATAATGAATAATTTACAGGTATAACTTGATCTCGTTCAAAAGTGTTGATTTTGATTATTTTAATCAAAGACCAACACCAAATATCTCCCGAAATTACAATATTTAAACAAGCAAATCTAATCTTATAAAAGAGGACCTAACATATCTACACCGGATACCAAAAGCACACACATAGAACAGTACAATACATGTTAACAAACAACTATAATCGGATTCCCAGAAGAATCAATTAGATTATGTTTCTAAATATACAAAATATCCATTTTCTAACGGAACAAAAACATTAGTAATCAACATTTAAAAAACATGAAGTTAAACAGAGATTCAAAGAAAGAGAGAATAATTCAAATAATACAAGCAAAGTGATATGGAAACCCCAAAGCATCATACACTACAACACAATAAAACAGAAACCCAGAAATAAATGAACTTCATTTCCCAATATAAAGAAATAAATAGACATTTAAAAACAAAAAATCCGTTGATATACCTGCTTGTTGACTTCAACGCCGATGGCGCGTTTTGTGACATTCCAAACCCGACCAGTGCGGCCGTGGTTGAACTTGTGAGGCATACCCTTATGAACGGCGCCGTTAACCTTGACGTCGACATGGTCACCGATCTTGTAGGTCCTGAGGTAAGTCGTCAAGGGAATGTAACCCTTCTTCCTGAAGGGTCTGGAGAACGAATCCCTTGTTCGAGCGCGGACACCGTGACCGGCAGGCATCTTTTCTCTTTCAGATTTTCTTTTTCCTCTTGCTCACTTGAAGAGAGAGTGTGGCGATGAGCTTCACCTCCCTTCAAAACCCTAATTCTGATCATTTTATAGCCACATCTTAGGGTTCCTTTCCTTTTTTCCGGTTCGTTTTTAGGTTCGGAATGGGCTTTGGTTCTTATGTGGGTTTTCCTTTTCAGGGGCATCCAACTTCTAAGTCCGTGTAGAATGCCGGCCGGTTTAAACTTGTTTTAGAAGAAGATCGAAGGACGAAAAGTGGGCTGCCTCAAACAAATATTTTATATTTTTTTCAAGGCCTCAAAATTTATTATTGAGTTCAATAGTATTCCAATGCGAATTTTATTTTGTATTTTATATTTCATATAATAATGATTTCAACTGTGGTATGACTAGCTATTAAAAAAGGCGTTGTGTGACTAATCATTCGTTGGTATTTTTTAACGTATTTTTTATTTCATACGATAATGATTTCATGCAACGGGGATTGCTGACCAATACCGAGCGCGAGAGGAGGCATTTAATAACAGTGGGTTTGTGCCATAATGAAGACGAAGATATCGACCACATTCTTCGTCGATGTCCACGAGCCTTTTCCACTTGGAGTCGGTTAGTCTCTCTGGATTTTGAATTTATGTCGATTAATTTTCAGAAATGGCTGGTAGCAAATCTAAGAAGCACAACTAGCTATGGAGCGAATGTTGATAAATGGCAAGTACGCTTCACAGTGCTCTGTTGGCAGTTTTGGAAGATGCGTTGTAGCATGCTATTCGATGCAAAATTTTTGGAAAAGGAAGATTTCATTATACATTGTGCCCGTCTAATCGAGGAGTACACTGCATGTCGTAATAATAATGCACCAAAGAGAATGTCATTGAACGTTACTGCCTTGGGTTGGCAGAATTCGGAATTGGGCTGGATTAAAGCTAATGTCGATGGCGCCGTTAACTCTATGGATGTTTTACTTGCAGCTGGTGGTGTCTTACGTGACGAGCATGGAGAGTGGATCTTTGGGCTCTCCCAGAGTATTGAAAATTGTTCGGTACTGCTTGCTCAGTTATGGGTGATCCATGCTATACTTCATCACTTTGGAATCTTGGTTTTCGACGAGCAGTGGTGGAATCCGACAATATGGAGGCCGTACGTATCCTTCACCGTTGTTCAAGTGCTTTATCAGACCATGCCCTAGTGATATCAATCCGTCAATTGCTAAGCTGTGCATGGGACATAGAGATCAGACATATAAGTCGAATGGCCAACAGTGTAGCCGATGGACTGGCCCGTCTATGCCGAGGAACACCAGTTGGAGTCATGACGTTCCAAGAATCCCATTGGAGGTAGCTGCATCGATGTTGGAGGACCAGGGTGGAATATCCTAATATTTTATATGTAGTTTCAGTATTACCACAAAGAGCAAGGAAGTAATTATATTTTCAAAGAAAATATCAAAATTCGAACATTTATAAGAGAAAATAATATAAACATCTTTAACTACTCGGTCAATTAATGAATATTAGATAATATTAAATGCTTAAACATATTTGATATTATGTCTTCGTATATATTATATTAATAATATAATAAGAATGAAACTAATCGTTTACTTCTTACTGAGAGCATACGCGATGAAAAGATTAGTTATTGCTATTAGCGGTAGATACTTTGGTTAAAAAATATATACAATAGAAGTAAATTCAGTCAACTCATGCATTAACATTTTGAATGAATACGATATTGTTTTAGATTATTTGAGAACACTTTATATTAATGACCGAAAACATTATCAATTTATAGACACATCTGCTAAAAATAATGATGACAGAAGATAGACATAATATTCGATTTAGTTCTTATACTTGTTTTCTTTCTTTTTTTCTGCAACTATTTTTTACTTAAATTAAAATGTGCGTTTCAATTTACCTAGAAAAAGGTAATGGTGCCAGGAAAAAAAACCAGAACATTCGGATAATAAGAACGTAACTCATGACATTAAGGTTTTGATAAAAAAAAAAAAACTCATGATATGCAGGTAAATAAGTGCGATGTATTATTATTGGATGACATTGTTACATATTATTTTAAAGGCATACATATAATATTAACCCTAACGTTTATATTTTTTTATTTTGAGAATAAATTTAGTCTTAAATTTATATTTTTTTTATCAAATTACTCGTTTTTTAATTAAAATGTAAATTATACCGTTAAATAATTAAAGATTTTGACATAACACATACATGTAAAATAAATTTTAAATGACATGACATATAATCTATTACATGCTTACAAATGAAATATAATTTTATTTTAATTTAAATGATAAGAAATAATTAAAATTCAAATAAAAAACTAAAAATAGGAAAAAAACATGGGAAAGAATTCCCTTTGTAGAATCTATAACCCTAACTAAAAGACTATCACCTATAACGAACTCAGTCCAATATAACAGACATCTCACTATCGATTCATCATGTCCGGCTTGTGGAGCTCCGGATGAGTCATTGCTACATATTCTCCGGGACTGCTCCCTTATTCATGGATTATGGATGTCACTTTCTGCAGATCAATTTATTACAGATTTTTTCACGCTCCCGCTACAAGACTGGATAATCGCAGGCCTATCCAATGCTCGTATTTGCTCCATCATGGAACGAACCTGGTATTTATTTTTCTCCTCGTTATTGTGGCATGGTTAAAAGCGGCGTAATACTGCCATTTTCAATGGAGAACAAATAAATGCCAACTCCCTACTCCAAAATAGCTCTCACGAAGATATATGCATCAAGCTGCTCCTTCAATTCTACCTCTACTTCTTCCTCCATCGATCTAATTTAGTGGCAGCCCCCACCCCCAGCTTGGATTTCCCTCAATACAGACCCTGCGGTCTCAATTGTCTCCGGCAAAGCTCAATTGGAGGAGTATTCAGAAATAATGAGGGTAATTATCTTGGCTCTTTCTCTAAGCAAATTGAGATAACACACGTTTTGCAAGCCAAGCTTTGGAGTATCCTCGAAGGCTTGAAGCTTGGGTGGGAATATGACTTTGAACGTCTTGTTATACAAACTGATAATGTCGACGCCTATAAACTCATTTCGACTTATTCATCGTCCAGCCTCCACGCCTTGGTGCAAGCCATCGTCTCCGTCCTTGAGCGTGCATGGTGGGTCGAATTCTCTCTAATTTGATGAGAAGCAAATATGGTTACTGACTTCATGCCCAAGCTTAGTGTCACGGACAGACCCCCTTTGCTCGGTTGGCAAGCCGTGCGGCACTTGAAATGGGTGTTACCCAGACAAGTCAGCCTTCCTCATGCCTCATTGTCCAAGGAGTTATCTCGGTCGAGCCTTCTCAGGGTCACAAGGCCCTAAGGCTTTAGAGTTTCGAATCCCGCAGGGCCTAGCGATAGCTGCACTCCAACCTCGACTTCACCCAGCCAAAGCGCGATATGGGGCCCTATGGCCCCAAACCGCCCCTAGGTATTTCTCCCGGGAGGCGGTCGCCAACCACTAGGCCCCATTGCCCGCACACCTAGGCCCCACATAGGCCTAGGAGTAGGTCGCTACACCAAGGAAGCTCGGTCGCTAGCCCCAGCGGGGGATGGTGGAGACCCGACACTGCACCACTTCCCCTAAAGAGCTAAATAAACTTACCAGAATGCCGTGAGTAGACGTTGCTTCGTCCCAAATGAGGACACTTTCTCGGATAGGGCCTTCATCGTCTTCCTAAAGCTTCTCAACTTGCATCCTTGACTTGGTAGCTCCTTAGGGACTGCTCATATCATCACTCGGTCCACCATTTGCTCGGTAATGAACGGGCTTGTCAAAGTGGTCGTAATATAATAAGGGATGGCCTTGACATCTCTCCCCCACTTACTCTATCGATGGCCTCATCGATGTAGCCCCAGAAGGGATGGTTCTGACATTCTCCCCCACTTCCTCTATCGATGGTTTCGTCGATGTAGTCCAAGAAGGGATGGTTCTGACATTCTCCCCCACTTCCTCTACCGATGCCCTTATCGATGTAGTCCTGGAAGGGATGGTTTTCATTGATATTGACACCAGTTCTTCATCACCTGTTGAGCCGATACAAACCCTTGTGGCAGCACATCTTCGATTCGTGCTCGATTTGGTATGTTTTTTCTTGTCCCGCCATTTGATCCTTCAAGCAAATAATTCAAGCCTCGATCCTGGGTTCTTTCTATCCCCTTTTGACTATGTTGTACATCTGTAATCATCTAGACTGACCACAAACTCATTATGACCCAGTTCCACTTCTATCATGTTGAGTTTTAGATTCATGCTCCCCCACTTTTACTCTGATTGTGGCTCGGGCAAAAGACAAGTAACAAACCATCGATCCACTCGAACAAGTGCCTTGTAGTTTTCTCCGTGCTCCACGATCCGCCCATTAACCTACACAAATACAAAAGTAACATACCGATCGATCATGAGCAAACGTGTTATGACTCGTCACTCAATGGCTTGCTCCTCGACGTTAAGCATCTTCGCCAACTTTGCCTCATCTCATACCGAGACCTCCAAAGTATTGAATGCGTCACCATACATTTGTTATCAACATTAACCCAAGTTTTGCCAGCACATGCTCGCGTTGCACCTGGTTTCTCAATAATGCATAGATTATCTCTAGTTGCCAACACCGTATTGCATTGTACTTGCCTTTTGTTCTCCGCAATACATCCTATTTTTATAAGATATGCAAGCAATTTTATCAATGAAAACATATCCACACAAGTCTCGTATGATTGCCTGGTTGGCACACATTGCCTTATGCTACCACCAATCATGGTATGCCTTTGTATGTATACCTCAGGTGTTTTTGACTATTTGAGAATGCAGTCTCTACGACAAGCTAATATCATCCACTCGTGAAGTTTTCTTCTTACTCAATTATACCTGCACCATTTACCAATGAATGCCCACCAATATACTCTCGAACAACCTTACCTTTGTTCCAGTAGCCAAAATAGTTGGTCATATGTCCTCGCTAGAACTTCTTAATGGTCTCCTATAGCCTTTGTGATAGCCAATCAAGTTGCCCCTTTATTTCGTTTCTCCTTCACTCCCTTTGTAACAGGCAGAACTGTTGATAAGTACAAAAGTACGCATTTGATCTCTTGACACACATGGCCTATACTTGTCACGGGGCCATTACCCTCTTCCCAAAAGACATGTCTTCCCCATTATCCACTTACTAGAAAAGTTCATCTTGTTATCACGCCCCCAAAGGAACCTGTATTAGCACCCCACAACCATCATATCAACATTAGTCTCGTGTCGTGGACTTCAAAATGATGTCTCACTTGTGCCCTCTACGTCTAACTTAGGTTTTCGCAGGAACCAAACTCTTCCCCATATGCCCACGACATCTAGTCAGTAGAGTATTCTCATGTAGGATCAATACCTCTTTATTCCCTTACATAATCTCGAATAGAACCTGTATTCGCTAAATCCCTTAGCTTCTTTTGAGCATTATATTCTACATTTTTGGGAAAGAAATGAGCCCATTAACTCTCCCTTTAGCTCATCACACATTTTGATAGGACAAACACCATTAATAAACTTGGACCGCTACCACCACTTGGCGTCCCCTATTAGATACACCAAGGCCACCGCGACCTTGTCTTTATCTGTTTTAGTATGCGTATATCGGAAATAATGCTTGACGTCGAACAAGAAATTTTCAAGCTCCCTAGCATCTCTGTTCCCTTCATACCGCTGAGGTTTTGAAACCCTAGTCCTCAAACCCTATCTACTGTCATTGAATTGCTCATAGCTATTTGTATCAGGTTAACCCGAGTCTTGATCTCATCTAGTCCGAACTTCATATGACTTAATGCTTCTTTTGCCTCCATTACCAAAATCTTTGATAGTTTGGGTCAACTCTTGCTCCATTTCCTTTATTGCTCAAAGTCGATCATTTGATGCCATAGCTCTCACGACAGCCACTACGGCCTCAAGTTCCTTAAACCGACTAGGGTCTACTGACCCACCACCTTGTGTTGACGCCCCAACACCTGAGTGTGTTCTCTCTCTGGGCAATACTCATTCCACGTTTTCGCGTTTGTCACCATTCTTGTCGACACACCCAGAATCATTGTGCTTGCACAGACATCGACTTTTACAAATAGGTGTGATATTTGTATCGTGTCCTTCTTTGTTACATGAAGCTAACATTTATCCCTGTTGCATACGACCAGGGCTTCTTGACACCTGCCAAA